>JAWNNP010001484.1:0-1200000 GCA_035044805.1 Leucophenga maculata | reverse complement strand
GCCTTTTTTGTATGACGCTTTGAAGTTTTATATATTATATTTCTTAAATTTTTGCACAAGATACACTTTTGCTTATCGCACAAACGATATCAAAAGTGATGATGATAAAGTGCGCGAGTGATTAACTTTGCTTATATATGGTGTAATTATTTTTTTTTTTTTAAAGCATGCATGCACTTCGCCGTTTTTTAATAATTTTATTTAATTAATTAAAAGTTTTTTACATTATCCAACTCAACGTAACGTTTAATGTAAAACAATACGTAAGCGCCGCGACACAGCTGTTACAGCAATTATTAACAGAGACGAGAGTAAATGTCTTTACGCGCGGCCGCTTCTAAGCAGACTAACTGAAGTTTAAGGCGTTCAAAGCGTTTTTGATACCGGCAAAGAGTTTAAGCGCCAGCGTTGTAGCTGACAGCGACGTTGACGCGACGCAAAACTTTTTAGCCCAGTTTATTAAAAAAAATCGCAACAACAATACATAGCGCACAGCTTGTTCGGCGATTATGAATGAATAGAATCGCTAATAACAGCTGCTGCTAATGATAACCGATTGTATGTTCGGTAAATGTAAAGTTAACAGCCACTGACTTTGCATTGATTTGACGTGATTATTGCTTTTGCTGTGTTGTTGTTGTTGTTTTTGCTTTTTTAATTACAGTCACTTGTTGCGCTTGTTTTTTTTTTTTTTTTGTATTTTTTTTAATACAAATTTGCATTTTCAATCTTTTACATTTTTCCGACATTTTTTTCTGTCTGATGAGTTTATGTTTTTGTTTATCTTTTAACAGAAATAAAAAATCTTTTTATTGTGCCGTTTGATTATTAGTTCGTAAATATTTTTTGTTAAATATTTATCTTGAATTCCGTATAAATTCCTTTAAGTTGTACGCAAATAATTTGTAGAAATACAAGGAAAACTTCATGAGATAATTTTTTCACTGATAGTTGTATACAGTGTTTAAGTTCAGAGTATGTATTGCTGGCATCGGTCAAATAATGAATTTCGAAAGAATGGTATTCTGGTCCTAAATTGCTTCTATTCATTTCTGGATTCGTGTGGGATTAAGTTTAATAAACAAAAGTAAACAAATTTCTATGAGTTATACCTTTTAGTGATCCGAACTGGACCTATGTAGAATGTTTTATTAGAATTCAAATTAATAAAAAGAACAAAATTTAATTCCTACAAAAAGGCAGAAAGGTTTGTATGGCCATGGCTTTTTATGGTCTGATCTGAAGCTTTATGGAATATTTTTTTACGATTGACGTAAAATACATCAAATATCTATTTTCTAGTTAGATTAACAATAACAATAAACATTTGTCCTTCAAAAACTAAGAAAGGAGCGGTAGGATTGTATGGAAGATATCACTAAGGGAGAAGTTCTCACGTCCATCGAATATTAGTTATCTGAAAAAAAGAGAAGATTTTGTCTCTTAAAGTTTCCAATCCTATAATCTTTATGTCAATATCAACTTCTGAATAAGTATATATATATATATATATATATATATATATATATATATACATATATACATACATATATCTTAAGGGGTCTTTGCCTTTTACATATATTTGCAAAAACTTTTGAAAAAGTTTTATCGAAATGTTTAATTTTCTGAAAAAAGTTAATCGTTTGTCCCATACAAGGGTTAATGAATGGTTTAAGCAGATTTAATTAATCAAGTGGAAAAGGTCCAAAACTTTAAATTTTCCAAACATAGCTTGAGACGAGACGTGATGCTCACTAATTATATAATCCATAAATCAAGTGCAGAGTGGAAATACCCAGCCCGATTCCACAAAAAGAGCATTAGGCCACATATAGTTAACGCCACTTACTAAGATGTTCCTAGAACCGAAACTGGGCGCTAACTCTAAAAGGTCACAAAATCTTGCGAATAATCAATCTCTGGAACTGTCCCGTACGATGCTATCAGGATCTTCGCTATTCAGTAGGACCGAGACTATCAGCATCGTATAGATTTTATTTTTCGTTTTTCGCAGAATACTAATTTGCTTGCTGAGCCCAAGGTTGCAAGCGTGTTTGTTGCGTGTTGAAATTCTCCATCGTCGCTGACCGTCAAAGACGCTCGTCTTCATTCGCCGATGAAATGATTTTCAATCTCCGATAACGCCTTGCTGACTCAACTTTGGTGCTCGTCATTAGTCTTGAATCTGGAGATGAGGCTACGTACTTTCCTTATTACCACGAAACCGCATAGAAATTCGTGCTTACTCTCTTGGCAGATGTAATACATGTCGCAGGACGTTTTTTAGAGCAGCTCTATCTATCCATCGTATTTCCTGGATTGCAGGATTGTTATCATAGGGTCTCATTCGAAGCTTTCTTTTTGTTTCCATTGGGGTGATTTTTTTTATGGTGGATATTGGGTTCATTTAAGTTGCCGCCGGTGCTTCGTTTAGTACCGCGTTTTGAAGAAGCTGATAGGTTACTTTTGGAAACAACACAAGAAAGAATTTAAAAGAGTTAAATCGCTCGATTTCGATGGTTACTTTCCATTGGTTCTGTGTGCCATATTTTTGCATGAGCTGTGTGTCATGTAGTCGACATCATCACCATTGACGGTGATGGCAATGACTGCTAAAATATATCCCAATATGAGAATGCCCTTTATGTGAATATATTTCACCATAAAGTTGAAATTTTTTTTGATATCCTATTAAAAATTTAGGGCATGAAAAATCTTATAACACCAAGGTATCACCGCATTGTGAGGATACACACACACTTGATTCTAGTAAAATGTCTTACATATCACCCTATAGCGTGTTCCACCTTTTACATTTCTAACCTAATAGTGAAAGAACGATAATGCTTCTTAAAAAATGGTTTTATTGTTTTTGAAATATTCTCCATGAAGATCTATACAACTTTGAATGCATTTGAACCAATTTTCAAAGCACTTTTGCCACTCCAAAGGCGATTACCTTTTAAATGATCTTTTTGAATACTTCAAAAGCCTCTTCTGGTTATGGTGAACGTCGACCATGCAATTTTTTTATTGTCGGGTACAAAACTCATTAGATCTCATGAAGATAAATGATCCTTTAATTCGATCTTTTGATTGGCCAAAAACGCAGTTGTTTGAGCCAATGTGTTAGAGATGGCAATGTCGTGATGAAGAACTATCCGTCTTCAGTGATTCTATAAAAACTTATGGCAATCGAATTCACAATTCACCGTCCTACCTAGCTCCAGCGGAACAATTGCTACATGGTCAGTTTTTCGAAGAAGCGATTATTTGATTTAAAGTGCACTTCGTTCACGAAAAACTTTCATTGGGTTTGTTTAGGGATGCATACCATATTCTACGCCCCTTTCTTTTTTACGGTAATATTGAATGTATGCTGGTCTCACTAATGCCTAAAGATGCCTCAATCTCACGGTATGTCACACGCACAGCATCAATTGTTTTTAGTTCAAATTCCGTTTTTGGACGACCTTCACGGATTTCGTCCTGCAGCGAACGATGGTCACAGTGAAATCATGCTACAGACTCTACACAGTGGGTAACCTTGATGCTTCAAAGCCAAAAGTCTACGTAGGTTGCCTTGATAATTCAAGTCAAAAATCGCAATCAATCATCCCTGTGATGATTGATTGCGATTTTCGACAATTTAACTCCGAATTCCATTTTTCTTCTGAGATCAATTTTACAAATCAATGCAAATAATAAAAAATGTGACCGAATTGCAAAAATTTTAGCAGAAAATACCAAGCTTTTAAATGAAAATAACTAGGCTTAAAGTGACCTAAGCTGGATATATATAGAAGTCAGCCCTGGTAAAAAAATCTGTGCTTCGAATAAAACATTTTAGATTTTTTTTTTATTGTCTAACTCGAAGCCGTGCACATTTGATTATCAAGCTCAAAACGTAATTCTTTCATTTTTATGTAATTGTTTAATTGGTGAAGGGTATCTGAGAATCATGCAAACACGTTTGCTGCACTATGGGTTTTTTATTTAAATATAATTTTTATGCATTTTTTTCATGTGAATTGCATAAGTTTTTTTTTTCAAATAGTTTTTTATAAACTGTTTCAAATCAAGTCTTCAATTAGTTTTGGTTCGATTAAAATATTTTTTTATTGCCCAATGTCCGTCCTAACAAAGAAACACCAATTGCACAATTAAAGATTTGTGTTTTTCAAATTAAGCTTATAAATAAATATTTTTTTTTGCGGAAGTGCTGGTCACTCACTACTTGTCCATTCATAAGTATATAATTTTTTTTTTGGATTTTGTCTTTATTTGAAGTCAATTACAACTTCGATGAGGCATTACATATATCGTTTGTTGCCGCTATTGAATGCTGATGACGTATTTTGACACATTTTGAGATTTATAAAATATTAAAAATTTTTTTTTGGCCGTCGTTATAAAATATAATTTATTTTTAGATAAAAAATATAATTTTACTCTTAACTTAGTGTTCCATACCTTCGACCTAAAATGCAAAATATTTTATTTAGAAAAATGTTAAAAATTTCCTTTAATATCTTATGTGCTTACATATTTTTTTTCGATATCGATAACCAATATAAAATATAATTTATTTTTAGGTACAAAATATAATTTTACTCAAATCAATTATTCCATATGTACGATCTAAAATGCAAAAAATGCTATTAAGAAAAATTTTACAAAATATCTGATGTGCTTACATTTTTTTTTTTTTCTAAATTTCTAAACCAGTAGATGATGCCTTGGCCACATGATTTGCTTAGAATGGGAACCAGATTATACGTGTAATTCAGTATTTTAATTTATCCGAAGAAGTTGATAGAAGTTGTAAGATTGATATCGAATTTTTTAACACAAAAAAGCCAACTGCAAATGACCATATATTTGAACTTTATGCTTAAAACTATTTCGTCTTAATATTTTTCACTTTATAGACTTGCTTCTTCGAGCGGTTTTTATAGAATGAAATCGATTCTGAGCTTTGCTCATTTATATATCATTTTTTTATGTGCCACGATTGCTTAGTTGAAAATACATATTTTTGAATTTTTATTTTATGTACAGTGGGACAAATACTTCATATTAGTTTAGCATATATACGACATTAATATTAATTTAGGCATTATATTTTCTGGTAAAAAATTTTCTTAAATTTACATAAATTTTTCATACAAAAACTCAGACAGATGGGACAGATTTGTATGGGCATTACCACTTATAGTGGTCCGATGTGGAGCTAAATAGAAAATTTTATAGGTATTATATAAAGAAGACAAATTTTTGGAATTCTTGCAAAATAAACATCAATAAAAGACGAATTGGGCCCAACCATACAAACCTACCCCTCCTTCTGAGTTTTTGAATTTAGAAAATATTTTATTGTTGTTGATAATTAATAATCTAAATTTCCAAGTTCACCAAATCCTCATAAATTATTCGATATAAGTCCAGATCATACATCTAGAAGAGGTAGACCTCATCAATTCTAATAAATTATCCATAGAGGTCCAAACTGGACCACTAAAAAAAGTTACCACCATACAAAAAGTCGAGTCGTCATAGACAAGTCCGTCTGTCCATATGAATATCAAGAACTTGGAGACTATAAAAGATATTCTTTCTTCAGGTAACTAGTATTCAATAAATGTGCTAAATTTTTATGAAATTTGATGCATCTTTTTCAATTCTAATACAATAAAATATTCCATAAAGGTCCATTTCGGACCACTATTTATTTAAATCCCTTCAATAGTATCTGAGACTATTGGGACCATTAAATTAACCTTATTTTCGTCGGAATAACCAAATAATTCTCCTAACAATTATTCACGGTTTTCAGAACAAATTAAATCCGAACAAACTTATGCCGGTAAGAAAATTTGGAACTCTTTCCATAACACCGTTGACTATGTATTTTGACCATTTTAAGGTACTCCACACGGTCATATGGGATGGATGTTGGGGTGCAGCTAAGTGCAGCAAATCGGTTGAATTACTGGTTTTTTTTTTCAATATTATTCACCTATCTCATTCAGAGATCTTTGAAGACGTTGAAGGCTGGACATTATGTTAGTGTCGTTGGCTGATATTATGTTCAGACCTTTTTTAGTTTTTGCTCTTTTCTCATCTGTTAAGTATTTTTCTCGAGAAATAAAATGCAATATTGCATAAAAGCCAGTAAATCTAACGGCACATTTACAGTTATTTCTAAAAATAGCTTGCAGTTGGTGACTTTCTTTTTAGTACTCTTTTAAAGCAGAGCTCGGCACCAAATACAAACAGTTTTTAAATAAAGGCTAGAGACTTGCTGCTAAAATACTCTCTAAATTTGTTAACGGTCAGTCAATTAGTTGCCAAAATATGTCACACTTAGTTTTTTGTTAATTTCCAAATGATATATGATATTCTCCTGATTAATATGAACACACTGAAATAGTTACCTAGACCAGTGTTCGGCACACGCCGTGCACCGCGCATTGAGATTTGCTCTGAATCAGTTGCTGTTTAGCCGATGTTGGTGCTGTTATCAAATAATAATTTTTTGCTGACAAAGACAGTATTGCATAAACTGTTTGATGTTGCATTATGAAGTAGGTCTATTAATATGAGTGTCACACAATATATGTACATATTTGGATTTACAGATGAGCTGTCTGTTAGACGTATTGGACTTTCCTGTTTCCACTTAACCGCAATTACTGTGACCGAATCGATTTTAATTGTATCTTAATCACGTAGTACATATATAAAAATACTTGTGGTATATATTGGGAAATTCAAATAATATATTATGAAATAGAACAGTTTTTTTAAATGCGTGATTATTAATTTTAGAATTTTATATAGTATAATAGTATGGCATCTCCTGTGCAAATCAAAAGTGATTTACATCCCTTACATTTTATTGGTGGATTCTTGGTTGAACGCTGGTCAAATATTTAATTGTAAAAAATTACCACAAACTGTCTTAAAATATTCGTGTACTCAGTTTTTTTCCTTTCTGGAACTTACAATGTAAACGTTTCTGAGCATACGTCACGGTGATAAGTTAGCTCAGCTAATGACTACGTGATCATGTGCAACTTCGAACGATGCTAAATGCGAGAAATTATATTAAAATACTAAAAAAAAAAATAATATTTGCATACCAAAATAAAATGCGCATATCTAGAAGTGTTATTGTTTTTAAATTCAGAAATCAGTTAAAAAATATTATAGATAAAATTTAAAAATATTTCCCATTGTACTTATAATTATTGTATTTAAAAATTTTAACGAAGCAAGCGTGGCACATGTTAAAAAATTATATATAAGTAAGCAATCCCCAACATATAATTTATTCTATTGGTGTCGCTCCCAGGAGCAAGTTTATAAAGTTTTAATTTTAGTTATAAGCATAAAGTTTTACTACATTAATACTAAAAAAAAATCATTCTGGATTTTGGGAAAGCAAATTGGTTAAATGCAGTTCGAATGGCAAATGCGAGGAGTTATTGGCTCAGAAATAAACATCTCAGTGGATAATCCAAAAAATAATGCTGCTGGCGCAAATAAAATTAACATAACATTGGTATAAAATCTTCCGTAGGAAAAAAAATGAAGTGAGTACTATAGATAAATTGAATGAAAATCTTTACATAACTATTTTTAATTTTTTGCATTTCAGCTCATATATAAGAAACAGAATAGCCGCGAATGAGGAAGTCAAATTTTTATATTTTTTATATTTAAAATAAATTTATATTTTATAACGCCAAGTTCAAAATGTTTATCTTATATGAATCAAGCTTTCTAAAAAGTGCTGAGCATGTTTAGCACTTTTTAGGCCCTGTACCTATTGGGTTTGTGCAAATGTATGTAACAGGTAGAAATAATGGTCGGAGACCCCCCAAAGTTACCCCCATTATGGTCAGGAGTCGATATAGACATGTCCGTCTGTCTGTTCGTCCGTCTGTCCGTATGAACGAAAGGATCTCGGAAACGGTAAAAGACTTCGTGTTTTTTGCATTCGACTAGGACTGCTCCGGAATTTTACAAGTTTATTTTAAAATTTTGCCATTCCCCATCCTTCACCATAAAATCACCCCCAAGGCTAAAAATTTCTTCGGCACAAAAAAAATTTAGTGCACCAACGTTTATCTAAGCCAAAATCCAAAAAGTTCATCAAAATCGGATAATAAATGACGATTTTAGAAGCAATTGAATTTGAACGACCCCCCTTTTCTTTTCATTCATATTCGCGCAGTGAGAAGTGGTCATGTGTTTGGTCATAAGCTCGGGAAACATTTAATGTGTTTGTTAGGCGACATGAACTGGTACAGGGCCTCTTACAGTCGGTTACGCCCGACTGAAATTTCCTAATAAATTCGTACTTTATAGGTACTTAGCTCTGCTAAATTTACGTTTGTTATTATAAAACTATGATATATTATATGTATAAGAATTAACCTTTGTTGTCTGCTTTGATATTATTATTATTGTTATTATTATGACTTTTACTTATCACAAAAACGATATCAAGTGTGATAAAGAAAGCGTTTTCTTTCGCTTATAATTTGTATAATTTAACTTTTATACGTTTTTTTTTTTTTTGGTTCACTAAACTCTATTATTTTATTTATAGTTTATTTTCTTAACCGTCTAACGACATCTAACCAACATAAATTTTATATACGTTACATTTAATGTTAACACTACGTAATTGAAAACGTAACGCAAGCACAACACTATTAACAGTAGATATTAACAGAGGCAGTAACAGCTGTGTTTAGGCGCGACCGCTTTTAAGCGAACTAACTGAATTCTAAGACGTTCAAACTGTTTTTGATAACTGTAAAAAATCTTCAACAAAGACGTTGACGACAAAACCTTTGTTTTAGCCTATTTTATTAAGGAATTTTTTGTACAAATAATGCATAAAATAGCTAATAACAGTGCCAATGACGAGCGTTGCTGTTGCTGATAACAGTCGAAGTAGATACATGAGTTTGCATGCGACTGCTCACTTTGCAGTCATTTTGTTTTTAAAGTTTTTTTTTATATTTTGTATACCCTTTAAAGCGGTATATTAAGTTTGTGCGTTTGTATGTAACAAGCAGAAGAATGCAAAGTAGATTTCCTGATCGATATAGACTGTATGCTTGTCCGTATAAACAACGATAACTCTGAGACTATAATAGATAGACCCTTCCTTAATTAGAATTCGAATACTCATTAGGAGTAATATCCATAAAAAAACAAATCCTTCTTTCAGAGTTTTTGTATGAAAAATATTGTTTTCTAGATTTGTTATCTAAAAATATATATACTATACAGATGCATATGTTTTGTAAAAAAAAAATTTTTTATATATTTTCTACTAGTCCCAATAAAATATCACACCCAGCTCCAGATATGAATATAACACCCATACAAATTAAAGCTTCAATTAAAGTATAGGGCATCTCGAAATTAGACAGCATTCATTCTTATTTGCTTTTAATTACGGGCACTTGTTGCTTGCGATTCTAAAAAATTTTGCATTTTTTTATTTAAAAAATTTTCATTTTGTCTTGTATCAAGAAGAGTAATGATAGCGAGGGTAACTCTAAATGTAGCCACTGCATCTTCTTTATTTGGAGTTGCATGTTTGATCCTGGGTAAAAAAGATTCTTTAAAAGTGAGCCTTCGGTCAAGTAAAAGTTAAGAGTACTTTGCCTTCTCAGTCTGAAGAAGAAGTTCATTATTGAAAATCAGTGGTGATGTGTTGCCTCTTCTTAATGTGAAACACGGTTTTGCATTTAACACTATTTGTGTAAATGCTCCACATTCTTCTACATTCTTCTAATGCTTCTTGCTCGCATCCTGATCTGTAGAAGACATAAATATAGAAAGAGACAATGCACGCTACATTGGGGGACTCCAACCTGCACTTGCTGAGGTAAATAGGTGCTTCAAGGATGTTACTTACCACCCTAAGGAGCTGCTCTGTAGTACCGTGTCCAGGACGAAATCCAATTTGGTGATCCGGAAATAACCCCTTGGATTTCTCGACATCCGTAAGCCGACCAACGATCAGTCGTTTCAAAACCTTCGATAGTGAGGTTAGAATACTGATTGCCATGAGTGACTCTAGGTCACTTTCAAGCTTACCAGCTTTGTGGATCATCGGGAAGTGTTGCATCGTCATTATTACGTTTAAGATCAAACTTAAAAGAGAATTGCCTTGGTAGGTAGCGATTTGATCGTACTGTTGCGCACCCTGTTGTGGCCTGGTGTTTTTTTATAGGCGTGGTGAACTCCGCCAAAGTAAAGAGTTCAATGGGTTTGTCCCTCTGTTGTGGTGAATCTAATTCCTCCGTAGCGCTCATACATCCTATAGCTGCCAGGTTATGCGGCTTAAAACGCTCTTAATGGCACCATTTACCGCTTTGGTCACACAGGATAGATTAGCATATTTGCAGTTTTTTAACACCTCTTTTTGCCTTCCAAAGTGAATAGGTTTCTCTTATTTCGAATGACCGTTTTTGACCTATATCAATTTAAACATGGTTAGCTACCATTCATACGTTCTGCTTGTGCGCTGCATTTTCATTCATTTCCATGTTATAATTCTCATTTAGTTCTTGCTTACAAAAGTAAATGGTTAATGTGCTGCTGTTGTCGCGGGTTTTCTGTATACTTTTTATGTTTTCAAATTATTCTTATTTCTTAAATTTTTTAACTGAAAATGTTCAAACTTCTAGTGCTTCTATAATGATGCTTTATGATCCCCACGTATTAAAAAACTATTATGACTTCCCTGTAATTTTTTTTTCATACGCTTCTCTTTTATCGCACATCATTATTGGTTATAGGTTTTGTGATGTTTTCGAAAGATACAAGCTTCTGTAGAAATATGTGTCCTCTGTATCTACATATGATTGAAGTCTACCCGTCAGATGTATGTGAATTAAGTCAAAGATAAGAAAATATTTCTTTAGATTCTTTGCGTATTATGTAATATTTACTCACTGTTTGCATTGAAAATTCTTTCTGCAATAATTTTTGCTCATTGAAGGGAAAAACGTGTCGAACAGTTTATAATTAAATACGCAGAAAATATGGATCGATAACGCTGATATGACATAATTATAATGATATGCTTTCTGAGAATTTGGGTATTTTTTCTTGTGGATCATTTTTAATTTATTCCTGAGAATGATTATGTTCAACATATTTTTTGATGATATCACCACTGCCTTGTTAAAACAGCGTGACATGTTTCTGGTATCTAATTTTTGATGATCTCCAGCAAGCGCAGCGAACTAGGATATAGTGCCATTGGATATGCAGATGACTTAGAATTTACACTACCGTCTCTGATATGATGTGTTAATGGTGTACTATTAATTCTCAGAGTGCTGTACTAGTGCTAGTTTAAAGCCCCTTCCTAGGGGTCATTAACACTTACTGGGGTCAAATCCATTCAAACCAAGGGGAGGTTATCAAATCCATTGTGCCATAGAAATTAAAGTCCCATAATTATTTCGCCTAAAATTATGCAACACAAAAATTAATTTTTTTAGCGCTCTCCTCGGCGATTCTCAAAAATTGATATACCTAGCTGATTTGACTGAGGAAAACTATCATGGCCGGAGGGTGGCCGGAGGCGAACGGACGCGGCCGGAGCTCGGCATACTTGGCCTCACTTCGCCGGTGGACATCCACCATTGCCTGGTGCTTCCCTCTTTCCGGGGATTACTTCTCTCCGTCTGGGGATTCCCTCTGTCCGGAGATTCCATCCGAGGATGCCCGCCGTCCGGGGATGCCCGCCGTCCGGGGTTCCCTCTGCCCAGGGATTCCCTCTGTCCAGGGATTCCCTCTGTCCCGGGGTCACGGGGTCAATGACCTTTGACCCCCGGGGTAACGGGGTCATTGACCTTTGACCCCCGGGGTCACGGGGTCAATGACCTTTGCCCCCCGGGGTCACGGGGTCATTGACCTTTGACCCCCGGGGTCACGGGGTGATTGACCTTTGACCCCCGGGGTCACGGGGTCAATGACCTTTGACCCCCGGGGTCACGGGGTCAATGACCTTTGACCCCCGGGGTCACGGGGTCAATACAACCTATCACCCCGGTACCCGGGGTCAATGAAGCTTGACCCCCGGGGCACGGGGTCATTGACCTTTGACCCCCGGGTTGGCGGGGTCAATGACCTTTGACCCCCGGGGTCACGGGGTCAATGACCTTTGACCCCGGGGTCACGGGGTCAACGACCTTTGACCCGGGGTCACGGGGTCAATGACCTTTGACCCCCGGGGTCACGGGGTCAGACCTTGACCCCCGGGGTCACGGGGTCAATGACCTTTGACCCCCGGGGTCACGGGGTCATTGACCTTTGACCCCGGGTCACGGGGTCAATGACCTCTGACCCCGGGGTCACGGGGTCAATGACCTTTGACCCCCGGGGTCACGGGGTCAATGACCTTTGACCCCCGGGGTCACGGGGTCAATGACCTCTGACCCCCGGGTCACGGGGTCATTGACCTTTGACCCCCGGGGTCACGGGGTCAATGACCTTTGACCCCCGGGGTCACGGGGTCAACGACCTTTGACCCCCGGGGTCACGGGGTCAATGACCTTTGACCCCCGGGGTCACGGGGTCAACGACCTTTGTACGCCCGGGTCACGGGGTCAATCGACCTTTGATCCCCGGGGTCACGGGGTCAATGACCTTTGACCCCCGGGGTCACGGGGTCAATGACCTTTGGCCCCCGGGGTCACGGGGTCAATGACCTTTGGCCCCCGGGGTCACGGGGTCAATGACCTTTGACCCCCGGGGTCACGGGGTCAATGACCTTTGACCCCCGGGGTCACGGGGTCAATGACCTTTGACCCCCGGGGTCACGGGGTCAATGACCTTTGACCCCCGGGGTCACGGGGTCAATGACCTTTGACCCCCGGGGTCACGGGGTCAATGACCTTTGACCCCCGGGGTCACGGTCATTGACCTTTGACCCCCGGGGTCACGGGGTCAATGACCTTTGACCCCCGGGGTCACGGGGTCAATGACCTTTGACCCCCGGGGTCACGGGGTCAATGACCTTTGACCCCCGGGGTCACGGGGTCAATGACCTTTGACGCCCGGGGTCACGGGGTCAATCACCTTTGACCCCCGGGGTCACGGGGTCAATGACCTTTGACCCCCGGGGTCACGGGGTCATGACCTTTGACCCCCGGGGTCACGGGGTCAATGACCTTTGACCCCCGGGGTCACGGGGTCAATGACCTTTGAGCCCCCGGGGTCACGGGGTCAATGACCTTTGCCCCCCGGGTCACGGGGTCAATGACCTTTGACCCCCGGGTCACGGGGTCAATGACCTTTGACCCCCGGGGTCACGGGGTCAATGACCTTTGACCCCCGGGGTCACGGGGTCAATGACCTTTGACCCCACGGGGTCAATGACCTTTGACCCACGGGGTCAATGACCTTTGACCCCCGGGGTCATTGACCTTTGACCCCCGGGGTCACGGGGTCATTGACCTTTGACCCCCGGGGTCACGGGGTCAATGACCTTTGACCCCCGGGGTCACGGGGTCAACGACCTTTGACCCCCGGGGTCACGGGGTCAATGACCTTTGACCCCCGGGGTCACGGGGTCATTGACCTTTGACCCCCGGGGTCACGGGGTCAATGACCTTTGACCCCCGAGGTCACGGGGTCAATGACCTTTGACCCCCGGGGTCACGGGGTCAATGACCTTTGACCCCCGGGGTCACGGGGTCAATGACCTTTGATCCCCGGGGTCACGGGGTCAATGACCTTTGACCCCCGGGGTCACGGGGTCAATGACCTTTGACCCCCGGGGTCACGGGGTCAATGACCTTTGGCCGCCGGGGTCACGGGGTCAATGACCTTTGACCCCCGGGGTCACGGGGTCAACGACCTTTGACCCCCGGGGTCACGGGGTCAACGACCTTTGACCCCCGGGGTCACGGGGTCAATGACCTTTGACCCCCGGGGTCACGGGGTCAATGACCTTTGATCCCCGGGGTCACGGGGTCAATGACCTTTGTCCCCCGGGGTCACGGGGTCAATGACCTTTGACCCCCGGGGTCACGGGGTCAATGACCTTTGACCTCCGGGGTCACGGGGTCAATGACCTTTGTCCCCCGGGGTCACGGGGTCAACGACCTTTGACCCCCGGGGTCATGGGGTCAATGACCTTTGGCCCCCGGGGTCACGGGGTCATTGACCTTTGACCCCCGGGGTCACTGGGTCAATGACCTTTGTCCCCCGGGGTCACGGGGTCAACGACCTTTGACCCCCGGGGTCAACGACCTTTGACCCCCGGGGTCAATGACCTTTGGCCCCCGGGGTCACGGGGTCAATGACCTTTGACCCCCGGGGTCACGGGGTCATTGACCTTTGACCCCCGGGGTCACGGGGTCATTGACCTTTGACCCCCGGGGTCACGGGGTCAATGACCTTTGACCCCCGGGGTCACGGGGTCAATGACCTTTGATCCCCGGGGTCATGGGGTCAATGACCTTTGATCCCCGGGGTCAAAGGTCATTGACTCCGAGGGGTCAATGACCCTTGACCCCCGGGGTCAACCTTTGACCCCAAATTTTTCTTGTATTTTGGATGATTCACTTTGGGTGATTCACCCACCATCGGGGGGTCAAAGGTCGTTGACCCCCGGGGTCACGGGGTCATTGACCTTTGACCCCCGGGGTCACGGGGTCAATGACCTTTGACCCCCGGGGTCACGGGGTCAACGACCTTTGACCCCCGGGGTCACGGGGTCAACGACCTTTGACCCCCGGGGTCACGGGGTCATTGACCTTTGACCCCCGGGGTCACGGGGTCAATGACCTTTGACCCCCGAGGTCACGGGGTCAATGACCTTTGACCCCCGGGGTCACGGGGTCAATGACCTTTGACCCCCGGGGTCACGGGGTCAATGACCTTTGACCCCCGGGGTCACGGGGTCAATGACCTTTGACCCCCGGGGTCACGGGGTCAATGACCTTTGACCCCCGGGGTCACGGGGTCAATGACCTTTGGCCCCCGGGGTCACGGGGTCAATGACCTTTGACCCCCGGGGTCACGGGGTCAACGACCTTTGACCCCCGGGGTCACGGGGTCAACGACCTTTGACCCCCGGGGTCACGGGGTCAATGACCTTTGACCCCCGGGGTCACGGGGTCAATGACCTTTGATCCCCGGGGTCACGGGGTCAATGACCTTTGTCCCCCGGGGTCACGGGGTCAATGACCTTTGACCCCCGGGGTCACGGGGTCAATGACCTTTGACCTCCGGGGTCACGGGGTCAATGACCTTTGTCCCCCGGGGTCACGGGGTCAACGACCTTTGACCCCCGGGGTCATGGGGTCAATGACCTTTGGCCCCCGGGGTCACGGGGTCATTGACCTTTGACCCCCGGGGTCACTGGGTCAATGACCTTTGTCCCCCGGGGTCACGGGGTCAACGACCTTTGACCCCTGGGGTCAACGACCTTTGACCCCCGGGGTCAATGACCTTTGGCCCCCGGGGTCACGGGGTCAATGACCTTTGACCCCCGGGGTCACGGGGTCATTGACCTTTGACCCCCGGGGTCACGGGGTCATTGACCTTTGACCCCCGGGGTCACGGGGTCAATGACCTTTGACCCCCGGGGTCACGGGGTCAATGACCTTTGATCCCCGGGGTCATGGGGTCAATGACCTTTGATCCCCGGGGTCAAAGGTCATTGACTCCGAGGGGTCAATGACCCTTGACCCCCGGGGTCAACCTTTGACCCCAAATTTTTCTTGTATTTTGGATGATTCACTTTGGGTGATTCACTTTAGGGGATTCACTTTGGAGGTTTTGATTTGGGTGATTCGTTGGTGGTTCCCCAGATAGGGGAGTGCTCTGGGGTCAATGATCTTGGTCGCCGGGATTAAAGAAGAAATTCCGCCCGTCGAGTACTGGGCCAGCCGGCTTGCCAACCCTAGTACCTATATATGTTTTTTGGCACTTCCCCCGCATTTTAGCGATTTAATTATTCTTATTTTTCCTTAAACATTTTTTAACTTTTACAACAGAATACATAATTCTGCATTAAATCTTAACTAATAGTAGTATGTATATGTTTTTAATGGGTTATTAGTGTTGTTAAAAAGGGTTATGCGATGGTGGGTGAGGCAGAGCTAGATCTATATAGGTAAATGTATGATATGTGCTGAAGTGGCTTGGTGAGCCACTTCAGCACAAATTTTAAACTTTAGCCAAATTCTTTGCTAAAGTTTTAAAAGTTCCAAATGCAAATTGGCATTCCTGACCATCACTTTTGATACTGACAACACCATGTTCCTCCAGATCAAGTCAATTGACCATTCCTATATAGGATTTAATACTAAACCGTAGAGCTCTGCAACCTTTTTGAATATTCGTCAAGCCCGTATAATTTTTGTCCCATTGTACACCACTGCCTTAAAATAAAAAAAAAATAACAAATAAAATTTTAAACTAGGCAAGCGTGGTCATTGAAAATATGCTATATAAGTAAGAAATTTCGATTCCAGATCTCAGTCTATGTCTGTCAGAGTCTGTCTACCAAGATATTAAAGTGATACAAATAGTCTTAAGTTTAAAGTTCAAAACTTTCGTAGAAATAGTTTACATGAAGTGGAAATTGAATATTACATTTCTTCGTCAGTGGATCATCTATGGTTCATTCAGGTGGTATGGTGCTTATCTTATGCTGATTGAAGCTTATGTGGTAACTACATGGCATCGAAATAATAATTATCATCGGAACATGTAAGTCTTGGTAAAATAAAAATTTTGACATGAATATATGTATATAGGTGTAAAAAAATTTCATTTCAGCTCATAATTATATGGTATGGGTACTTATGTAGAAAAGGAATAATAATAATCATAGGATCATTGGTGGCTTTAATATATTCATTGGAATTGGCTGGTTAGCAGAATCCGTCAAAAGACGGCACATTTTGAATAAAACCGTGAAAGACAGTTTATGAATTAAAAAACCGTTAGCGAATAAACATGTAAGTCTTGGAGAAATAAAAATTTTGACATGAAGAAATAAATAAGTGCAAAAAAATTTCGTTTCAGCTCATAAATATATGGTATGGGTACTGATGTAGAATAGAAATAATAACAATCATCGGATCATTGTTGGACTTAAAAGATTCGTTGGAATTTGCTGGTTAGCAGAATCCGTCAAAAGAAGACATCTTTTGAATAAAACCGTGAAAGAAAGCTTATGAAAAAAAAAACCGTAAGCGAATAAACATGTAAGTCTTGGAAAAATAAAATTTTTTACATGAATATATATTGTAATTGTACACAATTTTCGTTTCAGCTCTAAAATAATCATGTCAGGAAAATATATATTTTGTATACCTCCATCATACAATCTATTTTATAATTTCTGAGCAATTTTGAATATATATTTTTATACAAACGAAAATGAATAGCTACAATTATTGGTTAAAGAGGCTTTCCTTAAGTCTTCCGTTTGTACACTCCCGTCGTTCAATGGGAAATGGGTGAAATGGTTTGTAGCTCATATAGGACTCCTTGTCTCGAACATCATTTGAGCTTGCTAGTATAAAAGTCTGCCGGTTCTGAAAATTGGTCAACAAAAACTTCAGCTATTTCTGTATCCGATCGACATTATTTGTTTTCCGGACGTTTAATGGCGCCTAAAAGATTACCTTTTAAGACGACGTGCGCGGACTCGAGACTTTGTACAGTGAATAACTCCTATAGTTGCTTTCTGGCATAGGGATCATCTGATAGTAATCAGTAATAGTAGTCAGTAATAAACAGCACTTGTATAGATGTAGATTCAAGATGCCTATACTGTCAAGTAATCTTTGGACAGACAATACATATTTCAGTGCCTCACAAATAATCATAGTTTCTTTTTTTTTAAGTATTTACAGAATTTTAATTGTGTATGTAAGTTCATAACAAAAATAGCAAAAGCCTAACATTTTAATTATTTAATTATAAGTAATTATACAATATCTAATATGTGGGTGTAAATTAATTATAGGTATATGAATTTTTCTTAGGAAAAAGTCAAATTTAAACCAACTTGAAACAATTGCTTCTATGATTCTAAGTTTACTTTAAGTTTTAGTTTACTAGGCATTTTCTTTTTTTTTTCGTACATTTTAAATGTACAAACAACAAATTTGGTGCCAATTTGTCTAAAAAATGTTAACATGAATATATATATGTAGGGGGGGTAATTATACTTGGAAAAATATATATGTATGCAATATGTATGTTAAGATAAATTTATATTATACATAGTTAGAAATTAAATAAGCTCGCTTTCGCATAAATCGTAAATTCTTAAGGTTTACTTGCTTTTGATTAAAGTGAAACTATTAACAAATTTAATTAATTGAAAGCTACTGATAGAGTAGTGTGTGTGTGAGTGTGATAAGAAGGTACATGGTCAATAGTGTGTGTGTCTGTGCGAAATGTGCTCTGTTTCTTTCAGTGTACCTCTATATTTTCTATTTTGAGCTAAATTTTTTTTGATTATTTGAAGACAAAAAATTTTAGCACTTCATGGCCAATTCCGATGTTGATGGCAATTCTGTTCTGCGCGACATAACAATTCGCACACGTTCCTGCAGATAATCGCATATCGAGCTAAATTTTTCTTGACGTGCAACCTGTAGCGCCGTGAAACCTTCTTGATTCTTTTGTAGCACATCAGAGCCTGCATTTACCAGCTGTTTGCACACAGTCAAATGTCCAAACATAGCTGCTGCATGTAGCGCTGTCTCTCCATTAGGCAATAGACCCAAATTTGGACGTTGTTTCAATAAGACTGTAATAACAGCTGCGTAGCCTTTATGCGCAGCCTTGAAAAGTGGCGTACCACCATCGCAACGCACCGAATCAACTTTAGCGCCATTTTGTAACAAAACTTTACAAATATGATCGTGACCCATTTGTGCAGCAATCCAGAGTGGCGTGGCATTATCAACGCGTTTTATATCTGAGTGTGCGCCTGCTTCTAACAGCAGCGAAAGTACAGTGCGATGGCCATTTTGTGCCGCAATGAATACGGGCGTTGCGCGATCCTGAAATAGAGTGAGGATTGTAATATATAAAATTAAAGAATATTCAAATACTCACTTTCATGCAAACATTTACATTTGCGCCGCAGTCTATCAGCTCACGCACTATCTTCACATGACCGCCTTGTGCCGCCACAAATAGTGGAGTACCGCCATCCTGCATAAATTTGAAAATTAGTAGTAGTGCGCTTAATAGATTATGTGCTTGTCTTACCAATGAAGCTGCATCCACCTTAGCGCCTGCCTTAACCAATATTTTTACTATATTCAGATGACCGCTTTGCGCTGCAAAGAACAACGCTGTTGTACCTGTATCGCGCCTCTCATTTGGATCAGCGCCCTGATATAGCAACTCCAGCACACAATGTGCGTGACCGCCTGCAGCGGCAAGTATCAGTGGTGTTGTACCAGCCTTAAGGAAGTAATTTTAATTTTTAGTAAATACAAAAAATAGTATGTAGTGATTACCTACCTCATCTTTGCAGTCAACATGCACCTTGCCACTGTCAAGCACGCGTTGTAAGCTGATTTCATCGCCACGTAGTGCCGCGAGATGAAGTAAAACGTCTGAAGGAGTTTCTTTCTGTAATAATACAATATAAAAAAATTACTTAGTAAAGAACCCATAATTGTCTGGTGTGTTGTATGGGTGATTTCCCAAATTGTAGGTGATTATCCCTATTAGTATATGTAAGTAAAACAGGAGTCTTTTAGAAGTGCTTTACACACAACAACGTTGCCGCACAATTCTTGTTCGGAAAATTTTTTTTAGGCAAGGGAAACGAGTTGGTCGGTTGAAAAACTGTGACCGACTCTGCCGACATATTTACTCATTTCGATCACAAATGTTCACAATAAACAGAAATGAAATTGATTCGGCGATAGCAATTGGCATGGTCTCCCACAACTTGTGGTATCACCCATACAACACACCACACAATTATGGTTGTTTGTATGAAGAACTTCTTTATTCAAGTCGATTTTTAAGTTTTTATAGATGTCTACAAACCGATACACAGAGTAATTGGTGTGTCCCCAACCATACCCAACCATTGCAACATTTCGAGATGTATCACGGTTATAACTTGACAAGTAGTGGATTTTAACTGGCCTAAAATATACGATCCATATATATATCCATTATCGTAAATGTCAGTCAATTAACTTATTATATGATCTGTGGAATAACAGATCTGTTTGATAGATAACTTTTGAGAGTTTTAAAACACGAACCTTTGTCTAGAAACAAGCAGTTTTTCAGTGATAGAATATTTTCCAAAATAGCCTATAAAATGTGGCCAATATATTTTTGATGGAAAGCCTATGATCTACTATGATTTTTGAATTCCAGAAAATATTGAAAATAAATATTCAACCGATCAAATCGAATCATTGGCACTGTATCAGTACAAAGTACCAATGTCTGCTTATTGGTGACTAACTACCACATTAAGAAAGTTATCTCAACAGTTTCCAATGTGGACTTGTTCGTCTTTTTTTTCAGAGTGAAAATCAGTGTGAAAACTGATTACTTGACGAAAAATCTCTGGTTCACTTCCTCTGGTTCACTTCCGGTTCCCTAGATTGATTTAAAAGCGGACCCAAAAAAACGCGGCTATGTGGTTTGAACATTCCGGCAAAGAGACTTGAACACGTTCTCTGAATAATATATCGGGATTCGAGTGTCAAGGAGTCTTTAAAGCATGGTAGTCTTCCTAGCAGAATTTGGTTGACACTCAAGGTTCACAATTTAAAGAGTTTTTGATTTCCCCAAGAGTATCATAGACAGAGTATCTCCTAGTTGAGCAACCTGGACAACACAGCATTCTTTCATTTATTCAATCGCTTTCTGTAAGTCTATAAAGCATGACTTAGTAAAATGTTTTATGGCTTAGTTTCGAAACATATTTATTACCTTAAGTGACATGATGCCGGTTATATTTGTTTGATATATGCTGTCACGTGTTTACGCTGACATACTTTTCTTACTTTCGATTATAAAGACTCGTTAGAAGTTTAATTATGCCATTTCAATGACATAGTTGATGCATCTTAAATTGATTGTCCGATATCGTATAACAGCTTATAGGCAATTTATCTAAAAGTATAAAGAAAAAACAAATAGATTTATTATAGATATATGAGTATATACAGAAGCACATAGTTGTGCTTCTGTGAACAAATAATTTGCTGTCCCAAGCAATGTATCAAGACTTAAAATAGAAACAATAAAATTATAAAAAAATAGACTATGTTTGTTTGATATAAAAACCAATTTATATTAATTAAATTAAATTTTTGTTACAATAAAGTGACGTCAACAAAAATTAAAAATTTTACACAGAACAACACATGTTTCTATTGATGGGAAATTTTGGTTTAATGAATGATTAGACTTACTAACAGTTTCAGTTATTTGAGAATGGGGATTTCATTCAAAAATATTGACATGCTATAAAATTATATAGTAAGATCAACTTACAACTTATTTATTTGTAATTTTTTTTCTTGATATGCTTATTAAACATGCATGAAATATTATATTATATAATACAAACTTTTTTAAAAACAATTGCTATATAATTAAATTGCAAATACTACACACAACTATATTTGGCCGATTTTTGTAAGCACATTACATTTCGTTTATTTGTAGCGTAGTTGCGTATTGAAATGATCTCATTTCAGTTATAAATTAAATATTTATTTTATGCAAAACTAAAGAAAAAACAATATTTCGCAAATGATTTCAGCATCATTTGTTGCGGCGCAACCTCAAAAACCACAATAATGAAACACGCTACGCGTTCACGTTCTGAACTCAACTAAACAAACCGACTAGAAATACTGAATCGATTGTTAGACAGACGCTTCTGTCGCATGCTTGTCTCAGAGACAGCAAAATTGAGGGAGCATACCGTCTAAAAACAAATATAACGCAGAAATGCAAATATAGTTTATCTTATATATTATATATATGCATATATTATTATTAATCTTATTTTTCTCTTTTGTTTGAGACATCAAATTTTTGGTACACCGAAAATATACGCGTACTTAAAATAGCAAACAAAATTATTCAAGGAGGTTTGAAGATTATAGTATTATGGTTGTCACAAAAGTGCACAGCTGTATTTTAGGAGAAATTTAAAAAAAAAAAATGAATTCTAATCTACATTTTTGGAACCATTTCCAATTTTGATTCCGTAGTATTTTTATTGTATAAATATTAAAAGAGCACTCGTACTTCATATTTGGATGATTTTTGTACGACTTTTCAAACTATTTTCAGTTTCAGGAAGTATAAGGTTGTGAAAGCCAAGTGTAGAGCGTTTTTATCTGTATTTATTAGGGACCTTTACCTATCTTACATTCGGCGCAGTTCTCTTTACCCATTACGCACAAATGATTCTTTATCCGACGGATGCCTTTTACGACTACTGTCAAAATCCAAAGTTGATCCCTACCTAGGTGGTGTATGATTTTTGCGCCGCCTGGACAGTAATTTCCTAGAAATATGCTTCCTTTTCTATGTTCTTGGTTAATGTCCCAGCACTGCTTCTTTACCGTATTTGTTTCTACATGGATTACATCCGATGAATCCGATTTTCCAATGCTACAAAAAGGTTCAGGCGTTTCCGTTTTATTTCTAGTAAGATCAAAGATGTTTCCTTTTATCATTTCGGGTATTTGCATGAACATTAGAGGCTTGTCTTCTGCTAATTTGAAGAATTGCTTCTGATGACTGTGACTTGTTTAGCATTTCACCTCATGCTTCTATTCCATAAAGTATTGGTTTTATTACTATTTAATAAAAGTGGAGCATGGTTCTCGGGTTGCACCACTCTGATTTTTCGGGCAATAGCCCTGATTTCCCGGTCAATTTCCTCCACCATCAGCATTACATTTGTGCTTACAATCCAGCTTTATTTCTAGAAACTTAATTACCTTACTTACTTGTACAACTTTTTCTACAAACTTATTTTTTATTTGCCTCCGCAGTTTATACTTTATATTGAACGGTACAATGAATGACTTGGCTGGGATGATGTTAAGTGCTTGAGTCCTTTGGAGATTATGTCACAGATTGTCTTTTCAAAGTTATAACTTCCTATAATGACTATATGATGACCCAGTTTATTGAATAGGTCATTCACCACTAGTCTCCATAGGAGAGGTTAAGCTTATAGACCTAAATGTTTTTTTTTTTGCATTTTTTTCCCCTGCTTTTTGGGTAAAGCCAATCTACGCCCTTTTCCAAGGGGTTGGGATATGACCTAACGCTAGGATACTTGGCATGAACTTCGGCATATTTTAAAGAAAATTTTGCAACTTCGTTCTGTAGTAGAGTTGGAAATATTCCATGTGCACAGCTCAAAGGAGGAGATAGCCCATCTTAGTACGCGGTTTCTAGTATCGCCTTTATTAAACTACAAACTTTTTGACTAACAGTTTCCGGCAGTGCTCAAAATTTCCAGAGTGCCATACCTACAAGTCTAAGCTGAGTACGACTTAAACATCGATACTAAAATTACCTAATTAACAATTCAAACATATATTACTTAACTGGAATCACCTTTAAATTTTCTTAAATACGTAAAATCTTTACTCTCCACACGAATTCATGAAAGCTCAAAAAACTCTCATATAAATACGTCATATATATTCTAAGAATCGAATCGAATAATTGTTAGCTTGAAATACAGGTTTTTTTTTTTTTTTTGTTAATTGAAATGCACACCGCGAGAGAATTATTTAGTTTTAAATATGATGTAGAATCGTCAGTTGCAGCTAAAGACTAGTATCGAACAGTTGAAATGTCGGCTAAACAAATTACTATACTAAGTAGCTGTCTGTTGCTGTTGTTGTTCAAAGTAAGCTATTTGTTTATAACTATAATTATTTTAATTTGACTAAAAAAAATAAACCTTTAATGCAGTTGACCAGCACATTTCCAACACATGAATCATCGCCCGCCAATGACAAAGATTCAAGAGCACAATTCGGAGATGAATTGAAAAGGTTTAATAAATGGCAATTGCTGAATTCCATACGGTATTCAATGATACACAGCAAGGAAATCTTTAAGCAGTCATTGAAAGAACTCTCCGATGGCAAGAATGGCATAACTATAGCACCGGAGAAGTTACAAGAAATCTCACGTTTTATAGAACATTGCGATAAGCTAGGACGTTACGATGCAAAGGAGATACACAAAGATGATGGCAAGGAACCGGAAAATGCAGATTTGGGCTATGCCATAATGGTGGCCTCGGAATTTGGTAAAATTATACGCCAGTATGTGAATACCACATTGACACCACTGAATAAAAAACTTACGCCAGAGGAGCAGCATATTTCGGATGTACTAAAGAAAAATGGGCTAGAACCTTTACTGCAAACAGTTGATACACACGATGAGCAATACCATAACGCGTTCATAGCTAAAGTTCAGCGTTATATAGATAGTTTGAGTGCAGCTGAGCGGGAACGTGACGCCAAGTTTATTGAATTGTTTGAAGAAGTGAAAAAGATAAACGATCCAAAGGAGCGCATTAAGCCGCTATTCAAATTGTTGCAATATTTGAATATGAGTCTTTATGGCGAAAATTAAATCGTATAAAAGGATTATCATTATATTTAAATTACTTTTTTTTATATTATATATTTATATATGTGACGACTAGTTTAAGTTAAGAGTTGTGCAATGAACTTAATGTGAATTAAAATGCCTTCAAAAACAAAATTGTTTTGCAATTTTTTTAGCTCATTAGACCAAATAGCTTAAATACTCGAAATACTTGTTATACTTAATTTAAATTGAAATTGTTTGTTTGTTTGTCCAATTAGTATAAAACTGCATAAGAAATTTGATCAATATTTATTATGAATAAATAATAAATGAGTTGGGAACCTTGCCAAAGTATTCAAGCAGAAACAAATAGCTTTGGTGAAAGCGAAGCTTTTATACGCTTTGAAAATGCAAATATTTTTGTGGATTTATAAGGTAGTGTGGCATACCAACATGTTTACTATATAAACTTGGCATAAATATTTAAAAGAAAAACAAATAACAAGAAGAAACGATGCAATCGAGTGTGCTCAATTTCGAGATACTTCAATATTTAGCTGCATTCGTGAGGTATATTTTATCAGGAATAGTTGTTTTAAGCTGAACAAAAGCACAAAATAATATTAAAAAAAAAATCCCGAAAGGGAGACAGTTTTGTATGGGAATATTTTATTAGAATTGAAGTAGGAGACACATCCATTCATAAACTCAGCATTGAGGGGCAAGTTTTTATAAGTGCTACCCATTAGAGAGGGGTTGGCGCGTCAGTAAACTTTACATATCTTAAAGGTTATATCTCTTATAATCTCTAAGTTCTTAATACTTATATGAACAAACAGAGAGACGGACATGCCTATATCAATTTGACTTTTTGTATGTCAACTTAAATTTTTTATCCCTCTTAGGTAGATGGCTTTTCCAGTACATTAATTACAAGTTATATGAAGAAGGAATAAAATAGCCAACTTGAAGGCTTTATGTTTTAGTATACCCTCACTTAGTATACCCTTACTATAGCTTATAAGCCTTAAAAACGTAAACATAAAGAACAACTAACTAAAGAACAAATAATGAACGACAGACGGACATTAATATATCGACTGTACTTGTGCTGCAATAGATTCACAAAGATGACAGTTATATATCATTTCTCCAGACCAAAGACCTTTACCGGCTATAATAAAGAATCCGCGAAGCACAGTTCGGTAGGAAATATGGGGATATCATAAGACAGAAGTAGGCGGGCGTAAATTTTTAAAATAGTAACTTGTGCTGTAGAACAAAAGTTCCAAAAAATTCCAATGTATATATTTTTAGAACAGTGAAGGCCATTTTTTTTTTGGATTTCCCAATACACGTGTTGTGACTAATAAATGCTGCATGCGCAATGTCGACAGATATATAATATAAGCTTCTTTGTGTATCTTTTAATTTGCAACCTTTTTGTCAAACTACATAAAAAATCTAAAAAACCCTACTAACTCTTCCCCCCTCGTTACGCTTTTGAGTATATTAAAAAATCACCTTATTCACTCAGCACAAAAACTAGCAGCTTGTGATGAATATGTGTTTCAATATGATGGTGCAACTCCACATACTGCAAACAAAACCTAAACATGAAACTTATGCCATGTCACGCCCTCATCTACCCAAGATATTATCCAATTAAAAATTAATGAGCAAACATGAAAAAAAGCACCAGAATGACACACAGCAAACTCTTAGCGGTTTAAGTCACAAAATTAAAGAAATTTTGACGAGTAGCAAAATTTAATAAACACTATCAGTGACCAAGAAGTTTTTTGTCATATGGAATGTAATTTTAAATTGAGAAGCCAATATTTGCACAAATTTCACAATGACAAGTAAAAAAAAAATCCAGCAGAAATATTATGAATCATGGCAAATCATGACACAAATTCAGATCATCATCAAAGCCTCATCATCAAAGCCTATGGCTATCAATTGCTCACGGAGGAGACGTGATTTAGATATATTTCAGACTATGGCACGATTAATCCCCTAGCTACAGCGATAAGTCGATAAACTGGATCAAGAAAACATATATTTTTAACCAAAAGTAACACACTACTAAGAATGAACGCGATATTGGACACTAGAAAGTGGAGTTCATGTCCAAAATTATTTAAAGAATTTTAATTAAAGCAGTTTAATAAAAGTAATGCATATTCCAACCCATGGATCTGCAATGCTTTAATCTGCCGGATATATATATTTAAACAAATTCAGTATCCACATGGCCCTTTAGCGACAATTTCCTATGCCAAAGTTGAAGCCTTTTCCGAACTACTTTACTCCTTTTAATACTTGCTCCCGAAGCGACCAAGAGAAGGCTTTGCAGTTTCTCAACGTTTCTTACCAAATGGATCTTCCCATTTCGGAAGTACGTAGGAGATACAGACAGAGATTCAATGTCTGGTAATAACAAAGTCACCAGGATAAGAAAGTGTAGATATGAAGACCCTAAAAGCACTTACACTCAGCTGTGTTAAGCTTCTAAAGAATAATTTTAATAGATGTCTACAGCTTGGCTACTTCTCTACTTAGAGAAAAGACACCGAAGTTGTTTTTATACCGAACCGGGAAGCCTATTGGCAACATTCTCCAATATAGTCAAATGATTATTTTTGCAAAGAAAAGTTCTATGAAATCACACCTATAACGGTGAGTGTTCTTCAAGGCAGAGTCATTTACAAGATTTCGGACTATGGCATTCTAGGAGCAACATAGTTGAAAAGTGGTCATATACATATATGCTTTGTCACATATGCTCCAAGGAAAGGCAATTGTCGTTCTGTTAAACTTAACAACGTCAAATCCATGTTGTTCATAGCAGAGACTAGTTAGTATATAGTTAAAATATTTTACAATTCTCGGCACATTGATTCCAATTAATCTGAAGAAGGAATAGAAGAATCGTATAGTCTCCAATTCCTCGTTATTCATACGCCAGCAGTACAGACGGCTATGCTTCTCTCGACACTACCTTTGATGCTGCCTTGCCTTTTTCTGCCTGTTACATATATTTGCAGGAACGTAACATACTCATTTAAGCTTCGTGTACAGGGTATAAAAACAACTCACGGCTTGTATATTCTTCGTGTTTATATTTAAACATACGTAAAGCTTGAACTGAATTTTTTTAACACATTCTAATACAACTCCACTCCTTAAGCAAATGCTATTCAACTTGAAAGCAATATTTAAATTTAGATACCTGTCCTAAAATATACATTTCTTCGAACCAAGAAAAAAACCATCAAAACAAAAATTATTTATATTCACAACAGCAAAAACATGCAGCGAGGTCATGGCTCCAATAAAAAGGACAACGAACACACACGAACACACAAATAAACATGTAAGAAAATAGTGCTAAATCGATACACACCAAACAAAAAAAACACGGCGCGTCGCGTTGTATTGCACTCGCGAATTCAAAGGCGCTGCTTGAAATACATTTCTATATGCATTTTAAGTTATTATTTATAACTTTAATTCAGGTAAAGTGGTTCCACTTGCTTTTTGGCGACAGGTCAACTTTTTTTTAGTAGGGCAACGCGCTAGCACGCCTCGCAATTGTGCCACTCTCGACAACTGCTCTCCACTACTCGAATTGATGGATGACGCTGAAATGCTTAGCACGCATGCGCTTCTGCACGAAAGATTTTGTTATTGCATAAATAAATTTCGATTACACAGCCACCCGCACTTGTTGCTGCAATTGTGCATTGCATTGTTTTACTCTGCACAGCTTCATTTTTGCTACAATTTCTCTTATATTTTTTTTCGTTTTAACAATTCACTTTCGCATTGCAATTCAGTGGCGTATTGCATTGTTTTTGTTTAAGCAATCAGCTGTTGAGACTGCATGAATTTTTTCGAAGTATGCTGGAAACGGAAAAAAAACAGCTGACTTCGCAGATTCTGGTTTGAATACAGTGAAGACTAAGTGGCTTGAACCATTTAATTTGTACTGCGTTAAATTTCATTTAAATAGACAAAAACAGGAAATAATGATAATTAAAATTAAATTAACAATTAAAAATCACATTTTATAATATTTTCATAATTTACATTTCTAGGTTTTTTAATTTTTTTCAACTTAAAGTGGAATTAATTTTTCTATATGTGTTAATGTTTACCTTTTCATTATATAGCCTGATCAAAAATAGTTGGAGCAGTGCTTACTGAAATATAAATATGTATATAACATAACGAAGGTAGCACTGGAGATCTCTTAAAGTATTTATAATCATGACGAAACATGTCGCTATGAACTGTGCATCTGTTTGTTTAGGAGATAGTTTTCCTGCTTAGAAAAAACTTAGATAAACTAAACTTACTCAGGACTTACTACGTACCGCACACTAAGAAACGTTTATTTAAATTTTGTTATATAACAGAGATTTTTTAGGGACTTTATAATTTTAGATACGTTATCTTCATTAGGGTTAGCAAGTAAATTTATCGGATTGTTTCCACTAAAAAATTCTGTTTGCTGTGAAATCTTTTTCATGTAACCACATATTTCTGGTTTAATTGTTTGTATCACATACACATATTACATCGTGAAATTTGTTTTTTTTTTTGGTCAATGCTATGTTGGTTTTTCAAATATCTGTTTATGTCATTAATATTATAGCCACATGATCAGCTAACTCATTACCATTTTAGTGTATGGCCAGGGATTCATAATAACTTAACTTTAGGTAAGAGATTTAGCAACATTGATCTAATTATAGGTTAATACCGTAGAATAGTGACAGATGGATACTGTTCAATATTGATGTATTTATTGTAAGTTCGATTGATGAGATAGATTTTATCATATTTGCGATAGGGGTATCCGAACAGCTTAAAAGATTTTTGTTCTATCGTTGGAATATTTGCTTCGTGAAGGATGTTACTGATTGGTGTTGAACGAAATGCACCGAGAGCCATTCTTATTGTAGCATTAAAAGGTGCTTTTATTTTATTTAAAACTGATTTGGGTGCATAACCATAAATGTATAAAGCGTAGTCTATTTTAGAAATAATTGTTGCAGAAGAATTAGAGTATTGCAATTAAACCTGGAGCTAGCAAGACATTTAATTACATTTTATGATATGAGGTAATCAATTATATCTATTATAAATTGTAAAGCCTAGTTATGTAATTGAGGGGACTGTAGGTATTTGGATATTATTGCATGATATAATACAGGTACATTTATGTTTACTACATATCATGTTGACATTTATTTAATGAAAGAACAGCCCCAGAATACGAGCATCAGCTTTGTGTATTTTCAAACATAGTGTCAAGGTTGTACATAATATTTTTTGTCCTTTTTAAAATTAATAATAAGGAAAAAATCATCAGCGTAGGCACTAAATATAATTCCCTCTTCCATGGATAGTATGTTGGATAGCCTATTATATGCAATGAGAAATAATATGACAGATAATGGCGATCCTTGCGGTATGCCATTACTTAAGGGTAGAATATTGGATGTTTGCGATGCCACTTTTACAACAATTTTCCTTTTTGACATTAAATTGCGTATATAGCGCATAATCTTTGGTCCCACTTTCCATTCTATAAGTTGATTGATTATTGAGTGTACACCAACTCTATCAAATGCCCTTGAAAAATCTATAGCTCGTTATAGTTATTAATATATCCTTTTATTTTCCACTGTATTATTTTTAGAGACATATATTTATTTACCTAATTGAGTTTAAATATAAAACTATTGTAAATTGATTTAAATTAAGTCTAAATCGCATGACATATCAGAATCTGAGATTTTGCTAAATTCCTTCGTGTAATTTTTTTAATTTTTTTTAGCTTCTCTTGATTTTTTAATTGTTGCCTAATTCTAACCAGCGTATTTTTAGGTAAAACTAAATTTATATAATATATTATACTGATTTATATAATTATTATTGTCAGTTGGCCAATATGATGGATTTCCCGTGAAAATATGACTACAAGCTGTTTGAGTTATAGCTTTTAGTAGTTCTCGTCCTTTCGTAGTCGTCAGCCGTGACCCCCATTGCGCATTTTTAGCATTAAAGTCGCCGCCCATGATAAATCTGTGACAGTGCGCATTGATTAATGTCATATAGTCCCCACATTTGACTTGTTTTTTGTCATTGGTGCAAAAATAAGTGTTGAACACAGAGAAACTCACGAAATGATGAAACAAGTTGATGGAAATAATTCTCCATCATAAACCACTATTTACGACTGGGATAATAATGTCGTCTTGAATGACGACATTTGTTCGCCGGCCAGCCAAAATCTTCAGTGACCGAATAAAACATCAAAATTGTCCGTGAATTCATAAAAAAATCAGCTGAAAACATGGAATCGGAATTGGGATTGTCCAAAGACTCAATCCATCGCATTTTGGTTGCTCATTTGAGCTTCAGGAAAGTGTGTGCACGATTTGTTCTGCATCAATTGAAAGACAAGCAAAAGGCGCTTTGGATTTAACATTCGAAAGACATCATTAAAGATGCCAAAAAGTATCAAAATATTCATTTCAACATAGTTACTGATGAAACATGGTGGTGGTCAATATGACCCTGAAACTAAGCGTTAAAGGGCCGTTTGGAAAAGTCAAAAGTGAAGACAATATTGTTTTGTTTCTACGATTCTAAGGACATTATTCACCAAGAGTTCGTTACATCGGGCCAAACAATTACTGGGTCATTTTATCTTGGTGTTATGAGGCGTTTGCTCCGTCGTATCCATCCTATTTGGCCAAAAACCCATTGTATTTTCATTTTATTCCAAAAGTTTGTCAAATCTTGAAACACTACTGTATATTTTCTCATGTCTTAGATATTTAATTATATGTGAAAAATATAAAAATTAAGTTGAAAAACTTTCGATCAAAATAAATCCATAACATATACCGCAAAATTTTTGAATTTTCGATATTTATGTCTTACTAGTCTTATTATATACCCAGCAGATTGCATTGGGTTAAATTACTCTCACATTATTTCGAAACGGTTACTTTTTTACGTTTCGCTCAGCGCGAGAGAACCGTGAGAGAGCAAACAAAAGTGTTGCCATTTTATTAGTTAATTGTTTTTTTTTTGCTTTAATAAACGGCAACACTGAGCATAGCAGCAAGAGGAAGCAGAACGAAACAAACAAGCACGTAAAACGCGCAGTGAAATAATTTTTCGTAGTTAGCGAAATAAATACATAATAAAAAGTAGTTAACAAAACAAAGTAGTGCATGCGAAATATTGTAAACTGCAACGTGAAAGTGTTATAATAAAAAAGTGAAAACTATTTTTTTTCTTGTGTATGTGTATGAAAAAGGATTAATAGACTGGCTAGCGTAGACCTCCCGCAGAAGGCGCTTTTTTATTTTTAATTTTTTCTCAGGTATGTTGTGCGGAAAAACTATTTTTCTACATATTATTCATTAGAAGTAGCAATATTATATTTTGTTATTGTATACAATATTTTGTGTCTTGTCTTTTGAGTAGCTTATTCAATTTGCCAAGTGACTCACACATAATGCGAATGCTCTCCTGCCTAATTGAAATTAAATGTTGGCTGCAAAAAAAATCCAACAACAAATTATCTATTTGCGAAGTTTATATAAAAGGATGCATTATTAGTCATGAAAATGCAAAACTTTTAAAATGCATAATAATTACATATGTACATACATATATATAAGAGCGCACAATGTGTAAATATTCAAGTTTTTCTTCTTTTGTGGTTGTTGTTGTTGCCTCATACCTCGTATTAATGAACGAATAAACTTCTGAGTGCATCTGCACCCAATCTGCACTCAAAAGTACTCTCTGCAGTAAAAGTACGATAAATATGTACATATGTAGACGTTGTTGGTTTTGTTTTTATTTATTTTTTTTTTTTTGCTATTAGATACATATATATATATATATATATATCCATGTATATTTGTATGCATGCTCTTCATAAATATGTATATGTATGTTTGTTTTAATCAGCAGAAAAACAAGTTTTAGCTAAGTTGACGAACTATATTATACCCTACACAGTGTTGAGCAATGAGAGAAAATCTGAGAACTGATGGGTCAATTAAGTTCATGTCTCTGAAAATTAGACAGACAGACTTACGATTTAGCTCATATAGGATATATATACTTTAAGGTATTTCCCATTACCTTTGCAATTTTAACCAACATACTTTACCTACATATATTTCTAGAAGGGTATCAAACCACAGTGAGATATGTCCAAGTTTTGAGTTCTGTATAAATAATATTTGCTGTTTTCGTTATCATATTTAATTTATCTTATTATACAGTGTCGTTCTTAGTACAGGAACTGGGTTCACACATATGTACATATATGTATCTATAAAGTTCTCATACTAAGTGCAATTCATATATAGTATATGTACATATATACATTTTAAAAAATATTTTCTATAATTGGAGAAGGCAAAGTTTGCCATTCATTTTCATTTTAGATATTTGTTCACTCATACACACACACACTCATACTGAAGCTTGTGACTGTCTAAAAACAAAGCTTGTAGTATTATTAAATAAAGTATTTGTTAATAATAAAAGGCGTATTTTGCTTTTTCAAGATAAGTCTAACATTGTGTATCCCATAAAATATATAGATAGTAAATGTTTATTGTTGATCAGCTGACCAAGGTGACTTTATGTAGCGAAACCTGTTTCTTCGTCTGGATGCTAAAAATTTTGAAGTCTATTCATTGATATTATTAGAGCAAATATTAAGCATCTAAAATGTTTCAAGTAAAACTTACATATTCCGTAAATTTGCATAAAATGTTAGTAGAAATAAACCGATTTTGATTCTTCTTATATAGAAGATGTGGCATCGCCCATTTTTCTATAGGAATTTATTTCTCTTAGTTGCCATTACATTTGTACCAAATCATTCATTTGAGTTTTATGTTTTTATTGAATATCTATGCTAATTTTTGTTTATTATAATTTTTGGTCAAAGAAAGCGCTGGCTAAAATAGAAGTATCCTAAATTGTTACCCAGGCAGTGAGAGTCTGCAGTGAAAGTCCCACAAAATTGCTCCGAAAGTTAAAACCGTCGGACAGCCGCTTGACCCTTTGATAAAATTTTCTAGGGTCTGGCAACGCTTTTTTCCTTCCTCCGTTTCTCTTCATATCTCTTGATAACAGCTCCCGTTAAAAATCATGAGCGAGCTCTCCATTGAACTGGACCATATTTCACTGATAACAAGATCATAAAATTTTGGCCAAAAATAGTTTTCATCCCTTTTCAATAGATTAATTTTTTGACCATGTGACACCACTTTATTACAGTCACATATCACATGTCAAGTTCATCCAATTGTGGTCAATATCAGTCTTTCAACGTGGTACAATAGCGAACTTCATTAATCGTAACCTGGCGATTATTTGTACTACCAAAAATATATCAATATCTTTCAATTTTTATGGTGAAGTTGGCTCTGAATTGTCTATTAGTAAGGCTTATTATCAACCAGTATTTTTACTGCTACATACCAAACCCAACGAAGAGAACTGCTATATCTGTTTCTCTATTTTACTGTAACTAACCTCATGCCAAATTATTGAACTCACTCTACACATCGCGCCATTTTCTATGCAGATAATGCTTCGTGGCCATTACATGAACGTACTCCGTCATATCTTGAAAAGTACTATCTATGAGTACTTGTGTACTTGCGTATTATTGCTTGGCAGTGAGTCAATTTTAATAGATATTTATACAATGTACATATCAGTTTTTATACCCTGCACACTTTTAGCTTTAAATAGGTTTGTGCAGTATTTGATTTTCTCCTATGTTATAAGTCCTCAACACCTTAAAAATGTTCTACAAACTTTTAATAAATTTTTGAAAGTTTTAATTCCCAAAAAGTTTATTAATTCAAACGTCGTATCTGTCTCTCTTATAGTAACCAATACATTATCAATCTCTGTGCAGGGTACACAATATTTGGTAACCTCGACTACACAGTTCTTAATTGATGTGTCACAGTTTAATAAAATCGGCTCGTGTATTTACGTTTATTGTGCATAAGTGCTTCTGCACTCAAATTAAACAGAATTGTGCTAACGACACAATGACTCTTTCACAAACAATTACAATTGCAAATGATACAAAATAACAAATGTCGCATATACTACTCGTACCCGCAGACGAGACGAGGCATCAATTACTTAACGTAGTTCCGTTGGCAATCGATCGATTTGGGTACTCATGAACTCAAAAGTAAGAAACCAGCTGTGTGTCGCGTGCTGCTGATAGTCATCCATTCAACCATTGATCCATGCGATCCAATTCAATCATTCAACAGATTGATTTTCGCATGCTTCACTTATAGTAGAGCGCATTTCGCTTAAGTATTATACAATTGTTGTGGGTGGCGGAGAATCCAATATAGATTATATACATTCTACGAGGTTTGTTTGGAAAAATGGATGTTTTTAGTTTTGACTATAGAAACAAAATTTTCAGGCGTCCAAAATTCGATGCAAAGAAGGATGAGGCATGATTATGGTACGAAATAATTTAGAACAAGTAATGACGTGCTTTTTTCAGGCTTGGCTCCTCAGACTGCTTTAATTGAAATGATTTTGCTTTGGTTTCGATATTATACCCATTTACACATATTTTGTCACCATTTATGATGCTTTTAAATTGTTTTGTATCATCGTAAACGTCATACAACAGCTTTTGAGTAAAGCTCATGCGACGGTTCTATTGTTCATTGTATGCTATGAGCCAACCGATATGGCGATATAGTCAGCAATTTCTCTTGTATTGATTCGACGCTATATTTTCGCTGCTTCAACTTTTTGAATTGTTTTTTGACGTACTGGGGCGTCGGGGCTTAAGATGGACTTCGTTATTAACATCTTTTCGGCCTTCTGTGAAGAGCTTGTACCACTTATAAGCTTCACCAAGTACTTTAAATTAGGTCTAACTTATATATCTGTCATAAAGAAAAATTACAAACGCAAAATGGCTGATCATGTCAACATACTAGAAAAAACGACGCGAGATATCCTGTACTGCTTAAATTTGTATAGGGATATGTACCTCTGGAATCGTGCATGACGTAGATCCGTGTCCGATATTTAATTGGAATAAGAGCAAAATTCAACAAATTTGTCGCTAAACTCAACCACAAAAAAATAATTTTCTTACAAAATCCCAGGATTTGTATGGGTGGCTATCCGTTCTAGTGGTTCTTTATGGACCTACATATATAGAATCTGTCATTAGAATGAAAGTAAGATACACAAAATTTTTTGTTTCAAACTAAACTCAACTACAAAATTAATATTTCCTTACAAAATCCAGGTAGGGGAGACTGATTTGTATTTGAGGCTATCCCTATGGACCTATGTATATTGCATATTTTATTAAAATTAAAGTAAGATACACCAAATTTGTTGTTTCAAACTAAACTCAACCACAACAAAATAATTTTCTTAAAAAACCGCAGTAGGGCAGACTCCTTTTTATGGGAAGCTATCCCTTTTAGTGGTTTCGTATGGGTCTATATAGCATATTACATTAGAATTAGAGTAAGATACACAAATTTGTTGTTTCAAACTAAACTGAATCAGAAAGAAAATAATGTTCTTAAAAAATAACAGGAGGGCAGACTGATTTGTATGGAAGGCTATCCCTCCTAGTGTTACGGTATGAACATTTATAGAACATTTCATTAGAATTAAAATAAAATACATCAAATTTACCATTTTTAGTTAAAATTTGTAGTCTGTTATAGTCTCTTAGATCTCTACGAATAATGTAGTCCGCGAAATTTTAAAAGTCACCTTTTTTAACAAACCTCTTATTTACATTTAATTCAAGAAGCCGACTAGACTTTGTATGTAACAAGAGAAGTTGCTGTCGATGGTTTCTTATTGTGGGTGTCTGAGAATCCAATGTAAAAATAGAAACTGTTGTCTTCAATATCAAGTGCTCTGCGGTTACCATATGGTTTTTTTTTTTTTTTTTTTTTTTAAGCTAACGTACATCATTTTACGCGCACAATTTTTAAAATAATTTCATCACAGCATAACCTTAAACCTTCATTTCATTCGATTATATGATTTAAAAGTTATAGAACTAAAAAAAATTTGTCCAAATAGGTTGATGACTCCAGTTTTTTTTTTTCCACCAAGTATGTAATTAATTTTCCTTTTTTAACGATTTGTGCTATTTTTATACAGCATAACACAGATTATTGCACTTTTGTTGGCAAAGTTATTTCGCTTTATCATGCAATAATACAAAGTGTCGAATCATTAACCCGATGTGTCTATAGTTGACTTAGGTCAGGTTTAGATTTGCATAGACAGCACTCTGCTTTCGAATTAGCACAGGCTTGCAAGCAGATACTTGCAAAATTTACTGAGTATGTAAAATTCACCTGTGGTTTTTTTTGCTTAGATAGCCATTTCAATTGAAGATCCATTTCATTTCAGAACCTACATGTCTACAAAGTTTTGCCACACGTCATTTAAATCAATTCGCATATATTTCTTATAGGTAAATAATATATGCCAAGCTCATTTGAAATACTCTTCCGATCGTTGGTTTGTTTGTTTTACACGATATGCAAATCGCTCAATCGAATCCAATTACGACTGGCATACATTTCACATTGCATATTATATGGCCTGAAGATTCAATGACTGAGGTTCAATGACTTTATTATTTGTCGTTGGGTTTGTTTTAGTAATCTTCAAGTACACTTGTTAATAGTTTAAATTGATTCTTTTCAGCTATTTCTATGCCTAATTAAATTGCTTTTCTGTTAAATTGTATTTGATGTAAGGTTGTTTTACACTGTACTCAAAGGGTCAAGGGTAGAGCAAATTTGTGCGCATACATGTTAGAGCCAGAAGGTGTTGTAACAGACTACATAAAGTATATATTTTTAAACAGCATAATCGATAAAGCCATGTCCGTCTGTCCGTTCTGTGTGCATGAATCAGAGAAGCGAGTGCATGCTCTTGAAAATTGCCAAACACTTCCGCGAGTTAAACACTTTAAAATATTTTACAGTTAGCTCGCACCGTGTGCATTCGCTTCGTTCCATTATATAATATTAAAATTCAATTACAAACCAATTTTAATCTGACTAAATCTGAATTTTAATTGATTTGGTTTTTTCTCTTTCTTTTTAGGTAAGTCCAACGAAGCATTGAACAAACATTAACAGAGTAAGCTAAAAAAGTACCTACAGGGTAAAAGGGTATACGAAATATATGAAAATGTATGTAAGAGGCGGGAAAGACTATAAGGTATATGTATAATCTTGTTCAGCATTAAAAGTCGAGTCGATATAGACATGTTCGTCGATTTGGAGACTATAAAGCATGCAACTCTCAAGTTTGGGTTTATTTAAAAGTTTAAAAACTTTAAATTTATTCAATTACATATTTAATTAAAGAACCAACGTCGCAGAAACATCATTTAGGCGTAGCATTTAAAATTAATTTAATGACGTTGTGCCAACTGTGAGACAGATTTCAAAATTGTCTCTGCAGTGCGTGTCGTTGTGTTTGGGCGTGGTTGGTCGAGTTGGCATTGATATTCGCGTGGGTTTTCATGCAAACAAACCAAAGGTATATGACCTCCGAGAAGTGAACTAGTTTTCAATTTCGTTTAATGTTGGACAGAAAAGTCAAAATGCTGTCTTACTATTCGGTTTAAGCTTAATTCATTTATTATTTTTTTTTTTTTGTACTAAGAAAAACATTTTTTTTTAGTCGTCGTTAGCTATTTTTCTAACCTCTCAGGCAGTTCGTCGATACCATGCCAAAAGAATTCGTTCTTTTCACGGCAAACCGTTCATTAAGCCATTTTCGGGCATCTTTAAATGAATTGAAGTGCCTATGTACGAAAAGTGTTGGTTTCTTGTATTGGAGGGTAGTCAGGATCAAACCTCGATTTCGTGTATTTAGGTTTTTTCAAAATAAATCCATTATTTATCGTCAGTCATAATCCGATGCAGACGCAACTTTCTTTTTTGCCCCATCTGCCTATTGTTCAATTTGTGTGAGATGACATCAATATTCTGATGGAGTCGATATTCTGGATAAATTGGGCTCAAATAGCATTGAGCAATTTTAAAATATGTGTGCTATTGTAATCGTGGAAGAGAGGTTATATGTAGGGCATGTGTTTGTTGGATAAAGTTTGGTCTATATAGTGTAGATTATTAGGTTTGATGCGACCTAATCTAAGTCGGAGCTTGGAGTGCAGTATTGTGCTTGTTTTTAAAAGAAAATTTTAATGACAAGTGTTGGGTTTCAAAATGAGAGAATGGAAGTTTATTTCCTTTTAAAATGGCTTGGGATCCATATTAGTTTGAAATTATGTTAATGTTTGTTCAAATTTGGTATTGCTTCGATGGAGGAAAGAGAGTCTGAACATATGTAGAATATACTGGGTTTTTTTAGTATGAAACCTTAGAGCTTCTATAATATCTACTATTTCGGTAGAGAATGCTGAAGTATAAAATGGGAGAAGACCATCGTTCGTTTTCTGTTAATGACAAAGGTTGTAGTGCTATTGAATTGTGAATCTTTATAAATATGGGATGATAAATTTTACTTTTTATTAGTATATCTTGATAATTTCGCTGTAAATATGTGAGAGTGTGTGGGTTTGTTACTGTAGGATCTCATGCTTGATTGTGGGAAGTGCCAAACTAGTAGTGATTATGTTGTGGTTCGTTGTTGGTACCCGTAGGGAATGTCGAAGCTATCTTCATTCCATGTCTGCCATCTACCATACATCCCATTAATTCTCTACTAAATGTCGCCATAAGAATTGTATTTGGTGCCCTCAGTTATTGTTGGACCGAGGGCACCAAATTCAAGTCTTATGGTGCCATTTAGTAGAGAATTAATGGGACGTACGGTAGATGGTGGACATAGAGTGAAGACAGCCAGGTAGAAATTTATTTTTAAGATGTCTATGGACTTAGCTAAATACGGCTTTAGTAAATTGGGAACTGGCTGAGCATTAGAAATAGGGAAAACGGGTATTCAAATATATTCATGATCAGCATCAACTGTGGAGTCGACATAGACATGTCCGTCTGTCTTATCTTTCAGATAACCTGCATTCAATGAATAAGGTAACCCCACCCCCTAAGCGGGGGTTAATTCTTACTATGTTAACCTACTTCTCATTCTGAGTTTGCGAGAAACACAAAAATTAAGTTACTTTGCGTTAATTCTCATCAAATATTCGATTTAAGTCGTGATCGAACAACTAAATGGGGTAGCCCCCATAAAAATCTGCCCAACCTTTCTAAATTTTTGTATCAATAATTTTTAATTTTTTTGAAAAAGGCAAATTGGTGTATTTTGCATGGTTCCTAAGAATATAAACCATAAAGGGCGATATGGAACCTTTAGAAGGGGTAGCCCTCGTACTTATCGTTAGGAACAGGGTATCTCGAGTATGCCCACTCGCCAAACAGTACAAAATAAGACTTTTTGAAATTACTTCTGATGCAACCTAGTGGAGATTGTGGCCCTAGTTGAGTAGATCACGTGGCTATGTATAAAATATTCAATATTCCCTCAAAATATTTTCTTAAAGGTAAAACCTTAATTCTGCGAGTTTTTCAAGAATAGTGTATGCACCTATTCGGTTAAACGCTTTGGTATAATCCAGTGAGGTTTGTGTGCTTTGTTTTGTATAGGGATCTGTCTGATTTTCTTTGAAAAGTAGGTTTTCACGGTATATATACTTTTTTTAAAGCCAGTTTGTCATGTGAGAATTAGTTTTTTGTTGGTAAGAAACCAATTCAGCCTTTTGACCATAAGTTTATCGGAAACTTTTGACAGGCAGAGATTTAGGAAGATTAAGTGGTAGGACTTAAGGTCGATTTTAGAAGAGGAATTTTTGAGAGTGGGCACCTATGAAGGTAAAGTGAGTGTGTACTTGTGGAGTGAAGTTATTTAGTATTTTTGAAATATATTATACGAAGTTTGTTGTTTGTTTCGATTTTTATTTCTATCATATTTGCAATTGTGTCTGTGTAAGCTTGCGGTTTTAGCGTTTAATAAGCATATATCAGCGAAGAATTTAATTGCTTTAATGTTGGTTTCAATGATATAGTTCCTCCATATTGTAGGGTTGGTTTCGATTATACTTTTTCAAGCTGTTCTATTAATACAAGGCTGTGTATGGGAAGTATGAAGAGTATATAATCTTATAATCAACCGAAGACAATGTCAATTTTTTCTTGTTTTTAATCAAATAAATATTATTTCCAGATGAGAATAACAAGCGTCAAATTGTTTTTATTTCTTTCCCAAAATATGTTGTCATACTTTGTTAATTTGAGAAGTGATTTCAAAGTCATTTCGTGATATATTTAAAATATATAAAAAGAATATATATATATATATGTAAAACATTTGCGATAAGCTTATCAATTTATATATTTTTTTTTATGTGCTAATTTTTCTGTCGCAAATATTTAACTTTTGTATGAAGCTTATTAATATTTTCAACAAAGTGCTCGTGCTTTGAGTATGTAGAAAATAAGTATTTCATACATACTCACTCTCCTCTGATTACAATCATTGATGACAATAAATAATAATAAATAGCAAAAACGCGACGACATCGTTTCAATGAGTCAAACATAAACGATTAATCAATTCAAAATTCTGCACAGCTGGCAGATCAGCAGCGGAAAAGCTGCCGCTTAACTAATCAATGAACAGCGCTATTTATTGATGGTATTATGTTTCCAGGCGAGATTAAATTTAAACACAATTATAAAATAGAAGCAATTAATTTTCATGTACAGCCAGATGGCAATTTATTATGCATTACACTTATTTTTTTTTTTAGTTTGCTAATAAATTAAATCAATTAACAGCCGAGCGCAAATTTTAACAGAAAAGATTGTACAAACAATTATGGAGAAGAAACTGTATTTCTTGTTAATAAACACTAATTACAGCTAAATAAGTACAAAATGAGTTTATTTACAATTTTAGGGCAGTCCATCTGTTAACTTCATAAACTAAATTTAGTTTAGTTTGTAAGCAGAAAAATCTAAGGTCAGCTAAAAATAAATGCCACGCAATTTACTTGAAATTTCAAAGTTTCTGTTACAGTTCGAGGAACATATTAATCTAGACATGTCCGTCTGTCTATATTGATTTGACTTTAAAAAGATTAAGACAATTTGCCTCTTAATGGAACATTTTAATTGAATTGTTGCAAAATATATCAAATTTGGCATTTCTTGCTGTATTAAGCAAAACCCGGAAAGGTAGTGCAAAGTTTCTAAGGGGACAATTCCTTCTAATGGTCCGATCTGAACCGAAATGTGGTTTTTTATAAGGATTAATGTAAGATGGACCAACTAATAAAAATTGTTTCATAAAAAAATTCATTGAATATAAGTTATCTGAAAAAGAAATTGGAGAACATAAATAAACAAACTTGAAGACTCTATCTCACATAGTCTCCACTTTTTAGGACAGCCGAAGAACATGTCTATATCGTCTCTGCTATATACTTCTGCCTCTCCTTCTTAGATCTCTTACCCTTATAGCCTTACTCTTATAGAGACTTGATTGAAAAATAAAAACATCAACTAATGAATCCATGTTTTCTTATTTTTTAAAAGCCGCCAATAATGTTAACAAAACATTCTAATATTGCAAAATGAAAGATCTTTTATTTTTATTTTATTATTTCTTTCAAAACATGAGAACGGTAAGGCATATAAAGACATCAACAGCTTTGTTCTAGTTCCACGTATTATTTCTAGTATCTGCAAATAAAACTATTCAACACATGAACAGCATAAAGCATTCGTCTGTCAGTTGAAATTCATAAATTAACGCAATTGTTTATACAAACCAACGAACTGATCCGGCATGATCTGAATTCAACCGCTTCTTATTTATATTTTTAAATAGATTTTAATGAAAATTAATTGCGAAATACGATATAAAATAAATGTAGTAAAATAAAAGAATAAAAAAAGTAAAACGTTTGCTGAATTTATAAAACACAATATTCGAAAACTGAAATTAGAAGCTGCTGAGCTCATTACTGATCACTGATCTGTCCGACAAGTCGATCTAACCATGTCCATCTGTTCGTCTGTCTGGTTGTTCAATAATGTTTATACTTTTTCTGAGTTCATTGTATTAAATTTTTTCCCCATTTATTTTATTTTACTATTCAAACTGACAAAGTAAATATAAAGTATAGAAAAAATAAATACGAAATAGTGGCAAACTAGGCAACGTCATTGTGAGTACATGCCAAGGGAGAATCGATTTAGTAAGAGCGATGTTGCGATAAACATACAATATAAAAAGCTGATTGTGTCAGTGTTGCCAGATAATATGGAAATTTAAAATATGAATAATCTTTATATATATAAAAATGAATGTTGTATCTATATATATAAACCGTCCAACCAACTGAACTCAAAGTCACAGACGGATTTCAGTAAAACCACAAAAGAAATACGTTTAAGTCTGGTCAAAATTGGAGAAGGTGTTAACCCACAAAAATGTACAAATTTCTACAAGTTTCTATAGAGAATGACCAACTCTAACTATAATAAAGAAATACACATGACACACAACAATAGTAATATGGTCAAAAATTTGTTGTCGACCAGTCGATATTGGTTGCTAATCAGAACAGCATGGTCTGCCTAAGTAGATGTGTACTCACTAAGAAGCTCGGCCACTTATACTCAGGTGGACACTCAAGCTGCTATCAAAGATGTTGATGAACCTTTTTCAAATTCAAAAAATATTTCTGAATGTTCCATATCTCTCCATGAGTAGACAAAGCTCTTTAAGATCTATTTTAATGGGTACCTAGCCAAAGCAATATCACAGGCAACAAAAAAAACTGATGATGAACTTGCTAGGTAAGATGAAACCACATCAAATATATCAATTGCGCAAATATGGTGGACTAGATTGCACACATTTGATGTTTAATAATATAGAAATCTCTCTCTGAGCCGGAATCGTCTCTAGCCACTGTCTGGTGGCAAGGCATGCTGTCAGATAGGACGTAAACTCAAATGAAAGATAATCTAAGCTCACCATATGCCGCCCTAAATATAAAATGTTATGCATGTCTTGAGATCTACTTTTTAAATGACTTAGTAGTTATAATATATCAAAGATCTATCTGAAAATATTGCTGAGAATTTCTAAATCCTCATATTCACTTCTTGAGTTGACCAATGGAAATAGGAGATCTTATATTATTATAATATTCCAATTTTAAGCATAAGTGAAACAGTCCGCTCCTTGCCATTGAAATCTGTCCTAATCAAGTTAAATTTTGGATATTAAACCCCGACATTATTCGGTATACACAATGACCAACTCTAATTTTCTACATTTTTTTCTTATAATAGGCATATAGCCTTTTTAACCCCCCTAAATGCGATGTATTAGCTTGATTTTGCTTTTATTCTCAATGGTTTCAGAAGGAGCAATGCTTAAATTCTGTTTTTTTCTAAAATTTTGGGTCCATGGTACAACAGGGTTCGGCTTGTTTATCAAATTGCCCCTGCGAAAGTGCTCAAGGTCTAAAAATGTTCGTTTTGGTACTAAATAAAGAAATGTTAAGTTACAGCCCGATCCGATAAAATTTAGAGGTAGCGACTTGAGGCGACTCAGAGGGGAAAAGATTGGCTTGTGAGTCCGAGTAAGAGAGAGAGAGAGTTGCTATTGTTGTTGTTGCTGTGAATTGGTTTTGTGCATGGTGAAATAACAATGGTGAAACGGTATTCAAGAGGGCTTGTGAGTCTAAAGGATAGAGAATAAGTGTTTATGCATGAGTAAGAGATAGATATGCTATTCTTGTGGTTGCTGCTGGTTGTTTTTGTGCATGTTGAAATAATTACAATCCATGAATATTTTCAACTTCTAACCGATGATCGTTAAATCGCGAGAGGGGTGAGAGAGAAAGGTGTATATTAAATAGATAATTTGCTGTACCCTTCTTTTGTTTCTTTTGTGCAATTGAAAAAAAACTTTAAGAATTAAATCCGAATGTAGGTATTTGTCAGCTGTAGCTGAAAATGATGAAGAAAATTCTAAACTCTTTTATATTTATTTGAAGTAATATTATTCTGTTCAGCAGTTGGACATATCTATACAGATTCGTTTTTGCTCTTCAAGAAAGTATATATGTACTTCATGAGGTCTGTTATGATTATTTGTTTGTTACATTTATTTGTACAAACTTACTATACCTTTTGCTCTATAAGGCCTTGCATGAAAAGTATTTTTGAAGAAGATGTTGAATATTTATAGACTTTACAGAGCTCGGGATTCTCATCTAAGTTCAAATTGCCTTAGGTCAGCAAAGGCCCATCGTTATACTATATGACCTCTCCGTTCTAATACTATCTTGACGTGAAACATTTAATTATTTTAGTTTCTAAAATGTCATCATATTGTGAGGTTTTTTCCTCTACGGCATTCCTACAAACTCTCAAGAAATCCTGGAAGTTAACACCTCGAATAGTGGCGAGTGTTTCTACGAAGCAATGGCCCGTGAAGGTAGCTAGCAGAATATACCACCACAGAAGCATCTATTCTCAAACATAAAAATAAAAACAACTAAAGGCTTCCAAAGACAAACTGTTATGGGATTTCTTAATTTTGAGTTTTTTCAAGAAATATTTTCGAACTATTTTATCACACCAAAGAAGATATTAATTTCATATATTTCTTGGTATGGTTACTTTAGTACATAAATAGAGGTTAAAACTCCACAAAAATTGAAGATTTACTGAGTTCTCCGCAGACGTCTTAATGCGTCTTCTTAATAAGCAAAGAATTTCAATAAATTCAAAAATAAAATTAAAAAGAAAAAACGTCTGGCAACACAAATCTAAAAGCACTGCGCATCTATTTGTCCACTCTCTGTCTCACTCTCTCTCCCTCTCGATCATATCTCTCTACTAAAACGTTTCAGCACGATCCATTTGCTGCGGCGATACTACTATCCACTCTGCAAAATGTATTTTAGTGCTCATAGTCTGTTCGGAACTCGTCGCGTCGTGTACTGCTTATATCTTGCTTTTACGTGCTTGAAACGTCAAAAAGAGTTCAAATTGGTGCATAAAAATACATTAAAAAAAAACGAAAAAATAAAAATTATTTCGAGTAAAATACTTGCACATAAATTCTATAATAAATTGTGAATATATTCAGTGAACTGTTTTCAAATTATGAAATGGATTAGTCAAGGGAATGTTGTAATGTCGAGCGCTGACAAAGGCGAAATTGAAATGATTTGGTCAGTTTGTTTGGAATATATTGCATAAAAGATTTATTTCCGCTTTAGTAACTCTTTTTGTTTTTGATTTGTGTTGATGTGCTCATAGTTTTTATTGAATTAAAGATACACACACCTCAGTAATTTCATGGAGTGAATACAATACATCGTTTGTTGAAATCTTTAGACGTATTGCTACAATACTTTGTTTAAGTATTTACATTGTTATATTTATCTAGTTCCATCTTTCTCAGTCTTTAAATGTATCTTCATATATGAATAATATTTACACGAACCTGACAAATGTGCTTAATGTTAAATTTACATACACATAAGTGTAGGGTATATAGTATATAAAATATGCCCTTGCACCTTTCCTACACCTTTACACCTTTTACGGTATCTATAGATTGGCATGCTTCGCCGCGAGTGTCTTATCGCCAAGAATTCTCATAATGGTGAAAATGTTTGATAATTTAATACCCTGCAAAAGTTTTGGTTGTTACGGTAATGCTGAATTATCCGGACAGACCTTTAAGTGTACGACAAATGTGTGTAGATTGAGATGGGTGTTTTGTTGTTTTTAATTTTTAAACATAAAATCAGTCAAAATATTGTATATACCTTTTGAATAATATTTTGCAGTATTTCTAACAAAAACAAAAATATTTAATTCAAAACAATGAAAAGAAAACAAATCTATTTTCCGAAAATAGTATTTTAGAATCAATCAAATAATTCTACTTGTTTACATGTTGTAAGATATTTTTCAGGACTCACACTTGACCTTTAAAAAATATTGGTACTGGTCAAGCAAAATATAAATTTTTCCGAACATGTGATTTTAAAAACAAACAAATAATTCTATAGTATATACCTGTTGAGAAAGCCAATCAAATAATTATAAATATTTTTAAAGCCAAACAAATAATTCTACATCGAAAAATATTTTTAAAGCCAATCAAATATTTTTATATATGTACCTGTTAAAAAAATATTTTTGAAGTAAATCTAAAAAATTCTATATACCAGTTGAAAAATAGTTTTAAAGTCAATCAAATGATTCTAATTGAAAAATATTTTTCAGCAGTTCAACGGTTCAACTTGACCTAAAAATGTATTTGTATTTGTCTTAAAAAAATTTATTTATCTTAAAACAATCCATAATAATAAACGATTTCGATGCGGAGCGAGGCTGAGCGGACTCATTAAATGTAAAAATTTGAGAACGACTCACTGAACTAGTAACTCCGCCAAAAATAAGTTATTCATATCATATTTAAATTTAATTTTTAGGCCCTGCAGCGAGCTTATTGGTTTTGTGCAAATGTATAGAAACGGGTAGAAATAATGGTCGTAGACCCCCAAAGTTACCCCCCTTATGATCAGGTGCGATAGAGGAGTCGATTTAGCCATGTTCGTCTTTCCGGAAACGATAATAGATAGAGACTTTGTTCTTTTTGCTTTCGACTTGGACTTTGCCGGAATTTTACGAGTTGATTTTTAAATTTTGCCCCTCCCCGCTGTTCCATAATATCACTCTTAAAGCTAAAAATTTCTACGGCACCAAAAAATAATTAAGTGTGGCATACTATGTATAGATATAACGTCCCTCTGAGCCAAAATTCGAAAATTTCATTACTCGGAAAATAAATGACTATTGTATAAGCAATTGAATTTGAACGACATATGCTTATTTTGCTTTCGTCCTCCATTTTCTTTTCATTCTGTGAGAATTGGAAGACGTAAAATATTTTTCGTCAGTACCATTTTTGTTATTCATTTAATATTTTTTTTTTGCAATGCTTGGTGAAGAAAAGGATTTAGATCCTGATCTGGTACAAGGCCTCTTACAGTCGGTTACTTCCTACTGTTATTTTCTTACTTTTTTTTATATATATATATTTGTTTGGAATGCCTTAACAACATGAAAGAAAAATTAATGAATGGGCGTCACAGTCGAGATATTTCCATTTTTGGAATTACTTCCGCTCATGATGCACTTTAAACGAATCGATCGTCGGCAATTGTTGCATTCGATGGAACTGTTGCTGGTTAATTTGAATGATAAATTTTGCATAAAGGAAGTACCTAAATTTCGCAAGTTTTGTATTATACTAGCTGTAAAAATATTGATATAGACAGCTAAACTCTCCAATGGATCTCACATTTCCCGGTTATGTATAACAAATTTCACCTCTGAACCTCAAATAGATGCAAAGATATGTCTAGCAAGTACCGCTCTAACAATTTTGACCAAACTTAACAGTATTACGTCACACGTGTACCAAAATTCATCTCTGATCCTCAAATAGACGCAAAGATATAACGAATTATATTTATCACTTATAATGGACGATTTTGACCGAACTTACGATACTTCATATACTTAAATTGGAAACGGCTATGTGACGAACTTTGTGTAAATACTTTTACACAAAGTTCGTACTAGCTGTACCCGACATGCTTTTCTGTGCCCACAATGAATATTGTATGTATTTATATAGCCAAACCGACTAAGCTAAGCTTTCAATTATATATTATTTCTTCGATGGCCCTTTATATATAGATATTATTTTCTAAGTCTAAATATTTTTTATACATAACAAATTGGCTTTTTCTTGTATGCAGACAGCGTATCACCGCTACGTTTTCCATTGGTTCTTTTTTCTCCTAGGGCCCTTTATATATGAACCAAATATTGAATTTATTATTTCAAACAAGCAAATGTCCATTAAAAGGTAAAGCTCCGACTCAAAAATAATATTCAATACAATAAATTATTGTACGAGTATAATTTCATTTTAAAGTACTATTAATATATTCTCTTAACAGCTTATTTGATGAGAAAATGCATAAATAAGCTATATCCAACAACGAAATATACTTTGAAAAAAGTAAATATACTCATAGAACTTTGGAGTACTTTATAACACTTACATTTCAAACAAATAAAATACTTGGAACAAAATAACTCAGTGAAGAGTGCGAGTGTGTCGGAATGTTTGTACGAAATGACCGTGAAATCGTATTTTTTACGGAGTTCCCCGTTTTAACGACAACCTTTTTGCTGTTTGCTTATAAAAAATTAATATGCATGTTTCTAGGTGGCAGCGGCGGAACCGTGCTCTGTTTGTATATGGTAGTCGCATATACGAAGGCGCAATATAGTTCAAACAAGGTGTTATGTATTTACAAAATTAATTACACCTTACCTATTTGCATTTGCTAAGGGGGAACTGTTTTTCTTTATTTTTAGCTGTTTTAATATGCATTTTCATACGATACTACGTATTTACGTTTGTATTGTTCAGTCTATGAAATAATTCTGACGTGAAAATTAATTCGGTTCTTCGCGACAATGTTAATTCACGAATTACGAATGCTTTAACTTTGTGATTAATTAACTATTGCATAAAATAAAATTTGAGGTGTCATGCGCCACACGGAAACAGCTCAGCTATTAAGGCAATTAGTATTTTTGAATATGACGAACTTTGTTTTGCGCTTTTCAAATTATATACACGTTAGCCTATGATATGCTCCTTAGTGCAAAAAACAACCGACAACAAATACAGAGAAAGAAATATTTATAAAACTAATCATTTAATCAATATAAAATTACGTCTTCGTCTTACTATTATAGCCAAATATATTCATACATTACAAAATGTTTTTATGAATAGAATGATTAATATGAAGTTTCAAAGTATTCCTAGATCGACAGATCTAAGGATATATTTTTGTTTATATATTTTTGTTTACTGCTCAAATGCCTTAAAAATAGCTACGCTATAAACAAATCTTACATCATACTAATTTTCTTTAATTGTTTTTTTTTCTTCTAGTTACATTAACATAGAATGCTATCAAGTTTTCATAGCTTAATGAAGTGCTCATCGAGCGTTTTGCAATCTCCCAACTCGCCGGGCAGGCTTTACAAACACACCAACAGCAACAGTGCTGTAGACAATGATCTCACCTGTTCAGGACATGGCGATTGCCTTAATGGCACCTGCCTCTGTGAGATACGTTATGCCGGTGACTCATGCAGTGGCTTCAATTTGCCCTACTATGCGGGCATATCAAGTGTCTTCTATTTGGTGGCACTCGTCTCAGTTATACAACTGCTGATCTGCATAGTTGCGGAGTACCAGCGCCTGAAACAGCCATCGGTATTGCGCGCCTGCCGTATTACAACACAGAAACTGCTCTATTTTATGGTATTCGTGGCAGCATCCTTGCGCGGTGCATACTTTACAACGCCGGTAAGTTTTTATATATGCTATAAAAAAATAACTGATAAATATATATAAAAATATATACTTAACAGTTATAGTGCTTCTTCTATACTTACAATTGATATTAATTTCAAATTATTTACATTTCAGCTTGATCTCCAGCCGCAATGGGCCGTCACACTTATGTCCGCATACTATCCGTTGCTAATGACATGTGCATCATTGATCGTATGCATGTGGGCTGAGGTATGTAATATATTAAAACAGCGCTGGTTAAAATCAGCTGTCTATATTTCAAGTTTAACAAAATATTCATTAAATTTTAGTAGAGCTCGGTCTGTACATTTTCGAGTTCAATTAATCTACATTTTATTATTTTTCTAAAATTTCTAACATTTAAAAATCTTAAAGTATTGTTAAAAAATTGGTTTTTAAATTAGTATTCTTCGGTTCCAACATTCGGAATGTCGCTCTTGAGTGTGCCAAACATACAGAATCAGTTTAAAATAGATATTGGAGAATGTAAAGAAAGCAACAGAGTAGTTCTTGTTTTTACAAGGAAGTCTATGAGCCAAACACAGTTTAAGACCAGCCGGAATACGGTAGCAATAAGCTCCTTGGTAGATAACGTGCTGCAGAAGTGTCCAAAGCGAGTGGGGAACCTCAAACATGAGAGGCACAGTGGGCAAGTTTCAAATGAATTACTTAAAAAATTTCACAGAAATGCTCTCAAGATAATTTGAAATTATCACGAATATTTGTTTATCGTCCCTCAGGTTAATCATGGATGACGCGTTAAAATCTGTAATAAGATTTGTCACAAAAGACGTACTTAGTATCAATGCGGTATCGATGAACCTTATTCCCTTTACTAAGAGTTACAAGGTACCGCAATGATTTCTACACCAAATAAGCGAAACACCGCTTAAACCCAAAAATATGGTAAAAATACCTTGAAGAAAATAGGACAAACAGCTGACTTGGAGACCCAATGTGGAAGTATGGTTGAGAAAGAACCATCAATGCGCTTTTTGCATCGCAAAAAATGCTGAACAGAACATGGGGTCTTTTACCATGACTGATGCACTGGTATAGTGGCATTCCAGCTAATAGACCACATAGCTAAGGCTTATGAAGAGAATACAACGGCAGAAATTAGATCATCCATCAAGGGAAATTGAGTTCCAACCTCACAAAAGCATTAAAAATTATAAGAGTCGACCATCTGCTTTGTCAGAAGTCCACCTAATGCCTCTATGTGATATTCAACACAACGCCAATAAGTTATGGACACAGTTCAATGGCAGAAAGTTTAGTAGTAGTACGGACTACATGACTCAACCTCATTGGGAACAGCAGACTGGTTCACAGGGCTAATCCAGCGACTAATACATATATCCATAAATGGATCTAAAATAAATTAAGTTTACTTGGCGCAGCGGCATACTATGCAGAGCCTTAATAAAGGTTCACGTATAATTTAGACAATTTAGAGAAGTGAGACTGTATAAATTTTTATTGAATATTTTGGAGTTCTGTTTTACAATCCTTCAAAAAGTTGTGTTTTTCCAGAAAGTGTCTTTAAGTAAATTTGTCAAAATTGGGTTAAAATCTTGAATTAAATGCTTAATGTCATCCATGAGCTCTCCGGTATGAGGTTGAAGGGATGAGGCTAGTTAAAATTACATTTTAAAAATATTAAAATAAATTCAATAGAATCGATAAATAAATTAAATAAACCTCCCTAGTGTGAAGGGAGATTTAAATTTATTCGTAGCAATTAGGCCTCTGACCATCATGGCCAACGCAAGTATTGCATCATTAACGAACTATTTTTTCCAACTAATTTAGGCTAATTTGAAAACTTTTGCAACGGAAATCAATGTTTTCAATGGAAATCCAATTTATTTTAGTTAGTTCTTCATTTATGGGATAGTACATGCTTCTGAGGTCATTCCAATTTCATTCAACAGTTCATTTCATTTTAATTGGTTTTCTATATACTTTTAATTTTTCTACGTACATTTAATTGAAATTGCTTCCGACTGATTTTATAGAAGCGAACACATCATATGACTATAATTGCGTATGTTGCGTGAAGATTCGTTTTTTGTTTTATGCGCAATATATTTCTCCACTAAATGATTTATTGTTTCTCAACTTTGCAGATCTTTCATTTGCGCGACATACGCTGGGAACGTTCGCAATTTCTATCGAAAAGTTTTCTCGGCTTTGTCGCTTTTAACTTTTTCTTATACAGTCTCTTCGGCATTGAAGTCTTTTCATCGCTAATAAACTCAGAACGAAAGACGTATGCACACATTTTCAATGGCTGCTATGCGGCGTTGCTGCTTATTGTTGTGGTTTTCTTTCTCATATACGGCGTAGAGGTCTTCTTCAAGCTGCGAGGTGGTTTTGTTTATGATCAAACAGGCAAGATACTTGGTCCAAGTGAAGCAATTGTAAACGCTTCGCAGTTGCATCAATCACGTTTTGGTTTGCTCAGTCAGGCAATTATGCTGATTGTGATTGTCGGATTTCTTACATCGGAAACTTTGGGTGATTTCTGGAAAACGAAGTAAGTTGTACAATTCGAATTTTTGTTGCTATATATTTTAAAAAAATCTCTCTCCAACTTAAGAGTGCCCGTCTATTCACGCAACTGGCATGACATTGTATTTCGCATTGTTGAAATCGGCGTGGCAGTATGGTTTCCCTGTTGCTTATGGAATTCCATGGCACCGGAACAGCTATGGATACTAAATCCGCGTAAATTGCTCTCGCGTCAAATTGATCCATCGATACCCACCTTGAATGCTGAAACAAAAACGCTATCGCCTGAGGAGGGACAATCATTTCTAACGAAAAAGGATTGTTGGATTTGCTATGACAGCGACAAACCGGAACCGCTTATACAGCCATGTCGTTGTACTGGCGATGTTAGCTCAGTGCATCATGAGTGCTTAAAACGTTGGTTAGTGGAGAGTTGCAGCAATAATGAGCAGAATGCGCAGCTGTCTTGTAAAGTTTGTGGTTTTCCATATGAAATTGAAAAATCCAAAAAGTGAGTATCAGATTAATTGTGCTTTATATACAAATTTTAATGCTTTACTTTATACAGACTGGAGTGGGAGAAAGGCTTCACCATACAACACTGGTCCAAAACTATAATACTTATAACGCTTATGTGCGTTGCCGGCGCCACAGCTTGGGTTGTCATACAGATGTACGTTGATCCATTAATACGCGTTTTAACTGTTGGTGTTGCTGTACTTATCGGCTATGTTTGCATTAAATGTCTTGGCGAGAATACAGTAGTTGCCTATCAACGTGCCAAAGTTAGTTCGATTAATATTGTCACCAGTTCGGAAATGGATAAATTACATACAATCTGTGAAGATGTCGGCAATGCAAGTACATCAACAGCAGCAGCTGCAGCCATGGCCACAGTAGCAATGACTGCAAATCATACATAAAAAAGAAAAGAAAAAAAAAAAAAAAAAAATCAGTATCATTAACAACATAATGCTAGTTTATAAGCAAATTAATTGCAAATTAATGCACTATATTATTAGAGATTTAGTATGCTGTAGTAGTCTAACAGCGACAAAAGCTGTTGTCAGCCACTAAATGCAGTTTATGCTTCCTGATTATTTTTTCACATACATAATTCAATGCTCAATTTTGTTTTATGTTGTAGATGCTAAGCATACCTGAAACATTAATTATATGATATGATATATATTTAGTTAGTTTTATGCATAATATGTGTCAGTAATACTTAGTAGTAGTAGTAGCAGCAGTAAACATTTCTCTTCCCTATTTATTCATATACTATAACAAACGAAAATTGTGCTTTTCGGTGTCACCGAAAATTTTATACTTTTCACATATGGCTATGTAATTTTTATATACTATTACAAGGGGCTAAAAACAGGCAGTAGAAGGCATGGCAGAACGCATAAAGTATATAAATTCTAGTGCAGCATTAAAAGTCAAATCGATATAGACATGTCCTGTCTGCTGTATCTATGAACAGCAAAAACTTGCAGCCTATGAGGGTTAAGGCCTTTATGTTTGCTTATTTAGATTCTTTCATTTCACATTCAATTCACTTCTATACAATGTACTTGTTAAACTCCCTTCCTGAGGAGGGAGTGACACTTAACATATAAACATAATCCTTCTTCTGAATTTTTGTATGAAGCAAATTTTTTTATGTTGTAAATTTTGCTAGAAACGTCAAAATTGGTCTATGTTACATTAATTAATTTAAAATATTTCCTTTTCGTACAGATAAGATCACTAGAAGTGCTAGTCTCCATATTCTGGGCTTCTATATTTCAGAGTTTTTATATGTAAAAAAATGTTTGTGTTGTTAATTCAGCTAAAAGTGCCAAATTTGCTGTATTTTGCGTCAATCCTAATAAAATATTTCATAAATATGCAAAACGGAGCTAAATGAAAGAAGTAGCCCTCCTACAAAAATCCGAGTCAATATAAATATGTCCATCCGTCTGACTATCCGTAAGAATTTCAAAAATATGGAGATTATAAAAGATGCCACCTTCAAGTTTGGATATTTAGTCTCTCTTGGGCTAAGTAATATTTATTGAACGTGGCAACCATTCTTTCTATAAGAATAAGAAAGAGGGGCAGAAAAACCTTCCCCTTTTTTATATTTCTGTTTATTTTAGCTAAAGACGAAAAATTCAAAATAGTTCCAATACTCTTTAGTGTTCCATATCGGAGCACCAGACGGTGTAGTTCGATACAAGTCAGTCCTTTTTCTTGGGTTTTTGTAAGAAAAATAGTTGGTGGCTGTTTAGCTTAGCTTAAAACAACAAGTTTATGGTATCTTATAATAATCCCCATAAAATATCCCACACAGATCCAAGTTTGATTTTATCTCCCATACAAATAAATGGTGCAATGGCGGTACTGAGTATTTCGAATAAAGCAGTTCTCTTGATTTTCTTCCAAAATGGTTGATTTTATTTTAATTATTCGAGCTTTGATTAATAGTTGTATTATTTTTTGGTACCTTTTTTAGATGCCAAATTCTCTAATTGGTCGCAGTTATTGTTTACACCATATTCTTGTTTGATCGTTGGCCCTGTAAAGATGTTAAAAGTTGGTATTACTCACAAATTCTGAAAAAAGTTTATAAATAAGCAAAATCCATAACATCACACATAAATACTTTAAGTGCTAAAGGTCTTTGGTAGGATCAATATAATATAGAGCTGATATAGGTGATAGAAGTAATATAAAGTCCGTCTGCATCAACGTTGGCTATTTGTTGAGAATTCATATAAGTAGTAACACAAAGCTTATATATTAAGGGACCACTTTGGCTCCATGTTGAATAATTAATCGGGTTTAATATTAGTAATATAAATTTAAAAATTTCTAAAATGTCCGATTGCCTTCTATATGTGATATATGCTTTAGGCGGTATGGGTGGTAGAAACAAAGCATTAGAAATAATAGAAAAAACTTTTCATATAAGAACTCGAAAGTGATATTTGAAAAATAATTCAAGCAAAAATTTCCATCGACTATTTGAACTCCATTCTTTAAGCTGATATGTATTAAGCTTTCTATATTATGTGTAGAAATCTTTTAGATGAGTTCACATGAGTACATCACAATGGACAGCAAGATTACAGAATATGCTTTTCATATTAAGCCTGGTCTATAAAAAGAGGGCTGAGACGTGTGAAAAAAAATGTTCGACCATTTTAACCATGTAAAAGAGCCTCCTAAACTCAATCCGAACCGCCAAAAAGTAAAAAATGATTTTTTGAATTCTAAGTCCCCTTTTAAAAGACCAGTTCATATATAATATATTTTTAAACAGTATTGATATCTGCTTTAGTGTCTCGACATATCCTTCCTGGCAGTAGCCATAACAAGTAATATGTGAAAAGTTTAAAAAATAAATTTTAAAAACCGAAATGTAATGTAAATATAAAAAATAATAAGTAAAACGGTTCGATTATTCTGTCAATTTTTTTAAACATCAACACGAAAGCAACCACTTACACTGCACTGCATACAATTGATTCTTAGAAAGCAATAGCAGTAACAAAAAGAATTAAGCCATATATTAAATTTAAACAAATCTAAATAATTAAATGCAAAACAATTCTCAGTAATAAATACACAAAGCCATTAATTGAAGAAAAAACCACATTGTCAAATGAGATTAACAATTTTAAAATGAAAACTTTTTAAAATAAAATAGCAAACGTTGATCCGTATAGCGATGGCGCCTTACAGGTTTTAAGTATCAAAGTAGCATATCTTAAATAATTAACAAATAGTCGCCGATTTTAGACACCACACATAGAAATAAAGCGAAAAATCAATTAGCAGTTCGAACGAAGTAAATACTAAAGGCCCGCGTTGTAATGTGAAAACATAATATTTAAACTATATTTAATTTAAAATTAATAATTACTAAAAAAAGAAAAGCTAATATTAAGCATGTATATATTTAAGCAACCAAAACTTATTGAAAACTCATATATTTAAAAATAATTAAGTCAAGTCAGTGAAATTTACACTGCGCGAATATTATTTTTAATTTATTTTCTAAGCATATATCAAACACTCACAATAAAAACAAGCGATATACATTTGCAAATTTTCTTTTATTTTTAAGCTTGTATTGTTAAGCTAAGCATTTTTTATATACATATATATATATATATATATATATATATTTTGCAATATCATAAATTAAAATTTTTTATTTAATGTAAAAAGATTCAAACAATTCATGCAAACTACTTGTATATCAGTTTGTTTATTTATAAGTTTAAAAAATGCAGCATTCTTTTTGCATAACGATTATCGAATTTTTTTTCATTTAATTAAACTGGCTTTCTAAACATAAAAATCGAAATAAATAAATTAGTTTATTCATGTATGTGCTACTCGTTATAGTTATGTCTCAAAAAACAAATGTAAACTTTAATTCATAAACTATTAAACTAATTCAAAAACTATTTAATATATAGAAACATGAAAAAGTTGTAAGCTATGTGCGATTCTCTTGTTTAGAAAGTTGGTTTATGCCGGCAGCAACATAATTTGACAATTGTCGCACAAAAGAAATTTGGCATCTTGAAAACTATCGTTCTTTAATTAAAATTAAGTTATAAAAAAAAAAATACCATAAATTATTGTGATAAATAAAATATATACATTAAAACCTTAAAAAAAAAAAGAAATATTTACATTTGACATGCTCTCTCAACGAAAGATAGACGGCGAAATGCTGCAATTACGATTTGGACTGGTCATCTCTGTCTTCTAAAGATGTATGTGAGCAGTGAAGACATTGAACTCACTCCAAGGATATGGCTACCAAGCAGGTCATTGGTTACACCAGACTTCTGACTAGTTCTTGGTATAATGAGAATTGTTGCTACTGCAAAAGACGCCTCCTATTAACGAATTCTACAGTCGGCAGTAACGTGAGCTGCTAGAGAATAAAACCGTGGGAAACGGAGAGAAGAAAAATAACATTTGAAGAAGAGATAAGGCAGGCGTAAATTTGAAGATATTTCGAGATTATGGAATAAAAACAAAACTCGAAAACTCTATCAATAGATCAAGTGTCTAACGGTAGGTTGTTTTAAACGAAAACAAAAATTTGGTTACAGATGCAAAGATGTCACTGAGTATATGAAGAAGTCATAGCTCTAACCTACTTGAAGGTTATGAAGGACATGGTGTCGATAGCGAATCCGACTGGCTAATGATAGCTTTATTGAAGAGCCACTTTATTATTACGAGATGTACTCGGTTATTAAAAGCTAAAAAATAAAGTGACAGGCTCTGATGAGCTGCCACTTGAGCTATGCAACGCCTGCGGTGGAGAGTTGGTAAGGAATATGCAGGAATTTTTATATAGTATATGGTCCGATTAGTAGAGTTGCAACGACTGGAATATCAGTGCTCATTGCTTTATCTTTAAAAAGGGAAAAATCACACAGTTTGCGAGGGATGTCTGCTTTCAATCAGTTTTAAAATTCTGGACACATCAGTATAGCTTCAGAATAAAACGACAATTTATTATTTTGGTAAATGTTTCGAATAAAAAGCTTTAAAAAAACAATTTGCATCACTGCATAAAAGTATGCAATTAGAATTTCTGCTGAACGCTGAAAAATCTGTTTAATATAGAGGAAGGCCACCATGGCAAATTTCTTCGTTGTCTTCCCAATGTGTCCTATAAGAAGCGTCTTTGTTCTGGTTATTTACAAAGTTGGAATAGTCCTATGGCACAGATTTGCTTCTCTTCCGTAAATATGTAGTTAACTACCAGTTTTTCTTCAAATCTTCGCTTCTTTTTCTTCAGGGTCTGCTTCACGGCTTGTCGGACAGTGGGTGTTCATGAACAGATCCAATTACTCTCGGTTGTATTCTGCTTATGTGCCGTCTGGACTACATAGTGGACCTGTTCTGGCTCGGTTTTACGAATTTCTGAAACCCTACAAGATAGGCATTCTAGTTGACCTGCTTTTTTTGTTCTTCTTAAAACTCGTTCTTGTTTTCTGTACTGATCTACTGATCTTTATGACTGACTTTATTAGTTGACTGAACTGACAAGATGTAAAAAAGGCTTTTTGTAGCACTCTGTGACGGTTTAGGGTGTCGCCAGGCTGTAGTAACTCACCATTTGGTGGTGCGGACAGCGTCTTTTTATCTGGAATTTCTGGCATTCCATTCCGTCCCAGTGTCATCTGACATCGAATCGTATCTGTAGTGATTCGAGTAGAAACGCTCGATAGATTCAGGCCAGTTGTCTATGACCATGGAAAATTTGTTCGTCAATAACCTCTGCCCGGTTTCTATTACTAGATGAAGGGCGATCATTCCGGCTGCGCGCAATAAGATTTGTGAACAAAACATACTCGAACAAAACTTTGTTCCTTTGTTCGCCAAAAAGGAGTTGTGGGCATTTCTTTTGCAACCTAAAATTACATCGATGCCTTTTGGCGCGTGCTTGACGAGAGCACCGATATTTTGCGATATTGTCGCTACTCTCCCATACGGTAGGTAGGCGGAAGTCAGGCATACTACGACTATAAAATCCTTGTTGCTATAACAAGAAGAGAAGAATAAGCCCTGCTCATACTGTGATACATCTTCTATGCTTCCCTACGATGCTTAAACATAGGGAATGGTATCTATAAAAGATCCAAATACAAAGTTTTTCACATACGATCCAAGGTTAATGGATATGGGCCACGTTGTGTTTCTGACTCCCTGCATTGTAAAACTTTTTTCTTCCTTCTTGATCTTTTAATTATACATAGCCGCCAGGCTTTGCTTAGCTTTAGTTCCCACCTTTAACTTTAAGCAAATAGATATGCTTAAAAAAGTGATTTCAAATGCAAATTAGTGTTGCTCTAAAGCAGCACAAAGGTGTTTCCAATCTAACATTTATATGTAAATAACAATTTTCAGTACATGTGTGATTATATAATATTTATTATTTATTCTATATAATAAATTCAAAACTAATTACAATGCTGAATATTCGTACATATATGCATATGCATTTAAAAATATGCTTCAAATGCTATAACGCACGTTCTATATTATCATATACAATATTATTTGTAATACATATATATATATATATATTTATATATAAATATATACTTACATACAGTACATACTAATGCGGTACAAAAATTGTATTTATATCAGTACTATTTCTAGACTAATTAGAATTATACATAAATGTTTAATTAAATTTTAAATTAATATTGCAGACTGCACTTACATAAATAAAAAAATTAAACAAGGCAAAAGGGTGGGATGGGGTGCACAGTGTCTACATAGATAGGATATACTTGTTTAACAATTTAATATTTAATGCACAATATTTTTTTTATTTAAATTTATTTTTTTTGCATTAACTTTTTAAGCAATAAGCTTTACAGACAGACAATGTGTGCTCGCTCGTAAGCAATATTTTGGAATTTCTTTTTTTTTAACTAAATATTCAAGAAAGAAATTAATTATGTATTTAATTTAGCCAAAAACGTATTTGAGCATTTTATAGTTAGCTCAAATATATATTTTTCAATATTTTTTTTCATTACACGAATAATTTAATTTACATTTTATTTTATTTGTTTTGGCAGGAACACTTCGCGGTTGTTTCGATTCTTTACAATTATTTTCTTTATGAAATAAATTTTTATATGCAGAAAAACTTATTTTTAATAATTTTATGAAACAATTTTATGCTGCCAAAAAACATTTTTGCATATTAAATTCTTAAGGATTTTTAAATTATTGATTTACAAAGCATTTCTTTCGTTAAAGTTGAGCAGCATAGAGAGTACTTTAGTTATACATAAATAATTTTTATATATGAGATATGTTTCATAGCACTAAAGACTCACATAATGCATAATAATTTTATACAAAATACAAATTTAACTTATGAACTCCATTGCATTTCTATGCAAACAACTCCACTGATTCCTTGACACTTTTCAACCGAATTGAGAAATAATTTTCTTTATTTATTAGTTATCATTTTTTTTAGTTTAATGCTAAATACAAATAAATTATATATCACAACAATAGAGACAAAGTTCACAAAAATTTTGTAAAGGTGCAGCATGAAAAAAAAAAAATAATAACAATAATTATAAAGTATATAGTGTATAAATTTAAATAGGAGTTGCTGTACCTTTAAATAAACATTGAAACATTGAAATTAACTAAAACTGCCCACAAACTATCAAGTAGCCAGCTTAGCATACAATAATAAATTATAAATAAGCGAAGAAAAAATACATTAAGGAAATTGTACTAGGTGTATTATTTGAACTTTAGTGTCTATAATTTTAGAAACACTAATTAAACAAATAAATAGTTTTTGCTTTTGCACATTGAAAAAAAGAAAAAAAAATTAAACGAAAAAATTAAAAAAAGAAAAGAAAAATCGCGCCTTTGCTGCAATAATATTTGTTACCGCTTTCATTAAACATTAGCACTGAGATCCACCAATAAACATGCAACCAAAGCAACATTTTGGCGACGTCTTTTGTTGCCTACCACTTATCATAGCTGAGGGGGTCGGTCGCTTTATACATACATACTATGATGCAATTTATTTGCTCATTGGTTAATACTAACTCTTGCTGAGTGCTTTCTTTTTTCTTTGTACTAATATATCGTAGAAGGGATTATGACTTATGGATTGCGTTAGTCGCTTTATCCACTCCTGTTGATCCTCCTCCGTAGCGGCGGACATGCGATACACGGTATGTTTGCCCTCAACAACCTGAAAATTATAATAAATAGTTTGTTAATTTTTAATTTAGATATATTATATTTTTTTATTATTTTTTAACTTACTTTGCCCTCGGAATCAGTCTTGCAAGCTTTAATAATATCAGCTCCACCCGTTGCAAATAGCTCAAAACAATGCGGTTTACTGCGATCGTGTATCTCACGCACCGAGATGTTCTCCAGCGGTATGATGCCACGCGGTTCTTTATCTGTTGTATACTCGAAATAGTACAAACAGTTGTCGTTCAATATGAACCAACGACGCTTCCATGATTTGTACCTGAAAAATATTAGAAGAAAAATAGGTTAATAAACTAGAAAATTAGTAAAATTAATATATAAAATTTGATCCATATTACTAGATACTAGTCACTATTAGAGAACTTCACATTATTTGTATTGAAATTGATCTAGGTAGATTCCATGAAATATAAATGTATGTATGTACATATATATAGATCATAGATCAGCATAAAAAGTCGAGTCGATATAGATATGTACGTCTGTCTAGCTATTCGTATGAACAACGAGAACTTGGGGACTATTAAGTAATTAAGTAGTTTCAAGCATTATACACCAACAAATAATGGTGATTTCTATAGAGGCCAACCCAAGTAGTAAGTGCGTCTTACAGACTTGGTGATTCTGAATAACTTCCAGGCCTAGAGTGTCCATGCCGGATTTGGCATAGATGGAAACCCGGGAAAAACTGAAATTAATGCATTTAAATAAGTATGACAAAACTTCAAAATTTTTAACTTTGTTTATTCGTATTTTCTTCGAACAAATATGTCATGTGTACGTATATGTAAATAATAGATACATATATTCTAGGCTGCATTGCTATACATTTCAACCAAAGGAGGTATATATAATGTTGTTCACATTCGTCCATTTGTCTGTCTTTGTGTTTAAAAATGCTACATAGACCCTTAGTTCTCATCCAATTTTAATAAAAATTAGTGTGTAGACTCTCTACTGTCAACAATTGTTCATATAAAACCTTTTTATTTACTGAACTAATCATAGAACTACATCAATCAGTTAAGGACACTAATCTAAATATGGCTAAGTAGGACCTACACAAAAGCTCAATAAAACTATTCGTTATGGATATTTCCTTAGGTTGATCAAATTGATTGATACTCCGATTTTATAAGAAATGGTTTCTGAGGCAAATTAAAAAATCTATGAAGAGGTGTGCGAATATTTTTAGGGTGGCGTTTTTCGAAGGATCCACAAAAGTAAATCATACCATTTTAATTTTTCGGTATTATTGCGGAACCACATGATGTTCATTCCAAGCAGCTCTTTCAGCGTATTACATGTCTACAAGACTGATCCCTATACAAACAATTTGCTTGGTTTTTGTTTACAATAGAACTCGGTCTCATAAAATTATATGTGGAAATTTTCATACTCATCTATGCACATAAATTGTTTATTAAAAAAAAACTTTTTTGTTTTTATTTGTTGGTCAGAAAACATTTCCTTATGATCGGCGCCCATTCCATTTAGCAATATTTTAAATTGTTACAGGACAAAATTTATATGACTGGCGTTAAACAAACAAAGAACTGCCAGTTTAATCTGGATTTTGCGGCTTCCATATTAAACAATTTAAAATTCACATGCTCCATATTAAGTGAATTCAAGTCGCGAAAGTCTCCCAAGCGTAAAAAAATTACCATTTTATGGAATTCACTTTCCAATCTGAACCTGTGGTGTATATTTAATTAGGATTAACGTAAAATATGAACAATTTGGCGTTTCAAGCTTAATAAATAACCAAACAAAAACAAGTATTTCCATAGTAAAACTCCAAACTGCTGGGCCAGTATTTATGGGGCTTACCTTCTATAGTAGGGTTTTGGGACGTTCATTGATGGGATACAATTTATCTGAAGATGTAATAGAAGAGTTTATTGATTTAAATTTGTTTGGTTCAATAATTCAACTTCGGCAGACAGACGGACATGTCTAAACATGACAAGACTTTAGATGCTCATCTAGACAATTCGAATATATTCTGTATGGGTTCTGGATCGCCACCTTCTGATGGGCCGATTCTATGCTTGCTTTCCAAATTCTTCGCAGAAACTTACATCGCTAAATTACTAAATTCATAATTTCATTAAAATTTGTATTCGCTTACCTTCCTCCCTGCTTCCAGAGCCATCCTTCTTTATCCGGATTGAAGAATGTATGCATTAGATCATTTCCATCGTCCTGTGGTATTTTAAATGGCTCCGTACGTATTGATTCATAAAGGGATTCGAGTAGTCCACGCGGCAAATCACCACCGTTATTGATGCCACGATTCATTGAGATGAATTGCTCAACGGTGGGTTTTTCCTTGACCTGTGAGCGCGCGAGTGCAGAGATGAAATAATTAATGAAAGAAATTTATCAAAAAAAAAAACAAATTTTTATTTGTAGTCAAATGAAATAAAATAAATAAATTTATTGGGCACTAAAGAAGAAAATGTTTTAACTCATTCATGGTTTGGGCTATTAATTTCTATTTGCTTCTATTTTCCAGCTGAACTACTACGACCTATACTTGCTGTAATATGTTGCTTCAGCTGCTACATATCGTATATATGATGCTAGAATCGACAAATTATTGCTAATTGAAATATATTTCTGTTTGCTGATATCATTGGGCATAAAAGCTCACTGCTAGTCGTCGTAAAAAGATGAAAGCGGGGGAGGGAGGAATATGTGTAAACGAATTTATACTTGACCTATTTATAGTATTAAATTTGTAATTCGTCTAAACAAACGAACGAAACATTATTTTTCGTCAATCATTCAAGCGGTTTAAGGGGCAACACACAATTCACATTGTGTACGGAAGTTGAAAGCGTATAATATGTACATCTGTTTATGGATATTGGCGTCTGCTACGGATATATAACACACACAAAATTAAAAATGGGTGTTCCCAAACTAATAGGCATATATTTTTTTGACTGCTCAAACTGTTGCTGAGTACTAACAAGGTGAACACTAACTTTTCTGCCGGTTTTAAAGATGTTTTACATTTGGAAGATATATTATTTCGAGAAACAGAAGACAGTTTGCACTCAACACATGTTTAGTTTCTAAACAGAAGCAAATTATTTCAAGGGTGTAAACACATTTTAAAAATTGTGTTTACGGAAAAGGTAACTTTTGGTAGTTAGGCTGAAAAACAACCTCGGAACTTGGAACTTTTCATGATTAACTACCAAGCAAACCTTTTCATGTGGTGAATGAACTGTTCAAAATTTGTAGTAAGGGCAGTCAGTCATCAGCAGACCAAATTGGCAAAGAAAAACTATAGCGTGCGGCAAGCAAATATTGTGGCACACGAATGAATTCATGCGCGGAATGTGGCACGTACGTACACATGTATTTATGAAGAAAAAACGCAATAGAATGCAGCAAACCAAATAAACATTTTAAAATACGCGCCACAGGAGAGCTCAACGCAAAAAAAAAATAAATAAATAAGAAAAATGGTTGCGCATGGCTGCCTTAAAGTGAAACGCATAAAAACTCAACGAATTCCGCAACTCTTACTCTTACACTCGATTTAATGTGACTTCGCATTATTGCTGAACTCACTTACTACAATACGCTACACGGTTGACTAGACTAGTTAATTAGTTTGGCAGCCAACTTACCGATGGATTATGTAGCGACGTATTGAGCATAATAATGGCAAAGCTGAGCACGTAGCAGGTATCTGTATTAGTGAATATGTCTGGATTTAATTGACAATACCGCTGTGCAAAGGTCTCCATCATACGATCGATTTTCTGCGCCTCACCAGGTAAACGAAATGACCATAGGAATTGTCTGCAAAGTAAAGTATTTTTAAATTAAAAATATATAATGTAATTATAAATTTCATTTTCACTTACCTTAAAGCCTGTACTAGTATTAAATTTGTAAAATCATGCAACGCCACAAATGCTTTTAGTACATCTTCATTGAAGTCGTTCTTCTCACCTAGATAGTCACCTATTTTTAGAAAATTAAAAGATGAAAATTTAATAAATTATATCAATAAAATATAAAAACTACATCAGTGATGTGCATATTAATACTATCACAATTTGTGTACGCTTTGATAACAGCTACACCCACGATCGTCACGTTGAATTGATGGATTATATCCTCTGAATAGCCCTGATCCAATGACTTTTTTATTCTCTGCGTGAGAAACACAAATTGTATAATCAACGATTTTTAATGGTATATTAACCGAAGACATAGTCTATCAATATGCGGTTTTGATGTTAAAAAATCATTTTCCACTTTTTTTTTTATTCGGATTGAGTTTGTGACGGTCTTTCACATGATGAAAACCAGAAAGTCACCGTGTGCTTTAAAATGATGTACTAAGTGTTCGTAAAGTTTCTTTCCACATGCATGTACACTATCCATGTTCACCTTTAACGTTTTCATAGACCAGGTCATATATTCCAAATCCATATTTTGCAATTAACTGAATCGGAGTGGGTTCAATCACATGCAAAGGTGCGCTGATCTTCATGAAGAGAATATTTTGAACAACATCGAATCAAATTTCGATTATCAATATTTATTTTATTCTTTTTTCATTATTAGGCCAGAAATGGAAATTGCAACCCAGCTGATCCCACCATCAAAAGCCTACTAAACCGACTGGTATTCTCGTAGTTAAAGAAGAACCCAGAAAGGAGGAACAGATTAGTATGGAGGCTATTCCTTCCAGTTATTTTGACAAATTTGACTTTTGTATATTTTTCATACAGAAATTCAGAGAGAGATAGACGGTTTGTACCTGATAACTCACTTTAGTCAACCGATCTGGACTTTTATAGAGTAGGATTAACATAAAATATTTATAAAGGAGGGACAGACTTGTATGGGGTTATCCCTTCTAGTGGTTCAATCCGGACATATATGGAATATTTTATTTAGAATAAATTAGTATTATCGTTTCTAGTTAAATTAATAATATTAAAAATTTATTCATACAAAAAAGGATGGGTAAGTTTGTATGTGGGCTATCCCTTAGAGAGGGGTTGGCATGGCATGTTTATTGAATACGAGGTACTGATGTTGGAATATGATAATGTAAATATACAAATTAGAAGGCACTATCTCCAAGTTTTAGTTGTTTATGGGGTCAGTCACACTCACTTCTGACTGTTACATTCATTTGCACAAACTAAACTACGACTTCTTTTTAACCATAAGCGATGGAATTTCTTAAATCCAAGATCTTCTTCCAGAACTTATCAAACTGCGTCGAATAGGTGCTGAGATGTGAGCACGCCTCAGCCTTGCTAATGTACATTTGCATACAATATATGGACAAACTCGTGTACAATTAATTAGTTGTGTAGAATATAAAAATCGAGTCGAAAAGCGATCGAATGATTCACAAATTTCCACGCATTTGTGGTGGAATTCTCAAGACCGCAAAACACGTATTGAATTATTTCTAGAACAAAAAATGCGAGTTGCAAATTAATCCGATGAAAACCGATTTTGAACACCAATTATAGTAGTGTAGTGTATGATAATTGATTTAAAGTGAATTTTAACCAAGCAAGTAAGTTCAGGAATCAGTTTTCTTCTAAGTCGTTTGGCCTGAGCATTGATGAGTTAGTGAGTTAGTCAGTTGGACTAAGAGTTTCATACAATACAGATATGAAAAAAATATGCAAGAAAAAAAAAATAAGGGTTCTCTATTTTCGCCCAATATTCACCATTGTACTTCTATACTGCCTGAAGAACACAATAAATTAGCTATGTATGCAGGTATATATCCCGAAATATATATATTTTTCTGAGAACAAAAACAGATTAGTTTACATGCAACACATACATAGATAGGTAAGTAACCATGGCTAATTCGTCTTAACCCATAAAGCTGAAGAAAAGGATATATGACAATTGTTTTGTTTTCAAAGCATATCAACCCCTTCCACACGATGTAACAAACTATACAACAAATGTATAATAGCTTTCTTCACAGAAAATGTGAAGGTTATGAAACCACTATGCCGAATCGTTGTGGCTCAAATTTGTTTGTCTGTATGAACATCGTTTGTAAATATATAAACAAATACACTGCTTAATTGATTTATGGTTTTAGTATTATACACACATCCTATAGTATAGTTCTTAACTTACCTATCGCTGTCTTATTAAGACCTTCGCCTTTGTAGAGAAAATGCGCAACATCTTGTGGATCGTGTCGAAGCAGGCGGTTCTCTACTAGGTATTCAATGCCTGCAAAAAATTAAAATTGGGTTAAAGTTTTAATTAAAATTTATTTGTAAATAAGCATGAAAAAATTCATTCATTAATTTATATTAATGATGGCATAAAATTACAAAAATAAATTTATTTCCTTATCAATCTTATCACTTGTATATGATGGTATTAAAAAACGAAGTACTGTCAACGACCGATAAGTTATAAGTTTTAATTAAAATGTACATATAAGTACAATGATATTTAGGAACTTATTCAGGAAATTAAAAATAAATTTGTAGTAATGCGATTTTCAAGTAGTTCAGTGTAAAAAGTTTGTGTGATTCTAAGTTCAACAGAACTTTTGAAATCGTAATTATAAACATCAACAAATGGTTAAAATTTTTTTGCCATTTTACATTTCAAAAATTAAATTTTCATCCCGATTCAACTTATATTTCGTATCTCGCATGCTTTGCATAACTTTAGCAAATCACATATACCCAACCAATATAAAATAGAACCCAACTTTCCGCTCAGATTTAGCATACAAATGAAAACGACGAGTGTAATAAATATAACAAAAGAATTTCGGAATTTCTGTATAAAAAGCAGCAAAATCCTTCACTGCCAATGTATACAAAATTAATGACGACTTTATTGATGACGCCAATATTGTTCTCGAGAACGTTTTGTGGAAAACACTTTGAGATACAATTTGTTGCTTCGTAAAAGATAATAGCCTACAGAAAGTTTGCGTGCACAAATTACACAAAAAGTCGAAAAAGAGAATAAAAATATATGAACTACGCGTTTTGTATCGCTGATGATATGAATGGATGGTGTGAGTAGTGTCTCATTTTTTTTTTTTTTTGGTGTGAAAATAGATGTGGGCACATTTGAAGGCTATCAATGCGAGTGATTAAGTGATATTAATAATCGGTCGATAATGCGTGATAAAATAAACGCTGAAAGCGGTTAGCGCCCGTTAGACAATAGTTTGAGAAGTGTCATGTACAAAATTAGATATATATTTCTATATATACATATATGTACGGGTATATTTAGAATGTATAATACAATGTAGACAAATGTCGGGTAGTTCATAAAGTATTTTAGTTAGCAACAAGCCTGATTGAATATTATAGACTGTGACTAGATCCAAGCAAGTGATTGTCAGACAATTTATTTATAATATTAATTGACATTCCTAGCATTTTTGAAATGTTTTCTGAAAGCTTCTTTAATTATCTTTTTTTTTTAGAGAATATTATGTGCATACATTGGAACAAAATACTGTTTATATGAAATGAAATCTTAGCTCTACAATGTTGCACGATAATTCGTTGACCACAATTATTTGGAACAGTTTTGATACATTAGTCTATATATAAAGCATACTCCAGTAGGGCCATAACCATATTATATATTAATACAAAAAAACACTCATAAACTTTCAGGATCTGTCAATATCAAAATGCTAGTCCAGCTATACATTTGTGTCATGGTAAAGTTCCCGAACGAGTAACTTTTGGAAATTCTTCAAAATTGCTACAGAAATTCTGAGTAGTTGGCCGGACCTTTATTAGCGCTTACTGCAATTTTCGGTCGTAATTAGAAGGTTTAAAATGGAGATTAAAGTAAGACGCTCTTCCACGCTTTCAAACCAATCCTATTATACGGCTCAGAGACGTTGATGGTGTCAACAAATCTCACAGGATTATCTGCATTATCTTCTCGCCACAAACATCGAAATAAAAATAACAATTTAAATTGCATAGCTCACACCATGTGTAGAAAAGACAACAACATTGCGAAGATGGCCATCTATTGGAACCCAGAAGGCAGCCGTCCAAGGCAAACATGGATCACATTGTCCTTTCTAAAATCAGGTCCAGTGCAACGTGGAGTGAACTAAGAGCTGTAGCAGTTGAAAGAAATCGTTGAAGAAATCGAAAATATCAAGGAAAAACAAGTAAGAAAATACAGTCAGGCGTAACCGACTGTAAGAGGCCCTGTACCAGTTCAGGTCTCCTAACAAACACATTAAACGTTTCCCGAGCATATGACCAAACACATGACCACTTCTCACTGCTCGAATATGAATGAAAAGAAAAGGGGGGTCATTCAACTTCAATTGGTTATAAAATCGTTATTTATTATCCGATTTTGATGAACTTTTTGGATTTTGACTAAGAGGGACGTTAACTTTATACTGGCATACTCAATTTTTTTTGTGCCGAAGAAATATTTCTCCTTGGGGGTGATTTTATGGGGAAGGGGGGGGAGGGGCAAAATTTCAAAATAAACTTGTGAAATTCCGGAGCAGTCCTAGACGAATGCAAAAAACACGAAGTCTCTATCTATTACCGTTTCCGAGATCCTTTCGTTCATACGGACGGACGGACGGACAGACGGACATGGCTATATCGACTCCTCTATCACTCCTGACCATAATGGGGGTAACTTTGGGGGGGTCTCCGACCATTATTTCTACCTGTTACATACATTTGCACAAACCCAATAGGCTCTTGTACCTTCGGTACAGGGCCTAAAAATTAAATACCAAGTGTAATGCTTTATCTAACTGGCAGATTCAATCATTCACTCATCAACGCAATGCTAGCGCTGGAGAAATCATTTCTGGACAGTAGCATGTTTATGGTTAAATTGCGCACCAGGGCAGGAATTGGAGATATTACGCCATAAGGTGCGAAAAAGGGTTGCTAAAAAGTGTATGGGGGGACGATTTTTGTTTCATTTAATATACTTCAAACTCGGTTCATAAACTCTACACAAAAGATAATTAAACAAGTATTTTATCGATTTTACAAAATTCTCTAATGGTGGGAAAATGTAGATGGAGGATGTATTGTCAAAGATATGTAATATGAGATACAATTTTTTTTTTCTTTCTAGCGACTTTAAAGCGGTTTTGTATATTTTAAACAATAGATACTCCACCATAGAATGAAAAGTGGGTCCAAAAATGTTTTATGGGTCATTGTTTATTTTTCTCATTCAATCGACTTTAAAATAGATTTAATTGACTCTGCATAAGAAAAAATTAATCACGTATTTCGCCGATATCACAAAACTCTCCACCACGTGGAAAAGGGGAGGGGTGACGAGTTAGATTTCTGACTACCAAATCAATTCTGTGTTAAATTTATTTATTAATCCGTATTTCTTCATGGAAGATTGTATATGAAATGTAAATTTCTGCTAAAAATGTAGGTCTTCGAAAACCAGCGGTTGTTGTTATTTGAATGATGTTATATTCCATTATTAATGACAGTATATTGGCTTGCAGTAACATTAATTTTTTAAACTATAGTAGCAGTTGACAGCAATTATGGAAATGTTTGCATATAATTGCAAAAAAAAAAAAACTATTAAAAAATCGTGTCCATACAAAAATACAGTTTTAAAGCTTTATAATAATATAGTTCCACGTTCGAATAAAAATCGAATTAAAATTTGTTAAGGACGCTTATAGCAATTCAGCAAATAAAACGCTTTTGAAGTATGTGCGAAGATTGCGTAAAATATTATGAAATCGAAGTAAAAACTTGTTGGTGTTTCATAATATTTAATACAATAATAAAAAATTAATTAATTTATTTTTTCATAACATAAATAATTACTCACCTTTTTTCGGATCCATGTTAAATTTCTTTCGACCAATTGACATTTGCTTATCTTTATTGGAATGCTTGCAGTCCTCAGGCACGTCCAGTGCTTCCATTTCAGAAACAACTTCGCATAATTCATCTTTTATTTGCTGCAACAAAAATAAGTAAAAAATTTTCAAGTTAAATATAAATTCTGAATATCTGGAAGAATTTATTTATATCGCAATTTTGTGCAGCCGGAAGTGAAAAAAAAAAAAAAAAACAAATACAAAATTGAAAAATTCTGTGTAAACTTTTTGCGGTCTGCCACTTGAGCAAACAATCTGCGATTAATTCGTAACTGAAATGTTCAATAATAAGGAAACCACAAATTCGTATGTGATTATGTGTAGGGTTTTTTTTTATATTTCAATTGAGATTGGCTCAGAAAGTACCGTACAAACAGCTGCTTAAAGATTTATAAAATCAGGTTCTGTTGAACATTTAAGGCGCTAAAATAATTTGTTGAGTATTACCAGCAAATGAATGGGGGTCTACCACAATTTCAGTTGTAACATTTTGACATATTAGAAGTTTTACATAATTTATGTAGCGCAACCAACCACAGCTCCATTTACTTACGCAATGGCTTCGTCGTCGTTTTTACAATTGTAAGTATTCATTCTTTTTCGGAGAAGTTTTGCGTGGCTTCTTTAATTAAGGCTAATGACCTAAAAATTGAGGAAAATACAATCGTGTAAATTAATTACACAGTACTACATTTTATATTTTAATTGAAATGGAAATTATACAGAAAAAAAAACTTTGGGTAATACACAATGAGTTCATCATATGCATAAATTATTTAAAAGTTGTCGTCGTTTGTATTTGTTTGTGCGTTTTAGAGAATTTATTTAATACGTTTGAATGAGACAAACGAAACAGGTTTACTTTTGGTATTAACCAACCAAACAATGCGAAAATAAAATATTGACTGAAAAAAAACCTAATTTGTATAACAATAAATACTTGAACAGTTTTTGGTGTTAAATTTTATTAGTGTACGTGATAACAATAATAAAATTGCGTACTTTATTATTTATAAATTCTTTGATGTTCCTTATGAAACTTAACGAAGCCTGTGCTTTAAGCTTTGAGGAATAATTGAAAGTAGATTTGTTTAAGAAAAAAAAAAGGTTATGGTATTCACACCCTATGAATATTTTTTCAAAGGAATTGAGTGCTTAAAAATTATCAACTGGGATGATTAAGAACTATACCGTAAATATTGCGAATATATCTAAAACTTCAATCGTTTTTTAGTTGTTTGAAGATGAGATATTAAAAATATTCTCACACCCTGTGAATATCTTTGATGAAGATTAAAGTAAGATGGAGTAAATTTTGTGATTCTACCCAAACTCACAAACATTTTTATTTTAACAAAACTTAGGGTTCGATAGTATTTTATATAGATGACGTATTAACCAGAACAAAATTCTGTTATACAAAAATTCAGAAAGGAATGGCTGATTTGTACAGAGGTTATCTCTTTTAGTGGTCCTCTTTGGACCTAAATATAAGCAGTTTTTTATTAGTATTAAAGTAAGATACACCAAATTTTGAGACTCTGCCTGAGTTAACAAAAATAAATTTTTTTTATACAAAAAGTCAGAAAGTTTAATATGGTTTATATGGGTTACTTCGATTCAGACCTTAATGGAATATTATATCAGAATTGATTAACTTTTTACAGAATCTCCAAAATTAATCAATTCTTTGTTTTTATTCAAAAATTCAGATAGGATATGTTTATACGTGGTAAAAGCCCTTCACAGAATACCGAGAAGGTGGTAATGACGATGGCCGCCATTGGAGAAAATTGTTCTGCTGTGTATGGCAGAATATCGATGGGCTAATGTCATGTCAATTTTTGTTTGGATGTTTTAGGCATGAAAGTAAAGATGGTTCCGAAATTACTAAATTTTGACCAAACCGTCGCATTAACATCACACAGGAACTGTTGAAACCAAGCCCAATCAAAAATTACGCAACATAAATAACATGTGCAGGGGCAAGGAAGAGGGTTTGGTCATCAAAAAACTACGCTTGGTTACAGTGGTGGTCATGGCATATACTATGGAAGGTCATCGAGAGGGGAAGAGGTATAAAATTGTAAAAAATGGATTACGCAATATGGGTTCGTTCCCTTACAATGACATCGTCAGTTCTTGCCAGAAGGTCATACGGTTCGAACTTTAACTTGAAATCATGCGACTTTTTATCATATTCTCAAAACTGAAAAAACCCATTAAAAACAGAGTTTTTACAATCTTTAGGATATAAAGGATAAAATCTTCAGGCTATACCAAAAAGCGTATATCAGAAGTGCTTCAAGGATTAGAAAAAGCGCTGGTCCAAGTGAAGAGGATAAAAGAGAAATTGATGAATAAATAAATATTTTCTGACAAAAATAGTCTAATTTTTTTAAACACCGTGTATATAAGGAGTCCAATAGAAACCGGACTGCAGACAACCCACAGATTATCAAGGCCAAAAACCTTAATTTCAAATATTTATGATCTATAATTGACCTTTAAAGGTTGGTTTATGAAAGAGGTCACAGCGTATTCAAGTAAAATTTTGCATTATTTTTGAATCCGGGACAAAAAAATTAAATATTTTAAATTAAGAGTTTTGACCTAGATGGCGTCATACCGACACCGGGATTGTAACCAGCGACCCCAAAAAAAGCAATGGTTTTAAAACCCATTCATAGCTATCATTCATCCGAGAGGTTAAAAGATGAATTTTTTCCTATCCGGATGTCTGTATATATTTTTATGCTCGCTGAGTCTGTCAGAAAAAAAAAAAAATAGAAATCTCAAAATTAAACTTTTTGGAATTTGTTAAACAAAAGTATAAAGTTAACTTAGGCATTTCTCCACATCAGAAAATAAATTTCTTTTTTGGCAAAATTGTCTTAACGGATCTGAGGAAAATACGTAAAACAAATCTTAGGTCTATTCAGTTCCATCCAACACAACCGAATTTTCCCTCAAAAAGTAATCTGTGGGATTAAATGGAGTTAGGATTCGGATTCAAGGACCATAAAACTATAAAATAAATATGGTCAGTTCCCAGATCAGGAAACATATTTTTTTATGTGGCTGTATAAACTTTATCTAAAAAGTAGGAGACTCTGTGGTCTGCACGAACACTAAAGACACACTTTTCAAACTATTTATGTATATAAATTCTAAGACTTTGTTTAAGTTTTTAGCACAATAAAAAATAAATCAATTTGACGTCAAACATAATCATGACGTCAAATCATAATATGCTAAAAAATTTGACTTCGGAAATAAGTTTGTGTTGGTTTTTCTACGAACGGCAAATATATTATTGATTCTTTGATAAAACTGGACGCTAATGCACTAAGCGCAGTTTAGAATAACAAATGTTTATATATTGATATCTCTGTGTAAGGCCAAGCGCTTCAATAAATAAATAAATACAAACAATTCAAACTGGTGAGTATACCAACCAAATAAAACCAGTTTCACCTGTTGTACGAACTGAATTCCGTAGAGCATTATTATTATTATTGAAGCTAATTAATGCGGCTGCCGAAGCACTTGGAAACAATAAAAACGCGTTTTCAAATGAATCTGCGTAAATGGCAAGCCACATGTTAACTGGCGTGTGACTTTTGAATTCATGAGAATATTTAAAAACAAAGAAAAAACCATACCTTCGACGTTGGCGGACGCCGCAGAATGACAGTATCGTCCGCTACAGTTTGTTCAAAATTTTCACGATTATGCGCCACGACATTGCGACAAGCATCACAGAGATTCAGCATATTATTATTATTATTGGTTTCAGGCAGTTTCTTTTCCGTTGAATTACGTTCCGAATCGTTTGTCGAATTTGAGCTATCATCGATAAAACGGAAGTCTTTACTCTCCTCTTTTAAGCGGTATTCATTTTCGCCCAAATCCTCCACATCATCCAACATACAACCAAGGCTGTTTGAGCGTGTTTTACGTTTCAGTTGATGTGATGCACGCCGTGATACAATCTCACCTTGATCGTTCAGTATCAGCTCCACAGGACGTGACACTATCATTGTGTGTATGCTAGTCGTGGTGGTGGTGTGCGTGAATTCGGAACGTTTCTGATAGAGCGTCGTATTTTCTTCATCGCAAGGCAAACGTGTCACTGCCACTTTACGACTGACATCTGTGTCGAGCACAATTTTCGAAGTCAACGTAGACACTGACGAGGGTGATGTCGGCGTTGTTGTGGTGGGTGTTGCCGCATTTTTGGCATCCAATTTTGGTGTAGCTATATCATAGTTGGCAACGCTGGTATACGGCGCAATTGAAGGCGAACGTGGCTTGGTTATGTGCCTCTTTGGCTGTGGCGTACTTGCTTTTATTTTTGTTGTCGCTTTAAAGGAACTTGTGGTTGAGGATGTACCCGAGTCTGTTGTGGGCAGCATATAGCAACAGCAACGTATGCACAGCGGTGCATTTTTACGATTAGCGTTCAGCAGACGCTTCTGATCATCAATCTGCAAATCACTTATGGATGAGTCCACTGTTGTTGCTGTGTTCGTCGGCGCCGGCGGTGTCGGTGGCCCTACGTAAAATGTACTATTCTGTCCGGTTAAATCAAAACAACTGCGCTGCAGTTGCTGATTACTACCAATGCTTAGACTATCAGCATATAGCGTTGAAGCAATGGGTTTCTTGTTCTTTGGCTGACGACGCAGCGAGGAGAACCAGTTCGAAATGCTTGGACGCTTCTGGTGGAGCGAAGCCATGTCTTCACACTTCAATAGATTAGCTACTCCTCGTGCTTTTGTGCGGCAGCGGATTGCTTTATTATGGGTTCACCACGTATGCGTAGAAATGGTAAATGGTAGCTAAGAAACGACGAAGAAACGCTTCAGCGGATGTTGTTAAAAACTGGTTTCACTTTGTAATTATTTTGTTTTCTTGCTGCAGCAGCACAACATAATCAGGCATCAGCAGTTTGATTCGTAATGTTGAGTTTAGTTCTGTAATAAATAGTTTTTTTTTACATATATTTTATGCTGGAGATCAGGCTTTAAAGCCTTGGCCCAACAAGTTACAAGTACAAATGCAAGTATCTGAAAATGACGCGCTAAACTATGTCATTGCTTTAAATTGAATTTTTATTTTATTGCTACAAGTGAAACTACTAGAGTCTAGGCTATTATTCCATTATTGTTGATTTAATTTAAGGCATACATATATATTCACCGCATCAACCTAAACATCTCATCTCATCATCGTTAATTTCATTGCAAAGCAGTCGTTTCTATTTATTTATTTACTGAAATATGCCAAGTCAAACACAACCAAATCGCATTTGACAGTAGCTGCTCTCACAACACTAGCAAATTGACTTAAACATCTAAAATAGTCAAAAACGAGTTCGCTGATCTTCAATGTGAAAGCAAATCATCCATAATTTCTAAAAATATTTATACATCTCTTAATATAGCAAGTCTAGCTGACGTAATGCTATAAAAAAAACTACATATTTGGATATGTTATTAGCTAACTTCAATTCATAAATTAAACAGATGTAGGCAAATTGAAAATAAAATATTTTTGGCGGATGCTTTGAGATAAAATTGTGCATATTTTCTATTTTATATAATACGGCCTACCAAAAAGCCTCAACTAATTTATATAGGTTAAATCTTACCAAAAACTGAAAAGAAATGCTCAAAAGCTCAGGAAAATTTCATCTTCTTATGAAAACGTGAATCCTAATCAATTCAGTACCATTTAATTGCCTCCAACACAGAATATTCTTAAATGTAGAACTTGGGGGACCCGCATGTTTGCTCGATGATAATTTAGGTGAACAAGCTGACTATCTATTTCACTAATTACACAGGGTCACAAAGAGAAATTGAGGTAGACGTGTGCTATGTCTAGGTGACCCTTATGAACCCATACAAAATTAATAAACAAATTTATTGGGTAACCGGTGGATCAGAGTAATCACATTTTAGTATCTATTCTAGCTCACTGAATCCGTTACTAAAAATCAGAGAAGTAAATATAAGTGACCTGTTCTATGAAAAGATTATGAAAAAAATCATTTTCCATTTTTTTTGCTATATAGAGTTTGAGACGCTTTTAACGAAAACTTCTCGAAAACTTGTTTTAGCATGTAAGACTCCGCTTTTCATAGAACAAGTCACATGTATGGATTTTGAGTCACTGCTTCAGAATTCGATTTCGAAATACATTAATTTCCTTTTATTTCTTGGATTATAGATTATATTTCTTGGATTATAGATTATATTTCTTGGATTATAGATTCCGAACTCAAAATATTTTATTTATCTGTTTAATTCATAATCTAAAAAAATATTTTTTTCGAATCTTAAAAACTTTTTTTTTTTTTAAGGTTAAGGTTTGATAAAAAAATTTAATTCTTTGTATTTTTTCTGAATCCGAAATTTCAATGGAGATAAAAAAAAAGTTAAAAGTTTTCAAATTGTGGGATGCAGCAACCCAAATATCTTCCATGGATAAATGTCAAACAACTCTCAAAAGACGAAATCAAAATCTTATAGCTACAATAGTCGGATCACGTACACTCTAGTCTGGAACATTTGCAGTAAGGTTCAACCCTTTATCACAAAAACTAAGCTAAGCCGCGTAAACTACAGAGAGCTACATACTACATATATAGTACGTCTCGTCAAGCTGAGCTGCGAATTGCCACAGGAAACTGAGTTTATCAAAAAAATATAACAAGTAGTTGTTTCTAAAGAAAATATAATATGTTAAGTACAATACAATGAGCTGATAACAGCCTGGTACGGGTATACGCCGAGCTTAAACTACTCTGAACGAGTTCAACTGATATGCAGAATTGCATTGCCTTTCACAACATTTAAACTTACTTAAAGATAAAGTGTGAGGCATATAGAATTGAGACTACGACGTAGTTAAAAAATACATTGAAGCACAACATTTTTCGAGGCGAGACTTATCGAAATAACCCATATCAGTAGTACTTATGTACTTATGTTTTCAAGAGAATTTTTTCGTTTATTCAATTCAATATTATATCTAAACATTTTATACCAAAGGAAATCTTATTCCTAAAACTTTATCTCATTCCTTATCCCCATAAGACTTATTTTGTGCACTATACAAGTGCAATATTATAAAGGAAATTATTAAAATTATGCAACCTGTTTCAGAAAAGTGATCTAACTGATTTAACAGAGCACAGCAAAGATTTATCAGAGCAAAGCAGTGACTTAACAGAGCAAAGCAGTGATTTAACAGTGCAAAGCAGTGATTTAACAGAACAATGCAGTGATTTAACAGAAATGAGTAAAAGAGCAATGGTTTAACTTGAAAATCAGTATTGTTTGCTTTTAAAAAACCCATATTATATTAGTCACTAATTGAAGCGTACTAAAACTTCGATTACACCCAAAATAACGCTATGATCTTGTTGCATTCATTTTTTCGTTAGAATTTCGTTTAACATAAAAAAGCACAAAATGAATAGACAGCATTCTAAACAGATGAGACACAATGCGCGCAAGATGTCTTTGAACTTGAATGAAATTAACTAAAGTTTTGGCATCTCTTGGGTTCAGTCTATCTGGTCGAAGTACAACAAACAGCGGACAAACACTCAAGTATAGCATAGACAGTGGAATGAATGAAGGATGGATGGTGTGCTAAACGCGTCTGTGAAAAGAACGTGCTTGGAAAACGAAAACTTATCTACACATTTGGTCTGAAAATTTTGTTGCTACATAGATGCTTATGTATTTTTTTTATACGCTACACAATTGGTGCAAATTGTATAGTAGTACAGACAATGAGTTTGCACAAAGCATAAAAATATAAGGAAGTATTGAATAAATGAAAAGTTTTGAAGAGAGGGAGATACATTTATATCAGTGAGAACCAACTGGAGTATACGTAAGGCAGCAGTGCATCAAAATGCTTTTATATACTTGAAACGTATTTATATCACTGTGATATGTCATGTACATCTTTCTATTATTTCGTTTGTAGTTCGAAATACCAAAGCACTAGCGATTCGTTAACTACTGTTCGTTAGACTTACAATTCAGCTAGTTATTGTTCGCTGTATACTTCATAGCTGTAGCTGTTGAGCGCCTTGTCGACTATTTTCTACTATTGATAGAAGCGTATTACTGTCTCAGTTCAATTGAAATATATTTGTTCTTATGTTTTTTTTGGCTTCGACACATGTATGTTTATCTCTAGATACAATTGAGAGATACATTTCGTCTAGATATGCTTCTTTCGGTTCTTTGTTTATATATTAATGCTATTTGGTGCTAAAAAAAGATACCCAGCATGCAAACGGACAGACACATTTGTAGAAATTTTCAAAGTCAACATATGTTTGGGATTTTTATCTTTTTTTTTTTATACTAAATAAAGCAACAATTTGTGATGACAATGCTTTATGCTATTCTTTAACAATTGCATTGCTTGTCTGTTACTCGAACTGTGTATACGGCCTGGTCGGGCTGCCGTTTATTAAAAATGGAATTGAAATTGAGTCCTTGAATATGTCTGTCAACAGAGCTAAAATGTATCTTTGTGTAAATATGAAATGAATTGTCTACCTACAACAATATATTGTTTTAAATACTTGTGCAGCGTATCTACACAACTACAAACATAAAACTTAAATTGCATTTTCATGGAAAATTCAATTATTTTTGTATCTTCTTCTGTGTTCCTCCTTTTTCTGTACGTACTTTATTTGAAATTATTTTGTTATAACTTGGAAGCCATTTGAATTTGAAGTTGTCAGTATCTCATTCTAGTATTTCTTTTCTTAAAATATTTTCATGTGTATAGTATAGACATTTTGTCACGGAGTTTGCGACGCAGTAGAGTATATAATATACTTTTATATATATATGTTCAGCTAGTCGAATATTTTAATTTTGTCAAGGAAAACTATATATAGAAAACGTGCGCAGCAGCGCAAATTCTCTGGAAACATGTGTGAAAAGAATTAAAGCTTTCATTCCAACAAAGTTAAGGCTTTTATATTTTGCCCTGGAGAGTCCAAGGGTAAACTAAATTTGTCTTTCCGTCTATATTTGCTACATATGTATGAGCATTGAGATCTCGACGATTATTAAAGGTAGAAACATTATTTGATTTGCCTTTGATTTTGGACTGGCATGTATGCCACAGCTAGAATGTGGCTATTTAAATCGTAATTTTTTCTTCATTGAAGCAAAATATTAAATAGCGCCCAACGTGGGGCTATTACGTTTGAATAGTTCCAATAAAAAAAGATATTAAGCTAACAACATTCGGTAAGTGTTTTTTTATTTTTGAAAGTTGGGGCCCAACATGGGGCTGTTATTTTAACAGTTTCATAAAAGATATAAATAAGATTAATGCTTTTACGAAGAAAAGTTTTTGCCTCTGGTTATTTGTCTCTTGTGATTTTTTTCTTCTATTTTTAAATCAAAATATTAAATGGCGCCCAACGTAGGGCAGCAATATTTTAATAGTTGCATAAAAGAAAGCAGATAATTCAGCTTAACACTTTCCGGTGAGTGTTTTTATTTTTAAATGGTTTTTTTAAGGTTGGCGCCCAATATGGGGCTATCATATTTTAACATTTTCGTAAAGGATATAATTAAGCTGAATGATTTTGGGTGAAAAGGTGTTTGTTTCTGCTTATTTGTGTCATATTATTTTCTATTTTTTTCTTTTTGAAGCAGAGTATTAAATGGCGCCCAAAGTGGGACTGTCATATTTGAACAGTCTCATAAAGAATATAATTAAACCTAATGCTTTTGGGTCAAAAAGTGTTAGTCTCTGGCTATTTGCCTCTTATTATTTTATTTATTTTCTTTTTGAAGCAAAATATTAAATGGCGCCCAACGTGGGGCTGCTATATTTTAATAGTTTCATAAAATAAAGCAGATAAACACCATTCGGTAAGTGTTTTTTTATTTTTGCTTTTTGAAGATTGGCGCCCAACGTGGGGCTTGTATATTTTAGCAGTTATTTTTTAATAAAAGAGAGATAATCGTGAAACATATTGTAGCACATGTTAATCGAAGCAGTTGTTGTAGAACTTTGCCAGGCATATCTACATGAAAATGTTGGCAGTGTATTGCGAAGTCATGTGTGTGGCTTCTTTAAATATAGAAAAAAAAAAAAACTATACCAGACAATATAGTACACCGACAAAAGAAAAACAACTATGTATATAAAAAAATATAATGAAAAAATCCAATCACAAGAAAATATTGTACAACACAAAAAGTAAAATAGCACAAAGACTGAATACATTTCAGTGCGGCAAACTAATTTAGCAAACGATTATTAATGCTTTAGACTTCACGTACATGTTTAACAGTTGAAACCTAGTCTAGTATTTGGTTCGGTTTGATATATATTTTCTAGCTACGGTCATGCAAAACACTACTGTGGCAACCGGGAAATCACGTTGCGCCATTTGATGTTGGCCTAGAAAATCTTCTCGCACATTATAGTTTATGACTTGCATGAGTGATTGGGTTGCGTATTCAGTTCAACTTACTAAGTTGTATAAATGAACACGCTGGCTGGTGCATCATGTTGCACTCTGGCGCTTTTAAGTTCTTCTAAACATGCCGTACACATTTATGTCTATATATATATATATATATTCTATAAGCTATTTTTATAAAAAGAAAAACAGAAAAATACTTATGATGTATGGTTTTTTAAGTGCATTTTGTGCGGATTGCTTTTGATGCAGACTGGAATACATTGTAAAATGGAAAAAGAGTGATGAGTGGGAGTGATTTTATTGTAGCATCTTCAGATTTTAAGAAATATGGTGAGGTTGCGCTGGCAATACAGTGAAACGAAAGAGCGACACTACAAGTTCGTTGTGCAGCGAATGATTTACATAAACGAGTATATAAAGATTATTTGTTTATGCTTAAAAATCGAATAGAACAGAATCTCCAAAGCTATAATATAAAAATTCAACGAGCCAATTTTATGTACAACGAAAAAACGATTTGATTTAAACATTAATAAAACTTTTTCATATCAATTTTAATACGAAATGAAACATTTTTAAAAATATCATGTTGATCTGCATAAAATATCATTATGATATTTTTAATATCAAAACGAGCCAATTGTAGAGTTTTGGTTTATGCATACAACTATAAAAGTTCATTGAACTATATCTAAAAGTAGCTACTTACAAACACTATTACTTTAAAAGGTTTCAGTACTTGTAGCAAATGAAAGCAAACCAAAGCAGTTTTACATGCTTGACACAGAAAAATTGTTTGCTTCTATTGAAAAAAAAAATGTTGCAAATGCAATTGTTATACTCCAAATGCGTTTTCAAGTGCATACACTAATTAGTACGAAACCTTAATGTTGTAGAGAAGTAAGAAATGTTGGTTAAATGTCGAAAAAAAAAATTCTGAGAATATTACTAAAACAATACAAAGTGGCAGAACACGCACTACAGCAGCAGCAATAAGTTGAGTTCGAGTATGTTGTAAAAAAAGATTTCTTTTAAATGGTAAGAAATGTAGAAAAGCGTTAAAGGGAGAGAATGCTTGCAACAGCATAATTTTTATTTAATACTTCGTAGGGTATATGGGTAAAATAAGTTAGAGCCAAAGTATTTGGGAAGTAGCAAAAAGAAACATAGCAGATACCAAAATGTTGAAAAAAGAGTAGATATAGTAAAGTTCCCCCACTTTCCGATACGTTAGACCAACGAATTTGAGACGTATAGAAAAAAAAAACCCAACTAGCTTCAATATTTAGGCTTTTAAGTTCCCTCCTTACTTTCTTACCAACTGAAAACTATATTGTCAACTATTTCTTTTATTTTTAGTAATGAAATGATAAACGAAACAAAGTCCCACCGAAATCATTGAACTCTGGTTCTTAAGTATCGGATTGGTTTCAAAAAAACATCTCTTCGGGTGACATATTTTCAACTCGGAGGAAATGTAAACAAGCGAAAATATCGCATATGGCATACCGAAAAGATAAAATATATATTTACAAACACATCATAGCGATCTTTCTTAATATCAATGTGAAATTTTTTAAATAATTTTTTGATAAAAAATTGTCAAAATGATATTTCGGAACACATTAAAGTGGTCTTCTTTAATATCAACGTGTCATTCTTTATATCATTTTTATAAAATATTTTTTTTTTTTGTTCGTTAGATTAAAATGATATTTTTGAACATATCAAAGTGATATTTGTTAATATCAATATGAAATGTTTCATATCATTAGATAATGTTTATTGTTCGATAAGATCTAAATATTACACGTAAGCTGAACTGCTTTATTAATTTTAACAATATCAGTCGTCGTTATATAAGTCTTAGTTGTGGAGTGATATGGTGTCTGCGAGTCCATATAAAGAGAAGGTTTATGATCTTTGGAACTCAAGCTGAAAATGGACAAGTACGTATGAAACCGTTGGAAATACAATTTGATGGTCAAGTCTCTCAATGGTAGATGGGCAAAATAAAAAGTTGTATTTGAATGAAAAAAATCTTCAAAAGTAATAGCAAGAATTTCATATGTTTTCTGGCTCTAGTAAACTAAAATAAAATCTTCCATACTGAACAACAAAATAATTTTTAGCAGGAATTCTGGTTTTCTTTTTCAATAATTATTTGTTAATATTAAATCTTTCTAATAAACATTTTGCTTTGGTTCTGTAAAATAAATATATTTTCTTTGAACTTGCTAAACTCATAAAATATAGACAAGAAAATATATGATAGATGGATGGATAATAAGCACAGGAAAAATATCTAACAAAGTAATGAAAACTTGTTCTTTATTTAGTAAACATCACTAACAAAAAAGATGTAAAGATTCTCAATATACATTGTGTACAAAACGCATGACAGCCATTGTACAATATATACATTTGTATAGGATAGATGCAATCTATATTATATATATATATGCATATTGCATTGACGATGCGGTCATTCTCAACGAAGCACTTGCCTAGTAACTTATCTATCTAGTAGCTAATGTACGCAGATACATTTCACTACATACTAAAAAGATTGTACGAAGCGGTGAAGAGTAGAAACGTTCTCACTTCAGTGAATGCCATTGCCTTGTTCTCAACGAAAAAAATAAAAGAAAAAATTATTAATTTTACAATATGCAAACAGTTAAATAAGTGCTTAAAATATTAAATAGCTGCATTAGTCATACATAATAATGCCAACACAATAGCTTTTTGTACCCGGTACAGAGTACACATATGTGAAATATGTCAAGCTTGGTTAAATTCTTAGTAAATTAAAAAGTGTCATCGGAGATGTTTTTTAAAGTAGTTGCATATAATACTTATATATCACAAACTTGAGTTGAATTGAATGACTTAGAATAGGCAAATTACAATATAAATGCTTGATAGATACAATTTGTGCTGCATATAATATAATGTTTCTTGATTTTATCTCAAAATATTGCAAAAATGTCTTTACATCACTCTCTGTTAATGTTATATGCATGCTAAGTATATGCTTACCATTAATAGTATATGCTGTAAAGACATCCTTTCAACATTTATTTTTTTCCTTTATACAACAAAATTCATGTAATTGTGCAGCGTACCATTTAGTCGGCTATCAAATCTACATAACTCACGCTTATTATTTATTCTATGCACATAGTAACAATGCAGCAGATTTCAATCATATTCAACGTCATGCGGTAGAGTCAAGAGTGAGAGCATTACTATTGTATGACTATAATATATGCCATATAATACAAGATGAAATTGCGTAGATACAACGACGACGACTGCGACTACGACCGACACTGCTAATCTGCAGTAGTGTCTATAATTACGAGATACTCTTGGCTGTTTGGGTGTGCCTGAGTCACTTGGTAATTTGTGGTATCAGTGCGTGATATCTGCTCCCGTTTCATAAAGCAGACAATACCCGTACTTTATGAGTATGATATATGAGTTTCGGCGGAAGTTGTCTTTAGCGCTTAGTGATGTATCGAAAACAAAAACTTCATAGTTTAGATTATATCTAAAGCTACTATTGGGTTGGGCAACACTAAAAACTAAACGCATGCCTTTTCTTTACAAAACTGAAAAAAATTTAAACCAATTAAAGCATATTCTCAACACTTTCACACCAAGTTCACATGGCATAAAATTAATTGACCACAGTCAACATTTATATGCTGCAGGTCGTATAAAAATCGAATTAAATAGTTTTTATAGCTTTGACTCGCTGCGTGTATCCACAGCAATAAAACCTTCACAAGACAATTTGTTGTAGACCAACACAAGTTCAAAGCACCCGTAGAGAGTAAATGAATTTCAACTACGTATTGTGTCAATTGAATGTGAATGAAACCACAGAAGCTGAGAAGCATGAGACATCTTATAAGTATGCACGACGCACAGTGGGAAATTATTTTTTTTTTTTTTAAGTAGATACGTGTATACTCGTACATAATACCGAAACAATGGCGTGTTCGATTTTGATGGCTATGACATGTAAATGATATGTTTCACTTTTATATTTAATTAACTCAAGTTACTATCGTATAACAATAAAATCTCTTTTATTAATTTCATAAAATTTGATTGAAGATTTTGGGCGTGGAATGTCTTGAGGCACACTATGGAACCAAAATACACCATAGTAGTTACGTGAAATAGATTTACAAACATCAATAAACGTTTTATTAATATTTCTATTATTTATTATTTAACTGGAGGTTTTATTAAAATGTAGTTGGGGACCTCCTGATGTTGCTGATCAAAATCTTGAAATTAAAAAATTGTTCTTTAATATTATAATCAATTTTGCTAAACTATTTTTAACTATAATCTTATTTTTTTCTTTTTTTTTATTCAAAAGTAGAAGTGTGAAGCTGTATGGGGCTGCCTAAAAATTTCGATACACTAGGTCAAAATTATGAAAAAATAAAATCAAAATTTTTCACACGACAGGAAGTGAGTTAAAACGTATTTAAAAGATTTCGCTTTTTCGTCATTCACTTGTTTTTGTGGACCTCCTGATGCTGCTGATCAAAATCTTCATATTAAAATATTCTTTTTTACATTATTTTTGTAGTTCACATTGCTAAACTTTTTTAAACTTAAATTTTATTTTTTGCCTTTTTTCATCATATGTAGGTGGTTAACTTGTATAAGGTCTACCATAAAATCTAGAACCTCAGGTCCAAATTGCATAAAAATAAAATAAAGTGGAAGTGGGTAAAAATTAATTTTAAAGTTTTCGTTCTTGTTTTGTTCATTCAAATTTAAGGAACCCCTGACGCTGATGATCAAAATCCTCATATTGAAAAAATTCTTTAAAAATATTTTCCTTAACTCGAATTTACAGAGCTCGAATATCATCTACATAAGTCCAACAGAAGAATTGATATTATGCATTCTTAAGTAGAATTTTTTGATTAAAGTGCAGATGATAAAGAACAATTTTTATATTGTGCTCTCTATTAGAATAATCGTCATCGCCTGTATGTAGTGATTTCTCATTAAAACTAATAAAATTTATTTTTCTTTTGGGGAAACCCCTTTTTTTATAAAACCAACTTATGCAAGGCAAATAGAATAAAATTTTCTGGAGATTGATGTATACCAAGAGGTGTACTCTAGAATATAAATAGAATTCCAAAGTGGTAAGTAGATAGAGGGTTAAGTTTGTTCAATATCCTGCTATCATTTATTTTTAACAGCGGACCCGACTTACGCTGCTACGTCCCATATTTGTTTTGCTTTTGTATAAGTGACACATCGGCGTAAATGAAAAGTTTTATATATGTAGAGGTATAGTTTAAAGCAAACAAATATGTGCAGTTTGAGTAGCACATATATCATAGGTTGGAAAAGCACTTAACAGTTTGAATAGCATTAGTGTTTAGCAACTTTTTAACTCAAATATTTTATTTATACTTTAACATTCATATCTTTCGACTTTGCAGTTCGATTTTGATGAAGTAAATGTTAAATGTTACTCATAATAAAGCTTCTTATCTTTCAGTAATTCGATTTTCAATACAATGAGTGGCTTTTACGTGATGCGTGCACAAATAAACAGATAAAAATTTCGTTTATGATTTTATTATATGTAAAAAGATGAAGTTAATGCTTTGTGTGAATGAAGATGGGTTTGATCGGCAATGAGAACGTCACGTATGTACGTACAATACATGAAACTGAAACAAAATATATATCATCATGCGAAAAAAAAAACATCTCGATTGAAATGAATGTTTCTCGGTTTAACAAAATCCAAAACCAACATATGGTGTATGAAGAAAAATTGGCTCAAATTCGCAAACTTTTTGGTCTGTGAGTCCCAACAAGTTTCTCCGGATTACCAAATTGTGGAATCAGTTCAAAACTGGACAGGTTTGTTTCCTCAGAAACTAGTTCTCTCAGAAACTAGCTTACAAGTAAACAGATGCTTCAACATTTTTATACCCTAACTTTGAAAAAATTCTCCACTGTGCCGCACATAGATACGAGAATGTAATCGATATTCATTCAGTAGCTTAGCAAACAAAGATTGAATATACAAACATGCCTTCCGTATGCCACGCCCAAATCTTAAACAATAAAATCCGTAAAAGCAAATAGTAAAGGTCAAATACGTAAAGCTAAGAATTTAATATTTAAACAAACAATTAGCAGTCAAAGTGCTAAAAGTATACAAAGAGAAATGAATAGTGTAGTAATTATTGTGAAAGCCCAACAAATTAGAAATACTACGACGAAAATTACAAGTGAAGGAAAGAAGAAGAAGAAAATTAGCTATAGAACGTGCAATATTTCCTATCAGCAGCATCCATGCGTTTTACATGGAATCACAAACGAGACTGCTTCTATAATATAATATAAATGCGCATTTATTGTTAACTGCTGTCGTCGTCGTCGTCGGATCGATCACAGAACTAGAAAACAACGATGTTAATAATAATAATTAAATGAAATAGCAAGAAGTACTTATTGAGAGAATGCAAACGAAAACAAAGTAATTAACAGGAAAAAATAAAATAGAAATAATGGAAATATTAATAAGAAACGACAACAGAAAGTGAGAAGTGTACGCTGCTAATTAGAAGATTTTGTCTCAGAAATAGACTTAGACATAATAGAGAGTACAGCACTCGTAACTGCATAAAAATAAGCAGTTAAGCTTAATTTGTATAATTTGTTAAAATACATAAGTAAATTTTTAACAGTTAATTGACACGTTCTGTCGTACAGAAAGAGGATTTGTTTAGAAGTTATTGAACTTCACCAGAATAATACGGCATGTATGGCAATACTGCATGAGCGAAATAATGTCACCAGCACAGCAGAAGAAGTTTACCATGATATTTTTTTTCGGAAGGCACGGATTGCTCTATGACACGTCCACTATATGAAGTTGCCCATACACAGAAAACATATCGAAGCAATCGGTTGAAATATCGAGAAATGAAAATCGTCAACAGATCCATAATTGTTTGGCGAAACGTATATCAACCGATTGCTTGGATTTGTTGGCTATGTATGGGCTTCTTTATAAACAATCACCAAATTTTTAGAATTAAGATATTCAATAATATTTTTTTTTAATGTTTGTCTGTTTCTGAAACAGCTGAACCGATTTTGATGAGATTTTCACCGCCTAATAGCTGATGTTATAAGAAGTATCATAGGTTCCGTCCAAAATATATTTTATATAAGATTAAAACAAAAATTGTCATATGTCAGAAATTATTTAAATAAAAAAAAATAAGAATTTAAAGAAAAGTGGGGGTAAAAAATTCATCCTATTCTACCCAACGATACTAAACTTAATATTGTAGGTCGTCTTTAATTTTTTTTTCGCAATACATTTAGAAGTAGGTCTTCTTACGTTTTTCGGACCCTTTACACCACTTTGCTCCTTTGATAGGTAACTATCGGATCCGGGATCGTGTTCAGCGGACAAAACTACATTAGAAACCAGCACGTAGGTCTATGAATAAAATCCAATAGAAAAATAGGCGGTGCCACGCCCCCATGCGTATAAGAAACAAATCAAATTCGATTTATATCAACCGCTATTTAAGAAGACAAAAGATACTACAAAATATTGTTAGTTGAAATTATTGTCAAATCGGTAAACAAGTGGCTATCGGAGTATATAACTAGAGGAGAAGACGTCTAAAGTAGCGTTCGGCACAAAATACAAACGTACTTTGGTATTGCGGTATCCACGAATCACATAAAGCAACACAGCATGATCCAAAGGCACTTTGCCGAAGACAAAAAAAAATATTTCCTGTATGCATGCGAGCCGAACTTTTTGCTATGCAGAAAAGATAGGCCGGTGCCGAGCACTGGTCTAAAATAAGAACATTTTATGCTTCTTTTGGGTATGGAAGTTTCGAAGGGTCTGAGTAAGCGATGTCTGTCGTCCAACAGCCGGTCATTTTAACTGCTTAGGAAGAAAGAAATTTGCTACTCGATGGTAGCCAAATTAAGGTCTTGAGGTATAAGGTAGAGTTGCGAACATCCCAATCACACACATTTTATTTTGGGGGCTTTGAAACCCGTTTAGAGTCGACGCTGCAGCGCTACCCCAAATTTGTGTATTGGAACTCCATTTTAGTGCAAGACTTTACAGGCAAACAATTAATTTTGTGTATTGTATGGCAGGCACCTAATACCGCTGTAATTTGGACCTTAAGGGTTACTCTTCTGTCTAGTAAGAAACCAAGGAAATTTGAGATAGCTTGAAAAAATGTCATCAAGAAATATTTTTGGGTATGACAAACATTGGTACAATAATCGCTATAAAGTTTAATGTTCCATTTTTTTGTCTAAACTTCAAAGACATGCAGAAAGATTTTATTAAAGACCTTCTGTTGCCTCGTATTGACAGCTTGAACTATAAAATGCGCTAACATCGTTGAAAAATGACGCAATAAAACTTTTGGTTAACTTTATGCTCATGGGCTCTGCCTTTGGCACGGGAAGATTCGCTGTAAGGATGGCATACAGAATAGGTTCCAAGACACTACGCTGCGATATTCCTACTAAGACTTGATACGCGGTTGTAATTCATAGGTAGAAGGGAGCCGATTTTAACCAACATACCACGATCGAAGGTTTGCAGTACCCCGGTAAAGATGCTTTGGCCTTCAAAGTACTGAAGATGACTTTAACTATATGGTGGAGCTGTTAGAGAGAGCCATGTCAAGCATAAAATCCCAAACTGAAAATCCAGCATAGGACTCCGGGTTTCTACGAAACGAGCAGTCAGAACGACGAACAGTTTCTCTAACATCTTCGGAATGGAAGGCTGCAGACTGAACGTTCGTTATGACTTAGGATCATTTCCGGCTTGTGGTTCAAGTACCATATTTCGCCTATATAATTGTTCATAATTAAGGAAGATTGTTAAGCAGGCTCATGGTAAAATACCTACAAGCTGGCAAATATCTTCTCTCTGAGGTACAAAAATTCCAGTTACCAATGAGTTCGTTAAAAAGCGAGAGAGTTGGAAGCAAAAGGTATATATATAATAAAATATTTTTCTAAAAAAAAATAAAAAAAATGTATACGCACCGCAGCAAAACTCAACAATTTCACGTGTAACGCGGTGTATTTTTTGCAGTAAAACACAAAAAATATATAAAAATAATTTTCCGAACTCACATTTAACTAAGAAATACATAAAATAAATTTAAGTAACTATTAAAAACTTTCAGCTGCTGTTAATTGCCAAGTAACTCATAAAAACAATATTCTTGAATACCAAGTATTTGTTGTGTGCATATGCGATACTTTACTACACTGCAACGTTTACTGCATGTTGCATGTTAATGTCATGACGCGGCCGGTTCTTTGCAATATGCACCGGCGGCTGGCGACTGTTGCTTATTATTATTATTGCTATTTGCAATTAATGAACAGACACTCATACACACATATGAACTATGCGTTGCAGTCGCCCGTTGCCTGTCGCCAGTTGCCGTAATGCCTGACTGCTTATACGCCGTGGTCATTAATGGCCCCAGATAATGTACATACACTATCCAACACCACACCATAACCCGGTCAAACATTCGCATGTTCGTTGACAATTAAGAAGGAGCAGCACTAGTAGCAAATTGTGGCCGGGGATACAATGCACAGCACAGCAGACATTCTATGTACACACAAGTTAGTCACAGTCACAGCAGCAGCAGCAGCAGCAGCGGCACCGTCGGTTTGTTCTAAAAATGGCGCACCCAATGGTCAAACAATAAGCAATAATTACGACCTGCATTGGGGTCCGGCCGATCCCCGGGACAGTGAAAAGTACGTTCTACGTTGACCAAGTGTTTGACACTTTTATATTTATCTTTTTCTATGTGGTCACCAGCACTTTAATACATCATACATTTCCGCATAACTTACAACACACAAAGTCGCGTCGTCGAGTGGCTACTTTTGCTAATATTGTTAATTGTCCATTACATTCTTGTTGCAGCATTCGAAGTATTATTATTCTTTATTTAATGACTGCATCCGTTTTGTAAATATGCAACAACGTTGTTTTCTTCAAATAATGATCATTCCATCATCCACAACAGCATTCTCAGTGCATCTCGTCAACACTGCACACATCGATCCATCCGAACAGACAGAAGACAGCATTCGCTTTCTCATTTATGATATGACATAAGGTTGTTAACCCTTGGTTTTTAACCACAAATGGCGGCTTCTTTGGTTGCTGTTTTGTGTTTTTGTACACTGCTTATGTTTGTGAAGGGGTATATTAGTTGTTAACTAAAGCATGTGACCGCAAAGAAGAGCAAGAAAAGAAAAAGTGAGAGCATATTGTTGGTTTGTATGATATATCACAATGATAGAAAGCAGTTCAAATGATTACGCATTAAAAAATTCAAGTTAAGATTCAAAAGCGCTTATAATTCGCAATCAGTTTAAATATTTGTGACTGAAAATGTATGCTGAAGATGAATGCATTAGATTGGCTGCATTTTCAAACGAGCAAAGGCTAATCAAGCAAATCAGACGTATAGCTCTCTATTTCTCTCTATGGAAAGATTTTAGTCAAGATCTACAAGACGCTGATTGGGTCCTTGCTCTTGTGAATTTGACATTCGGCAGTATCTGATTCACAGACAACATCATCCGCAATAAGCTCGATGCCACAAGTCATAAAATTCAATAAGTCAGCTAGGTGGATTGCATACAAGTCCATATACAAATTAAATATTTGTATGAGCAATTGTAGGGAAACTGCTTACGACACCTTTATTCCAATATAAAATTGTGTGCGCAGTTGTGGACGGTCTGATGAATCCGCCAAATACATCGCATTACAAATATGCCCGTCGTATGCATTGACGCCTAGAAAGCGGTCAAGCGTCTGAGCAATTGTAATTGGAAACCGAATGCTCGAAGTACTGAGTCGTTTATTGATCTGGAAATATGAGTTGCAGTGACGTCTACATCGATGCACATACGAAAAAAACTGTGAAAGAAATAGAGACTGCACACTTATTATACAACAAAATGCCGCTGTTCATAGCGGTTCAGTATCCAACTCTGAGTACAGTGAATATTTAGTGTTGTATTCATTCCGACCTTTACACTGATTCACTCAATTTCATTGCACTTGAGTAAATTTAATCGGGACGGAGTTCGGAGTTCGAAAACTTTATCAAATAAGATACCTAGATGCATCTAATGTTGGGTTTTTAACTCCTAAATTGAGATTCTATCTTTGATCGATCTTAATTTTAGAAGCGCAAAAAATGGAGAAAAGCCTGCGAAATAACAGGAGGAAGAGTCTTTACGATTGCCTTTTCAGATAAAATAAGAAAGAACGCTGAGGTATAGTGGGCTCGCCTACGACATTCCCCGTTCCTAATGATTTGTATGAGGGCTACTCCTTCTAGTGATCTGATCTTAGACTATATGGAATACAATTATATAAATAACAACAACAATAAAATATTTTTAATAAAAAAACTCAGAAAAGTTGGATATATTTGTATGGGGACTACTCCTTTTATTGGTCAATTATGGACCTAAAAGGAATATTTGATAAGGATTAAGCAATAATAACCACATCTATAAAACTTTTCTCATATAAAGCTCAGATTGTGGAGTAGGTTTGTATGGTAAGTGCTAACCCCAACTTGGTTAAGGGAGGGATTAGAGTTATATATGCAAATTTAAAGGCCCGATTTCTTATAGTCTCGAAGATCTCGACATTTATATATGGTTTTGATGGTGATCAAAAATATAAAGGCATACTTTATGAGTTCTGCCGATTCTTCTTATGTAAGACCAAGACCAAAGTGAGGCTATATGCTCTTTACTGAATAAGTTAGAATTTACTCAACACGACTAGAAGCCTACAGCACAATGCAACGCTGTAGTAGTAATTATTACTTATGAGTCGGCGCCTAACGTGGGGCCATAAGCTGCTTAGTAATTAAATTCAAATTAAAAACTTAATATGTAGGACCAGTAGCCTACAGCAGGTATTCGAAAGGGAGTAGCAGGAAATATTCAATATAAAAACTTCGGCGCCCAACGTGGAGCTAACTGCTCTTTAGTGAATAAGTTTAAATATACTATATATGACAAGTAGCCTCTAGCCGGTTTACGAACTGCTGTATAAATTAATATTCATTATAAATGATGCGGCGCCCAACGTGGGGCTATTAGTTCTTTAGAGCTTAATAAATTATGGCAGGCATTTTGGTAAAAGTTGTTTCAAGAAATGCGTGTTTTAATAATTCAGTACACTAAAGGATTACTTTAAGATTGGTTTACTAAAATAATTTTAACTCGGAATTTATGTGAAATTTTAATGATACATCTAGAGACTTGAGTTTTTAATCGACTGCGCAACGCAAAGAAGGGTACTCAAGACACCAAACGTGTGGTCCGATTTTGATGATTTTTACGAGAATCAATTTGTTTAAATCTTGTGATCAAAGAGGTGACAGTTATCAAAATTTATTAAGGCGACAACCACACGCAATAAAAGAAAAAAATTTAAGACGAACAACTATATCAAGTTGGGATTTGTTGAAATCTGTAGGTTCTCTCATATCATTTTTCATTTTGAATGACCATTTTTATATATCGATTTAAAGTTGATTAGCTATCATTCATACAATCTCTCTCTCTCTCTCTCTGTGCTCTGCATTTGCATTCATTTTATATTATAATTCTTATTTAGTTCTTACTTACACCAGTACTTGGTTAAGTTATTGTGCTATTGGTTTAGTTGCAGTACTTGATTACAATATGGTGTAAGTTCCAGCGTATGTTAATGTATGCAACTTTTTTTTATAAGACGCGGTTTATCTTAAAGCCTTCTAAGCTGATATTAATGTCCTCGATAGTTAGTATTCATAACTTTTTATGCTAATAGCATGACATTTGTAAACAAAAATGATAGTCTGAAGTACTTGAAATTTGCATTTGAAACGACGTTTATGACATAACAAAAATCTTTGAGTCTTGAAATGTGAAATGTTGTTACTGAATTTTTAATACCCTGCACACTATATATATAATTTTTTGAAGTATAGCTAGAAATCATATCAAAAGGTGCAGATTTTCATTACATATACCTTTCAAAAATAGTTTTATGTGGAAATTTATTTTAAAAAATGAACTGAAAAATAAATATACTATCATGTGCATGTGTAGCAAGTAAGCAACAAACCAAACACAGTACCCAGGGCACTTTTTTGCACTAAAATCGAATTGACTATGAGCTACTTGAGAGCTATTATTCTCTCTATGCTACAATGAACAGGAAAGTCGGCGCGTAATTTGCATTCTTGGCACACTGCGCGGAACACTTGTGTCGCATTTCGAACGCGGCACGGACAAATTGGACAGATATACAGACTAACTGACAGACAGACAGACGGACAGATAGATAGACTGTGAACGGATATACATACTATTTGCAATGTGGCAAGGTACTTGTACTCTACTTTACATTTATTATTGTACACTACTATTCATTGACTCAATTGGACTACACAAGCATACAACCAACGTCTACAAATAGCAGCAGCAGCCAGCAAATTGTCAAGCGAGGGAAAAACTATGTATATGAGGTACAATATAAATTGGTGTCGCTCGGAGGGATGATGGAAACAGAAATAACAAACGGGTTAGTTCCACTCCCAGGTTTACATTTCAATTGCGGTGTCTACTATTATACACAGACGTCAAGTGAAAGAAAAAATACTTTGCAAAACTTTTGCGTCATTCGAATAAAAATGTGCCCAAACAATACACAATGCAAAGTAAAGTAAAGCTGGTAAGTAATCCCAGCTTTGCCCAGTTTTAGACCGAAGAGTGTTCAAAAATATTCGCAAAATGCGTTCAGCTCGATTTGGTTTTGTAATACAATTTTCTATGCATGCCAGCCAAAGCGAAAATACATTCGAGCAAACATAATAAATTCTGCTGTAATATTTTCTCGGTATTGACGTAAAACTTCTTTGTTCAGTCAGCAGTCAGCCAGCCATGCTGTCCCATTGCGCCATTTTGTGCATGCATTGATTTAGGCCTGCGACAAGTTCTGTCTCCCTCAGGAACAAACTTTGTTGGAGTCAGTTCAGTAAGGCGGCTCTTTGGTAGTAAATAAAAAATAGATAAAATTGGATTTTCCGGTAATTTAAGCTTTGTGCCATAACAATTTGTAATAATTGAGTAATTCGGGTGAGAAGCAGGTTATACTGCTTAGCTTTAGAATAGCATTTTATACAACATTAAATTTAAAAAAAAAAACTGAAATAAATAAACATATTCGCCTGAATTGCTTGTCATGTTTGCTAATAAAATTGTTTTAATTTTTTTTTTGACCATCCGCCGTTTAAATTTGACCATCAAATTGAAATAAAATAAAATTTTGTCATTAAAACAAATTTCAGCTTAATTCGAACATTCAAATTGGGTTGAAATTGAATTTAAAAGTGTTTCAGCCTTTACATTCGCAGAATATATACCTCCCATGGTTACATGCATACAGCTGATTAGATTATAGAGGTTGCCAAAGCAGGTTTACAGGAATAGAAATTAAAAAGGCAAACAAACTCGAAAATCATAAACCACCCGCCTAACAGAAAAATAAGTAAAACCTCCTATTTTTTTTCCCCTTTTTCACCTTCAGAAAATTTGCTTTTCACGGAGATTATATTTTCTTAGCCAATTCCAAGTGAATTCAAATCGCTTAAAATGAACAACAGATCATTATAAAGAAAACATTAAAAAAGGGTGAAGAATCTTCTTTTTAGGGACTTTACAATACTAACTTATCTGGCCATAGGGAAGTTGTTCGCTGGCAACTATATTGGAATAAGATTAATATATGAGCAATAATATACAGAGTAGCAAAATTATGAGACAGTTAATTTTGAGCTTAACTGGATATTGACAAACTGGGACGAAATTTTTATGGGGGCATATAATCTATCTTGATTCATATGAGATATTTTATTGGGGTTAGTATAAGGAACACCAAATTTATGGTTTTAAGCTAAACTAAACAAAAACACTGAAAGGGGCGGCAGATTTGTATGGGAATGCCCTTCTAGGGTTCCTCCATAGACCTATACGGAATATTTCAAAGGAATTTAAGTAAGATACACCAAATTCAAAATTTTTAGTTAAAATAACAAGAAAAAACTAAATTTTTTTCATTCAATAATTCAGAAAATAGGTTTTTATGGGTACTAAAAAACACTTAAACACTACCTGTATGAGGATGGGATAGGGGACATTAAATATCCCAACTTTGAGTATTATAGTATCCAAGTTCTTGTTCTCATAGCCAGACAGAAGAACATGTCTATACCAACTTGTCAGGAGCAACCTCTTTTAGTGGTCCGATTTGGTATATCTTATAAGGATTGATGCAAAATATACCAAATTTGGTTAAATTAACAACAACAAATTTTTTTCCATACAAAAACACAGAAAGTTAGGACAGATTTGTATGGGAGTTGTCCCTTCTAAATACTATATTTTAGAAGAATTCAATTATAAGTTCCAAATTTGGTGTTTTTAGCTTAATTAAAAACATCACTAAAAATTATCTCATACAAAAACTTAGAATAGGGAGGAATAGGTTTGCATTGTAAGCGTTCCTTGGGGAGGAAGGTTGAATTACAATACATACTTGCGAATTCTTCATCCAATTTGCTAGCAACCACAAACCATCTGAGAAAGTATTGCTATGACTTAATCGGAAGCTTAGTTTCTAAATCTAATTTGGAAGATGCTGGAAAGACATTGCACGGATCTAGGAAGCATATATTTAGTTCAAATTGTGCCAGCTGCGCTGACTTGATTAAGTTTTGAACAGTCAGTAAAAATAATATCTTCCTTATATGACCCCGGAAATCTATTATAAAAATAATGTTTCAAAGAATTTTTTGTATCTTTTCTGTGGCGCTATAATAATTATTTATTGCAGTTATGCACGGTATTCGAATTCAGCATTGACCGCTCTTACACTTAATGGTGCACAAGTTGCTAATTGTCTGCCGCCAAAGTCGAATGGAAGAAGATGATGAACGATGGTGTCAATTGCATCTGTCGAATATGTGTGAAGGGCGCCCGAGTTACAAAGTCTCCCGCCGTTCGCTGTAGCTTGCCTTAATTGTTTGAGTACGGTATTTTTATTAAGAGTCGGCGCCCAGCCCATGCTACGATTTCTATTTGTGACTAATTTTAAAGGCTTGAAGAAATTACCCAGCGGCAGCTGTGCATTATTCTTGGAAATATGTGCATTGCGTAGGCAAGTAAAAATTATTAATCATTAAATAAAAATATAAATGCATTGTTGAATTAGTTTGTAATCGATATATTGCAACAAGCTCCACCAGGGATTGTAATATGGACTACAAATACATTGATTAAATATTTGCATTTATTGTTGTTCGTTAATAAATGTTTTAAATGTTACTAAAAAGTTAATTGAAAATTAATTTAATATATTAACAGAGATTTAGAACTCTCACATTGGCAGAAACCAAAAGTTCCGGCATATTTGTCAAACAAATCAAAAACTTTTAAAACTTCCCTAAAAAATTTCAGTTAACAGTCTTTCTACGTCACTTCAAATGCTCTAACAGCTGTTAAATAAATGTTAAACTATTCACACAACTAGTTTATATTTAACCATACTCAATGATAAATAATCAAAATAAGTCTAACTAGAGAACGTTTAATCAACATGTTCTGACGTCATGAGTGTTATCGAAACTTACATAGATATATAGAGTACATATGAATATGTATAAGTTTATATACGTGATTCGTTCATTGTTTGAATAAATATGTTGTCCAATGGAAATGAGTAACACAATATAGTAAAAAATTAACAAATATTTATAGATAAGCTTCATAATTATTTTTTAGATAACCAATGTCAGCGCTAGACATACTAAGTAGTTGGGTTGAAGGACCAGCGGTCATGTGTAAAATATGAATAAATATGATAAATTAAATGGTTTTCACTGGTTTCAAAAGAATTGATTTTGTCTCCAAGAAATCAGTAAATTTTTATTCAATTTTAAAGAAATTAAAATAAAGACTCTTGGGAACTGCGGCAAGTTCCTTTAATAAAGTATGATGTGGCGCTTTTATAAAATATATTAATAAAGCAATCAAATGATTAAAAATAATTCAATGTTGAAGATGTTTAAAATTTATATACATAAGAATGTTTGATCTGTCTGAATCATTCTTTAAAACATTCATCATCAACGCAAAATTGAAATGGAAATATTTTAGTCTTATTAAAGCAACGTACGTAATTTTTGAAATGAATTTAATGCCGAAGGTGTCGGGAATCTATATAGATACATAAGAGTACATGACCCGACTGAATCATTCATTTCTATCTATATCAGTTTTTAAGAGTGCTTGATATGTTTAAATCAATCATATATAATGAATCTACAAACGAAATACAAATAAAATTAATGTTAATAAAGAAACGATTTAACTGAGTACAATTAAATGATAGAGATGCCGAGCATCTAAATATATAAGTCTTTGCTTGACTGAATCATTCATTGATTCACTCATCTTTAACGCCCAGTGCTAAAGCGACAATTACTAGACAGTAGAATCCTTCGATAATGAAGGGGTCGAGAATCTTCATACATAATTATGCATGATCTGACTGTATCATTTATTGATTCATTCATCATCCACATATAAACGAAATGGATATATAATAGTGATAATAAAGAAAGGAAAGAACTGAATAGTATTCAACGATGGAAGTATCGGGTATCTATATACGTACATATGAATACATAACCCGATTGAATCATTCATTTATATCTAATTAAATTCATAAGAATGCTCAAGATCGGTAGAAATAAGATCCATTGGTCAAGTTTGAACAGTTTAGCTTTACTTGGTACAAGCGAAGCGGGCAGAGTGTATCATTTCCCTAGTTGTTCGAATCTAGGCAGGAACATAGTAGATATTGAACATAATTTGAGGTTACTTTCAAAAAACATGAATTTTATACACAATCAGTACCAAGAACAGGTCTTTTCAGACAGGCTGGATCGTTTCAATTCAGATTCTATATTTATGACACGCATCATAATTTGTAATGAGAATTGGATCTATGAATTTGACATGGAAACAAACAAACAGGCATCAGAATGAAGGAAAAATAACAAACCAAAATAAAAAAAATAAAAAAAACATAAAAGTCGCTGAAATGTCCAGATGATGTTTTATTTCTACTTTTTGTTGATATTCGTGGTTTGTGGCAACTTGAATTCGTTCGGACAGGACAGACAGTAAAGCATTTGCGTAAAAAAATCTGTCAAAAGCAGTCAAAATTTCGGACAAATTTGTTGATTTTAAATGACAATAATGCATCATCCCAGAGAGCAGAAATTGTGAGCAAATTTAAGGCCAAAACTGAGACAATTACCATCCAACCACTTGGCTACTTTTTGTCTAACTAGAATTTCCTCAACTTGTAACTTGTTTTCAATTGAACGAAGCCATAAAAAAGAAAATTCGTGGAATCTGCTGAAGGCCGGAAAAAAGGTTTTTTTTTGAAAGACTGAGAAAAAAAACCACTGGCAGTTGTGCATTGCATTAAAAGGCGCCTGACTTGAATGTGATGCAATAAATTTTGATAATTAAATGGACGTTCCGTATTTTATTTAACGATTTCCGGTATTGTTTGGACTTCACGTATATGTACACTCGTATATATGTCAAAAGAAAAGTCGAGATTATGGAAATTAAAGGAGACAGCTTCACAAAAACTTAATATTTAGTGGTGGCCAACCGGTCCAACGATCGATCGCGACTATTAGTTCAGTCGATCTTGGTAAGGCAAAAAATATAGACCGGTCCACCCTGGATATAAAGTGTCCAAAAGAACTTGCAATCTTCGGAGTATAAATCAATAATGGGCTATTAGATTGAGTAAAGAACTATTAGACTGGCTATAGAGCTATTATAATAGGTATAGGTCTATTAGACTAGGTTCCGGGTAACTGAATGTGAGTTACTATACTAAATTTAAAGAGAAATGTGGACTAATTTCGAAGTTTTTGTAGTCTTTCTAAGTCGTATGTTGTAATCTATATGTTGTGTCTGTATTTATTGCAAGTTACCGTACAATACCGGGTATTTCTTCCACTACTTTATAAAGCTTAAGGCTTGCTAAATAAATCAACCAATTATCATTACTCTAAAAATATCAAAGCTCTATAAATCTATCACAAGTGATATATTATTATATTTGAAAAAAAAAAAAAACCTGATAACATTTGCATTTGTACTTGTAACTTCTTGGGTAAAAAATTAAATAAAAAAAACATATTACATTTGTTAAGCTTCCAAATCCGATGCACAGCAAGGTGAGCAGATAATCCCAGATATATAATGCTCAAAAGCAAAATAAAATACGGGAACACAACACGTTACGAGGAGAGCCAAAATGATTGATGAACTAATCAGACCAGCTAGATTCAATGTTTTGTGGTATTTTTTATTTTATTTCATGTGTTTCTATTTTTTTTTACAGATATGCCTTGTAGATAATTTTAATTGAACATAAACTTTTTGGCGGATTTTTAAGTTGTTTATATAATTTTAGACACTTTTTGATTGTTTTGTTCACTTTGTGCTCAACTTTCGTGACGTGAAAATTGCAAGGAAATTATTTTATAGTAGAAAGCGATAAGAAATGCTGCGCAAACTTTATCAGGCAGCTTATTTTTATATGTTTTACTTTTTTTTTTAGTATATTTATTTGTTTCATAAGCACTTTTTCTAAATTTTTGATACACTTTTCGTAGAATTTTTGCTGCTTTTTGTTTAAATTTTTGTGTCTGCTTTTGCACGTTTTTTGGTTTTATTTACAAATATGATTTCTTTTTTTTTTTTCTCTTTTCCTAATTATATTTGTATTCAATTTTTAATGTGAACAACATTTTTCTTCAATTTGCTGCCAATTATTTTTCGCTTTATTCTTCACACTTTTGCACAACAAAAACACAGACACAAAAACAAAAAACATACAATATACAATATTTAAATGATTAAATTTTGTTGTTTTTGTATTTCGAGAAATATGCGCACTTTTATAAAAATTTTACGAAAAATTAACACAAAATATCGAAATCGAATTAAATCATCGTCAAAAATGAATGAAAGAAAGCAAAGAAACGAGTGAACAACGCGCGTCCGTTAGGTCGACATTTTGAACTCGGAATGAAAGAGCAAAAATGAAAATGTTTATAATCAGCCGCGAAAGTCAAAGCAAAATACAACAACTACAACATATGATAGAGCCGCAGCACAGTTCTCTTTATACAGTAAGAGCGTAATTCTGTTCTCTTTCGCGTATTGATACAGCCAAGAGCAAAGGCAACAGCTGTGACGTTTGACAGCAACAGTGTGTTGTAGAAGTATACATACACTAGTATTTAAGAAACATAAGAAAGTAAGTTGCAAAGAAGTATGTTTGACTACTAGATACCCTGTAACCACATTCAATTTAGTATATATTCCTATTTGTAGTCGTATATCATATATTATTGGATTTAGTATAAAAATAGGTTCACACAGTGCTAGATATCTGGTAATAATTATAAAGTGATACAAAATTAGATGTTTTAAAATTACGTTTGATGAGACTTAGTGGAGGTTGTAGGCCTCTATCATAATATTTTTTTAGCGATACCAAAAGGTTCTTTGTAACTTTGTACACTTCTTGAAATTTATGTTGATAAGTAAAAAAAATTACACTTTTTTTAATTTTTGACCAATCTTAATGAATTATAGCCCATTTTTTTTCATAACTAAGGCGATTTTTTGAAAAAAATTTAAATAAATAGTTGCCATACAAAATATATTTGTAAAAAAGTTGCGAAAATTAAAAAGTAGCACAAAAATTAAATTTCGACAGAGTATATCTACAATTTTAGTCATATCGGAATATCGTATAGAAATATCGGAACCATCTGTACAACTTGGAAAGAGCAAACATTTTCCTTTTCGTAGCTGCCATCACCTTAAAAATCAGACCTACAGAAACGGAGTTATTTGTACAAAGGTAAGAATCTATAAAAATATTTTAAGGGTATATTGAAATTTATTGAAATAGTCACGTGATCTACTCGAATTGGCCTACAACCTCTATAGGGTCTCATCAAAAGTAATTTAAAAAAAGTCAAATTTCGTAGTATTGTGTTATTTGTAGGTGGCTACGCCTTTTAGTGGTTCGAATTGGACCATTTGATTTTAGATTTCCAACGCAGAAAGGAGGTGCATAGAATATTCATTCTAATAATTCGATCTGTATCAATGTAGAATATATTATAGTTAAATTGACAACATTAACAAGACATTTTTTCTTACAAAGTGCCAAAAAAATATGTAGTGGCCATTAAAACCTTCATTCATCTTATTTGGGTTTGGATATTTAGACCGAAATAAATGAATGTTTCAACTAGACTTCATATAAAGCATATATATTATAGTCTCAAATCTAAATACGCCATAAATCATGATACCATGGTGTAAACGCAGCATTAGTAACGTAAAGTCAAAAGAGCGCCTACATATAAAGAGAAAGAGTACGAAGAGTACATAGCAAGATAAGAGAGGTCTTGAAACTCGATCTCTGATCACACAAATGTGATGACTAACAGCTGAAATGAAAACAAATTACGAATACAGCAACAACAAATTTTAATTATACAAATTTTACAAAAATTTGCACAAAAAGAAATTCAAATTATTAAGGCATAATAAACAAAGTGTAAAAGGTTCAAGTAAGAAGATGCAGAAATGATTTATAATAATTAAATGAAAAAAAGGGGCGAAGACCATTTTAGAGTACTAGAAATGATATATTATATATGTCACTGACTTTTTATTGTGGATGACAGACATTGTGAGTAATTAATAAAATAAAAAGTATATAAATTTTGTCATAAAGTTTGTAACAGACTGTAGAGGATGGCATAGAAGACAGAAATTAGTAGTGGGAAGTAGACGGTCGACTCTTCTAATCATGACCGTCTGTCTGGAACTTCGTTTATCAGTATTAATTTTTTAAGATATAGGTTTAAAATGGAAAATCACGAGATAACATTCACGTTGTGTGATTTAAAGAATTATATGACGACAACAAATTTCAGGAACATAGAAGTTTTGCATCACTGTTTATTATAATACGGTCATTGATATGATGAACTTAGAGTCTCCAGCTTAAGTGATAAATTCTTTTAATATACAAATTTGAGAAAACGATTTATGATTATGCTATATTAGACGAACCGAGTTCCAGTCATTTCTATTTGGTTCTTTTCCGTATTTTTATCAACGCGTTACAAACCTTCCAACGAACGCATGTTGCTCAGTTTTAAGTAATTCTGAAGCGTATAACAAAAGGAACATACCCAATTTTTACACATATGTATGTATGCGTTGTCTTACAGCTCAACACATTGTGTCAACTATTTTTCCCAAAAAAAAAAAATGTTGTGGAAAACCCTAACAAAATGCCAAACATTCTACATTTCATCAGTCAAATGTTTACAGCAGCGCTTAGTGCGCAAAAACAAAGAAACTTTTTTTTTCGTATAAAATGTAGAACTCTCCCAAATTACAGACACAGAAAAGCGAAGAAAACAATGGCAAATAATAAAACAACGAAATCCCGCATAATTTGTTATTATTTAATGGCGCTACAATCCATCATTTTAAAGACTTCAACCGTCGCGCACAGAGGGCCAAAAATTAAGTAGCGCAGCGAGATTCAGGTAGAAATTTTAGAAAACATGCACATTTGAAGTTTTCACGAAAAATTTGTAAGAATTATGATGTGTCCATTCTAAAGAAGTAAATGTTTGTTTTAAGATGATTTATGCTCTTGCTTGTCGCTAAATAAATTGCTCATTTATTATTTAGTTTGGAATTTTTATATTTATTTAGTATTTGAAAAAACATATTTTTGAACCGAAAAGACATCAAATATTAATTTCCATTTGTGTAAATAGTTTATCTAAATGCTTTGACAATGACCTTCATTTGTGTATCAACAAATAAACAGTTTTTTCTATTTACCGGTTTTTGTATCTCGGAAATAATAAAACTTTATACAGTATGAATTTTTATTGAAATCTTTGACCCTCGTTTACGTTGGAATTTTAATGGAAATAATATAATGTATAAAGGTTTTGACCGCCGTAAAATATGTTAAAAAGGGTAAAAAAAAAAAATTGACAAAAACTTTGGATTTTATAAGAACAAATTATGTTATAGTTAATATACAGCTCGAAACGCCTATTAACAAAATATTCTATAAAGGTCCAAATCGAACCATAGAAAAAATTAAGTCGATTGAGCCATGTCCCACTGTCTACCTGTTCGTATGGTGTTATAGAACTTGGAGACTATAAAAGTTAGAGACTTTAAGTATGAATAAATAGTCTTTTCTAATATGAATCATTTCATTCAGAAATTTTTACGAAAAAAAAAAAAGAAAAGCACCAATCTTATAGGTTTATATTGGACCAATTGCCGGGGTAGCACCTATTAAAATCTGTCTTCTATTCTATGTTTTAGTAAGAAAAACATTTGAATATTTGACATAGCTTAACTGTTTGTTTCCAGAAAGATGGGAAAATGTATTAGATAGCGATTAGCTTTAAATTTGTAAACATTTTTACATAATATAGTCCCAACTTTCCAGAAGACGGCAAAAGCTACCACACGGTTTTATAACCATTCCTTAGAAACTTCATTCAGACATTGAACAAACGAAAGTTTTACAACTGATTGTAGCGTGTTTGGATATGTTGTACCAATTTTTGTATGATCGACCAATTGATTGTATAATAAAACGCAGCCAATGTAGCTTACACAATCAAAATTAATGTATTTAAGTACAAACTACTTGAATCCCTGCCTTGCGCTTCTTTCAAATATGAATATATTCGAGCTATTTGCAAATTATTTAGAAATGAATATGGAATGAAAAGTTGCTCGAACTACCGACTAAACATTCAATTGTTTCGAAAAAGCGGGTTGCTCTTCCATTTGTTAAATTGCCGATACACGATGTCAAAGTTAAGCTTTCATGCTGGTTCGGGAAATGAAATTTTTGAGTCTAACAAAATGAAAAAATTTTTCCTACAGTTAAAATCATATTAAAAGACTGTTGCTACAATATAAACTTAGCGGTGGTACGTCCTCATAAAATAAATAATCATTGAACACAAGTATTGGAGTTTTTTGTCGTATAAATAGATTTGGCACTATGGAACTATTATTCAACTTAACTGAACGCTATTATTAAACTAAAACATGAAGTTAGTATATAAGTTTTTCAGGAAAAGACAACCAATTCTTGATTCTCATCGATTGATTTTTGTATTTCTTTACAAGATTTACTCTATAACCCACACACATACACATATGTTTCTTTACAAGATTTAATCTAGTTCTTATCAAGCTGTTTACCAAGAAATCGCGCCGCCAGTATGTTATGGTTAAAATTATAAGATGTAAATCGTCACGAACTACCCATAACATTATCTTGAAATGGCTAATTTGTTATCAGAATTGTGTGAAAAAATTTCAACTTCTGAGTTAAATAAGCTTTATTTACTTTGGGAATTTAAAGAAATCTGCCGATGAGGCATATTGATTGCTTTAAGAAGCATCATATGGCGAGACAACCTTACGCTGTCTTCCGAACTTGGTGGATAAAATTGAGTCGAATACTCAAGGAGAACCGTAGGTATTACTACTCTAGACACTAAATTGATATTCCAGCGCTGGACAAAACTTATTTCTAAATATGTACTCAATTGGGAAGTTATACCCCACTCGTCGAACTCACAATTTCTAATTTCTACTTGGTTTGATTAATAATACATGGCTTTTCTGACAGCATTTTTCATATTATTGCATCCACTTGAGTTATAGAGATAAATTTTGGTATAAATGTTAAAGAGATCTGCAGAAGTAACCATATCATTTTTGATAGAAGGGATTACGCTGTGTAACCCCCAACACACCTCAACCCGCTTTTTAACCGATATATAAAATGTAATATATCCTTGCATCCGTTTGAGATACAGAAACAAAAAACATGGTTATGGCATCGGGAAAAGTAAGGTCCACAAGCAAGCAAGCACGATTTATATTGTCATTTATTTTTAGTATTTGTTTTGTAAATTGTCTAGACCCATCATAAATATCTTAAGTCTCCTGAAATAGCTACTTTCGTAGTCAACTTTTTTGGTTAATTTCGTTCTAAAAGTGTTTGTGAGTCAGGTCGAACATTTGATACCCTCGGTATGATGTTTGAGGATTCAGATATGTTCTTGACATATGTATCAAAAGGAAATAGTTTTGGCAAGGATAGAAGATAACTTATATGTTAGCTAAGCTAAGCGAAGTCCGATTTAACTGTTTAACCATTAAAAACTTTTTAATTTATGCCTTGCACACATATCACTTCGAAATTTTCTATATAGCTTGCTCGTGAAACTCAAGCAGGGTATATAATATAGACACCGCAGCACTATTATTTGTTTAATGTAGAAGTTTTTATTTTTTTCGACGACATATTGCGTTAAATAGTTCAAACCAACAAACGAAACACGTTTTGTGCACGAGTTTAAGCAAATAAATATTAGCACACAACACCCACCGATTTGATAACAAATATTAATTATAATGAATGGGCAAAATTCAGAATATTTTTAGCACTGATTGCACTATTCTCTGTGCATACAAACTCACCTTCGGTTTGCTGCTGTTATTCATTAGTTTATGCAAAAGAAATTTAAACATGCTCCGCCAATATTTTTCAATTAATTTTCCCCACTAGTAACAGCGGTTTTAACTTTTCCAAACAAAATTTCTTTATTAGAAATTTCTTATTTTAACAGCGCGGGAAAATTTATGTTTCTTATTGTAAATTATTACCTATAAACGAGCGAGCCGTGTGAAGAAGAACGAGCGCGTGGCGCTAGTTTACTGCAAACACAACACAGAGTTTCTGCTTTAGTAAAATGTTTGGTTGATGTGTGGAGCTCTCAATAGGAGTGGAATGGGTTAGGAAAATTGAAGATAAATACAGGGCGGCATAATATTAGATGAAAGTTGTCTTGAACAAATATATTGGAAGAAAAGCATTCCAAATCGAGAAAATTTAATTTAGAGAATTATAACTTTTTACGCGATCGACGAGAAAATAAATATATGTGTTTTGTTGATCAGTTTCCTGAACCGCTCCTGTCGCTCCATACATACATATTTGTTTGGGGATTAGAGTTTATTTTTCAATTGGGAAGCGTGCTCCCACATCAAAAAAACAACAAGAACAACTGCAATAACAACTATTTAAAGATATGTAAAGGAGGAAGGAGAGTAACACCACATGCATACATACAATAAAAACAGCTACTAAAGGATCATTCATTTTGTGTTCTGAAAACCGTAGGGTAGTAGGGTGACAATAATTATTTAAGTATTTTATTAGCTGACAATTACAATAATGGATCTATAAAACATCGAAGAACAAAAATTGTTGTAACAGGCTATCAAAAAAATCTTTATGATATGGTGGTCGTTTTTAGAACTGTGAAGGTTCTTAAATAATAGAATAGAGCTTATTGTGTGATGTGGATTATAAGGTGGAGCTGTCTTCGGGCAGCTGTGCCATTAAAAACGATGATGGAAGGATGGTTAACGTCAAGGGGCGGTGCAATGATCGTATAAGAACCCTCATTTTCAACCTGGAATTTAATATTTGAACAATATGTGGTTTTAACCTCTGTTCAACAAAACTTGAGAAGTTTTCAGGATGTGTAGATTGCGCAAAAAAGTCCAGAAATTAAAGGACCATATATAACTCAAAATTATGAACTGTTGCAATAGTTCCTAAGACAGTCAATAATATAAAATACTTTTTTTTACACATTCCTTGACAGGTCAACAAATTAAAAAATATATATATCAACAATTTAATTTTATATCTGTTCATAATTTACCTTCACTTCTAAACCACAAAATGAATCACCCTATAAATATTCACTCTAACTGTTTTATTTCGCTTGATTTGTGTCAATGACAGGAAAGAGAGCACAGATCAAGTGGTGAACATTTAAACATGGGAAACAGTGGAAAAAAAATACAATTCAAAGTCAACAACATCAAAAAGCAAAATAAATAAAATGTCAAGAAAAATACACAAAAGAAATTTGAATAATCGACAGCGCAAAAGCAGAAGAACATAAGCATAAATTTCATCAAATGAAACAATGGTGAAGATCGGAAAGAAACATAGAAAAATGCAATAAGCAGGGAGGTCAAAATGTGCTGAACTTTATATGCTGCAGAAATATCATCGATCAACCAAAGATTTTGACATTTATACTATTTGCACTGCAATAGAGATATAAAACTAATGAACAAAAGTTTAACAAATCACCGGGGTTAATGGGCGCAAATGCAACCGATTAATCCGCTTTTTGTGTGATATTTAAATGATTTTTTGTTTTTATTTACATAATTAAATGTTTTTATGGATGAAAGGAAAAACTATGCATTAATGGTACAAATTTATTATGAATGCAACTTTATTTTGTGGAAACTTAATCTGCTGTGATATATGCATTTTTTTAAGTCACTGGTGAGAGTTTTCTGTAACAACAAAATAATTACGAGAAACTACTTGATGGTGTTATTTTAGTGAAAATGCAATCCACAGATTTCATTTTAAATCATGTATTATTTTGATATTAAATACAATATTTCCCCAAACTTTCTCATTCCAACTATTTGAAGCTTTTCAGCACGTCGAACATTATAAAGTGCTCTTATGGAGCAGTAAGAATCACAGGGCAGGATATTGCGGCTTGTGCACAAATGGTACTACAGATGGTATAAAATATTTAAACAAACTTACCTGTATTTCCAGCAATAGTTCTTGTTTTTTGCGTCGTAATTCGATGAGTAATTTTTGCTGTTCCGGTGTTAATTCTGCAGAAAAATTAATAATAAAAAAATTAATTATTTTATTAAACGATTTTTTCATTAATTCTCTTCAAAAATATTGTTCACGCCATTTGTGACGCATAGAAGAAGAAATAAATATATCCGTTTAATTTGTTTCAATATTGGTCACACATTATTTTGGTTTAATTAAATGTTTGCGTTTATTAGAGACGGAATGCCGGCTAATGAAACTTTTCAATTAATAAAACTTTCTGTGCATATTCAGAAATCTTAGCTGTGTGCTGAATGATACCAAATTTCTAATTTATTTGGACTATTAGCCTTATAGGAGTCAAGGAAAACAATCCGGAGTGTAAGACAAAAAAAATAAATAAACGAACTAAAGGATTTTTGACAACGAAGTCTTAATAAGCTGTAAGAATTGCTGTCTGACGTACAATGGCGCTTGGAGGTTCCTTGTATACCATTTATCATTACAATACGGTAGCATTTGAAGCCATCTGCATCATTAAATTTATGTTTGACAACCAAAGCCGAATTAACCTCGCATACAAATGTGTGATATCCGGTATGGCGTAATTTAGTGGGTTACGCTATTGCCTGTCATTTACTTGAGAAGGACCAAAAAAAAACTTTTCTGCAAACGGCTTAAGCAGCACACAAACGTCTGTTAGCCATTGTATCCCCTAAGTAACCAATGGGCAGCCATTTCGGCCAATCCCTTCCTTTAACACCAGAAGACATAAACAAATACTCCGATTCCATCACCTGTGATAACGAAAGGAGACGACCGGGAACGCTTGTAGTTTGGAGAGATATTTACGTATATAGAATTTGCAACAAATGGCGTCAGTGCGCATAAGATCATACGCCTTCACTACGTCTTCATAGTGCAACCATGATCGATTAACGGTTTTAAGTCTATATAAACAATTCTGTGACAGCTTTATGTGTGTCGCGTTTTTATGCCGTTGTATGAATGTGGTTGAATCATAAAACCATCGCTAGACATCGCCAAGTAGTAGTTGCAACTGTGGAGCCTGGACGGATTTTTGCAGGGACTAAATGCTTTCAGTGCAATAATCAAATTATTTGATTTTAATCTCAGTACGAGCGGTTATGGAAATACTCTTGTAGAAGCGTAACGAATTAATGCGTAAAGATTTGCTTAAATAGTCACATTTCTCAACCATATTCTTATCAAAATTGATCTTATTGAGTTCTTCAAGATCTGAAACAGTTCTTTGGGTAGATGAGATTCCATTAAGATATCAGTTTTGTGTAGACTCCAATAGTTGACTCCAAATGTGGTTGTTATTGGTAGCAAGTCGCAACAGTGTAATTTTGGACTCCTTGTTATATATAAATTGTGTTCGCTATATTGCTAGATTTCGGAATCGGTGGTTAACATGGCATATGCACACACGTAAAACTGTGCCAATCTGTGTGACAAAGTTCGAAGAAGTAAACTGATTTTTTGAGAGTGTCGAGTAAGCCTAATTTGGTCTATAAGTTGTCTGTCTACCGGTCTGTATTTGCAACTTCCTGCACATATGGACATGCACTATGTGGCTCTGCCGCTCTCTCCAACATAAACAAGATACAGATAGTTAAAATTAAAATACTACGCCGCATTTCTATCTGCGCTATGATAGGTAAGCGAGGCATTACATTACGAGATCTGTTTGTGTCTACGGTTAGAGTGCAAATCAACAAACACAATATCAGCTACAATGAGCGTCTAAAAATCCAAGCCAATCATGCATTAGCAACGAATTCGTGCCGTAGCAGACTGAACTGACTTCAAACCAGTGGCCTGTGGCATCGCTAACGGGAAACATTTGACTTTCATTGACTTTAAGTCGATCTGTTATTTCTTATCTATACAAATGTGAACAGTTCGGTTTTGCTGTGCCCGAGCGAAGTTAGCTTATAAACATTTTTCGATGCAGATGTATATATTCCTCCATCCAGAACGCTACAGTCGAATAGGATCGATTATGTGTTACCCTGTTCCTAACGATTTATATGAGGGTTATCCATTCTAGTGGTACAAACTTGGCCTATATGGTATATTTTCTTTGGAATCTTGCAAGATTCACCAAATTAAGCGTTTCTAGTTAAATAAATAACAATAATGAATTAATTTTCATATTCAAACTATGATAGCTAGGAGAGATTTGTATGGGCGCTACCCCTTTTAGGGCTCTGATTTGGACGGAAATAGAATATTTTATAAAGATTGATAAAGGATTGCTTGAACTAATCAAAAACTGTGTCGAAATAATTGTTGCGGTATAATCAAATGTAATTGAATATGTTTTAATATTCAAATTATCCCATTTAAAGTGACAATTGAAATGTACCGAAGGTGTGTCAAGGCTTGTTGTCAAATAAAGCCGAAACTAAAACTAAATTTTGCAATTCAATCCACCAAAGCAACTGAAACTGAATGCAGTTGCATTTTATAATGTACTGAATTTAGTTTAAGTTGCTGTGGAAGATTGAATTGAAAAATTCAGTTTTAGTGACAACAGACCTTAAGACCTTTTTTCAAGGGTTCAAGAAGAACCAAAACGTAAAATATTTCTACTTGAATATTGACAGGATGTGGTGTTCTGTGTATAAATGTTAACTAAGCGTCCAAGTATGAAATGATAGCTCAAAATCCATGCGCTTTGTTCGAAGTAAATTTTTTCGACCGATATAACTTTTAGCGCGCTATCTCCGCATGCAGGGTACCAAATATCAAAGAGTTTAGACTAAAATTAAGAAATAAAGTATTAAAATTTTAAGTGATTTTTGAAAAGTTTTGGTTTTTCTTGCATATTGTTTGCGCTGACGCAAAGTTTGACTGCATGTCTGTCTATAACACAGTGTACTGCCAGAACGAAATGAGCATCTATGGGTTCCCAACGAATTGCAAAATAAAGAGCCTGAAATTGCATAATTTGTTGAATACATTAGAGTATTAATAAGTCATGTAATGAGGCTTACCGGACGTGTTCCCGTCTGCCATGATCGTTACTGCTCTTCAGTAACGATTAGGATCAGTATTATATAACTATTCTATATTTTTTGATAGATACGATAAACTATGTGGATAGAATAAAATTTTTCGTCATTTTGATTAATTATTGCTCCAGAAAGCTTTATTATTCTATATTCTCCTATCCAGTCGTTGGCTTCTGACCATGTTTATTCCTCGCTTAAGCAAAACTCAGCAAAATTTAGCAGTCCTTGATATATTTGTTATGACTAAGCACGAACACAAGTCATTCTTTTGCTTTATTTTGTATTCTGAAACAAAGCTCCGATCTAATATTGTAGACCTTCAATATTAGGCTAAATATTACCTATTATTTCCTAGCAATGCTGCTTTCTAGCACCCAAGAAACACTTTTTAGTTTTGGTAAGAACTTTGTAGTGGAAATTTTATATGTAGGGAAACAGCTTCCCAAATGGCACCTTTAACAAGTATTGTCGGAATGTCTTTAATGCTTAAAAAAAGGATCTCCGAACGACATTAAAGTAAATAAAGCCGATCTCCATTTCACTGCGAGCACATGGGTATTGGGTAAAATCCATTTGTTATCGGAACTACATTATGTTCTATAAGAACTTTGTGTCTTAGCGTTAATATTTCGGTGTAGGAAATAGTTCCATATGGAACCCCCCTTACAAAAATTATGACGAAATCTTTTAATTGTTGAAAAATATTCGACGCATTAAGTCGAAGAAGAAAACTGTATTCCGGGTCACACCGCGCACATGGGTTTTGAGCGTAGCCCATTTATTATTGCAGCCGCATGTGTGCTATAAGAACTGTGGGTCTTGCGTCCACATACACGCGAGGCGCTTTGCACTTTTTAATACATTATTAAACTTATTACTCCCGCACAGTCGTTGACATCTAAGCATGTCAATAAGTATTAATTGGTAAGAAATAAATGACTCTAATTGAATTAAACAATTATTAAGCCAAATTGGGCGTGCCATGACTTTTCGAACCATAATTCCAACAGAGCAATACGCGTAATTCACGTGTATGGCATTTACTTGACCTAGAAACAAACAGATAATTCCACGAATTGACTCATTAAAACGCGCTGAGTACTAAAACAAAAAACACAAAACAAAATCTTTAAACATGAAAAAAAAAGTTGAAAACGAGTTGCACGCTCCGCCAGCAAAATAATTATTGCTACTACTCCGATTTGTTTGTTTTTTTACCTGGTCCTTTCGATATTGCACCGTAGGATCGGTTGTCAAAATTATTATCCATTGCGCTAATCATTTTCAAGCTTTTTATTTCTTTTTTGTACTAAACGCACGGCTGCACACGTAGTTTAACAAAGTAATTAAAAACACATATTGTGCTGCGATTTATTTTTCTTCTTTTTAACAAACACAATTTACACACTAATAGTTTGTTTTTATTTATTTATATATATTTATTGCACAGTTATACGCGTTTTGTTTTTAATTTAATATATTTTAATTTATTGCTTGGCTTCGCCTTTAATAAATTTGTTGTGCTTGCGCTGTATACAAAACACTTCTTCTTTTCATTTTTTTTTACTTAAATTCTTGCTTTGTTGTTGTTGTTGTTGCTGCTGTTTAATTTGTACTTGTTGCCACACATTGCGTTTAGTGTTGCCATCTTTTGTTGCATTCTTACTTATGTTGTGTGCATAAGAACTCTTTTGTCTCATGTTGCAGCTTGTTTGTTTCGTTCTGCTTCCTCTTGCTGCTATGCTCAGTGTTGCCGTTTATTAAAGCAAAAAAAAAACAATACTAATAAAATGGCAGCACTTTTGTTTGCTCTTTCAGTGTTTCCCAATGGAAGCAGCTGGGTATATATTTAATTTTTTTTATAAAATGTTCTTTATATTCTGAAAAAGGTTTGTAGCAAAAGTTGTATAATAAAATGGGGCCTATTGGGGTGGACTCAATAGTGGTGGCGCGTTGCAGTTATAACAGTGATGGGTGGGTCCTAAATTAATACTCGTGCTTTTTATATGCACGTTGTTTATTTTTATTATTTCTAATCTAAATTTCAAGAAAATATTTAAGGCGTATTCGCCGAAGTCACTAATATTTTCTTCAGTCCATTGGCTGGCTTTTCCTCTAAGACAGCCATTTTTTTTGTTTGTCAGTTGTGGGCGGAGGAGCCGTATTAAGGCCGCTTCCACCGTCTCTGCCTCAGAACTTAATAAGTTCAAAAAACCCTGTCGGACTCTCACCCCGAACCCATTTTCTAAAACTGCCCAGATTCGGCCAAACTTATCAAAAGTATGGCCGAATGAGGTGGAAACATTTGCGGAGGTCAAAAGACCATCCTCCTTTTTAGCTTCCAGGGCTGCGTTCAAGTTATCAAGATGCCTCGAATTACAGCCCTTTCCTATATAAAAAATGGAATCAATTCCTTGGATTGTGGGCTCTTCCAAGGAGTAAACGAAAAATTTTTTTCGGCCCTTTTCTCAAGTGTGATACTTGCGTACCACCTCCGGCGATTTTCCCACAAAACTTGACCCCTTTGCCGCCGGATATCCATCACAGATAGTGATGGTTGCGACAAACTGGGTGGAATAGTAGTGGTAGTGGTTACGAAAAAGTACATGTTTGCCCTTTATTCCGGAGCCATTGAGATGTAAGAATTGCTTACGCTTTGGTCACCCTACACCAGCGTGCAAAATAATTCAAAAAAGGAATTCACCACAAAACTTCTAAATAATGGAGTCTTCAAGACGAATTTATTTGATGCAGAAGACTACTAAAAAGTATCAAAAACGCTTTCCAATTCAAACATTTCGTGGTATAGTTTTGAAAATAAACAGGAGCGTCCAATAAGGGTGATTGCAAAAAATCTACATCACTCGTGTGAACCAGCAATAATAGTCGATGATCTGAAATCACAAGGTTTCAAAGCAGTATTGGCAGTCAACACGACATCAAGTCAAATGTGGGGACTATATGACATTAAAGGCATCGCAAACATCCAATATTCTACCCTTAAGTAATGGCATACCGCAAAGTCCAAAGCATCAGGGAGACGGTTCCTATCGTACGGGTATGTTGTTATTGACTACGATTCAAAGTATATTACTTATGTTGTAAACCAAATTTCGTGTACAGAAACATTGAAAAGGTTGCAAAAGGCTTTTGGTGTATTGAGTATTTTTATGAAAAATACCTTTCAGACCCACGTTAACCGATTGTGTCAATTTGAGTTTATGAGCAAAATAAAAAGAATTTTAAGTTGAGATCAAAAGCATCGATGGTGCTATCTATTATCTTTATATTTTGATGTATAAAATATACAAAAACTCTGCCAAAATATTTTAGTTGTCAGTATTGCTGCACAGGTGGATATAAACAAATTTATATATTTTTGTTACGCTGACGCTGTTGTGATGGACGACTTTTTGGAAGCCTGAAAAAGGGCTACATTTGAGGTTCTTGGCTTTTCTAATGAACTTCGCATATAAATATTTTGCTTTCGTCTCAAAATTATTTTAAATAAAATAAATCCTTCAAAAATACATTTTTTGTTCCACTTGATATATTAGATAAGCCAAACTAAAATTTACCATATTTTGTTATGTTTTACTATCCGTATTTGATTTCCTTTTCCTCAATTTTGTTGTGCCGTTATTAAAACAACGGACAAAGCAAAGTTATCGGTCTTAGTCGATTAATCGTTTAGGCGTGCCATTTCTTTTGCTAACATTTACCAAATAAGGTTTGTGTCCCAAATAAAAGCTGTTTCCGTTATTTTTTAAAAATTTTCTATTGGTTTGTTCGATATTCATTTCCTAATGGCAAAACGAGCAAAAACAAATTTTTAAAAGCGTGAAGAAGGCAACTTTTGTACTTTATTGGACAAATTGTTTTTGTATTCGCTTATTCGTCGGACAATGCATGCATTGTACCCAACCAGTACCTATGAGCATTTACAAAAACAAATGCGCTTAATGAGTAAGGGCGTGGGCATCTCTGCTCTTAATAATGCACGAGTGAGCGTAAGGCTTACTGCTTTATCGTGGACTCCCCTCAGCAATAAAAAGTTCCAGCCGATCATCAGCCCAGTAATTGGATGAAATTCTAACACCTGTGCACAAAACCAATATCACCTTCGGTACAGGACCTAAAAAACCATCAGTTACTTACATCACATTCTACTACCCCATGCTTCAAAGTAATACACAAAGATCACATCTCTCTACTATAAAAATAAAAACATCAACGTTTGCCGACGACACTGCTATATTGTTTCGCTCTCGATGCCCACGTAAAGCGTCCAGTGATCTAGGTACACATCTTCAGATGTAAGTAAATAAAAGTCCAACAGTTCAACGATGTGATATACTTAAGAGTTCACTTAGACCGACACTTGACCAAAACACAAAACTATAAAACTCAAATGAGATTGAGAAGCTTTAATATGGATTGCCTCACCAACTCTCAATGTTTTAGCCATTTCCCTAACAAGAACAGCGACTTTGTATGGTTGTTGTCAATTATCTTGGTTTACCTAATCTTAATCCATATAGACTAAGATCAGACTACTGTTATTATTTACATAACTAAAAAAATTAGAGTCAATATAGACTTTATAGCTTTTTTTCTCTCTCGTGATCAGCAGACTCGTTTGTATTAATAGACTTCACTTTTATATGTTTGATAGATTCGAGAGACACGAATTTTCTAAAACGGCAACGTTGCAATGTTGCATTGATTACATACAAATTATATATATATATATATCGAAGCATATTTGAGAGACCGCTCTGACGCTTTAAACAACTGGAACACACTCAATGGCACAATATCACCTGACATAATTTCACTATGACATCACCTTACAACAACTCATAATAATTGCCCTTTTTGCATTCATAGTGCACCATGAATGCAGTGAGTAACGCAATTTTTATTGCACACTTAGTCAGAGAAGCTGATAAAAGTTACAACGCATGTTCTCTGTCTACATTTATGTAGGTTTAAATTTCTGGAAAGAGGGGTGGGACGGTCCGATCCAAACGGTCAAACGGTATATTAGTTAGTGCAAATGTATGTAACGGGCAGAGGGAGGCCTGGTAGACCCTATAAAGTATATATATTTTTGAACAGTATCAAAAGTCAATTTTGACACGGATGTCTTTAACAGCTCGAAATTTGTTCCGAAATTGCTAAATTTCCACCAAAAGAATTTTATCATGAGAATCTATTGAGGATGTTGAATGACTCCGAGTATATACTTACAATCTATTCCCCGAACCACCCATACTTCTAGAGGCGTTTGCAACTTGTTATCTCCAATCCATGGCAACAATTGTTCAATTAATGTTTGGTAATCTCACACTGTTTAAGCAATTTATTGCCCTCCACGGTTTATGCTATCCGAAAATCAAATTCTTGAATTTTTCAACACTCCTTGATTGTGATTGCATTATAGCCTCAGGAGATGACTAAGCCAAACATATAAACTGGAGTTCAAAGGTTTCAAAGATAAGTCCGATAGTGGTCCGATCTTTGCCTATACACGAAACTGGGTGTTTTTTCCCGTGTACATTGCAACAACACTGGCCACAGTTATACCGTACAAATCGATTTACTTCTCGCCTAATTTTTAGTAAGCCGCTATTTTCTCTGTTCGGCACTTTGTGGTTTATTGACCGCTTCCCGCCAATTTATACCTGAACAACTATTTATCTTCAATGCTTTTACCTAGTGTATCATATTAGCTTCATTGGGTACAGCTATACATTGATGGAAAGGGAATTCTGCTTATCTACGTATTGAGTTCCTTCTTTCCTTCCTTTCTGTTCACTTAGCAACGTTAACAGCATCTTAACAAAGTTCCATTCCTTGATTTAACAGACCTGAGGGTTTTAAATATGTTAGCAACTTTGCTATGTTGATCTTAACAGAGCTGAGTATATCTAATCATGTTAGTAACATCCATTATGTTGCTTTTCTGTATTGATTCTGTTACCCGTATCCGAAATAGATATGTCCGAACCGGTTATCTTCCGTTTTTTTCTCTTTTAAATCCTTCTCCAGGAGGAATTTTGATTTAAAATTAAGTCTCGAAGTCTCTCGATAATCTAAAGTCGTTAATTGATTTTAATACTTTTATTTTATTTATTAAACTCAAGCATTCGTTCAAATGTGTTACACTTTAACGCTTATTTGATAATAATTTTGTTTTTTATTAATTCTTCTTGCTATTTAGTGCATTATAATACATAGATTTTTTTTATTAATACAGTTATTTAAGAATTTTGCATCTAACTGAAAATAATTAATCGACTAAAAATAGAGTAATATATAGTAAACTATATTGAAAAAATGTGCTGTGTAAATATTCACATTCGCAAACAAATAGAAACAAAATAATTTAATTATTTTGCACTTGCATGTCTCCATGTCGCCGATGCATGCATCTCCATATGTGTCAGTATTTATGTATGCGCTTAGATGGTTAGTTGATCCCTACAACCAAGCACATACAAACATACTGCATCCATATGTAGGTACTTAATCGTTTACATCTTTAATTTTGTACACTTGAATTTTTTATACTTATTTAGTTTTATGCATTTCGGACAAATTTGAGTCTTTATCTCCCAGAAAGTGCGTTTTTGTTTGATTCTCCTAAAGCTAATCTTCATTAATAAATAAACATATACAATTAAATACAAAGAGCGAGTCTTTCATAAGAAGCCCATATCGAGGGCAGTGAAGAGTGAGCGTAGATCATTGTGTCCCGAAATGCGCCAGAAGGGGAAGTTCATTGCCTTGGCTGCCGATTCTTCTTCGGCGCCATCGCCGACAACGACATAGGTACTCTTACGACCGAAACGGGTAACGATACGTTCGTAGCAGGTCTCTTGTCCTGTTGGAGAGAGAAAGAGTGAAAACAATTAAAATTTAGTAATTATTTAAAAATATTATAGAATTTATTAAGATGACTTTAAGCAGTTAGGAACGTCTATGTGGTAAAGAGGCAAAGGAATACCCCATATATCATGGATCAGCATCAATATTCAAGTCGTTATAGACAAGTCCGTCTTTATGTCTATGGTTCTATGTATAAGCGTATAGTGTAATAAAACAAAGTGGTGCCACTTTCAAAATATAAGTAACTTTTCACTCAATTCATCATGCTAATATAGAACGAAGTGCAACTATTTTGAGAGCGCATGCATGAAGTGGCGTCACTATGTATTATTACACTGGGTCGGTCATCTTATTTGGATGGACGCCAGACCTTAATTTGGGCCAACCGGGTATGAGTTGGCATGACCAGGATTGGATCTCTGAGTATTTAGAATTCACAACAACTGGCGTCAAAATCCTTGTCTAAGGGTCTTTAATTGAACAAAAGATTTTTATTGAATCTGTATTTGTTATAGGGTCACTGGAGTCTTTTTTTATCATTTTAAAAAAGTTTATAATAATAAAAAGAAGTATTTAAATATTACTTACCAATTTTGTGCGCACTATAAATATTCTCAATATTGAATATGCTGCCCAGATTGAATAGAAGAACCTTCGCCAATGCGGGCGCCAGTTGTGTCGACGTGACCAGCACGTTAACGCAATTCTCACGCTGTGCAATCATGCTGAGACATTTGAGCGAGAGTGTTGCCCAGTTATCGGTTGCTGCTTCGATATCCTCACGTATTTGCTTCCATATATCGCGCTTGCCCGGACCCAGAAGACTTTCAATACTAAAAATTAAAATTGAATAATAAAATTTTAGTTAATTTTTCTCAATAATGCGAAATACCGAATTTACACAACTCACTTGCCCCTGTAGGTGTTGTAGATCTCCTTTATTTTGCGATATCTGAACGCCAGTTTACGCATCCAGTCCACACCGCCACGGACTCCAGTTGGCAGGCAGAAGTTCGGCGGTGCACCTGGTGGAGCACCTGTATGAAATCCATCGGTATCGAAATTATAAGTGCTCAAGTCTTGTCCATTATCATCGGAGGACACATCGTCAATGTGCACCTGATCACATTCTTCGATTTCGTTGAAAAAGAAATGCGCATCGGCCATGTTGAAGACCATCTCCTCCATGCGAAAGGCGACCGTCATGAGTGCACTATGATCTTTGGTATAGCGATTGGCATAAGAGCCCGAAAGTAACGTATGGAAGATGATAAGTGTTTCGTCGAGATCCCAGATGAAAACGCGCTCCGGTGGCTTTACAGCATCGCCATTTGGCGTATCCGATGTGCTGCTACGCGTTGGGCTTGGCTGCTGGTGACGCCGGCCGCGTGCGCGTCCAGTTTTACCGGTAGGCGTGGTTTTCGGTACTGTAGCAGATGCTGATATTAAGCCGGGTGCCGTATTAGCGCCGCCGGAATGCATTGATACGGCAACACCAACTGTGGCTCCGCCTTGTGGTGATATGGGCATTGGTGAGCGCGGTGAATGTGAATGCGTAGTGGTTGCGTTACAAGTGCCTGCGCCGCCGACACCACCTGTGGCCAGATGTATGGGCGTTGACGCATGATTGTCGGTCGGACTCTCGGATAGATTCGAGGAGGCAGCAACGTGAAAACTGTGACTGGCGCTTGAGCTGGGAGAGCTCATCGCATAAGGCGAGTAATTAGCGGGATTGTAGTAATTGCTGTATTGATCGTTGTAGTAGCTGCTGTAGTCCTGCTGTGCTGCAGTGCCGCTGCCAAATTGCGTAAAATTGTTGTAGCCGTAGGGATTCGCATACAGCTGTGATGAATTATTGTTTGCCGCCGTTGCATACGTCGAGCTCAGATACGCTGCGCTCGAGTCAATCTTTGCAGAGGCACGTGCCGCGGCCGATGTTGTGTAGGGTGTGCCATACGACGAGTAGAATGGTGGCGTCGCATACTGTTGCATGCTGTTGTAGTAGTTGTAGTAGTCATGTTTTGGTTCGTAGGCTGCTGCAACCGCAGCTGCTGCTGCCGCCGAGGGATTCAAATTCGCATTGGACATATTGGCTGCGCCGTTGGGCGAGCTGGAGCCATCGAGTCCACTTACGCCCACCGAATTGGAATCGCCCGTTGAACAGTTATACATGTTTCCAGTTGAATTCGGACCATTAGCTGTAACTGGTGTACTGCTGTTCAAATGCGTCGCCACATTGTCCATGCCGGCGCTGCGTGTTGCTGACTGTAGTCCCGGACTACGTGCCTCCGATTTAATCGGCGCCATTTGCTGCTGTCCAGCTTCGGCAGCACTGAGCCAATGTGATACACCAGTCGCATTCAAATCTGCTCCAGCATTGCTTGAACTTGACGTCGCTGTCTGCTGCTGCTGCTGCTGCTGATGATGCTGTTGTTGATATGTGGAAAAACTGCTGCTCACTGACTGTGAAAAGGGAGCGCCTGCTGTTGCTGCGGCCAGTGCTGGATGTGCTGCATGGCCAGTCAAAAGATTGCAACTGGGATTCAAGCCATTGCTCGAGGCTCCAGTGTAGTGATTAAGTGTGGTCGCCGAGGCTAGCGAGCCTACCACAGTGGGATGCAGCGGTTGACTCTGTGGTAGACCCAGTGGATGCACATTGTTTATGCCGGCTGCACTGCCGCCAATGTTTGATTGTAACTGATTGAGCGGTTGTGTTGTTTGGTTAAGCCTGAAAATTTTGTATAAAAAAATAGTAGTTAGTTATTCTGCGATTTTTAGTTGTTTATTAATATTTGACTTGGAAGAAAACTAAAATCTGATCTTAGCTAATTCATTAAAGAAGTTACGAAAGGTTTTGTTGAAAATATTAAAGTTTCTATTAAAGTGTTTTAAAAACATTCCGATATATCTGTAATTGGGACGCCGTGAAGTCCTTAGGTAATTAAAAGAAAAAATCTTAACAATCTCAAAAAAAAAATGTTCTTTTCCCTTTTCTAGAATTTCGACCAAGCTTTTTTGTAAAAAAATTTCTTCGTGAAAATTGTCAATGTATACCATTCAAACAATATGTCAGAAAAATTTTAACACTTTAAAAGAGCCATAGTAGAACCCATAGTGTCTATAATTTTTTTTCATCAGATGATTTTCCGATATATTTTTATCCGTCGGGCTGAATGCTGTAGCGCCTTTTTAGTTCATCAGTTTTTGAGTTGTTTGACTGGCACCCAAATGAACAAATGAAGTCATTAGGTGCAAGGCTTATGACCCATTGTTTCTATGTTTTGAGTGTCCAAAAACACTGTTGTTTAAGTCGATATGTGAAAGCTGTCATTGTCGTCATGAGGGCCAATTCGTCTTCGGCGATTGGTTTTTCAGAGTTCTCTAAAAACTTCTGGCAAAAAAATGGTTGTATATCATTCAGAATTCAACGTTGCTACAGCGGAACAGTGGCCAGTTTTTACGAAGACACAGCCGATAATTTGCTTTGAAGTGCTGCATTCGCGAACAACTTATTTTGGGTTTAGCTCAACTTGGAACTCATAAACTCTCTGAACTGCACATATCCAGGATTCGTCACCTGTTATGATGTCATAAATGTGTCTGGAGTCACAGTGGCTGTATTTTTGCCAAATATCTTGGCATCAATTTACATGCTTTTTTTTTTGGGGTATGGTAAAATTTTGCGTTATACAACGAAACCAAATATTCATGTAGTATTGAATGTGTACTGGTCCCACTATACCACTCAGAATTCACCGTCCTACATATAACAGTTTCAGCTAAACAGTTTCTTTATTTGCTTCTTTGTTTCCGGGTTATATAGATACATCCAGAATTTGTAACTGGTTTTGATGTCGTAAACGAGGTTGGTTACACGAGTCATTTTTTCAGCGATGATCAAGTATCCATTAGGAACAAATTTTTTTATATCCAAATGTTCATATAATATTGAACGTATGTTGGTCCCAGCAGTGCACAACGTAATACATGCTCACGGTATATTACATGCTGACCTTGCTTTATCAGATCTCGAACTATATCCATTGTTTTATGGCACAATGAATGTTTTGGGCGACCTTCACTAATTTCCTAACAGTGTCTAAGCCTGGTTCTTCATCTCCAAATTCTTGCCTATATAATCCACGTCGAAAATTGTAATAAATCATCGCAAGAAATGTTTACGATCTTTTTTTATTATTCTTCCGCAATGAATTTTGCAAGTATTGACTTAAACAATACAATAAGAAGTTCTATGTAAGTTCAAACCAGAAAATATCAAACTTTCTTATGAAAATGGCAATTTGAACCTTTAAAGAATTAATTTTCAGCGCTCGTAGATTCTTAAAGATGAAAAAATATTGGATCTACTTATCCGTACGCAGATACAGTGCACATCTGTGCGTAATTAAATGTCCTTATATGCAGATTGCCCAGCCAAAGAAAAAATTGTTAGAAGTGGGTCCCTGCCCCCTACAAATTTAAATAAATATTGCCTATGTTACTCAGGGATAATGTTCGCCAAAATTTTTACCATCTATCAAAAATTTCGGTTAAAATTATCGTCTAACCGAGCTATTTATTCAACGAACTACTGCGAACTATTACTGATTGCATAGTCGCTGGACTATTAGGATCTGGAGCAGTTGGAAATGGATTCAAAACTTGGCGAATAAGTCACCTTTATTGGTAAATTCTGTTTTTGTTCAACTGCTTCGTGAGCAAACAAAATAACCGCATATAAGAAGAGAGAAATCGGCATAATTGCGCCATACAAGTTCCGAAACTAGAATGGGAAGATGGTGATTTTCAATGACGAATGGTATTGATATCGGTTTATTTTGGTCTCAATGAAGAGCTGCTGAAGAGCAGAGTAAACAATAGTAACTGATCACTTCGTGGTAATCGAAGCCAAAATTTTGGTTTAGAAGAGAAGGAAAATTTTGTTGTTAAAATGAAAAGCTTAGAATTTCAACCGAAGTTTTTACAAGAAAAGTTCACCAAAATATTTGGCTCCGAAATCGAGCAATTTAATGCATTAAACTGTTTTCTCTGGATCTAAAAAATAATGTATCCTTTGGAGAACAACATCATTCCCAATCATTGGTGCAGCCCAATTTATACACTTAAGTTCTGTGGACGACACGGCGACTATTTGAATGAATTTTTCAAAACAATGGTACTTAAAGAATTGTACTTTAATCCGTAAGAAAGCATGCGTCATATTTCAACCACAACCTTTTTAATTCAATTTTACAAACTCAGGCTTAAGACTTATTAGAGTATGCAGAGCCTGCATAAGTCTACATAAGAATGGGGGCAGTATTTTTTCTTGTATTCTTATTTGTTTTATTGTATATTCGGAATATATGATGACTATACGATTTGAATTTTCCTGTGAAGAGTATTAAAACTTCGTTTCTACCAAAATTAAATAACATTTGTCAAAATGGATGTTGTTAATATGTTTCCATAAAACGCCAAGCCATTTCCACTTTTCGAATGGGTCTTACTTCTGATCAGATACCTAATATCATCCGCATACCTCCCTCTGACCTTAACCAAACTTAGAAGTGATCTTCTTCCATTATCTCGTATACCAAATATAATCCTAGTTCAATTTCAATTTCTGTTTATCGCTTATATGGGGGTTGGGCACCACGCCATCCATTTTGAAATAAATCCATCTTATGTTACTCAGGGATAATGTAGAATTCTAATGGTGGCATTTTTTTGAAATCGGTCAATAGTTTTTGAGTTTATTCGTCACATACAAAAATACAAATCTTTCCTCTTTATAATATTAGTATAGACCAGTGCTCGGCAAAAAATACTAGCGTTTATGTGCAAGACAACAAACACGAATCCTTTTTTCTACGGAAGTTTTCGTTCTGATCCGAAGCCAAATAAAGTTTTTCGTGTATATATACGAACCGAACCTTTTCCTATACACAAATGATTGGACGATGTCGAGCTCTTTGCTTTTTGTTCTTCCACCATATGGAAGAGAGATACTCCTAGTTCCCTTTACATTGTAACCAATATCAGTCACCTGGTCAAATAATTTAAGGCTATATTTTATCCAATTTTTTATTGGAGTTTAAACTACCTAAAATTTTAAATGTTATCAATTGTATGGCTTGGGTTTTTATAAGAATAGATAGATTTTAGTATATAAAACGATGGTCAAAATGCTTAAAAATAAAAGTTATTAAAATAGACTCTAATAGTGGCTAACTGATGCAGTTTTAAAGAAAACACCAACATTTTATATGAAGTTTTTCTCTACTAAAGCATTTCTTCCCAGATCCGTAATGCAATTAAAGATTAAATGGATTTCAAAAACAAATTCCATATTTAAGCAATACATTGTATGTTAAAACAATTTTCAAACGACCCTCGTAAATTTGTCATTCATAAATGAGTACATCATGGTATAAAATCTTTATTGGCAACTTAAAAATAAAAAATAACAAATGTCCACAGTTAAACATTTAATAAGCATGCATTAAACTGAATGCAAGCCAAGCCGCCTTCAAAAAGAAATATTGTGCTGCTATTTAGTTCTTCAAGTGACTTCAATGACTCTTGTGTTTTCTTTGAATTTAACCTCCGACCTAAGTCAATTTTGTGGAGTTTGTGATTTTTAGAGGCCATGCGGAGCATATGTGCAGCAAATGTCGCACGATTTCACTTTTGTTTCTATGCACTTCAAGACTTGACTGACACACTTTGAAATTGGAAAATCGGAAAATTGGAAATATTGAACAAGTTGGAGTGTGAACTATTTAGCATTGCTGATTTCTTGTTGTCTACAGAACAGAAAAACTGACTTTCTAAGTGTTCTTAAGTGTTTAAATTTTTTTTTTTCTGAAAATACTTACCTATTTCGATCATTCGAATCCGGCTGTTCCGTTTTGGGACGTTTAACCTTTAAAGAAGTGGAAGAAGAATTAGTTTTATTTTATTGAGCTATTTAAATTAAAATAATAAAAATAAACATAATAAAGCTGTGAGCAATGTTTTGCCTACAACATTAATTTAATTAATTAATTTCTGTCTGTTTTCGATGTTTCTATCAATAATTTCTGCTTATCGCGGTCCAATCAATGTATACACTATGTTTCTTCTACACATAAAAAAAGGGAGAACTTAAATGTTTAAGTTACAATCTCAAACATGCATAAGAATCTTTCTCCCTCTTTACCGAAGAAGAAGAAGAAAAAAATGCTGACAATTAGTAATTAATAAGCACTCGGAATGTCCCAGAGTGTGCGCCTTTATATTTTTACGAGTATGTAGTATGTCTTTGGTTAAACGTTCTCTTTGGCTACACAGAGGATTGCTTTTCGTTGAACACCCATTTTAACTAATTTATGGCATGTGTCGACGACGTAAACATTAACACGACGACAAAGAACATTTAAAGATTTAAAGTAAAAAAGACCTGTTTGAGTCTCTTAAACAAAATTCCATTGATCTTAATCTCTGGGCTGTGTTTGCTGTGGTGCTGTGAAGAGATCACACACAAGCACGAGTGAAGAAAAAAAAAAAATTATAGATATTTTTTTTTTGGTTTAAGCTGCAACGATGAGTCGAGATTCTTTTATTTAAATTCTTGAATATGTCATTTTAGTTGAACTACAGACAGACTACATAGTATGTGTGGAGATGCTTTACTTCTAATAATATTTTAAAAATGGTTCTTGGCAAGTGCATGCTTAAATCAGTAGGTTAATTGTTATTTGCTGTGCATTATTTTGTAATATTAATCCAATTTAAAGTTCTGTAAATATTGTAAGACAAATAAAATGCAGATGATGATCAGTTGATTTAAACAGCTTCGACCGTCCGTCCGTCTGTCTTTATTTATGTTACTTGTGTTTGTTTGGATATATTTGAAATTTATGAAAAGGTATGCCTTCAAATACATTGTGTTTTTTTTGTTTTTGTTTTCGAATAGAAAACTTCATTCTATTATTAACAAGTTAGAACTCGGCAGTTGCGTGCGTTCGACTTCGAGATAACTTGTATCTTTCTTCAGGTTCATACTAAACTAAACCACAACAAACTGTTTTTCTTACATAAACATATAAAAGAGGACAGATTTGTGTAGGGGCTTACACTTCTAGTAGTTTGATCTGCACCCATATTTGGAATATTATATAATGATTGAAATTAAAGTAAAATTTGGGATTCTTAGCTAAATTAACAACAAAAATATTATTTTTTTCATATAAAAATTCAGTTGAGGTGGAAGTTTTCTTGAGTTAAAGCCATCTCCCACTTAGGGAAGGGTTTGTCACTTACACTGAATACAAATTATCTAGGAAATATATAGGAGAATCTAAATAAATTATCATCTAGAATTGAACGCTCTATATTTACTAGTTTCCAAATGCTTGTTGTTCATACGGACAACCAGCTAGATGGATAGACTAGAAATTCGACTAGACTATCGATGCTGTTCGAACATATCCGTCATCCGAATTATTTCATTACCATTTCATTAATAATGAATTTGTGAATGATAAGCATTGATACACAGTTGGCTACTGGCGTTTGTGTTTCATTTGCCAATTATTCACACAAATATTTTTTAAGTAGAAAACAGTCATTTCTGGCATAAAACTAATTAATTTAGAAATATAATTGCAAAGGGAACTTCGCTAAGCTTTGAATAAATTATGAGTATTCTGAAACTGAATTACAGAAAGATTCAATGGAGGAGGGAGTCAAGTTAAGAGCGGGCTGTCCAGTGAGTAAGAACAAACTTTGATTAATTGACTCATTTAAATATTTTTATGGTTAAAATCTGTAGTATTCTTATTATATGCTGAAATCCTTCTCATCATCAAGTTAATCTGTTAAGAAATCTTCAAAAAAAAAAAAAAAAAGAACATCACAAGAATCTAGTCTACAAATTCAATGAAGAACATTTTAAGGGTATTTAAAATATAATACTTTCTTTCACATAGAATTATTAGTCTCAAGAACGAGAAAATTCTTAGAAAATTTATAGGCCGTTGTCTAAGGAGTGTGTCACGAGAGGGTGAGCACCCGGGAGGGAGAGTGTCATAAGTAGGTGAGAGTGATAGCGCTATTTTTTAATTCCCGGTTATGATGCGAAGGAAAGGAAAAGTGTGCTAATCGGATGGAGCTGATGAGGGAAGAGTGGGGAGAGCGTGTTGAGGAAAGTATGCTGGGCTATAATTCTTGGCTTTCTTCAAAATCTAGCCGAAAGGCTATATAGCAGGCTATGTAGCATGCCATGATAAATCAAATATGGAAAATTACTGAAAAAATAACTTTCTCGGCGAGACCACACCTTTACAAAAGGAAGACAAAGAGGGCGCATAGCAACGCAAACTGGGTCCGTTAGCTTTATTTAGACATCATTAAATCGAAATTAAAAGTATATTTGAAAATTATCACCAAAATTGTTCAGATACATAATGTCCCGTGCGAATTATATAATCAAACTGAACTGGTCTCAAACTTCTCAAAATGCCGGCACGCTATCCGAAGAGTAGGAATAGGCTTTTGTGTTGTTTAATATAATGTACCAAGCTGATAGATAAGTATTTTTATTAAATCGATGCATTGAAATTTCTTTATACGGGACACATGAAAATGAAAGAGAGTCACGGCCAATCGCTTATTTCCGGAAGCTAATTACCTCCTCACCCTTAATTTATGCCTACATGCAATCTCACTTAACAACAAAATATACCTCGAGAAATGATCTATCAATCCTATCAAAAGTAAATTCAACCGGCTACGTTTTAAGATGCTCTATAACGCCAGTCGAATTTAAAGAATTTGTTAAACAAATTTTTAAATCTAATTGTTAGTCTCAAATAAGAGAAAATACACAGATTAATATTGGGTCTCTCGAAATATGAAAGCGAAGGAAAAATCGCAAACCTCATCAAGTATAGAAGAAGCTTCCAAAGAATTTGCTTTTGAACTGCTATTACAAAAGAACTGTTCAATATTTCAATTTGTTGCTGTACTAAAAAGGTTATAAACCTTTCGATTATAATAAGCATTAGGCATGGTTTATGGTCCAGCACCTCGATCCGGGGAGAACTATAGGTACCTTATAGTTTCTAGTAAAGAGAAAGAGCTATGTTCAATAATTGTTCACCCCAAAGCCGCAGAGTTTGCCCATACACGAAGTTCTTTGCATGCTGTCTTCATGAAATCGCAGAGTTTGGAAAACTCATTGCTATGGCAACATCGTTGACAAATGGAATGACTTGACAAGCTTGCTGTTTCATATGCCATAGTATCTTAAAGATAGCTAGATCCCTACGAGAGGGAAGTGAACACCACTTTGGGTTGCGCCTCCATTGACGAATGTATATTCATAATTATTATTCAAAGCTGACCACTGAGAGAATTGATTAAAATTCCCAATTTGGAAGCAGTCAACTCCAAGCTCTGGCAACACTTTAAATATAGAACCATTGAGATGAATGTTTCTTATACTTTTCAGTTTTATGGAAAATATTCTGCAACTCAGATTTAATAATTATGTTAATATCGAGAGCAATTGCATTCCAAACTACCCAGGTTTTTACGAAAAATTGATTCGTTTGAGATTCGACCCTGACCACGATTAAAGCTCTTTATAGTTTTTACTATTTAAGAGTATCAGTTCACAGGGTTCTTGGTATAATATAATATAATCTTCATGGATTATTGTATTTTATACAATTGGGTCAAAATAAAAAAATGGTTTATAGTCAAATACTCATACCTTACTCCATGGATATGTCCCTCTATATACATATAATATTTAGGAATACTAAATATTAAACACTCAGTTCTGCCATCGCCTGATGTTTGCTATTCCTATTTGGTATGAACAAATTTCCTTCTGGCATTTAACCAACAAACAAATTTATAAAACAAATAAATAAAAAATATGCATCGATCATTAAGATTATTTCTATTCAGTAGCTAGTTCTTATGTATATGCTTATAAAGTGCATATCGGGAATGTATAATAATATGACATAAAGTCGTACATGAAATCGGAACGCAATAAAGGGTTTAATATGGTTAAAAACCATATACATAAATAGAAACCATATATAAAAATAGAAATAAAAAAATAGAAAAAATAGATAAAAAAGAGACTTTTCGAAATAACCGCATTCATCTGTCGATCATCTGTCAATTTTTAACAATATGCATCAAAAAGTTGGCACAAAATAATCAATCAAAAATAGATTTCTACAACGCTAAACCGTCCATAAAATCATACACTTTTGACTGCTGCCTGATTTCTAGTATATTGAGATGGATTCATATTTCATTATGAAACTATGCAATCTCTAGTCTGGATTACTTTTGACGTTGAGTTGTGCACAAGTTTGTGGTAACTTCCAACTATTTTGAAACCGACGGATAAACATATATATTTATATATTATTTAGGGTCTTCAGACCTTTCTTTGATATATTCTAAACTCTGAGATAAAATTTTAATATTATGCGCCCAACTTGTGAAGAGTGAGAATATGTTAACATTGTAAAAAAATATAAGTGGATTGTATATTTTGAAGGGAATCCCCCTTAAAGTATATGGGACGCGTATATTGATAAATATTTGAAGCGTACATCCATTAGAAGTCTCAATTTCAAATTTCAAGTTGTTTTTGTTTGTAATAAGGATATGAATATTTTATGGGACTAGAACAGAAAAAGGAAACATCCGATCGAATTGAAAAATGCTAAAATAATACGCAATAATATTTAGATGAGAATGTCTAGATTGCCCCGTTTCATCATTGTGGGGTCTATAAAAGATACGGCAATGCATTACAAACTTTCAGACTAAGATAATATTTAATCCTTTACTAATCAAGAAGTTTATACAAAATGTACCAAGTGTCGCTGTCTCTTTATCTAATTGTAGTGGATTGGACTTTAACAGGTGGCTATAGTGTAAGCCAAATTGCATCTAATTCTTTTCATCCTTGTGCACTGCATCTGTGACATTGAGAAATATTAACTTATGATATATTTTTTTCATTATATGTATTAATTGTATCTGAAACAATATTTCTCTAAATTGGTTTAGTGCAACATCGAAATTTATGGAAAAACTAAAACACGCTCTTGGTTTGGACCATTGTAAATTTTTGCCATATATGTATAAGCTTTAATGGTTCACCAAAAAATTACTTTTTCTAAGAGTTTTCCTTGACTCGACTGAACAGATCGCACCATTTAAATTCATTTAAATGCAATTTAAAGCTACAACAACACATTTTCTAACTCCATTTCGGAAAAGCTGGAAAACAAAGAGGCTTTACTTTTTGTTAAGTTAAAATGTCATCTTGAGAGATTCCAAACATGTTTCATATGACAAAAGACGTTTCAAAACACATAAATTTCTACAAAACTCAGCATGTCACATAATAATTAATAAAAAAGGTCGTTGGTGCAAAAAGTTGCCGTCGGTAACAATGTCCTTTCAATAAACTTCAATCTTTATTTCAACCTGAACGTCTCAACACTTTGGTTTAGTTAGCACATATTCTCGTCTATTGGAAAATTAATACTGCTATAAATAATTTAAGTTTTAATACCTTTGAAGGTTCAATTATTTTATCCATTAATCCACAACGCGGCGCTGAGTAGCTGAACGGCATTAGAGTAACCATTTTTATATCACTTTTGCGCAACGATTTTGTTTATATTTAGAACTATTTTTCTTTTATACTAAATCTTTTTGTCACCAAAACTTTAAATGATAAAAATTAAATTATAAACTTAATCTCATAACTTCATTTTTATTATTTTTTTTATTTTAAAAAATTACATGCATCAGCCGAGTGCACACCGTCTGAACAAACGCAGTAGACTAAACTTGTATCTCAACAAAAAATTGTATCTCAAACTCAAATGTCAAAGGGAGCGCATACAGTCTTGAGTCGACTTGTGTGTGTAAGTGACTGAGTGAGTTTTAGATGTGACTGTGCATTTGTATTGGTGTAAAATGTGCTCAAATAAACTCGTTTCTATGCCGAGATACAAGATACAAAACGTTGCATGTGCGCGAGTGAAGTGTAAGATAATCGTATAGTGGCGCTGTTCATTTATAATACCATTGTTGTTGTTGTTGTTGTTGTCGTTGTTGCTGTTTGAGTGATTGCAAATAGTTGGGATGATGTTTTTGACTCCGCCCATTTATTTTTGTTGTTAGTACAAAGTTTGTTTTTGTTGTTTTTTATGTTTTGGCTTAGGTAAATATTTTTATACAAAAGGTTATGACTTCATTTAGCTTACATATAATACATACATTTGTTCTATTTAGATTATTTTCATTTTAAATTTAGCCAGTAAAGATGGATTTTAATTTTTTATAGACTTAATCGATTTTCTTTTCTTGGCATTGAAACAGTTTCAATTTAAGTTGCATAAATTCTGTTGCAAAATTTGTATCTTATTACACTTCATTTTCAATTTATAATTTTAAATTAATATTTCTTGTTAATGATACAAAGTTTTTTTAGTAAATCATTGTGCAGACGGTAAAATATTTTCGACAATGAAAATAGTTTCAAATATGTACAAATTTTAACTAAATGTGACAGCAAACTCAACGAAAATAGTTATTACCGCCAGATAACTGGCACTGTGCGAACTAAGCTATATTAATTAATCTTTAATTCCACGAAGTACTATTCTATCAATTGCTTAGCGGTATATAGAACTTCTTGCAGATATTTGCATATGTACATCTTCAATAAGTGCTAATTTAATTTATCGCTAATTGCAGAAATCTCTCAGATCTATCTGCATATTATATTGTCTCCAACTAGTTGCTAATTCCACGAAATGCAATTCTATCAATTATTTATCTGTTTATGCGAAATCCATATTTTTTAAATATTTATACAATTCCACCTGTTATAATAGGATATCAATTTACTTCTGGTAATATGGCACATGTTTTATTATTTGAAAGAATAGTGGCTTTATAATTGCATATAAGGTAGATAGTGTATTGAACCACAAAAAATTTATGTTTTATACAATTCAGTAGCTACATTTGAATTAAATTTAAATATAGGTACTTAAATTTTATGTTTATTGAAACTTAATTTTATGTCATTTATTCTAGCTGAATTTAAGCCATATGGAGCTGAAGAATGGAAGTGAAATTGAGTGTTGCTACTTCATTCAAGAACGACATCAACTTCTTGACAGAGAAAGACGATAATGTGACTTGTTATGAATATTTTGTCGTTTACATATACAAAATGGCGTGCATATTTGTAAATTTAACTATAGAATTATTTAAAGACTTTAAATTGTTCGGAGAACTTCATATTTCGCACACAATATAAAAATCCTGTTAAGACAATTGTCCACCAATAAGCATATTTTTAAGCCCTGTACCGAAGGTACAAGAGCCTATTGGTTTTGTGCAAATGTATGTAGCACGTAGAAATAATAATCGGAGACCCCCCAAAGTTACCCCCATTATGGTCAGGAACAATAGAGGAGTCGATATAGACATGTCCGTCTGTCCGTCCGTATGAACGAAAGGATCTCGAAAACGGTAATAGATAGAGACTTCGTGTTTTTTGCATTCGACTAGGACTGCTCCGGAATTTCACAAGTTTATTTTAAAAACTTGCCCCTCCCCCCCCCCCCTTCCCCATAAAATCACCCCAAAGGCTAAAAATTTCTTCGGCACAAAAAAAAGTATGCCAGTATAGAGATATCGTCCTGTTTAGGCAAAATCCGAAAAGTTCATCAAAATCGGATAATAAATGACGATTTTATAAGCAATTGAATTTGAGCGACCCCCCTTTTCGTTTCATACATAAAAAAATGTTTTAAAAGGCACTTAGTCGTGCAGTGAGAAGTGGTCATGTGTTTGGTCATAAGCTAGGGGAACATTTAATGTGTTTGTTAGGCGACCTGCACTGGTACAGGGCCTCTTACAGTCGGTTACGCCCGACTGTGATTTTCTTACTTGTTTGTTTTGACTTCTTTCACAAGATTCTGCTCCCAATTTGACAAGCAATATTTGAATATTGTGGATGCGTAATCCACTAACAAAGATTGAAAGTTCTTGAACCATCTTAGACATATGTATATGTAGATATCTCAATCACCAATAATTTTTTCTTACATATTACAGTCAAATCTAAATCTATTCACATTTGTGTGTGATATAGACCATTTCTAAACAATTGTTTTTATTTAAAGAAGAAATATATATCCTTTTTTTATAATTTTCTGATTTAATTTCTTTAATTTATTGGCTTTAACTAGTTAGTGGGAGCGGTACTATCCAGTGGCCACATCGCAGTCATTCTATCCTATGTACAGCTTCAACACATAATAAGACTCCATACCCAATTTCAGATCAATATCTTAAAAATTTGAGAAATCTGTTTTGATTATTAGAGACAGCGGATAACAGATGGACATAGCGACCAACATGGGTAGTATAATTAATTTCATCAAGCTGATCAATAATATATATCTATATACTTTATGGGGTCTTTGTTGCTTCCTTTCATGTGTTACGCGTGAATAATTTTAAAAATTTGCATTAATTCAAACTAATATACACTCTGTCAAGAAAGTATTGGAAAATAAACTAATTTAAGTTTTACGGCTAGTAGATAGGCTGGTAAATTGTTTTCTGGGTTAGTAACTCTGTCCTTAATTATGATGTCAATTTGTAGCTCCATCTGTTAATCTGTTATTGCAGTCGAAGTTATTATTGTATGGCGATTTTATTGTTGCCTTTTTTCAGCTTTGGCGCGCCTTTAGGCAGCCATTCGGATGATTGCTTTTACACCCATGTCTCACCCAAATTTGCTCGATCCAACGTGTCTGCAAATTCCTGCTCTCGATATAGTTTTTGAAGGAAATTCAGTTCTATTGGCACATGTCTTGCAGCAAAGCGTTGTATAGTCAATTTTTCGTGCATAATCGTACGTAAGCTCTCATGTGCCATCAGCAACATATGACGAAACTCTCTTAAGCTCACATATTTCATTTCCCCAACGATTTCCTTCACTTTATCGATGATCACACTTGAATGCCTTCACTTTTCGCCAAATTTAATCACATAATACCACACTGTGCCATTTATTTGGCAAGAACCTCATTTTATTAAAATTTTCAATAAGAAAATAGGAATTTGAAGAATGGTTTTCAATAAAATATGATACAATATGCTATACTATACACGAGCTTAGTTCTTCTGAGTTTTCTGTCCTTCGTCAAGCTGAACACGAATATATAAGGGTAAGCTGCTATAAAAAATCTTTGTGCAGGGTTTAATAAAAAAATGTCATATTAATTTGCTATTCTAAATTTTCAAAATGAAAACCTAGCAGAGTAATACTTTTCAAACAGCTCCATCTTACTTCAGTAGTGACTTAATAGCTTCTTTTTACTCAAGATGACCGCAATCTCTTTTTCTTCATTACACTTTATTTTATTTAGGACTGAAGCCACTTTATTCCTTATATTCTGGACTTAAAATTTTTTTTACGAGTTTGCTGATGTGTACTAAATATTACAATAATTGTTTTTAAATGCCAGCTTCAACATTTAAAGGAATGTCTTCCACAAAGACTGCAAATCGCTTCTACAGAACGCCTTAGTGCTTCAAGTGAATTGCTGTCATGCTTTTCGTAATAAAACAATATATTCGCGACATCTCAGTTAACAATTTTAATGATTGGGTAATTAAAATACAACAAAAAACGACTGACAACTAAAAAAAAATTATGTATAATTAGATTTAAAATAGAAAACAAATTCTTCAAAATTGTGCAAATATAAGTTTTGATAATTTTTCAAAATATATGTATATACGCCAGGTAAAAGACTTATAAAAATAAAACTATAAGCTCCAATATAAACCATATATTTTTTGTCCTTATAAAAAAATATTCTTTTGTTGAGTTATTTAAAATAAATACTCCGCTCTGTAAACTCGCATCAAAGTAAATTAAATACTAGGGATTCCCCTATTATACATATTCTGAACATGCTTTATTCTTTTGATTTAACGGTATCGCTTAGCATTAAGTGTTTCACTGCCATTCATTTAAAATAACGAAACAAACTGTTCTGTTCTTATGTATACTTTCTCAAGAAAAAGGATGGAGAATATACTCTGAGTATGTAATTATTTGTAAATACTTCATATATAGTGCGAAAGGTGCAAGAGCCAATTGGTTTTGTGTAAATGTATGCAATAGGTAGAAATAATGGTCGTAGAGCGCCCAAAGTTAACCCCATTATGGTCAGGAGTGATAGAGGAGTCGATATAGCCATGTCCATCTGTCCGTCCGTATGAAAGAAAGGATCTCGGAAACGGAAATAGATAGAGACTTCGTACTTTTTGCATTCGACTAGGAATTCTCCGGAATTTTATAAGTTTGTTTTAAAATTTCGCCCTCCCCCTTCCCTATAAAAACAACCCCAATGCTAAATATTTCTTCGGCACAAAATTATAGAGATTACGTCATTCTAAGCCAAAATTTCATCAAAATCGGATAATAAATGACGATTTTATAAGCAATTGAATTTGAACGACCTATGATGCTTCCGTCCTCCCTTTTATTTTTATATTATTATTCGTACAGTGAGAAGTGGAAGGAGAAAAATACTTTTAGACAGTAAAATATTTCTTATTATTTTCCTCCCTTTTTTGTTTTGTACTGCTTGGTCATAAGCTAGGGAAACATTTCTGTTTGTCCGGCGACCTGTACTGGTATAGGGCCTCTTACAGTCGGTTACGCACGACTGTAATTTTCTTACTTGTTTATGTCTGACATTGATTGGATGGAACATGCAAGTTGGCAAATACTCAATAAATAAAAATAAACCATTTATCGACATAAAGTCAAGAAAAATTTGCCGAATTGACTGTTTTAAAAAAATTATTTACAATCTGAATGAAACCAAGCATGATGACTCATAAATTTATTTATTTTTTAGCTATTGTTCTTTAATAATTCAGACTATGCTATTTTTGTTTCTTACAACGTACGAATCTACTTGTTCAAAATGATTCAATACACTCAGAAAAACAAACGAAAAAGTGCTTAAAATATAGAAAAAGTAGTTACAACTTATGAAATAACATTTTCAATATGAAATAATTGTAAATAAAAATGTCCATGGTATCGACAATCCAGACGTGAATGTATATATTAATATCTCGTTAAAAGTTACAAACTTTGACTCATTATAAAAGATGACTTATTATAGCGACAACGTTTCAATCCTATGGTGGAAATGAAGTTCCACAATGAGAATTTAATTAGAGCCAGTTAAAAGTTAAAAGTGTTAAAAGTGATGAATTTTTGAGAGATAGTACAGATTACCACATGAGGGATAGCAGCGCACCTCTGTGTTTATCACAGAACAGTTTTGCGGAGTATAAACCAATTCGGAATGGACCTAAAAGTGAGTCCGACACGAATTCAGTGCAAACAATTAATGAATGACTATATTAAGAAGCCTTTTATGTGAGCAGCTAATTATGTATCGTTGAACAAACAGTCAGTAAATAAGCAATTGCGAGCACAGCCTTGTAAGCTAAAATTTCTCGAATTATTCGATAGATAGATTCATCTTCAAATTATTATGAAAAAGAAAATGACACCGACGGAACTTTCGAATGAATAAATATATAACACCGTCTAATTCTATTTTTTATATCCCTATTGCCATAGGAAAAAAGGGTATATTGAGTTTGAGCAAATGAATGTAACAGACAGAACCCATACATTTTCTTGATCAGCAATAAAAGCCAAGTCGAGATCTGGTTAACTATAATAGATAAAGCCTTTAAACTTGCTTATTTCGTTTATATTATTCAATCTTCAAATAATTTGTGTTCAATGTACCCTAGATTAGTAGAAATACCAAGATTAATTTACGTTAATCCTTGTCATATATAGGACTAGCTTCATACATATCTGTCAAACATTTCTGACTTTTTGTATGAACTTTATTTTATTGTTGTTGTTTGTTTAGCTAGAAACGCCAAATTTGAGGTATCTTGCATAATTCCTAAGAAAATATTCCATATAAGCCACGATCGGACCACTAGAAAGTAGCCCTCATATAAATCGTTAGGAACAGGGTATCTCGTAGTCGAGCTCACACGACTGTAGCGTTCTTTTTTGTTAACTTTCCATCATGTCTTGTTAAATCACCCTTTAAATGTAACTTTAGTAAATTCTATTCGAATACTGGAAATGGAAAAAATTGGACTCCGAAAAATTATCTATTTAATGCAACTAAGACAGTTGTTGTCCCGATGTTCTATATAATTTATATAAGCCCATAAACTTTTTGCCTTTTTTCTCTGAAAAGCGTTTCGTTTTCAATTCAGTCAAATTGACGCAATTATTTGGACCAAAATTCTACGCATGTCTTTGAGATAGAATTAGTTGCGTTCTTCAGTTTCCTAAATATGAATTCTTGAAAAATTTTAAGAAAGTTCTGGTTAACCATTTTTAAAAAATTTACTTAATCTGCCTTATTAATAACGTTATCTATTATTAACGTTATCTAAATGCAGCATAATAACTTTATTTATTAGGAATTAAACCATGTAGATCGATGGAAATATTTGGTATAAATAACTCGTAAAAGTTCATAAGCCGTATTCTAGGCACCAGCGCAAAGCTGAACGATTCCAAACAAAAATTTAAAAGTTCCCAAGTATCTTTAATATGTTACACATAATCTTATCTGATGATAATCAGAAACAATGCAAAACACTGACCAAACGCGCAAGCAAGCAATTTATAAATATTTGCAATATTTTCGTTGTAAACTAATACTTTTTGTTAATGATTAACTAAATAGATAAACGTACGTATTTGTATATTGATTGCAGGGTGTAAATTAGTTGAACAAGACCATTGATTAACAACATTCGACATTTTTGATATTAAAGAAGCGAATTCAGTGCCCATTAAATTTGCCATAATCACTGTAGCACGATCGGGGACACGCCGTCAATAATATTGTATCTACGACGATCTATAACAGCCTGCCCACTCACACAGTCGGCTGCTCGCTATCTCACTCTACCCCGCACTCACTATAACTCCCATATTATAAGCGTCTTCAAAAACAAGTTTGGATAGGCGTTAAAAACAAATGTTGGTTTTATTTTTTTATTTGAAGTTCTTTCGTTTCGTTTGCATAAATATTTTCACGCTTGCCTTTTTTGTTGCTTTTTTTTTGAGTTTTATTTCTTTATATAATCTACTCATTGGATTGGCTTCCCGCGCGTCCACCACGCGCGAATCGACTTCCTATAACTTGACCAGCACAATTTCTCATTATTGCCACTGGTGCCTCCGCCGTTGATCATGTTGATCATGTTGGTTTTTGGTGTCCCAGTCGGCAGAAAATTTCTGCTGACATTTGCACATTTCTTTGAGCTTCTTCGTTTTATGAACGCAGTTCGTGGCCCAGCCTGGCCTGGCCTGGTGTGGTGTGTTGTGTTGTGGTGTTGTGTGGCGTTCACGCTTATAATGCAAACGAAACAATTCATTCGCAAATGATGACGATGTTCCGACATTTCTCCGATCACCCTCCTCCATGCTTAAACGTGCTGATCGTGCGCAGACAGTTTTTTTTTTTTCGTTTTTTTTTTTTTTTTTTTCTTACCAACGGAAAACAGAAATACTTATACGAGGAGGAATAATAATAACGCGCTGTAGTGTGCGAGATTTACGATCATTTTTGAATGACATGGACCTCCCGAATGCTGAAATTCTGCATGCATGTATGTCCGCTTTGTAAAATTGAAGGCAGTAAAAATAATGTGTGCCATCTTCGATAAAATAGTTGACAAATTTGTGCATAAATGCAAATGTATAAATTAATTGTTAACGTATTAATCTTGACTTTTCAATTCCGATTTGGCAGCTACCTAAAGCAATGAAGAGTATCATTTTGTGTACTCATATGTCGGCCTCCTTAATACAAATTTATACAAAGCTGTGCGGCAGGTGATGCACTTAGGTTCCACGCTGACTCTGGAATTATACTTTAAAGCATGGGTCACTCTCCTTTTCCAAAACTTATTTCTAGCAACAACGAGTTCTTCAAGTATCAGATTGTATGATCATAGCAGAGGTTCCTTAACGAACGGTATTGGACCATCAACAAAGAAGATCGACATAATATTTAGGTCGGTAAACCTCCAGGTTTAAGAAATATTAAATGGAATCAAATATGTTCAAAAAATGTTCGAACTTCTACATAATAAATTTTCAAATATATGTATAAGTCAATAAGAAATGTAAGAAATCATGTAAGATACAGCAGTCGTCAGTTCACGAAATACCCTGCTACTTGGCTTAAGTAATCTTTTGCTGTATATTAAGTTTTTTCAAATGTATGTAACAGCCGGGAGGAGGTGCGGAAGACCCCAATATGTATATACATTTTTGAACAGCATCAAAAGTCAAGTCGATATAGATAACACGGTCTGTCAGTCCATATGTCTGTCTTGCGGTCCGTATGAAAATCGAGATATTGAACTACTACTTGTATAATAGGATCTTCAAGCATGAATATTTAGATTCTCCTAATCCTTCTTCAGATCACTTGTATTCAATTCTGAGTTTTTGTATGAAAATATGTTTATTATGCTGTTAATTGTGCTAGAAATACCAAATTCGGCATATCTAAAGTTAATCCTTAAACAATATTTGTTATATGTCTCGAATGGACTATTAAAAGAGGCAACGGCGTATCCAACTGTCCTCGAAGAGGCGAGGGGCACTATTTCGGGAATAGCAAAATATTCTCCATGAAATTTTATGCACTTTTGCATTCGCACAAACCAATTTGGGAAGCCCTTTTTTCACTCCGATTGAGGCACCTCCAAAACATGGGTTGTGAACGCATCAACAGCTTCTTCGGGCATAGATAAACGCTTACCACGCCGTTTATTTCTGATGTTTGGAAATATAAAAGAATTATTCTGAAAAATCAAAATTATTGGGTGGTAAATCAGGGCTGTACAGCGGAAGACCCATCAATTCGATATTTTGAGTGCTCAAAAACTTTCTTGTGTGAACCGATGTGTAAGTGCTTGTATTGTCGTGGTGGAGGGTGATTCCTCTTCGGTGGTTGGTTTTGCGAATTTCTCCGAAGACTTCAGGCAAACAAATAGTCGTGTACCATTCACAATTGATCTCCTACGTTGCTCTAGCGGAACAGTGGCCAAATGACCGATTCGGACTAAAAAACAGGCGACCATAAGCTTCGCAGTGCTTCGTGAGCTCGTCGTGAGAACAACCACACGGTCGATTGATGTTTGGTTTCCGACCCATATACATGATTCCTCACCTGAGACGATCTTATAAACGTCTTTTAAGATGTTATTTTGAGCGATTGTCAAATTATGCGTAATCCAAGGCGTTTAAACCTTTTTTAGGGCAAGGTCTTCATGCAAAATCTTATAAACGCTGATGGAACTAATATTTAGGAGTGCCTCAATCTCACGGTATGTCACATGACGATCTCGCATTATCAGTTCACGTAAAATGTATGTTTTCCAAAATTGCGAAAACTTTCTGAAAGTGACAATCAGACCATTTTTCCAAACTATTTCTTCAAATTCCGAAACTTGGAACTATTTATATAACAGTGACATGGTCTCGATCTTTATGTATGTTCCATCAACTTTGATATGTAGTACATATTAACATGTTGGTATCATATACATATACATATGTACATGTCGATATTATTATATATACTACTCGCCTACAAGCGTGTTTGCTTGCATATTCCTGTACTTGTACGCGGTCAAATATACTCGAACGAGTAAACAGATTTGCAAAGGTTTTTAATTTCATTCCGGATGAGTTAAAAATATGAACCAGAAATGACCACCGGCGCAGCCAAACGTTTATTTTCTCCACAACTTCTTCAATCTAAGAATCTTCAAGACTCATGCTCAACTAGCGCCCTTGTCATAAATATTCAAACGCTGTTGTTCGCGTTGTTCTTGATGTAATCGAGTTTGTTGTGGCAAATAAGCACGCACCAAGCCATGGATTATGTTTGCTTTTATTTTTTTATTTTTATTTTTCAATTAAATGAAGTCGTCCAAAACTTCGCCAATAGGTACTTAGTAGGAACAACAAACTCTAACTTTATGTTTTTTTTGTTTAGTTTTTTAAATCAATGGCACACTTGCCCACCAGTGCATGTATTGCATGGCAAATACTATTAGCAGAATGTTTCATATTTCTGCCACCCTTAAGCAAACCGCCCACGGTGTTGCACACGTCTATAAGTGTGTCGGCTGTCAGTTCGTATAACATCAAAAAATATATAGAGTAGCATAGCTTGTATGTATATCTGGGCGGGGGGTGTCGTCAAGAACGATTTACTTCAAGCTACTGCTTGACTACGTGGAGTAACAACAAAAGTGCACATCAACAAGTAATGCTGTAATTTAATTAATTACTGTCAGCCATTGTTATTCTGGTGTTTGGTGGAACAAATTAAATAGTTACGCATCAGTGCACTCGAAATCAAGGGTAAAGCGTATACGTACAAGTGGGATAAGGCAGCAAACATCAAATCAAAATTCGGGGGCGGACGGTTTTATTAAAACAAACCTAATCCAATACTTTGCCACACTTTGTAAGCAACACCTGAACCGTATTGTGGAGTTGCTAAGCTTCCGTTGCATGGGAATATCAAGGCTGACAGATTGAAAACAATCCCTTATAAAAATATGATAGCTACTCCTCGTATGGAATGTCAGTTGCAATTGAAGTTTGGTGGTTAGCGAAAAAACGTATGGTTTTAATGCAACACAATTTACTCCGCAGGAAAAAAGCATAAGTAAAATAATGAACAAGAAAGAAAGCTGCATTCGAGTGTGCTCGACTTCGTGGTGTCCTGTAACCGGTTATTTTATAAGGATTAGTGTAAGATACAACAAATCTGTCGTTTCTAGATAAACAAAATTTTTAGCTCAACTAAGAAGAAAAACATAATTTTGTTCATACAAAATTTAGAAAGGTTGCAGCTTTTTATAGGTTGCTCCCATTAGAGAGGGAATGTCATGTACGCTGAGTTTTAGTTATGTGATGAGGGAATAGGAAATGTTAGATATCTAAACTTAAAGGTTCTATATGTTATAGTCTCCAAGTTCTAGTTGTTCATACGATGTTCATATCCAATGAACTCTACTTTTTATATAGAGACTATTCCTTTTATTGTTCTGATATGGACCTTGTTGGAATACTTTATTAGCGTAAAATACATCAAATTTGTCGTTTTTAAAGAATTAGCTACAATCTTTCTGGTCATCATCTTTAACGCGGTTTTGAGGTTAGGAAACATCCCACAACAGTAGTAGCAGGCCAGAATCTATATGATTCACAACGCTAGAAAAAGCTCTTCGTCTTTGAAATCATATAGACCGATCAGTCCATTGTAGCAAAGCACTTCGAGAGGTGTCTCCTAAAAAGAATACGTGCGATCGAGAAGGTAAAGAGAAAGATACCACCCTTTCAGCTGAAAAGGGTAGTAAACTGCATCCCAGACGCATATGAAGCCAAAGAGTACAGACAGACCTTTAATAGAGTGTGGCATAATGGCCTCAAGAGTGTACTGCCGCCTCAGCTGTTCTTGCTAGTACAAAATTGTTTAAGAGACACGAGATCTCAGTTGTTCTGGATGCGAGGGAGTCAACAGTCAGAGAAATTAAGGCGGGTGTGCCACTACGAAGCGTACTGGGGCCAACGCTTTACTCACTGTTCTCCAGGCCAGAGATAAATGTGTTTACGCTGCTACCGATGTACTCGGTCGTAAAGTTTCTAATGCATTAAAGACGACATTATCAACCCTTTAGAGCATTTATTTTCTTGATCACCTCGACGAGACCATATCTTTAAGGAGGATATTTTGAGAGCTATATGAGTTGATGTGAATGCTTTTTCTGGATGGGCACAAATCAAAGGTGGTAGACAAAAATTTGTTTTTATACCAGTGGATGTCATCCCAAAATGTATTTACAATTAATTTAATAGCTTGGAAGGTCATACCTCCAAGCTTAATCACTTTAAAAGTTGGTTATAATTTTTGTATGCGGTTATCCTCATTAGTAGGGCTTCAACGTTTATAAACTCTTTCTAAAGAGATCCTAAATATCTAAATGTGAAGGTTCCAGCTCTTAAAGTTTTCGAGAACCATATATGTATATTTTTTAGAGTGACTACCACTATCTTTTTTTGACTATAATGTACATTTGCACAAGCCTAATACAAACTTTTGCCATATTAAAGCCAGTTATACAAATTATTTGAGTTATTATTAATATAGTCAATTGATTTATGATTTCCACTGATTATTACCGAATAACTCCGGCTTCTCAATGCAATATAAATGGTCGTTTGAAGAGAGTCAATATTAATGATAGTTTAACTTTAGAAATTCAAATTAAATAAAACATTAAATATAAATATAGCAAATGATATAATACATTCCAAAATTGGCATTATCTACTCTCCAGAGACAATATTAGAAGCATAATTAAAATTTAACACCATCTAAATATGATTTTCATCCCACACTGAAGCTGCATTCCACACCCCCAAGTAAGCATAGACAATGAAGTCTACATGAAAGTGAAACTTAAGATGGTATCTTTATTTACAAGTATACGTGCTGTGAATTGCTTAAATCAATTTTATTTTGCCACCCCAGGGGGTGTGTTGCTTTTTACCACAAATATTAATACTTGTTAGTGTCGCCTTTGATTATTTTCCCATTGCATCTCTGGAGACTAAATTAACACATTTGAGTGCTTCTGATGAAATAAAAAATAACAAACTTTAGCAGCTGTTTCTTATCGACTTTTGATACTGAAGGGTGTCCGCAGTGACTTATGGTTTTAATCCTATCCTTATTGTTGCAATAATTGCAACATGTGAAAAGGGTTAACTTCTTGACCCTTAAATCAAATATTACAAATAAGAACGTTGCGGTTCATCGGGTTTTTACGTTTATTTTAAGGTGAAAATCTAAGAAAATCAAATGAAAAATTATTAATTGCAGTTTGTAGGCAATTTCAACCCCAAAACTTAGCGCATAAATTTTACAAGAAGGTCAGCTACTTTGTTTCATTAATTGCAACCTTTCAAATTCATTATGGCACAAAAGTTCAAGGGTTAAAACGGGATAGTTGTAGGTATTTTAAATAGGGACTTGGAAAATTTCATGGGAAACTGATTTCTGTTGGACAATGACAAACTTAAAATGTCTTGTCTTATGAGATATATTTGTAACAGAAAGAACTTGTCACTGATTCTATATAAAAAATTTAGTTTGACTAACACTCGAAGAAAATAGTTTTCGACTAACGTTTGCAGTTTAACAAAATTCAAATACCTTGCATGCTATTTGTGTAGGGTATTAACAACTGAAAAAGGCACAACTTACCTACAAGTAAATCCATTTCAGAAAAACATGTAATATGATATTTTTTTCGTAAAATTTTACACAGTTTTTTTCGCTGCCATTTTTGGGTTACATTTTAACAGTCTGCTTCTATTTCAGCAGATATTCAAGACAATTAGAACTGAAATGTCAGCATGCAATTTGAAAAAGGAGTTCAATTTATGAGTGAAAAATTGCTTTCATACCTGATTAAGTGCCTCCTATGCACTTCTCTCTCTCTCTCTCTAACGAACTAAATATTCTTGAAGAAAATTTATACCGGAACTGCCAAGATATTTTAGTTCAAATTTATGATAAATCACAGAAATATTTTTAATTAAGGCATAAAATTATTTATAGAGGTCATACAGGGGTTGCGATTTAGATTCAGACCGTCTGAGAGGAGAGTGTCGTTCAGTGTAATGAGTGGCCACAAATACATTTCGTATTCACAAATTCTTTCAAGTGTCTGCGTATGAAATTTTATTCGAGAAATCTTTTGGAAATTTAATAATAATAATTAATCAAATTTTTGTAATAGTTATTTTGTATAAAAAAACTTTCAAGGTTTAATGTTTTAAATACAAAATATTGGCGATATTAAATATGTATGTAGATTGGTATTTAGTTGTCCGTCCGAAATAAAAAAAATACTTATAGGGTAAAAAGAAATTAGAAACTCCGGAAACGTGAAATTCTTAATTGGCATTAAAAGTTAGGTCGATATAGACATATACGTCCGTCGTTTTAACCATGAGATCTCGAATCATATCAGTATTGAGTGAGAGCTGAACTGAACTGAATTTCACTCCTTCGTACCAATTCTTGGAACGCATAGATGTCATCACTCATCAAAGGTTCTACTCCCTTTTGGAAACTATCGAAAATTATTAAGAAGAATTTATCTCACCAAAAAGTTAGAAGTCCAGGCCATAAACCCAACAAATAACCCTTTCCAAAGGTCGCAAAAATAATTCAAAATTTTAAAAGTATGCACCTGAACTAAACATGAACTCAACACAGTGCATCTGGTAGTTCAACAAAATTTCCAATGTTCCGAACCGACAAGACATGGTTCTGTTGGACATCAAGCAGGTTTAGAGGCTGGCTTATCTATAAGGTAAAAAAAAAAACTATCCCAATTGAATAAATTTGTTCAGAGAGTTTAAAAAAGGATCGACTGTTTGTAGTTCATATCAGTCTTGCGAAATTCCTTGCACATCAATCTCCCAGCAGTGCTTTGGCCTGCCATGTTCTAGATCTTTTTTCAAAGCCTTTATGATTATTTTTCTAAATGGAAACCCAAGCAAGCAAAGTAAAGCTGCATACTTCAGCTAAATTCACGCAGGACCAGTTATCTGGGAGTAATAACTATTTTCGTTGAGTTTGCTGTCACATTTAGTTAAAATTTTGACATATTTGAAATAATCTTCAATACATTGTGATGAGAATATCTGAACAATGCTTTAATACCCTACCATATAAACCAAAACAACTCCATTATCGGAAGGGAAATAAATCAAACGATGCTTAGGCGATTTTTAAGACGCAAAAATCATTCTGAATAATCATATGATATCAAATTCTCGCTCAATTTTATAGCTCTTTATGAACTGAAAATTCCCACTTGTCGATTGAAAATTAGTTGTTTCTTCAATTTTTCAATCCATTATCTTTCCCAGTTTGAGCTGATGTTCTATAAATTCATATTAAAAAGTCTCCAAATTATGCATAACAAATTGCTAAATGATTTTTGAATGATCTATCTTGTCACCTTCTACTAATTTGCAAGAAGAGGCAATATTTACTTGGTAGTTGGTAAGCTCGCCTGACTCTCGCATAATTTCAATGATATACTCATGAAACCATCTTAAACCAAACTATAATTCTTAAATATTTGTGCACTTTTATAAAATATTTTTAAATCAACTATGTTAAGTGCTAAACTATGTTTTTTACTATGATTTTTTCTGTGATGAAAACTTTATTTTCTTTTGAGACAAAACACTCATCAAACCTTTTTCAGATTTCTTTATACATAAGAATAGAAGTGCTTCTTCGCGTCCCTGTGATCCAACAAAAAAATAGAAAGTAGTTAGAAGATGTCAAGTCTGATGAAAAAGTGGCATAACGTAGAACCTTTGAGTATCTCGAAGTAGTTTGGAGCTCTTGTTGACGTGTGCAATAGTACGTTGTAGTGGAAGAAAATCCACTTGTCATGATAGTCCGGTGTAATAATACAAAGTGGTGCCACTCTCAAAATATAAGTAACTTTTCACTCAATTCGTTATAATGAAATCACTCAAACTGTGCAGCTATTCGCTGCTAATATAGAACGAAGTGCAACTATTTTGTGAGCGCATGCATGAAGTGGCGTCACTATGTATTATTACACTATGGGCTGGACTAATTTAATGCAGAGCACAGTGCTAGCTATTCAATGGTCCAGATTTCAAAGGCTTGTTGAGTATTATACGATATGGAATTACTGATGACGTGCACTGATTAGTATTAACATTTGTTGAATTCATATTAAAAATGTGTTTCGTATTTATAGTAGCTTAATATGCTAATTAACGCCATGGTGGTTTGTAGAGCGCCAAATTGAAGAAAAGTCAAACACTTCTATGTTAAAAAAATATGTTGTCTGTCGGCCTAGCTTAAATGACTGACATGTTTGCTAAATAAGCAATCTTAATTTCCAGCAATGCCGAGTCAAAGACAAGTGTGAGATTGCTTATCGGTTCAATCAATATTACTTGTACTATTTAAATTTTTAATTTAAAAAATTAATTATGAAACAATTTTGTTTTTTTTTTTTCTTTTCAATGTCATTTGTTTCTTTTGTTTTATATTAAAATTTAAAAGGCTATTTGGAAGCTACTGCCATTTTCTTTTTTATATAAATCTTACAATATGTATATTTAATATTTACTAAATCATAAATTTATTGATAAATGGCTTTTGTAAATTTATACACAGTGTCGAGGTCATTTACCTCAGCATGCGGTGGCGGCTTGTACTCAACTTTATGAGAATAAGTGGTTTATTATTATTATAGTTATTTATAAATTATATTTTAAAACACATTTATTTCCAATTAACTTCATCGCAACTTTCCTTTTAAATTATTCTAAGTTTTCCTTAGAATTGCAATTTCCTTTCTGTATTTACAGATGTCAATATTTATATTGTGTACCCTACATATATTTCTCTACATACGGATTGACAGTGACATGTTTTCATAGGGTTGAGTTCATTCCTTAGCATTTCAAGATATCTGTCACACACGTCTGACCCCATCGGAAATTAAACTCAGCATATGTCAAAGGCCAAAGAAAAGTTAGTATTGAAATGAAACATATGAGTATGAAGGTACTAAATATATTTACTTATATAGTGCATACCATTCCACTATAATCAAAGCAAAATTTGCCGCAATGCTCTTAGTTGGTAAGCAAAAAAAAAAATATTTATATATATAAATGCTTCCATACGTCATTGGGGTATGTCAAAATTAAAATAACAAAATGTTTCACATCGCCGTCAGTATACAATGTAGTAAGTAGTGAGTATATTCATACACAACACGTATATTCTATGAAAATTCATTTCCACGAATATTTACTCCACTCAAAACGTTGAGTTATGATAATTTTAAAGATTTCCTCGCTTTAAGCACACCTAACTGTCAAATAATTATGACAAGTTCATTTCAGTGCTCTTTCCGCATTTGTATTGATCGGATGCACACAGAGTTTATATATGAACTACTTACGAGTAAGGCAGATAATAATACACTTCATGGAAACTTTGAAGAGTGGAAATTAGTGTTTATAAATATACAACTTAGCATATGTTCAACAGTTTGACAGATTTGTATAAAGAACCAATTTTTTTCATTGAAGAATGGGTAAAATAATTTATTGAGTTGTATTTTTTGGTTTTATTTTAGTAAAAATAAAAAAAGTGACAAATTGTAATGAAATTTTCTGGTTTGATTTATGCAGCTGTAAAATATAAGCCTGAAACGGAACTAAAAGCTAAATGATCTCTAATTTCAATGAATAGAAGATTGGACAGATTATTTGGCTTTGTTATGTATTACATTTTTAATTAACAATTTAATATGATGCCAAAGAAAATAAATTTATAAATGCGACAATATTATTCAAATTTTGTTTACATTATATACAAGTTATCAGAAAAAGAAATACGAGTATCTTAATATTCAAAATTATAGACTCTACCTCTTAAAGTCGGGTCTGCATCATTTCCTTCTACCTGTTACATACATTTGTACATTTAATATACTCTTTTATCCAAAGGGTATCAGATATTTTTTTATTTATTGGTTTATATAAATTGATTTTTATTGTATCGTCAAAATTATTCACAAAAATGTGCCTTTTTTGCAAGGAATTAACCCAATCCCGCCGTTAAGCATCAAAGATTGGAGTAAATAAGGAGAGTCAACTTCTCCAATTAGAATTTTATGAATGACAACAATAGAAAGCATCGACAGACGTGCAGATATGGTTGGAATATAAATTAGTTTTAATCGATCCACTTATTAACATCAGAAGCCCAATTTAGATTTCTGAGTGCAAGCAGCAGGAACTGTCTTTGTACAAACTCTATGCCATTTTGGTGTGTTGCGTAATGTGGCTTCCAAATGCAAGATTCCGGTATCGGAATTCCACTATCGGAGTGAAGAGTATAAAATTAAAGTAATATAAGGATCATGAAATTCTTTAGATCAACGCTTTATAAAGCCAAGAATACGCTTCGCTTTTTTTATCATAGATTCAATATGACTATTGAATTTAATGTCGAATAGAAAGATCTTTGATATTAAACTCCCTGCTAAGAAATAATGTCGAAAATGTATATCTAAGTGCACAATTTTTGAAGTTAAATAACTATATTAGGATTTTCGTGTTACATGGTAGAAATATGGTAAGAGATGATGTTCGTTTATTTGTCAATCTGAGTGTATGAACAACGATGTCTTGGAGTCAAAAAAGAAAGAGTCAGCAAACTATAATTTAAAGACTCAACTAGTATCTCTTCAAACAATATGAAAAAGCTGATCCCACCAGCAGAGACATCCCTTTTATATGAAATTTAAATTTGTTGCGCTTAACTTAACTAGAAACGCTTCCATCAATCCTAATAATATATCCCTCAAATTACACCGGAAATATGAAAAGAATTGGTCTCTGTCCGACCTGTATGAGAGGTTGTCGGAAATGGGATTAAAAATTTTTAGAAGCGTAAAGTCTTGTGCATCTCTCAGATCGCTTCTGGGACCACAGCAAGTAACATATTCCTAAAGTATACATCTGACAGTTTCAGTAAGGAGTGTGACGCGTTTCCTCCACAACGAACACCCATGCTTATGATTTCGAATCAGTTTTATCAGTGTCCGCATTAGTGTCCGCATGTTGTCAGAATCGAACACCGTGAAGCCTGTGATCATCATATTTGTAGATGGTGGGGCAAGCGAAGTCACGCGTTATCTGAAACATTTCAAACTTTTAAAAAAAAAAACAACTTGGTTCATACAACCGAGTTTACCGACGCAAGGCCTTCTCATGAACATTTTGGCTCTCATCTGGACAACAAAGGAATTACAATCGTTGATAATTTGGAAAAACGCAATTTTCAGTACGCTAGGAAGATATTTGCTAAGGTCTGGAAGGATATGAAAATTGAATATGGAAACCTCGAAGATAGCTTGCAGGATTCAGCAGAACTTAGACTGGCGTGATACAGCGCTCACGTCAGACAATCGCAATATTTCTTGCAAGTGATGAAATCCACTACAAATCCTACTGTTCCCACTCGAGGAGTGCATTGAAATTTGTCTTTTCGGAAATTTCCTGTTGCCATCCTGCCCAATCCTTCAAACCCCAAACAAACTCGTGGTAACTTATGAGCTATACAAAGAATCATGCAAGTTTTCACCAATTCTTGTGAGGTTAACCGTTGATCTGTCGGCTCTTCTAGAAGGTTTTAAGCAGATTACGATTTCTTTTGCTCATCAGTACAAACTGACCTCAAGAATAGAGGGCGCAAATGCACAGTCGTTACGTTCAATGCAATACTGCCGAAGAGCGACTTGCTGCATTGTGCGTCACTGTGAAACATCGTCTGAGGATGCCGGTAGCAGTGGTTGATGCATTGGTTTAATAATTCCGGCGCCCTCTTTGTCTGCCCTCCAGATGCCATTAATGAAAGAGTCTGAGTGGGTAGCATACCCGTGGTCAGAGGTGCATAACTTGAGTTGTATATAGTTTTCTTTTGCTATAGAATCAATAGGTTCCTCAGCTAACAAAGTGATGGCAATGGTTCTTTGAGTTATGCATTGAATCATTTATTGCAAGACAAGAAAATTGATATTTAATGTAAAAGTATCTCAAAAACTACAAAAACACAAAAATTAAGTGTGGGATTGTACCCTTAAATTATTATTTAATAACTCGGCATTACTTAATTTACATACATCGTACATTTAACTATGTTCGAGTATATTTTTATATATAAAACTTGACTGTTGACATTTATAACAATTTAAAAGGGCAATTTATTTTGCTCTCATGAACATAGGTTTGAGGTCATACAAGTATATATGTATAAACTGTAAAATATTGAACTCTGCACATACAACAAAGAGTTTTTTCTCTCAATTACTTATATATGGAAATACATATATGTACATATATGCAAATATTTTACATATTATCACATTATCACAACTGCCAATGACTTGTAAGACATGTACATACATGAATATGGCTGAAATATTAGCTATCAAATGATATCGATTTCTTCTATTTATATTTAAAGTTATTCTCTCGTATATACAAGTATGTGTACATGCAAATGTAAAATTTATGAATGAAATTACTATTGAAAGTGCATTGCAGTTCAATGAATTTGCATACGAAAAGTTAGATAATCGTTATTCGAGTAAATAGAAAATAAATACAATACTCGTACGCAGACAAAATCTAATCTGTTATTTTTACTACAAATATTTTTACTCATTTCATGGATTACAAACTAATCTGTCTCCTGTCTAATAAGTACTTTCACTTCCTGCGCGAAAAGATTCTTTAAATGCATTTACAGATTTTTAGGTTGCGCTAAGGCGTAGATCGGCTTAGCAAGGAGACAAAATATTTGAGCGGCTTAAGGACTTTCAGTGCAGGTTTAAATGAAAAGAAAAGGTGTAGGTGTAACAGGGTATGTTTCTACATGGACGTATGCACTTAAATGTTTTCTTTTATTTCTTTATTTTATTTTATTTTCTATATACAAGAGTATACTACAAATATTTACTTATGTACTCTGATATGTTTTTTTTTTAAGGGACAAAAATTATTTGTTGTTTGGGCTTATTTTAAGGAATTGTATTTTAAACTTTTATTTTTAATCACAGATGCTATATATAAACCTTATTGGGCATTTATTAATTTCTTTTTCTTTAAGATTGTATATAATTGTATGCAGAGCCTAGATAAGTGTACATAAGATGCCAAGGTATTTTAATGTTGTGAGTTCACGGTTTCGGCAATCTTACTTTTAATGCACTATGCCCAAAGGAACAAAGGTGTTGTAGGTTTGTGCAAATGATTGTTTAACAGAATGGGGCATGGCAGATCCTTTTTTCATCTGCTCAGAAATTATTAGAGCTAAGGACTTCAAGTTTACAAAATTTGATAATTTGATTTTATAAGAAACGATACAGGATATTTGGTTTGGGGATAGTGATCATTCCACAAATTCATTAGAATCCACTCCAATATCAAAAATTAAAGAATCTGTGAATCTGTGTTATCAGAAGAATCCAACCAGATAAACCTTTTGTCATATCTGCTCTAGAAAGCAAGAGGTGCTTTCTTAAAGAAGACCTCCCGTAGATCTGAAGAAAATGAGAATGTTCCACATCTCCAAGGCTAAAATAATTAACAACTTCTCACCAAAAGACTTTAGGTTTATTTATTAGAGACTCTTACCTACCTATCTTAGGGGTAGCTTATTACACGAAGGGATTAGCAGTATTGAGAAGAAATTACAGAAGGAGTTTGAAGCCAACCTCGATATCGAAGGAGACTTCAATAATGTCCTCTAATGATTCTCAATGATCTTCTTACGAAATGCAAACTAAATAGGTGTAGGATCACTAACTACGCAGATGAATTGGTTCTAGCGGAGATCTGAGCTCCTACACTTTAACAAGAACAGCATCAAGATGATGATGTCAGCTGAATAGCTTAACGGATACATGTACCTTATTAGCATCTCCGTCGCAGCTACGTTGAAGAATTAATTAGGAATCATCCAAAACCTCCTATGGGACTGCCCCGAGTTTCATGTCTCGAGGAAACGTACCCGATTCCTCGGGAAACCATTGTTCGAAAGTCAAGAAAGTATGACTCACGTATTGGTATATATGGACAAGTGGCCAAGCGGTCGATCGCGACTATTAGTATAGTCGATCGTAATAATATAAATATATAAAACGAATATATATTATACAGTATACACTCGACTAATATTCACCGGTTGGCCACCCCTGATATATATTTTAATCTGAAACCAAGGAATGAAAAAGAGGTCAAATTTATATGGGCGAAATTCTACAAGGCATTTGTATATGCTATACCCACGGGGTAAGTAAGTGATCATAATCGGTCGATGTAGATATGACTCCCTGGCAATGAATAACCAGAACTTGTGCTAAAAGTAGAGCAGTCAAGATCAGATTCTTAATGTCTCCTATTTCGTCTACAGATAAGTAGTGTTAAATGAACGAGCCAACCCCTATCTAAGGGGTAGTACACATAAACAAGTAAGAAAAGTACAGTCGGGCGTAACCGACTGTAAGAGGCCCTGTACCAGTGCAAGTCGCCTAACAAACAAATTAAATGTTTCCCGAGCTTATGACCAAGCACATGACCACTTTTCACTGCCATATAAAACATTTTTTATGTATAAAAAGTAAAGGGGGGTCAAATTCAATTGCTTATAAAATCGTCATTTATTATCCGATTTTGATGAACTTTTTAGATTTTGGCTTAGAGGAATATTATCTCTATACTATCATACTTGGGGGTGATTTTATGGGGATGGGGGGAGGGTCAAAATTTTAAAATAAACTTGTGAAATTCCGGAGCAGTCCTATTCGAATGCAAGAAACCCGAAGTCTCTATCTATTACCGTTTCCAAGATCCTTTCGTTAATACGGACGGACAGACGGACGGGCGGACATGGCTATATCGACTCCTCTATCACTCCTGACCATAATGGGGATAACTTTGAGGGGTCTCCGACCATTATTTCTACCTGTTACATACATTTGCAAAAAACCAATAGGCTCTTGTACCTTCGGTACAGGGCCTAAAAACATACACAGTTTTTTTTTCAGTTTCTGAATTGTGTTTTCTTGTAATTTTAGCTAAAAATGCAAAATTTGGTTTATTTTGAATTCTAATGAAATATTCCATATAGGTTAATTTTGGACTATTAGATGCATATGAATATGTCCTCTTTCCCAGGGTTATGTAAACAAACAATTTGTTGTGGTTTTATTTAGTTTGGTGTATCTAATTTTAACCCTAATAAAATATCGCACTCGGATCAACATACAAATTTAATGTTCAATGGGAGTACAGGATATCTTAAAGTCGAGCACACTCGGCTGTAGCGTTCTTTTTAAGGGCCTGTATCGAAGGTTCAAAAGACTATTGGTTTTGTGCAAATATATGTAACAGAAAGAAATAATGGTCGGAGATCGCCCCAAAGTTACTCTCATTATGGACAGAATTGATAGAGGCGTCGATATACCCATGTCCGTGTATCCGGCCGTATAAACAAAAGGATATCGGAAACTGTAATAGATAGACCTTTCGTTCCTTTTACATTTGACTAGGAATTCACCGGAAATTTACAAGTTTATTTTATTTGGACAATTTGATTGTACTATCAGAATCAGTTATCCCAAAAATCTACAGATCTAAAATGTTACTGTAACTGAAACTCTTTTATATTAATGCCATATTTTTTGATTCTGCTTATATTTTATATGGGTTTTGTCAGTTTTCTTTAATGACATTTTTTTGAGATGTTATAAATTAAATATCAACTCGTAGCATTTTTTGCCAAAACAGCCACACCTTTATTTTGTGCATCATATAATTTATAGACTCTCCAAAAAATAGTACTCTTATTCATTAAATTAAACAACCATTCATGCAGATCCACTAATAATTGCAGACCCAAATTCGGTAACAGATACTGTGGCCAAAATAATTGTGTTTGTTTATTATACTCGACGAAGACTAAGAGATCCAACTCATCTATGCGAACTGAATAAACAAATATACATAAAACAAAACGAGGTCCTTAATTGCGGTTGAAAAACAAAAAAAAAATAAATAAAAAAAAAAACAACAACACTCCATATGGAATGTGGAACCCGCAGCTGGTAGGAGTGAGTGATGAGGAGTGAGCTCATCTTAATATACATTTTCAAAGTATATAATGCCGCTGCGAGTTTACATAGCAGATACAATACATACTCGTAAATACAACCGTTCAAAGGTATGAACAAACAAATACAAAAGCGCAAGCAGTATGTATGCATGTATGTGTGCTTGTGCGCATATCCTTTGTCCTTTTTGCTGTTGCTGTCGCTTTTCGCTGCTATTGTCTGTCCGTCCGTCTGTCTGTCTGTCTGTCTCTGCTACCATTATATTTTTTGCTCCTTCATTACGTTGCCAGAAAAGAGCGACACAGACACAGATACTCACACATGCACGTACACAGCCAAACAAAATTCAACTTCTCAAATTACAATAAAATTGTCCTGGCGACGAATGCTTTGTGCAGCAAATATCCTCCGAAATTTCAAAGCCTAGTTCGGTTTTGAAATGAATTTCTGCGCTGTGATGGGTTTGTTTTAGTTCGAGTGAATTCGGTTTCTTCTTAATGATTTCGACGCAAAAATAAAGTGGCAGCCGTTTACATATAAAATGGCGCATTCTAAATGCAAAGCAAAAAAAAAAAAGAAAAGAATCTAAAAATGAGCAATTTTAAAAATTTTTCCAATTTCAATTGCTCTTTTGTACCCAAGACATGAGTAGACTATTAGATAGAGCGAAAACCAGCCAAACTAACCATTCCAATATTCGATATTGCATTTTACAATTAAGAACTTTATTCAAGCGAAAATATATTCGTAAAATCAAATTAGATTCCGGTCTGCTGACTTATTAAACAACAACTACCTGCCGCCATAGTCGGTGCTGTGTTAAATTACCTTAACGTCAAATGTTCAAAGTGCACATTTTTATATTCATCTTTTTTTTCTTTATTTTATTTCGATTTTGACCTTCCAGTGTATTTGCGGTTTTATTTCTGGTCAAATGAATACGTCGATCTTGCTGCGTCTTAAGATTCTAGACAAAAGATTGCCTTGATTCTGTACGAAACTTCAACGTTTTAAGCTGCAAAATCTTTCTTTGAATTCGTGCGTTTTTAAGATATGAAGAAGATGCTTTATCTGCGATTAAAGGATAAACTAGAGTACGGCTGTGTTGGGTTTTAACTGAAAGCGTTTATGTGATTTGATTTTTTCACTTCAGTTAATATTCTGCAAACATAGTCTGAAGTCAAAATTTATCTTATTGATAAGAGCAAAAATTGCGAACTTCTCAGCTGCTGTTGCTTTTAATTTAAAATTTAATTTAACAAACTGCTTTGAATTTAGAATAGTCATAAGTTCTTTTGTTTCAAATCAATCAATTTTGGAATAACAAACACATTATATGCCAATTTATTCATTTTCAATAATAACTTTAAGCTAAGGTTTCGTTGCCAGACAAACAGATCGAGTTGACGCGTGTTCTAGCTGATCAACTGGTCATTTGATACAGTCTGAGCAACTAGTTTATGTAGTCAGCCACTAATTGATATTGCTTTCAGACGCGTCACTTTAAATTGATATTCATATTGACTCAGACTTTTATAGATTTTTGGCGTCACACAAGTTTTAGCTATGCAATATGTTGTAAACAATGTACATAATTATTTTTACTAATTGATGCCTATGCCCTGCAAAGGCTTGATCAACAACAAAAGTTGAGCTGATATAGTTTTGTCTGACTTTCGTATGTGTAAAGAAAGAAATTTCAGAAACTATAAATGATAGTCAAACTTATATTTTAGAAACGCAGCTAATGTTTAAAAAAAATTTGGCTTATACGCCTACAATACTACTTTTTGGCACTTAGAAGTGCGTAACACAGAGCATGTTGATCGAGAAGTTCTATGTCAGACTCAATCCATTGCTTTGCATGTTGCAACCTGAATTACCGACTGTTGTTCTAATTGTATATAATGGGTTTCTTTTGGTTGTTTTGACTCAAGAAAAGTAACGAAGAGTGTAAAAACTGTATATTATGCAGATTCTGTTTACTAGTGTGGTCATATAAGCAAGTAGGCAGGCTGTATAGATACGATTTGGAACATTATCAGCAGTTACTATTAGTAGCGATTACAGCAGCGCTGCTAAGATCGTTTAAAAGTTTTCTAGTCCCAAAAAATTACCTCCCTCGAAGCCATTTCTCATTCCCAGGACAAAGTATAAGTCACAAGAACTATCTGAGGGAAGCGAACAGACTCAGATCAATTTTATTCTAAGTCAGAAAAACTGCTAAGCGAATTCAAACTATTTAGCTTATAATCATTCTTTTTAAAGTCTCCAACTATGATATTACAAGTCCTTCTCATAATTCACCAACACATCATTCATAAAATAGGTTCCAATCTCCAGTAGTGGCCATACGCTTCATAGAAAAAAGTGTGTTTGAACTTTTCTCAACGTTATACCAGAATAAAACTTAGAAGCATTGCCAGATCTGGTAGTTAACAGTCGAACGATGAGCCTGATCCGGCAGATGCTTCATTGCAGAATTACAAAAATTAACGCTTTCTAGCATCATCCAAAGGGCTACACCTACAGATCACATAAAGTATGTATATTCGTCTTCGTTCTTGTTAATAGGCAAGTCCGTATGAAAATGGAGAACGAGACTTGTCTAGGTAGAGCCTTAAAATTTCGATATACAGATTCTCCGAAGGGCGTTCGCCCATTCTTACTTTATATATGAAAGAATGTTATTGATATTGTTATATGTATTTGCTAGAAATGCTTAACTTTTTCTACTTTACTTTAATTCTTGTAAAATATTCTATCTTCGACCAGAAGGGGTGGCCACATTTCGGATATGTTCCATCTTTCAGGGATTATGTTTGATAAAAACGATGTTGTTGTTATTCATTCAGATAGAAGTACCAAGTTTGGTGTATCTTATACTAATTTCAATAAAATATTCTTAACGGATCTAGAAAGGAACATATGGGCAAATCCCAGAAACAGTCCACCAGCGAACAATTTTTGAAATGAGCCTTTTGTTATTTTCTTTTATGTAGAACAATAGAGTAGATATCTAATTTTAAAAATTTATAACAAAAAAAACATTTCGATGTTTATAAATACAAAAGTTATTACCAAACCCAACCCAACCTCGGTGTTGTTACTTTTATACCAAAAATTAACATTTTTTCGGTATACATAATATAACATTATTGTTAACATAGAAGATCGGACAGATAGCTATATTAAGGTTTGTTTAATTCTCTTCAAATTTTGTATAACAGTTATTATGTTTCTATTTTGGAATAATTAAAATTATGTATGAAACGTCAAGACCAAGCGTTGTAGCGTGCGTCACGGAAATTAAGGTTTTTTTATATTGTTAGTATAAAAAAATTTTTTTTTTAAGTCGTCTATAGTTCTAAATCATATCTATTTTTTACTTTTAAGTTTATTTAAAAACAAAGTTCTACATATTTTTTTTTGTTTTTTTTTTGCAATTTAATTTCTGTAGCGTGCGTCACGATTTCAGTTTTGCCTAAAAAGAGCAGCAGTCCGTCCGTCCGTATGAACGAAAGAATCTCGGAAACGGTAATAGATAGAGACTTCGTGTTTTCTGCATTGGACTAGGACTTCTCCGGAATTTTACAAGTTTATTTTAAAATTTTGCCCCTCCCCCCCTTCCCCAAAAAATCACCCCCTAGACTAAAAATTTCTTCGGCACAAAAAATGCGTTGAAGATTTGATAGATGCTTTTGTGCCTTTAAATAATATTAATCGGCTCGATGAGGTTACAGAATGGAAGAATTGGCGAATTATTGATAAACGCATGGTGCTCAGCCAAACAAAAGGATCTATTTGTGATTTAATAAAGGAATTGGAATTGCAGTTACCTATTTTCAAAATGCATACTTTTGTTAAGAGAGTACCAACAAAAGTACTTTCAAAACCGAAAAATGTCTATTGGAAAAGATGAAGTTGTTTTACAAGTCGATTTTGCAGAAAACTATCGGCTCCTGAATCAGAACGAAATTCAATCGGCACATTTTGTGTTGCCTGGTTGCACAGTACCACAAAATCATTTGCAATCACGAGCAACCAGTTATCACACAACAAATTTGATGTATATTGCTTCCTTAAGCTAATAATCAAAAAAATAAATAAAAAGCATTCCGTTACCAAAATCTTCATATTTTCCGATGGCTGTGCAAGTCAATTTAAAAACAAATTTATAATGTCAAGTCTACCGCATTTTAGAAAAGAGTTTAACGTTAGCCACTTTGAGTGGAATTTTTTTGCAACTTCCCACGGAAAGGGTGCAGTTGATGGAATTGGAGCTATTGTAAAGCGAATCTAATTCTGAGTAACGCCAACGACTTTTTTAATTTGGCAAAAAAACATATACATGGCATTTCCATTTTATATGTTAGTGGCCGATATATAAGAAATACTACTGGTTTTCTTTCGGAGAGGTGGTCGAACATAACGAGCATACCAGGAATAAAAAGCAATTATTATTTTGCATCATTTAATGAAAATGAGCTCGAAATGGCCCTTACGGCAGACTCATTTAAGAAAAAAATTAATTTATAAATTGTTCATTTTTTAAAACATTCATTATTTCATATAAATTCATTGTAAACATATTATATTACATAAATTCATTAAAACATACATATATATATTTCATAACATATTTCATAACTTCATTTAAGTTTCAAAAAATAAAAAGGTTAACAAAATTGAGAGTTAAAGAATTATTACCCAAACAAAAAAAAAAATTTGGTTCTATTTTCGTAGCGCACGCTACATTTTTTCTACCATGGAAAAAATGTAGCGTGCGTCACGTAACGTGCGTCACAATCGTTCACGGTGTTTGCTAAAAAACCATAAACTTTTTCGACTCCAAATAAGCAAATTCTTAATTCTATTATTCTCAGCTTTATTTTAGATATTGGATTTTGTGTACTTTATTATGCATAATTCGCTAAAAATTACAAATGAAATTGAAAATTTAAAAGTAACTTCCATTTTGTGTAGCGTGCGTCACAACACTTTATGAACAATTATTTCGGAAAAGGTAAAAGTAAAGAAGCTATATTACATGTCATTCGAAAGTACACTTCAATCCCTCTATGCACTATACTAAAGTTCACGGTATATCTTCTAAAAACCCAAAAAAAATTTATAAAGTAATCTACAAAAGCGTACGAATGTAACGTGCGTCACGCGAGATTTGCCCATATGCCATATACAAAATTTAATGTTCAATGAGGGTACAGGATATATCGAAGTAGAGCACACTCGACTGCAGTGTTCCTTCTTTTTGTTAGCTCAAAATAGAAAATTTGTGCAGGCCGGACCACTAAAAAGGGTAGCTCCATACAAATATATACTTTAGATATTTTTTTATGAAAAAAAAAATTTTGTTATTTTATCTATAAACTCCAAGTTTGATGTATTTTACGTTAACATACATATTCGTAGATCGGAATATTCAAGGGGATACACGATACTTTGATGTCGAGCACAATCGACTGCAGAGTTCGTTCTTCTTTTTAGATAGATAAGTAGGAGTAGCAGACCATATAATGCAGCTATAGTCTGTATAAACATCGTGAGATTTTTCTATGTAGAAATGTCCATCTGGCTATCTATGTATATAAAGTACGATAGCACGGAGGATTTAATTGATAGAGACTTTGAATTGAATACTTAGGCTCTTTTCAGACAAACTGTTACCTTTTGTTATTAGTTCGAGTGCTAGCACTAAATATCTAATTTGTTAAAATTCGCACCTTATTCTGTGCTAAAGTTCACACTTTGTCATGGAACAAAATAAACTTCCACATCAGCATATATGATGCTTGACACGATTAGCTGCGCATGTCAATCAAACATTGTCGGCTGTGACACCTACCGCTGATAACTAAACAGACTCCAACCGAGCGATTTTCAGAACAGATGCTGAGGAACACGTTTGGCAGGAGATGAACTTGTGGAATAAATGCGTTGTCCAAATGTGTCTCAATAGGGACATATATATTTTGAAGATAATTAAGATAATTGAATCATCATTAATGAACGTCATTCGATATCGATTGTTTTGTTTAAAACAGCAATGTAGCGTATGACTTAATATTGCAGGACCAACAAATGACACACACTGAAAATATTACATGAATATTTAGTCATTCAGAAATTAATAATTTCATATTATACTCCCGTTGAATCATGCGCAATTTGATGGCTAACTATTTCCTATTATTAAGATAACAGATTTTTGCAGTAGTCATCAAAGTAACCTTAGTATATTAAGTCATTGTGGCAAGCAAGTCCCAAAGAACGAAAATTGAAAAAATTGTATGACCAGCTTGATCAGCTCGATAAGATTATCTATTTAGCCAGGCCGAAAGGTGGCCTGTTCATCTGCCTATCTATATGACTTACTGTCGTGGCTAGTCGATCCATTTTAAGCGAATCAATTCATAAATCATTATAGAAACTCTTTGAAACAACCAAATGTGTGAAATGCAGTAGCTTTCGCACATTTACATGATTTTTTATGATCAAATGTAATAAAAAGAACGGTGCGGGCTTCATTTGAATGTAAGTAAGAATGAGAAAGAACCATGCAGCCATGTGTTATCGATATCAAAATACCCTAAAGCCCCATGAAAGCATTAATTTGTACAGGGGACATATTCCTCTCTGGATCCGTGTTAGATATTTAATTGGGATTAGTGCAACATAAGATAAATTTACAGTTTCAAACTAAACTTAAGCATAACACTTTGTTTTTCCTATATAAACCAAGGAAGCGGTACAGATTTCTATGGGGGCAACTCCTCGTAGTGGTTGGATATAGACATATAGTATATAAATTATTAGATTAGAATTGTAGTAAGAACAAATCAAATTGTTTTAGTGAAAATAATAAGAAAAAATAAAAACATTTTGTCATTCAATAGTTAAGAAAAGAGGGGTATTTTTTTATGATTAATAGAAAGAAATTGGCACTTTCTGGCACTAAATTCTGATTATCTAAAGGGTTAATATAAGGGACTAAATATCCAAACTTGAAGCCTTTATTTTAAAAGTCTCCAAGCCAGACAAACAGACAAGTCGATATTGGCTTTATATTTGTAGGGGCTATCCCTTGTAGTGGTTCGATTTGGACCTTAATGGTATTTTATTAGGATTGATGTAAAATACAGATATTAACTTTTTATACAATATAATTTTTCATACATAGTCCAGAAAAGTGTACAAATTTGTAAGGGGCTATACTTTCTAGTGTTCCTGTTTGTACTTATATGAAATATTTTTTTATGATTAACGTAAGATACATCAAATTTAGTGTTTGTCCATATTGCAATACAAAAATTCAGAAAGAGGGGTACGTTTGTATGGCTAGTGTTAACATTCCTTAGGTAGGGAGTTTGGAGTTGGAACGTATGTGGATATAATTTATCTTAAGAAGGAATAGGAAAATATCAATACATATCCCAATTCTCGTTGTTTATACGGATAGCTAGAAAGCCGGATAAGTATATATTGCTTTGACTTTTGTTGCTTTTCAACAGACTCAAACAAAGTACCACATCTAATTGACTTTTATGTTTTCAAAAACATAAATATACATCATTTTATTATTAAATCTCGTTTTGAACTGTCTTATCACTCTCCAATTCAGCTCGATTACCTGACTACCAACCCTTTACTATTCGAAAACTTATTGGTAAGCATATAAAGAACTTCTGAATATACATTTACGATCGGAGATATCATTCAAATCTGCAAATGACATAAAAAGTTCCGTGATAGATTTTAATGACGCTGTAGCTAAAGCGGCGCTGAGTTCCACTACGGATTTAATTCGAAAATAAGTTATACAATTCACACCTACCTAAATTCGCCATCAAATTGAGAAAAAAAAAGAAAACTACGAAGAATCTGGCAAACTAAAAGATGCTCTGAGGACAAAACGAAGCTAAATCAAGCAACTAAGCATGTTAAAAAAGTTTTTAGACAAAATACTAACAAGTACATATGTAGAAAGTTATCTAACCCAACTGAAGCCAAATTTAGATACTAATTTCTTCTTATGGAAGGTTCTTAAAATATTACAAGTAAGACGAACCACAATGCGAAATCCCCCATTAAAAAAGACAAATGGTAGTTGAGCAAAAACACAGTTTGAAAAGTCAACACTTTGAACTGACTTTTATCAAAACACATTTAAGAATGAACCATAAAACTGTGAGCGCATCCCAGAAACTTCAAGCAGTTCAATTTGTAATATGCCAATCCGGTATGTATCTGCAAACGAAATTTAAATCAAAGAAATCTCCCGGTTACGACATGATAACTGGAAAATTGCTTAAAGAACTTCCAAAGAGTACTATACAATATCTCCAAAATTTGTTTAATGCTGTAATAAAATATAATAAATAATTTCCAAAGACATGTAAGGAATCAAAGGTGTTTGAAATAATAGTTCGTAACAGACCGCATGCCATACTTGAGAACCTGACCATTAACTTGAATTCCGAAAACACCATTCAACAATTTAACAAATACATAGAATAGATAACAAAACTTCTACAGATCTTGATGACAAGAAATTTTATATTGTAATTTTTCTCATTTGTATTTTTGGAATATGTTCATCATTTAACAAGGTATGGCATAAGGGATTGTTATTCAAACTAAAATCTTTTCTTCCGCATGACTTTTACCTTCTGCTAAAAAGTTACTTATCAGATAGACACTTTTATGTAAAAGTCAAAGTCGCTTTCTCTTCAATCAGACAGATTATTGCAGGAATACCCCAGGAATATAGTGTATTAGGACTTTATAACTTTTATATGTTCTTTTCACTTGAGATATACCACCACCAAATGAGCACGCTTCTATAATGACTACTTTTGCAGACGACACAGTCTTGCTCTCTGCTCATAATGATGTATCTTTAGCTTCTAGAAATCTTAAAGGTGTATTAGATACTACAACTACTTGGTGTTGGCCAATTAAAATTCAAAAAATGGAAATCTTTAGCTCCTATGGTTTTTGAGATTTTATCGTTCATACAAACGAATGACGGACGGACAGATAGACGGACATAGCCACATCAACTTGACTACATTTGCCAAACTTGGTACTTCTGGCTTAACTCGCGGAACCAGGAGCGCCCACCACTTGTGTATATTTGGCACACTTTTGAGTCGCTTAAGAAATCTATATCTTTCGAGTAGGAATTATAAATAGTTAAACCTTTACTTTATAAAATGAAACGCTTATTTTTGAGCTGCGATAAAGTCTAGCTTAAAATATCAACTTATTTTTACTTTCGCGTATCAAATTGACAAATTTTTGGTTTAAATCTAACTCTAAATCTAATTATGACCGTTTTCCAATTACCTTATAGTAATCCAGCGTTGAAAAGTTTTGATAGCACGGTACATTATACAACATATTCCAGAGTTGTATAATCCTTTAACCGTAGCAGCAGTCAAACGTTGTAATATATGTGAAAAGTTTTACGAGAATTGAACTTACATAAAATTGCATTGAATTGTTTAACGTTTTAGAAATATAAATTTGTATATTAAACAAAAAAAAATTCAATATCACCAGCTAAATTAACACTTTACTACTGTAGAACTAAAAAATATAATAATATTAACTGATATATATCTTAAGCGATGCACTTTCATACATTTACACAGCGGTTAATTTTATTCACATCACAATTGAATACGCTTAGAGTATCTTTTCTCGTTTTGTTTTATTTGTGCTTTTGTGTGTTTTAATTAATATGCGCTCTAATTTTCGAATGGCTGCGGCCGACGGCTCTTAACAAACTAATTCACAACAATTTAGGTTAATTTTAGATAATTCTTTTTCGCATACAAATCGTTTAAAGAACAAAACATGCCCGGAAACATTAATTAATGCATTAATTATTTCGAATTATTTATTTCAAAATTTTTCATTTCACTTGTTTTTTTTTTTTTGCTTTCTGCTGATTTAGCGTGTAAATAATTGATTTATCCGACAACTCGTCAAACTTCTCATAAAATTGCGCGACAACTAACTCGTTGAATTTCGAAATAATTATGCTCAGGCTTTGCTGTGCTCTGTTCTGTTCCGCTGTCGGATCTTATCGGACGGTGGCTGGGCTGCCCTGCCTTGCCTCGTTATACGTATCTACATGTCTGAATACAATACATGTAGAGGTGGTTCTTTGGTGGGCTTGTCAGCGTCAGCTGCGCCAATGCCCCAGTGGTGGTATTTTGACTCAGATAAAAATCATCAACATCCGTTGTTGTATCTGTGTGTACAGACTATACGCGTGTGTGTGTGTTTGGCTGAGTTTGAGCGTTGAATGAATTTGAGTGCTTTTTAACGCTTTCGGTGCTTCTGTATTTTGTAGATACATTTGTATGTAGAAGTACAAGGTACATCCAAAAATGTATCTGTAGCTGTATCTGTGTATTACTGCACAAGTACATATGTACATACATATATACCCAATACGTGTACATGTGTGTATGCTTGACAGTGTATTTTGCAATGTGATATTTTTTTTATCGTCATTGAAGCTAAATTTTTTTCCCCTTTTTTGATTTTCGCTCATGGGTTTGTTGATATTAGGGCGGGATTTCTTTATCAAATTAATTTTTTTTGCACTTAGATTTTGCTACAGTTTTGTTGAATTGGCAGTTTTGCAAAAAAATGTTCGTTGCTAAACTAATGAATTTGTGCATGATCCACACTTCATTAGCCAAAAATTTGTCCCTAGCGCTATTGTATGTACGGGTGTATGTATACAAATGTGTAGGATGTCTCAAGACTCCAAGAAAACAAAACAAAAATAAAAAAAACTGTCTGCATATTTTTTTAACCCACTGATGTCATTAAAAATATTTTACACTTGATTGAGCAGCCTTTTAAAAGTCGGTTTATATTAAATTTGACAATTTAAATGAGGGTAAAAAGATGTACACCAAAAGTTCAATACAGATTATAGGTTGATAATAAAAATAATAAGAAACAAAAAAGAAGAACAATCATTAATTTAACATCAGTAATCTCAAGCCTTTCACAAACGGTATACAAGGTCTTAAGTATAAAGAAAATAACATTTTAAAGGCGAATTAGAATATTAAGGTAATATAAACTATTGATCTGCACATGTAATATAAATGCGAAAGTAACTCAGTCTGTCTGTCATCTTTTCACGCCTAAATCGCTGAACCAATTTTTATGAATTGTGGCATAGAGATAGATGCGACATGAGACTAGGACATAGGCTATTAAAATCTGAGAGGTCGATGCAAACATTTAAGGTACAGGTTCAAATGTGTATACATGGTAATTCCATTGGATTTACTATATAAATGTCTAATATGGAACACATGACATATAGATAAATGGGACTTAAAACTTTAAAAAATGTTTCTTATTGATATTTAGGCACTGTACCGAAGGTACAAAAACCTATTGGTTTTGTGCAAATGTATGTAACAGGTAGAAATAATGGTCGGAGACCCCCCAAAGTTATCCCCATTATGGTCAGGAGTGATAGAGGAGTCGATATAGTCATGTCTGTCTGTCCGTATGAACGAAACGGTAATAGATAGATACTTCGTTCTTTTTGCATTCGAGTAGGACTTCGCCGGAATTTTTCTAGTTTAATTTAAAATTCTTATCTCCCATTTCCCATAAAATCCACCTCAAGGATGAAAATTTCATCGGCACAGTATAGAGACAACGTCTTTCTTAGCCAAAATCCCAAAATTTAATCGGATAATAAATGACGATTTTATAAGCAATTAAATTTGAACGACCTATGATACTTCTGTCCTCCCTCTTCTTTGCATACATAAAAAAAGATTTTACAAACGCAATTTCCGGTCATGACAAATGACATCAAATCTTGTCCAAATTTGTAAAGGACCAGAAAAACAACCGGATATATTTCTATCTGCTTTAATTTGGAAAATCATCACAGTTATAATCACAACATGAAGATGGCTCTGTAAAAAATATTTACCTCGGCCCTCGACCGTCGATCAATGATGATCGCATTCAGGAAGGCACACCAGCAGCTGTAGTCTTGTGTACCTGGTAATTCCAACGGTCGTCCTCTATTTCGGTATCCTCTAATCAAATGTGGTCCCCCATGTAAACCATGCGTGCTTGAGCTTTTTCATCAATTCGAATGATTATGCGCTATAATATGTCAACCTCATCAAATAGCTCGTACAGCTCATACGGGACCTAAAGTCGTCGCCGACTTCCTCTCAAACATTTCCAACGTCGTTTCGTCTAACTCAATCAGTCCATGCCTCTGCACCATACAGTTAGACCAGGAGTATCAGCGTCTTGTAGATATTGATTTTCGTCTTCCGAGAGAAAATTTTATTTCTAATTGGCTTGCTGAGGCCAAAATATCAACTATTTACAAGCGTTATTCTTTGCCTGATCTCGAGGCTGACTTTGTTGTTGCTGGTTATTTCGTATCTAAGATAGCCGAAGTTTTCTACAACATTAAAGTTGAAATTCTCCATCGTCACTTACCCTCCAAGAAGCGATCTCTGATCTCTGAGAACGCCTTGATGACTCGCCGTCCCTGCTATAAATCAATATCATTTGCGTACGCGAACAACAATATTTCCTTTTGGATAATCGGCCCCTACATATTCTGTATGTGCGGAAACTGGCGTAGAATGTATTCCAACAGAAGATTGAAAACATCGCAAGACAGCGCTTTACTCTGCCTGGTATCTTGGTATCAAAAGGTTTGGTTTACCCTGACAACGCTTTGTGTGTGTAATAGCGTCATCATGCAAAGACCGACGATCATTGTCGGGATACGTAGTGAAGACAGGGCGTCGAAAAAGTTCGATCGTATCGGCTTTAAAATCTACGCTCATCGGACCATATCTTAAATAAAAGTTCGTGCACACTTCTAACCAATACGAAAAACGATTTTAGAAGTCAATTTCTCGAAAAACGACCGGAATTGACGTGTGCCAGTAGCTGGGCAATGATAGCAGGAGGGCACTCTCCCCTACATACAAGGTATGTCTCAAACTTTCCCGAACTTTTGGAATATAATACAAACTACAATAGATTTTTGAGTACTCCCTCCGACTGAATACACTTATTAGCTCGATCAAATAACATTTCAAATGTGTGTTTTAGCTCGTTGGCCGAAATGACCTTTACGACGTCGCTGCACGCCTTTTAGATGGCCTCTACATCAGCAAAGCGCCGTCCTTTCATGCATAATTTCAGCTTGCCGAACAATAAAAAGTCACATGGTGCCAAATCAGGTGAATACGGCGAGTGTTTAATGATCAAAATTCGACTTTTGGTCAAAACACCGATCACAAGTGTTGATCGATGAGTGGCGCATTACCGTGCAACAAATTCCAACTTCCTTCTTCGAAATATTCTGGCTGAATACGACGGATACGATGGAGGAAGCACCTCATAACACCAAGATAAAATGGTCCAATAATTCTTTGGACCGGTGAAATAATGCCCTTCGAATTGTAGATACAAATCCAAATTGTCTTCACTTTTGTCTTTTCCAAACGTGATTTTTTTTCCACTCCGCATTTTGACGTTTGGTTTCAGGATCGTCTTGTCACCAGTAAAAATGTTGAAAAGAAAGTTTTGATCCTTTTTAGCATCTTCAATGATGTCTTTCGAATGTTGAATCCGAAGCGCCTTTTCCTTGTCTTTCAATTGATGCGCTTTCGATTAAAGCCCAAGTGATCGAACGAAATGCGATGGATTCAGTCTTTGGACAATCCCAATTCCGATTCCATGACTCATTTTTGATGAATTCACGGAAGATTTCGGTCGGCCCGAACGTTCCTCGTTATTCAAGTCTTTCCGATCGTCTTTGAAACGTGTATACCAGTCGAAAATAGTGGTACAACATTGACAATTATTCCCATAAACGTGTTTCAAAAATTCGTGAGTTTCGGTAAAAGTTTTACCAAGTTTAAAACAAAACTTAATATTGGATCTGTGTTAAACACTTAATTTTTCACCGATGACAAAAACATACTGTCACATTAGACGCTACATCTCCACTTCCACTTTTCAAAATGTCATGAAATGTTGAAGGAAATGTCAATGAAAAATGTCCCTTTCCAATGCACGTCCTCACCAAGAGGTGGCTCCACATTTGCTTTGTATGCAATCCTGAAGGTTCTTTGTTTAAGGCTCTGCGAGTTTAACAAACGGACATGTCTATATCGACTCGAATTCTTGTTGGGGCTGCCGATTTTATGGACCTTTATGGAGAATCTATTATGTGCAAGTTGTCTTTGCTCATACGAACAGCCAGACAGATGGACAGACGGACTTGTCTATATCGGCTCGTCATTAAACGCTGTTTAAGCAATTTATATACTTTATGCAGTCTAAATCGCCTCCTCCTTTTACCCTATGAGTACAGGGTATAAAAATAAAAGAAGAACTAAAGAACAAAAGTTTCTTATAGTAAAGACAAGACCATTGAATAAGCAGATAAAACGAATCATCTAGGAGAAAAGAGAGTTAAAACTCTCTCCGTTACTCCTTATGATCTGCTAAATTTAGAAGGACTTACTACTTTTTCGTATAACTTATAACTAAATTATCGTTTCTAAGAGAATATAACTTCAATACAATAAATTTCTGAGAATAGCTTTAAAATATGTACTTATTTTCAGCCATCTATAACCATAACAACCCACATTCATCTGTCTAAAATGCACTTAAGAAAAGTTCAATGCCTCGCTGGGTAGTAGTTAATTTACTTTCTTTCGTTATACATATTTATTTATTTTCCAGACAGAGATTTATTATCTGCGTAAAGTGCTCAAAATTTTTAGACAGCATATTGCTTAGTTCCATTGACAGTTGGACCTTTAATGCGGCATAATAAATATTTGCACAGCCATTTTGTGCACTAAGCGCCACCCTTAAGCCCCCAACCCGAGCGATTCGATTCAACAAACTCAGCTGCGTAGCAACCCAATGGAGTAGAGTACGCCCTGCCAAAAAGTAAACATCCTATCAACAGAAGCATTCTCTTTGTATACTGAATGCAAATATGTATCTCCAGGATACAACGCCTGCGCATTTCGATTTAACTCAAACGAAAACGCATACAAAGACATGGCATTCGTATGGAATATACAGTATATTGGGTATGTAATACAGCATGTATAGTGCCACTCTCTACCAGACTTTAGCAGCAGAAAACATTTTATTGAAATTCACATAAAAACACTTTAATTACTTTAAATTAGGTTATAAAATGTCAACAAAATGACATAATGAACTATGATTTCGTGCATTGAATTTGAATATTTCCTGAGGCGATTAAGCCATTCTCAGGTTCCTTGTTTGTATTGTTTCGATATATAAAGAGGCGACAAGTCGAGGTGAGGTGAGTCGTTGGTGCTGATAATTCTATTTCTGTTTTACTTTGATTGCTTCATAAAAAAAAGCTGATTTCAAAGTCAGTAGACAATCGGACCACCAAAGTTGTTAAGCTACTTATAAAGGCTACCAAGATTTGTCACGCCACTTTGTCTGAAGTGAGTGTCTTGCGAGATCTTTGAATGAAGGCTGGAAGTGGCTTATGTGGAACTTTTCGATGAAACGTTTTTAATAAACGCGTACTATATACAATTTATGTTTACTGTGCAACCTGTTTAGTTTAACACCTCAATTCGGTAATCTCTCTTTAAATGTTTAATAACTAATTTTAAGCGAATTTCATTTGGTGTCTCACACAATATTACTTTAGAATTTAAACTTCATATTTGCCAAAAATAATATGGAGCTGGCTGCACAACAGTTCGAATTGATTCTGTCTAATCTACCTGATATATCCATTGCATTGGGTGGTTTGAAAGCTCTTCAATAGAGTAAAACATTAGGTTAGTCTAGGATGAGTATTGATCCTACCAAATTGAAAATAACAAACTGGAGAAGATACAGCAAAGAATTGGCAGCGCTACCAGAAGCTGCTTTCTGCGTAAAATGACTACTAAGTGCAAATTCAAGAATATTGGATTTCTAAATAGACTTAACGGTTGGTAGTATACAAGTACATTAGACTCAACTATTCTCAACTATTCCACACTTTATTAATGCCCATCACAATCGATAACTGGATCAAAATAATACGAAACGAAAAGCTTTGCAGAAACAATTTCGCTATTGGTTTTCATCCGATTACAGTTTGTTATACACAGATAAACAGATCAAAGTGTGAAGAAGTCCACAAACTAAAGGATCTTTTGACGAGATCCGATATAGTTTGCTCCAGTTTGCTATATGTTATGACTTAATTGCAATAATTTATTGTTTTTAATAAAATCTCAAAATGACGATTGTAGCATCTGGTGTCATGCTAGATAAAGAAAAATTTCGTGTACGTTCTTCGACACTTTCAAATCTTCTGGAAGAGACGGCAGCATCCTAGGATATTCTCTGCTACATAACTGCTTAGATCTTTCTATGAAGCTCATGAAATGTCTCAGAAGAGCTGGCTACAATATAGGCCCTATTCCATATTGCAGGATGGCGAACATTTTTGTCATCATCAAACAGAGCCTATGGAACTAGACAATACCTATAGACCTATCGACAATAGTACGACTAATTGATTCTCCAAACTAAATAATGATGAAATATCACTCCTAGCCAACAAAATCTAAGAACCTTCCAATTAAAGGACATCGTTATGTTTTCTATTCTTATATTGAGGGTTACTCTCAAACATCACTCGAGAACTTGCAGCTAGACGATATCACCATTGTTTGGGTGGCAGATACATATATTCAATCAGCGTAACAAAACGTTTACCCAAGACAATGTCTTATGTTGTCGATAACCTCTTTACCATGCTCAGCGAGCAAGGATATATCATCATTGGTTATACAGATGACCTAGTTATTCAATATTTACCATGTCTGATGTGATGTGCTCTGCTCTTCGAACGGCGAACGAGTGGCGTACCAATGAAGGCATCAGCGTAAAACACTCACAAAATAAGGCTATTAGAGTAATTATAATTGTCTTTTCTATCGAGGTCTCTTTTCGAAGATGATCATTTGGATGTATATCAAAATGGTAATACTAATCTTCAGCTATATCCCTTTTGTATACTTGACCAAAGTCGGATCTTTAGCTCTAAGAGTGCAACGAAATTGGCTATTGGAGCTGAGTATTCGTTGTGGGCACTTGCTTGTCGTGAAACCTAAGTCTACACACTATGCCACGCTTTGTTTATGGTTAATATTAACTATATATCTCCCAAAAAAGAGGCTCCTAAATATTAAATTCCCTTCTTTTGGTCAGCACAACATACAAAAAGTTTAACTGCAAAAACCTACAAAACTTTAAATAGCCAGCGGGGACTACCGATATAGTCCAAGTTCTCCGGCTATTTATCGCATATTTCCGGCTATTTAAAGCAAAGCATAGAGCTCCTTCTCATTAATACTTTTTCAAAAACCTTGAAAAATGTTACAAGCAAGCTAATGAAGCGGTATGATGACAGGAATTTTTCAAGCTTATTTTGATTTGGAATCATTATTACCTTCCCTTGAGTTGGGATGTGTTATAATCTTCAAACAGCATTGTAAGTGTTTGTCAAAAAACGAATGCAGTTCTGCGGAAGATTTTGAATAGAAATATTTGATGGGAATTATTTTTGTTTCAACTTCTGCAACGGCATAAAACTATATTGGCAAGGTTATTCGATAACAAAATAAGCATCCAAAGCCATGTGCTTTCTCTTCGTCTGATTTTGCAATAAATTCAATTATTGTCTTTAAGAGCTTTGCTTTTCTTAATAAGTCGTTTCAGGTATTTCGTGGCTATCTATAAACTCTGCTCATAATATCTTGAAAACGGATCAAGGTTGATTAAATATTCTTCTTGATCAAATATCCTTAAATAAAATAGCCACATTTTGAGACCAGTAGCGGCTTTTTTAAACAATCTTTTATCCCTTATCCTTATAGGCTTTGACTTTCATGTCTTTCTTTCAGAGAATTCTTTTATTTTTTATTTGGCGCCATACATCAACGCTCAGATGTAGCTGGAACTGATTACCAATTGCTTGATGAGTTTCAACAGATAAGTTTATTTCGGCTCCCGACTTCAATTACGTATCCATGTATATATATTGTTTCAGTCCCTTAATTTGGCAATATTTGTTTTTGGTGTGTGTGCGGATGTTTCGCATTGAAATTTTTATAGACAGCATATCGCGGGAAAAAGTAAACCGCTGTATCTCTAATTATGAAAGCGAATATGAAAAAGCTTAATAAAATGTAGGGTTGGAAGAAAATCTAAACTCAGTCAAGAAAACAAGCAGTTAAACTTTGGGCTATGGTAAATTATTCAAACTTCGAAATCATCTATCGCTATCAGATTAAAACTTTAATTCTCACAGATTTTTTTTTTCTTGCAGTTCCAAAAATATTTTTCAACTACTCAAGACTAAAATCTAAAGTATTTCGCATTGTTTTTGGTAGAAGTTCTATAAGTTTCTGGTATTTGACTCATTTTTGTATCTAATTACATTGCAAAGACTTTCCTAGCCCACATAACTATTAATCCATTTACAGTAATAGTTCGATTTATGGAGTTATTTGCATTATTTCCACAGCACAATTACAAAATTTCTGTCTGGCTCTCAGAAAAGAATATACATATATGTATATATTCTTCGTTCCCAGCTGGATTCTATACATCTGGTTTAATATAGACATTACTGTCTGCAACAGACATTTAGCGCTTGGATAATTTATTCTCAATAGGATATGTAGCTACGATAAAGATTATATAAATTTATGTTATATAACATTTTGTAACTTTTAGTAATCATAAAAAAGTACATTTTTTGTTTGTTTTTATTAAATGCTTACGAATTAGTCTTCCACTCTTTATAAACCCATAAAATCGTTTACTTATCACGATCGTTGACCATTATCAAATTTGTTTGAAATCAAGAAATAAATTATATCTTAAACATCGTCATAGCATATGTCACCTACTATTTGGTTAAATATGAGATAAACAACAAAACAGAAACAAAAAAAAAATTATAAAACAACAACAAAACACAACAATCAGATATTTTAATGACCTCCTATCAAGCACTTAAGTGAAAAGAATTAATTTTGACTTTTTGTCTCTTACGACTAACATGGGGGCATGGGCACTGGGTATGGGCATTGGGCACGGGCACGGGCTCAAACATATACACAGACAACAGACACACGCACTCGTAAAGTGAACAATCGAAGAGATCAGGTGACCCCTTAACACACAAAAAACACGCACAACACAGATACACACTGACGACTGGGGCGACTCGTGTGTGAGAATGTATCTGTGAGTGCGTCGAGTATCTGTGTCGTTTCGTTAAATGCCACACTGCCTTTTGTTTACAGCGTCACAGCTCCGCCAGGTGACAATTCTTCTTCTGATTATATGATGCCACAAGATGCCAGCATGATAAAATTCTTTATTTAGACTGTTCCAATCCATGTCAGCCCGTATCAAAGTGAAACCAGCCATTCATAGTATGTATACATATGCTTCCCTAGTGAGTAACTAGCAACTTGACTAAAGTAATCTATTACGTTTTTTAATGTTTCCGAGCAAGCACCTCAAGTCTGGGATCGAATTCTTATTGTATGTGCACATATATGTATATTAAGACTGGATATGCCATACTTACACCGGCGGCTGAACTGAATTACATATTTACTTATTTGAAACCGTATGCCACATTGTTTTCTGTAAATATTTGATTTCTCATCATAATTATTGTGGTTCGTCTGATAGCTTTTTTTGTTGTTCTTCATTTGTAAACTGTAGCGCCTGCAACTGACACCGCTGGCAACAATAAATGTTTAAAATCAATTTTTATTTGTCTGGAGCATCGAATAACCTGGCGTTTATAATCAAAATGTGATTCACTTTATGTTTCGGTTATTGTTAGATTTTATTTCTAACTCGTTTGTTTAAGAAATTTAATTCTGTCGCTTCCGATTTAGGCATAAATAAATAGAAAAGTCAAGAGCTTATTTAATTTTAACTTGTTCAATGTTGTTAATATTATTTATAAGAATGGAGTCTTAAGATAAAATTGCAAATACTTAAAATATCATTGATTAATTTCAATCCTTGCTTGATTAAGTGAATGTAAAATAACGAATTTGTTTATTATGTAATTCAAAGATTTGTGAAAATAAAGCAGAGGTCGGATTGGTTGGGATAGTTTAGTTCAGACAACGACGTATACTTACATAGTTGCATTGAAATCGCCAAAATGTTAGTTGATATAGATGAGTCGCATTGCTAGCTCTTTGACTTTTGTACGTATTTGGAGTTAATACTCAACAGTTTCGGCTTCTGGATTAAAGAAGGAACATGTTTCGAAATCGCCGCAAAAAATCATCAGCGGAGCAAACCATCGATTTCATCTAAATAATTGACTTCGAATTACCCCGTAAAAGTTTGAACCATAGATTTATATTTGGAGTGGTCCGAGTCGATATTGGGATCACGTCACGTTCGCACGTCCAACATGCTCGATGCGTGTCTTCCGTCAGTCAAAACATGATCAATTTGGATGCGTGTAGTTTGATCGGTCATGTAGCCTTGTAAATGTTGAGGTGTTGAAATCTGGTACTGCTAACTACCATATTCCAACCTGCGGCGAAATGGATTAGGCTCTCTTCTTTGTCTGGTGTTTGGGACAGCGTATAGACATTCTAAGCGCTCGAAATCGTCATCATAGGGTTCTATCCGAGGCTTCCTTTTTGTTTTAATTAGAGTGATTTTTTTCCAAAGCCCAGCGCAACAACCTCTATGTAATGGGGGTGTTTTTTGCATGTTTTTCTTACCGCCGAATGGCTGTTCAGAGGCTACTGTCTCCTTTTTTTTCATTAGTTGACAATCAGAGATTCAGATTGCTGCACATCACTATTTATCTGGACATTCCATCTCCTTGCCACCCCCTATTAGGGAAAGATAATCCTGTAGGCATTGCTCGCAACTAGACCTGCTCAGAATGCACATATCATCAGCAAATATAGCAATCATCATTTTCGATGCGTAGTTTGATATGACTCCCTCAGGAGATGGGAGGTCAAAAGCGAAGAGGTTGAAGAGCAACGCTCCTAGGACGCTGCATTGAGCGACCCCAAGACTACGAAAAACTGGCGCTCCTCCAAGAACGCAGAGAGCAAACCGTTGTGCCATACTCTATCGAAAGCTTGCTGAATATCGACGAAGACAGCATTACAATTCTCTTTGTTATCAAACGCCTCTAGAATGTTATTAACGACTCTTTGAAGTTGTTCAGCTGTACCATGTCCGGAACGAAGTCCGAACTGGAGATTTTGAAATAGACCTTTGAAATCTATTAAGTCGAATAATCTGGTAGCGGAAATTCTCTCCTAAACTTTCGAAAGTGACGGAAGAAGACTAATTGGTCGGTATGATTCAGGATTACTTTCCGGTTTGCAGGACTTGGAGGAAAGTACATATTGCAATTTTATTATAGCATTGAACAGCGTTACCAAGAAGAGAAGTGCATTTAAGGTGGCGTGACATATTTTTATAAACTTTTTCAGAAAAACTCTAAATTTTGACAACCGGCTACCATTTCAAGAATAACTAAAAATTCCTATCCATCTGTACCACTAAAGTGACATTAAAAATTATTTTATTTATCCAAAATCTAATAAAACATTTCAGTTTTTGCGAAAGTTCACCTAATAAATACATACGAGTATGTGTAGTATATGCTTTAGGTTTGTCGTAATCTCACAAATCTTAAATTTCAAAACAGCATTTTGCTTATATGCATTTATAATTCTGTATAGGTATTTCGTATCTAAAACCATAAAAACCGCAAAATCAGCAGTGTTTGTATCAAAGGCAATGTTGAACGATGACAACGACAGCGAAAAAGTGACATTTTTTATAGAAATAATAATATACAATGGCTGCCAAAGAAAAAGATACTTTACTTCATGTGTCTTTATTATACGCTTCTTCTTTTTATCATTCATTATATACAGACAATATATAAAGAAATACATTTTTATAGCTTCACAACGCAAAACAAATTTCTGCTTTAATGCTTTGCTGCACAAAGCACTAACATTGTTAATTTGTAATTGGCATATTGTAGATACATATGTATCTCGACTTATGTATAAGCAAGTACGCTGCGATAGATACACGTACAAGTCGCTACTATAATTTGAAAATAAAAATGGCGTCTTGTATATTTAGATTTCTTGTATTTATAAGGAAGTCTAATTCAAAACCTTGCTAATAAAAAATAATTTAGTTAGGCATTTATTGAGACGAGGCAAGCTGAAAATGCTACCAAAACTATCTTATTTATTCAAAGCTTCTGTTTCGTAGAAAATAACAGCGATTTCAAGGAAAAGTAGAACAAAGAGTTTATTCTGCGAAGCAAAGCAGTATTTGACATAACATCGCAAGATAATATTGTGTATTATTTTAGAATTCAACTCTAAAAACAATTCTTTACTTAATAAGGAATTTTAACTTAAGGCATTCATATTTTTCGCTTGGAAACTTGCATTAACCCATATAAGGAGCGCATTAAGCGACAAACTAAATTATCAAAAGTCATTCTTAACTTGAGTAAAAAAGGAAGTCAGTATTAACAAGACAAATACTCACTTCTTAACTCCGATGGAAGCGAAGTTTAAATAATCTTCAAAAGTACACTTTACCCGGCAATGCTGGAATTAAAAATTTTTCTTTTTTATATTAGTAGTTCAGTAGGGTTAGAATGTTGCTACAATATAAATATTATTGAATATCTTTCTATACCGATTATGATTACACATCATTGTTTATTCGTGATTTTTCGGCCAAAAAACCAAAACTTAGTCATGCTTGAGCCACTGTATGCACCGGACTTAGCCACCGAATACTTTTTTGTGTGCCTAAAACTAAAAAGACTCATAATAGGACGGCGTTTTGCCACGATTGAATTGATGTAGACCGCATCACTAGGGATGTTGAAGACCATACAAAAACGCGGAAGTCGGAAGAGCGTCGAAGGAAAATTGGAAAAAGCGCTGGCACAAATGTATTATATCTGAGGGAGATTGCTTTGAAGATATTAATGAATAAATAAATATTGTTGGAGAAAAATTTAGTCACCTATTTACTGGGCTTCTGTAAGAAATTCAAACAAAGATCAAAGGGTATACATGGCATCTGAAAGTCGCGACTGCAGTTTTCTATGTTTTTTATACATTTCTTACAGAGTGTAAATTATATTATAACTAACTTCTACCTGCAACTTCGTCCGCGTATATTTCGATAAAAAGTAGCATATCTAATTACTTTTTCGTTTTGCCTTAGTTCTGAAACTATATGGGGTGGGGTACCAACCCCTAAGATTTTGACCAAAATTAACGGGTTTACTTCTCCTGATCCTCCTAATATGTATACCAAATTTCATCTCTGTACCTTAAATGAGTGCAAAGTTATAAAAAATTTTGAATATCACTTACATGGGGGTGGGGCAACGCCCCCTCCAATTTGTAGGTTGTACATACGTAATACATCCTCCTTAACCCTGGAAAGAAGATTGGTATGCAGCCTTTGCTAGTGAAAGTACCGTTAATGCTTAAAAAGACATCAATAAAATATTAACCCCAACTTTTGGCGTTCGTTCTTCACCATGCAGACAACTACGGTCATAATTGAAAACTTTGCATACAAGTTATCTGAAGACAATTTAGAAGAGCATATCTATATCGCCTCGACTTTTGATGCTAATTTCAGCTTCCTTCAGCATGTTACATACATTTGCACAATTTAAATTCAATACAAGGGTCATCACTATTATTGAACTACCCTTGTATATTATCATATCAAAATAAATGTCAATTGAAGTTCTGTCAAGATCAAAACAAATTGCAATGATCTTCTGAAGCTTATCGTCAAGTGATGTTTATTTTAAACGGTTTCAGCTACTATAAAATATCTTACAGACAGTTTTCTGTTTATTTATACAATATGTATATATATATATATATACTTGAAGACTATACCATTGAAATGTATAAATAAGTGTAGATTTGCAGCACAAGCGTGCCTTTCACACGTAAGAGTAAAGACCAGAAAGGAGCAACAAAAAATTAGCCAACAAACAAAAAAAGTTGAGCATTTAACAAGTCAGCATTTTCATGCAAAACCATAAATACTCACATCTAAAGGGAGTTAACAGCAAGGCGCAACACGAACACGCAAACACTCAGTTAGCAGCCAGTTGAATCTCCATAATACACCTTGTCGAACACGATCTTTATCTTTCTGTATTTGTGATGTGCATGCACAACAGAACAGAGGTAATTTAGAACACAGTCCGCTCCGGTCCGGTCGGTCCGAAACGATCCGATGTTCCGATGATGAGCCAGCCCATGAGCAGCAAATGCAAATTGCAAGTTATTCAAAAAATGCGCAAGCAAATTTTTATGTGTGCGAAAAACGTTAAAGACAACATTAAAGTTTAATCATGGCATCACTGGTTGCATGTTTTTATTTAGAGGCTATAAACATGAAATAATATAAATATGCAGTTTGAGTTATTGCAGCAACTTTGATAGTGCCTATCTGTATTTTGATGATTTGTCTTTCTTTTTAATGTGATAACATAGGAGAGTGGGCCATTTACACTGTGGTAACCGTTGACGGTGTCTGTACTTAGAAAGTTTGGTCCAGTTAAACTTTGCACATTATTTTAATAAGAATCATGAATCCAGATTTTTATCCATACATTTACCATACAAATCTCCAAATTTGTTCTTTATATGTTATTCATTACAATATATTCTATATGGTTTCATATAGAAGGGGTAACAGTCGAGACGATCGAGATATGTTCGACTGCCTGGCTGACTAAACAACAAGAACTTGTAGATTATAAAAGCCGGAGCCTTCAAGTTTGCAAAATTATTCTCTCCTATTCCATATGCCAGCCACTCTCTAAGGGTAAGAACTTTAAAAAACCTGCTTTCTTAGAATGATTTTTTTTCTTGTTATTTTATCTGAACACTTCAAAATTGGTACATCTTGAATTCTAATAAATGGATCTTTTTAGCGTGCCTGCTAAGTAAGCCAAATCAGAATCTTCACAGTCTAACGGTCAAACCCAAATCGTTTTCAATTATTTTCGTTTAATCAATCACATATTAATTATATCTCCATTTCATTATCTCAACCAAAACCCCATATATTAGAAACTATTGAATAAATAAATGAATATATGTAATAAGTATGAACAACCATTCTAAAATTTATGGAAAATATATGTGGATAGAAAAGAATTCAACATATGTCAGTATATATTTGAGCCAAAGGATGAAGCTTGGTACATATTTAAAAGACATCAAACTAAGTATCAACCAGAATTGGGTACATTGCATATAGATATAATTTGACGCAGCCAGTCTAAATAAATTTTTTTTTATTTTTTTCAAAAATCGAAAGAGACTTTCATATATAAAGATTTAATTTCCAACTCTGCTGCTAAGCAACATTTTTCGTATAAATATTTGACTAAGAAATTGTGAACTGCACCAAAGTTATTAATGAAAGTAAAGTCAGCTGTCAAAAGACAAACAATCCAAAAACCCGAGCCTGCAGCAAATGGCATATTTGCCACTTGTATTTACATTCACATAGCGTAGTATGGAGAAGTCGATGCATCTAGGACAGACAATAGGCAAATGCAAAATTTGAAAGTAACTTCATTGACGGCTTCGGCGTCACCGGCTTCGTTGTCAACATCGTGGACGGCTGCATTTCTGCGGCTTCCTTCAAAAAGATGATTTGAACGGCACCGTGTGCACACTACTCTAGTATGAACCTGTTTTACCTTTCGAACGAAAACTACCACCTTCTTGAATTGATTAACGTCGAAGCATGAATGAAAAGTAAAACATAGAACGGCATATGCATGAAGATCCAATAGGTGAAATGCATTCAAGGTAACTTCCTATAATATCGAATTACATACTTGCAATTCAACACTCTGATCGCTGACGAACTGAAGCATAAGAAGACAGCAGATACTTAATATACAAGTAGATAAACGTACTATATAAAGCAATAAAAAATGGATTTTGTATGTATACAAACTGAAAAAAAAAGAAAGTAAATGTCGCAACTGTAGGCACAAGATTTCATTCAAAGGTTTCTGATTATTAACGAAAAAGTGACATTTTAAGGTGACTTCAATCATAAATCAATGTAGCGATATTTTGGATAGAATAAATGATTCCATGTTGGCTTCTATCCAACAATCTAAGTTAACCAACAAAGTTTTACAAGAAAAATTTTATGCTGCAAAATTAATTTATAGAGTGTAAAAAACCAGCAGTTCCACCCATATGCATTCTCTTAGAAACTTACTCACTTTTAAATGAAACAAGAAAGCACACTGCAACCGTATGTTCTCTACTTCGAGTTACCCTGTACCCTCATTGAACATTAAATATGAATGGGGATATATTGCTATCTGGATCCGAGTGTGTATTTTTTTTTATTCAGTTTAGTTTACCATACAAAAAAAAAATGTTTCGTGTCAAGCTAAGCTAAACCTCAGTTAAATTTCTTTTCTTCCTGAATTCCAAAAAGGGAAAGGTATGGAGGTTGCAAGTATTTCTTCTAGTGGTTCGATATGAACTTATACGGAAAATTAAATTCGATTTTAATTAAGGTACACCTTGTTTGGTATTTTTAACTATAACAATTTTTTCATATAAAAACTCAGAAAGAAGGACCAGTTTTTTCCCACTTAGAAAAAGGTTGGGATTTACATCAAACACTATTCATCTGTAGAGCGAATATGTGACACAAAATATCCAAACTTGAAGGGTCTATATTTTGTTAATAATGAAGTTGTTAACAGATGGACAACTGGTGTGTCGACACTGTAATGTCCCAGAAGTGCAAAGAGCCACCCAGGATTTATCTTCCGTCACAATGAAGCTCACAGAATCCTAATCTTCAATTTAAATTGTTACAGAAACTCGAAAGCGCTGACGAACTTAAGTTCAATAGGCTGCTGGGAGATTACTTTAAAAAATGAAGTTCGGTGCCTGAAAACTCTATAATTCTTATTAAGCTAACAAACGTTTCAATCGTTCCTTGTTTATATGCACGCTACTATAAAAAAAAATATAAATAAAAAACAATACAAAAAATACCGACTATCAGGCGTCAACATTTCTGATTTATTTCGCACGAATTGCGTCCATTCGAAGTCTGTGATGTCCTTTGAGCATTCTCTTTTTTTTATTTTATTGTAGCTGTTGTGCATTGAATGTGACAATTTCCTTACCAAAAAACTACTTGTGTTACATGCCACTTAAAAAATCTCTTGAGAATTCGCAACGACAAAAATGATTACATCACTCTGGCACTTTGTTGCAACGGAACAAATTATCATCGGATATTTATGTTTCTTAGTTCCTTTAAGGATACTCGAATCGTATCTGTGCTCATTTAACGAAATTTACCGCAACAATATGTTGAAAAAATAATTGTCGGCACTTAATTAATTTGTGTGGCAGTTCTCTGGGGAGATTTGACTAATGTGAGGGTGAGAAAATCAACGCGAGGGAACTGGTAAAATTATATGCGTTCCCAATTATAAGTAGCATCTTCATAAATATTAATTGCTCAATTTTTCAAATACATCTAACTAATGTAAACAAAAGATAATTTTCACACAGGTCTCGTGTTTGTTTAAAAATATTTTTCAAAAATAAATGTGTACATTAATATATGAAGACGGTTTTAATTTATTATAGATTGATGCAAAACATTTTACAAAATGATTAAAATTAGGTAGGGTAAAACGTCGAAAAAATCGCTCTTTAAAGATTATTTTTAAAGTGTGTAGATATTTAAAGACTATTGCTAGAGTTCACAAAATTAATTTTATTTACTGAATGTATTTACCTTCTCAATCATAAATAAGAAATTGGAAGTTTCGGTCACTTTGAAACAAGAAAATCGCATAAATATATTTAAAAAATCTATTAAAAAATTTAATTCTTAAAAGTAACACGAATTTGCTAAAAATTTCTTGCGAATATTTAAAAATCATAACAATTTTTCTTCAAGAATCTGAAAAATTTTAAAATTTTTCACAACATTGAAGAAATCTATGAAATATATAACAATGTGTTTTTAATTTCTGAACAAAATTTTAACAAAAATCAACACAATCAACGGCGCATCTTTAATATTTCTAGTGAATGATATGTACTTTGCGAGTTCTGAAAATTGGAAAATGGAAACAAAGTAGAACAGAGCCATATTGAGATATTAGAAGTCATGATGAAAGCGTGTGCGAGAAGATACCAAATAACTTTTGGCTGAAAAGTTCGTAGGCTAAAATAGAAAAAATATTTATTTTTGATAAAATTTAATTGTATTATTTATTGCCTTTGAGGACGATACAACGATTATAGCGGTCATACAATATTTCGACACCATTTTTAGGCCCTGTACTGAAGGTACAAGAGCCTATTGGTTTTGTGCAAATGTATGTCACAGGTAGAAATAATAGTCGCAGATCCCTTAAAATTACCCCCATTATGGTCAGAAGTCAATACAGCCAATGTAGATCTCGGAAACGATAATAGATATAGACATCGTTCTTTTTACATTTGATTATGATCTCACCGGAATTTTACGAGTTTAATTTAAAATTTTGTCCAAAGTGATTAAGCAATAAAAAATTGTATCTAAACTTTGTTTGTTATTTTAAAAGTATTTTATTCATATTGTTAACGGTTACTTTTCCTAGAGGTGGGTTCCGAGTTTGTAAACTAAGATGGGTCGTACCCCAGACAAATTTGGAAACCACTGCTCTAGACTATAATATAAAACATTAACCATACTAAAGGAACTCGGCAAATGCAACTGAGTTTATCTGTTGTACACATCGGAACACAACTACTTTCTATGGAATGAGCAAACTAATAAGATTTCCAGGAAAGGAGCGCCAATCATAGAAACAGTCATTCATGAAAAATCAAAAAATGGTGCTTATAAACACGTAAAAAATGCAGTTTATCATTAAAATATTTCGTGAATTTTTTATTTAATTTATTTTTTTCGTTGTTGCCACCTTTTAATTTTGATTGGTGGTTGGCAAATGTGAATTGTATAATACACTGATTTATTTCAGTTAGCAAGAGCGGCAACAACAAAATTTCGCTGAATTAAACCATTTTTGGATTGCTATGTATTATATACATAATAGCAATTTATATTTATTTTTAAATTATTTTGAAGAATTTTGATAGTTATTTTTATTTGTACTGAAGCATATCGCATAAACAATGAATTTTCATATTCGTGAAATTTCTTATATGTGTTTTATAAAAGTTATATATTTTATATATGTATGTATAAGAAAGTTGTTTGTAAAGTAATAACCCTTGACACGGAACAAAATAAAATATTTCGTTAAAACAGAAGTTTAATACATTTTCATGGAAAATTACGTAGAATTTTTCATAAAAATGTAAAATTAAATCATTTTTCATCTCGCGAAACGGGAAATGAATTTCGAGTTATGTCAGCAACATAATAGATTTGACTCCTTTGCGTTGTAATTTCACTTATACAAATTTTATGTTTTCAGTGCAGCTCCAAGCTCACTTTTAAGTCTAGCGTCATAACAGCATAAGCAATAAACTATTTAAATTATAACCGTTTAAAGATTTAACAATGTATACCCTGCTTTTTTGACAATGTAACTTGTTTGAGACATTTAACTTCAGGTCTGGTATATTTTAGTGTCATTTGATGGATAATTTAGTTCACAAGTTTTTTGCGCATCGGTCACACAGAACGAAAAATACATCCGAGTGGACGTCGGCTCGTGTGTCGAAATTACGAAATTTTGATTTTTCATTAAATATAAAAACTAATAAATCAAGCAATGGCTTCGGTTTGCGGACGCATGGCGCTGCGTGCAGCAGCAAGACAGAATGTCACATACACTCCAGTTCGTTTCTGCAAAAGTAAGTTTCTGAGAAAAACGGCGCGGCGGACACAGCGCCAGCACCATAACTGCTTGTGGTGCTGATTTTTGTGCAGTAATCTCTTCTTCTGCAACATAAAATAATTTGTGAAGTTATGAAAAGTTACGTAATCGATGAAAATGCAATGGTTTTAAAAAGTTTAACTTTGTTATAGCCAGCCAAAGATACAGTTTTCCTGGAGAAAATTTTTGGGAACGTCAGCTGTGTGCGAGCTGTTTATGTAATAGGTTATAGCAGCAGTGAAGAAAAAAAAATGCGGCGACTCTTCATCGGCCCTGATATGATATGACAATATTTGACAATTTTTTTTTAATAATTGCAAATACCTAACGTTAATGGCAATTAGTTTAATGTCTTTACATTAAAGATTAAATATAGCTAAGGCGTATTAAAGGCCGACTTAGTTTATGTAATGACAGATAGACGTCTGCCGCAAACCGTGCCGTACCTGCTATATCAACAGACGAAATTTAGAAAATTGACATTTTAACATTTGTCAATTTAATAATTAACACAAGCGTTGAGTTGAACCCTATTATAATAATAAAACGCAAAACAAACAAAAGCATATAAAAGCTACGCGTAATTTGCAAATGAGTCATTTTACAATGCAGTTAAATGCAAAAATTCAAAGCTACATAGTACCTGTATGTGAAAATATATAAATAAATGTTTCGTTTTGTTTACAGTGATGAACGATCCCATGGAACATGCCACGGGTATCGAGAAACGCGAGTTGTTAGCCAAAGCTGCCGGTAATGATAACCCCTTCGACATGAAGGTCTTCAAACGCGGTGCTGGTACCAAGGAGAATCCCAATCTGATTCCTTCAGCTTTTGATGCCCGTATTGTTGGTTGCATCTGTAAGTATAACTAGCGATGCTTGCATTTACGTCTACACGAGCTACAACTATTGTTTTTCTTTTATTCCATCATATTCTTTTTAGGCGAAGAAGACCAGACTTATGTTCAATGGATGTGGCTCCAGAAAGGCAATTCGAAACGTTGCGAGTGCGGTCACTGGTTTAAATTGGTTGAGAAGGCTCCTGTCTAAAATAATTCAAACTTAATAAAACACACACTTTAAAAAATTTTAAGCAAAAAGTCACCAAAAAGCTGTCAATAAATTCAACATCTATAGCTGAAGCGCTGAAATGAAAAGAAGAACAAATGCGAGTAGTACTCTTGATACAAAACTGCAAATAAAACCAAGGGTTTGAGTTAGAAATTTAAATGTAAAAGAAGTCATAAAACAAAAAATAATTATATTAAATATTGTTAATTGTATAGTTATAAAAATGAAAACTTAACTCCCTTGCCATAATTCAGATTTGCAAATTTATTGAATCAAAGTTCTGATATATTTTGCAGTATTGTAAAAGTTAAATGAAAAAAAACTAGCTTCACTATAAAAATGGTTTTAAAAGCGGTTTTAATCATCAAATGCTTATAAAGATTAACATTGTCACTGCAGCAAAAGGATGCAGCATTTGCGATAAACTTGAACATCACAAGAACTAAATGAAGTAGTGTCTTGGCTTGCACTCTACTTAGTGATTTAGTGCAAATACAATTGCCAAAGTTGAGTGCATTTAGAGTTTCTGTTATAAATTCTTAAAATCTATTCAACTATTTGCTTATAATTTGATGATTTTACATAGAATTAATCTACATCAATGAAGGCTTTATGAAATCTGACCTAATATATTAGATGTATCTTTTCTAGACGTGGCCCAACAATTTAAGTAATTTGAAAAAAGTTGACAAACGATAAGTCATTAAATTTGAATTTTTAGTTTGAACCATCGAAAAAATAACTTCTTTGTGACTTCCCGTGAACTGCTTTAATGTAAGATATATAAAATGTATAGGTTTTACAGACTTTAACACTATTGATTTTACCTTAGAACTACAGATACAAGTTGATAGCCCCTTCATTTATTTTTAAACCGTGGTACGACAAAAATCGATCGCTTCTCGACCTCAACTTTTGTAAATAATTTTTACTACAACTAAAATAAGTACCTGTAACATCAAATCAATCGAGGTAGCCTCGTTCCTGGGATTTGACACCTTTGGTTTATTTTTCTTCTAAATGACTTTTTATTTACAAATTTAAAACCAGAAAAAACTTTAACTTCGGCGTAGGTAAATCTTATAAATATTCACCTCAAAAAAAAAAATTCTCTTAAATCTTTCAATGCTACAATAAGTGTTTGAAGAAGAAAAATTTGCCAGTAAAAGTGGTACAAAAAGTACCTCAAAATGTGAACAGGATACGCCTATCATTATGTAAAGAACCAGGTTAAGGAATATTACGTTATATTGTTTGTAACAAAAATGGTTTTATTAAGAAAACCTGAAGGTGGTTAGTGGATTTGTATAAAAGCTATCGCTAATTATGAGCTAGAGCACACCCATTAGTTTATATGTGAGTCTTGCATAATAAGCCACCAGATTGATTTTTAAGTTGGTATTGGATGTAAAAGAACAGTATTGCACTACAAATTGGGCGTTTCCATGAAAGCTTTAAATTACAGCAACTGTTGCGCGATAATTTATATAAATTTTCAGCATATGAAAATCTCTTTAAACGCATATACCTTCAAACCCAAGGAAATAACGTTTAAAAACTATATCGTCTTTAAACTGAATAAAGCTGTGGATTAATGGGCACTAATCAGCAAGGAGTTAAGAATTCAACATCAAAGATATCAAAAAAATATATAGTATATACTTAAAGGATATCTAATAGATATCCCAATATAATCGCTACATAAAAACGAAAATAGGTTACGATTGATGTTGAAGTTAAAATAGCTCGAAAGCACCAAGGATGTTTTCAGCCTATTGCGATACCAGTTACTTCCGTAATCTTGTGCTCGCTGGTGCCAATTGGTTTGAATTCTAAGTACGGAGAGATCTCTCCATACCTGGTCCCCCTCTATTTCGTCGTCCACCAACCAAGTTTGGGCCCCCATGTAAACCAAGCGTGCTGGAGCTCTTTCATCCATTCGAATGAGGTGACCCGCCAAGTGCAGCCGCTGGAAAATTATTTGCTGGACTATGTCAACCTCATCGAATAGCTCGTACAGCTCGCGGTTCATGCGGGACTCTAATAGAACCAAAAAAACTGCGATACCACAACGGATCTAAAGTCCGGTGTTTCACCATTTAATAAGATAAACATTTGAATCAGATATATCTGCCACAACAAGTCTTCCTAAGCATTTCATGTAGCACGAACATAGGAAATGGAAGACCGATTTCTCATGTTTAGACTACAAAGATTGTCTGATGTGACACGAATAACAGCGTTAAGTTTGCATATGTAAATTTTGTTCAATAACTTATTTGTTATAATATTATTACAGTAAATATTAAGATGATGGTTATTTGGACTTATACTAACCATTTGGATAAATAGGGTTATCACATCCAGGCAGACCCCACTGGTCGCTTTAAAGCTTTCTGGATTTTAAAAATTCATAACAAGTTTATACTTGCTAATACCTTAAAATAAAATATTTAGTAGCATGTACGAAAAATAATAAAACTTTAGTACACACTGAACGGTCAAAAAGACAAAGCTTTTTATGCTTATCTATGTACTCTGTGGAATCTGTATTTAAATCAATTTCATTTCAAATTTCATAAATGGTTTATGTAAAAAAATAGAGTCTTATGCTGTGATTTCATCAAAAACATTTTTAGTATACTTCATTTTGCATATAAAAAAGAAAATTTGCGAAACAGCTCCTATGTAGCATATTGAAGATAACTTTTTCTGCAACACACTCCAAAGAGGCTAGAAACGCATTTTAATTGAGGTTTGTTATAAGATGAAAATGAGTTGAGGTCAGGCAATCAAAAATGTGATTATACAAAATATAAATCATAAACGAGTATTATATAGTAGGCATCTGTTAATATGTAAAAAAAAATTCAAATACATAATTTCTATCCAGTCTACAATTTTCAATCAAAAATTTGATCATAAGCTTTTAGAAAAAACATATATTTTCTGCTCTTAAGTGCTTAACTGAAGCTTAAAAAATGCCACCAAAATTTCCGCGCCTTGTACAATACAAGGACATTTCTAAGCGTTTAATTTCCCAAATGACCAATCGCGAGTTGAAATTATCGAGCATATTCAGCAAATACTTCGATCGTTTTGGTTTTGGAAAGCGCAAGATATCTCAGACTCCAGCGCGTATGGCGGGTAAGATAAAAATATTTAAAAAAAATAAAAATTACTATTAAGCTTTTAAATAGGTATGGTTGATCCTATGGAACTTGCGACTGGTATTGAAAAGCGCGAGTTATTGCTTATTGAGGGTGGCTGCGATGATCCTTGGGCAATAGGTCAAGGTCTTAAACGTGGAAGTGGCAAAGCCGATGAACCAACTCAAGTACCCTCCGCTTTCGAGGGTCGTTTAGTTGGTTGTGCTTGTAAGTAATGCTATCCTGACTATAATATATAAATCTATAAAAAGAAAAAAACTAACATGTAGGTTTGGGTGATCGATTCGTCAAATGGATGTGGTTGGAGAAGGGCGCCCCCAAGCGTTGTGAATGCGGCCACTTCTTTGTGCTGAAATATATGCCACCAATTTAGGTGTTAATAATATAAATTTAAGGAGCGTAGGTAAACTATTTCTTTTGTTTTGTTCTGAGCACTGATCTGATATTTGTGCCAAATAAAAATTAAGCATTGCCTGATATTATCATAAATCATTGATTTTATTGCTGTACATAATTGATAGTTGTATCAGTTCACATATAAAAGTTTGTATAAAACCTTAAACTAATTTTTAATAGTATAACCAGTAAGCAAGTAGCCACTATTTCCGTTCATATTTACTTCAGGATGTGTACGATTTGGAAGTATTTGATACATGCGCAACCAATTCGAAGTTAAATGAAGATTGGTCACTTGTGAGCTTGCCTTAAGATCACCATAAAGTTCAGTTAAGAGTTCTTTACATAGACTAAAAATAACAATTGGGCGCGAGGGTTTCACAAGAGGTAATAGCGTTTTGACTATATTTAACGGATGCTCCTTAGCAGCAATAACCAATGAATCAAATTTTTCTGCCATTAATAAACAAGCGCGTTTGTTTTCCATTTTCCATCTTTGTTGATTTGCTGTTGGCGTGCTTTCGTTACTTATTTCAGTTTGTGCAGATGTGCTGCTATCTGTAGCTGTAAATGTAAAAATATAAAACAGAAAAATTAGGAAAAGAAAAGCAAACAATTATAATTCCATGTACTTTACCTTCCGCTTCAAGCTTTTGCTTTTTTACACAAGGCTCAGACACATCGAAACTATCCTGGCTTTGTGTTTCACTCTGTTCCTCAATCTGTTGCGTGCCCTGATAATGCTCGCGTAATACGGAATATAAATTAACTGACACACAGCGATCGTACTGCTCTGGCGCCAGTTTAAGCGCTTGCAATGCAGTTTTCTGTGCTACATTTCCCGGGTGCATGTGCACTAGTGTTCCCTTTGTACCGGCACCAATCGAATTCAACATTGCCGCAGGCAGCAGCCCATTTGTGCCACTTTCATAAAGCAAGAAACTTCCGTGCGCCGAGACTCCTGAATATGATATAATCTGCGAGAGTGTCTCCACACGTATGCCCATTACTTTCTCAGCATCTTGGCGATAGAATATTTCATGCATTAAACGTACTGTTGGCTGTCGTATCTGCACAAATTCAAAGTACTTCTTTTCTTTTTTCTTTAAATACTTCTCCTGCGAGTACTCAGTCTTTGAGTGGAATGTTTTTGAGTTCTCCACTATCTTTTCAATAATCTTTGAAGACTCGCTGCACTCTTCGCGCAATTGCTCAATGTCTTCGGGCTTAAGAGCCTGCGAATCACCACTGTCACAAATATCACGATTGTCTTGGCCACTGGCGGAAATGCCCAGCACTTCGCGTATGCTGCGCAATTCCGTTTCGCTACAAACCTCGAGCGTATTTTGTCGCTGGCGCTGATGTCCGCGTGAGCGTTGTCCTCCTGCGGCTTCCTTGAGACACATTTTAAATACCGATCCATACGAATGATCTAATATATTGCGCAGCTCCAACTGCTCTTTGCCGAGTACACAAGTTGAATCCAAATTACCGAATTTATGGAGTTTTGTGTATTTTTGTCTTTGTAAAATCACATAGTCTCCAAGTCGAATACAAGGTGTGGTTTCTGTTGTTGTGGCAATCGACATTTTGTCAGCTTTGTTCCCTTTTATTCGTATTTATTTAGAAAAGATTAAGCGCCTTAAACGTGGTTAAACACTTTGACGCATAGAACAGCTGATGGGGCTTGCCGGCTTAGTGGTGTGGATATAGTATCGATATATCGATATTTAAAAAAAACGATACGATATTTTGATATGATATTTAGAGCTGTATTCCACTTGTTTTATATTACATCGTGCGAGCGAGAGTATTAGTAAAATAATATTCATTCCATTACAATTCGTGAAACAATTTAATTAAATGCTTCGCCGCTCACATTGCATTAGGTACACCAACACAGAGGTCAACACATAGAGGCCTTACATGTGGTTAAGTTACCTGATATGTTTTACACTATGCGGATTGAATTAGTAATGATCTGTAGCAAACAAATAGCCATAGATGTGCCTACCACGATCTTCCCCAGAAGGATATTGGTAGTGGTACACTATCTGGCTAGCCAATCTGCTTCGTCATTTTATTCAATGGTTCGGTACGAGTAGTGGAATCATATGTCCCGCTCCATAGATAGAGATGCGAAGGAGGTCATTGATTATACAAAATCAATTACTAACTTTTGGTCTGACGAGAAGTGTAGCAATGCTACTGCAGAGCAAAACGCTTCTGGCGCTTCAGCAAACTGTGCAATATCAGTGTGGCTTCAGACCAAAAAAACTGGCCAATGACGAAATATTCACATTACGAAAATTCCTGGATTATCGATTATAAAGCCGGTTTCAACACCCCGATACCAACGAAGTTTTTTTGACGCCCTGTCCGCACTAGGTATCCCGGCAACGATTGGTTGTATATGCATGATGACGGTATCACACACAGGTAGGAAAGAACCTCTCCGAACCCTTTGATACCTTTTGATACAGAATATGTCGAGCTCGATCTTCCAACACAGTACACGGTACACAGGAACGTCGAGTCAGAAAGGCGTTATCAGAGATTGAAAAACAGTCTCCACTCATTGGTCAAGAGGTGAACGAGGACAAGACGAAGAATCACGTTTGCACATACATATATATTATTTTGGGCTGAGCAAGCAAATAAGAAGTAAAGCCCTCTTTTGAAAGACGTAAATCAAGACGCAGATACTCCCGGTCTCACTGTATGTCGCAGAGGTGTGGACCTTGATTGAGTCAGATGAATCAGCGTTGGAAGTCTTTGAGAAGTCTTTGAGAGAAGATTTTATTAGAGTCGGCGACGAGTTTAGGTCCCGTATGAGCCGCGAGCTGGGGACACAAATTTGGGGAGCCCAAATTTGATTGAAGGACACCGAAATAGAGGTATGGAGAGATCTCTGCGTACTTAGCATTAATTACAACCGGTGGCAGCGTGTACAAGACTACAGCCACGGTTACGCCTTCGTGAATACGGTTTTTTCATTTTTGATATTGGAATGGTTTATAATGTATTTTTGTCCGCTGAACACGATCCTCGATCCCAAAATTGTCTATCACATTGGGATTAGGAGAAAATTAATGGTAAAGTGCTAAAAAAAGTTTATTTTTTAGAGTTTTCAACATTTTTTTTCTCTCTAACCTGCTAGAGACTTCCACAAGGTTTTAAAGCTTTAAACGCGCTCTTTAAGGCCCTAATGCGAAAGACTGAATTATTTAAGGATTTTGAGTAATGTGGTGCACTTGTTTTTTCAAGATTTTTTTGCTTTAACCTGACGTGCTAAAGACAAGGTGTTAAATTAAAGCTTGAAGCGTATATTTTAAGACTCATATGAGCAAAAAACGAATGAATTTTGGGAAAAGTGGGGGTAAGGACACCACAAAAACTCTGCCCAAAATCCGTTAGTTTTTTTGCACGTTTCAAATTTTGATTTAAGACTTTTTGGAAGTTACTAACACATCAGATTAAAAAGAAAAATGTTCAAAACTCCCAAGAACCAATTCTATCAAAATCCTGACGTGATAGGCATTTTTGGGATTGCGTTTATATAGATTATAAAATACATTAGAAACCACTTCAAAAGTTTTCGTAATTTTAATATAATTCTTCGTATTTCTAACTTTAAAAAAAAATATTTCGTGCTATCAATTAGAAAAACAATTCCAAACAACATTTGTAGAAGTTTCTAATTTTTTTTTTAATTTTTGTTTTAAATAAATTTAATAAATGCAGTAATACAGTTAAGAATCTAATTTTCAACGTATTTATGTATGTATGTCGCATTGACTTTTCAAGAATTAATTTTATTTTTTATCATCTGCTCAAGAAGTAACCAATGTTTTCTTTTCATCGTGGAAGAAAGATCAGCATAGTACATATTTAAGATCACAAACTTTGAAAGTTAAAATAGTATGAATTTATTGCTAATAACAGTAATCATAGAACTGGTAAACTCTAACAGAATAAGTCATTATTAATTAATTAATTATAACATTTTCTTAAAATTTTCTTTCTTCGTATAATAAGACAATTTATTTATAAGTTTTTATTTATTGTTTGTTCATAATACTAGAAAGTTAAACGAGTTGGTTTTCTTTTGTAAAAAAAATGGACTCTTTAAAGCTGCGAGTAGTAACAATTTTGAGCAATATTCATATATATGTTTATGTACAGTAATCGGAAATAGAAATATACAATACTATAAAAGTTTTTACAGAGGTTCAATGTATGCATATGTACGAGTATGTAGATGTAAGACTGAGACGTGGCATTTTTTTAAATATTTTAATTCAGGAGTTAACCTGTCTACTGCTACATACTACGAGTATAATTTTTCTATATATATTTAAACTTGTTGGTTTTTATTCAATAATTCTTCAAATTCTAGGAAAATACTTATACTAAGGATTAATGGATTAAACTACTTCTAGGCATGTTTGTATGAAGGTTTTTTCATGTTTATATTTTATTGGCCTCCTTCTAAGTAAAGGGGCAATTGAGTTTTTTTTTTTTTAGTTTTGTGCGAATGGGGTTAAGGCCCCGAAAAGGTTTTAGGTAGTAAATATATATATAGTACATATTAAAAATTCCCACCGCTTGCTTAACGCTATACTACAGCGCCTTAATCAATTCTCGTTTTGTATATAGTTAGTAGTAAGTATTCTATCGACAAATTAACAGTTTCGGTGTATCAGTGTTATAGGCATTAATATTCTTAGGATAGAAAAATATTTTAATTAACAACTTGGAAATTGTGAACTAATCTCTTTAGTACATTTTTAAATAGATTTTTATCAATTAGTCTAGAACTTACAAGTTTAACGTTAATTGGTCCTTACAATTCTATTGAAAAGACTAATATATTCTTTATTAATTTTTTTATGTATACAATGGAAATATTTCGTAATTTCATAGAATTTATATTGTATAATTTTTCAATTCGCTCAAACCTTTGGCATAAAATTTTTATATTTAAATTTTTTTTTTTTAGTAACGACTTGATGGTCAAATCCATATTGCTATTTGAACTACATAAATACGAATTTATTTATTTAATTAGTTTATTTTTTTTTTTTTTTTTTTTGCAATATAGCATAATCTTTTGTCAATTCTACTAAGCAACATTGTCAACAGAGTCTTAAAAGGCGTTTGTTAAATCCGATAGTGTATAGAAGACTTTAAAGAAACAAAATTATATAACTACATAATTTAATTTTCGTAGAAACTATTTCTGCCAAAAGCTTTTATCTCAGAAATTTGGCTGAACATGCGCTTTGCTTAAAATAAAACAAAAAATATTAATAATAGAAGTAATACTGTAGTTCATTGCAAAAAAATTTTAACTTTGTTAAATTTCTACAAATAATTTGCTTTATTATTGTGCTTTAAATGTTCTAATTTTCTATAAACTACGCTCAACAATAAGGTTGTAATATTTAATTGAGTAATGTAAACCTAAACAATTTGGCAACAAAAGTTGATTTGTATTTAACAAGTTTGTCGCACCACTCCAAGCCAGCACATTTCTCAGCGATATAATATGTATCTCAAAGTCACTAAATGCAACAAAAAAAATTGAGCTGTATCTATCTGGGATCACAATTTTCTTTAAATAGAGTGGCGTCGCTTACTTTGCAACTTGAAAATCGTTTCAACATTATTTAAAATTTTATATTTTTATATGCACAATTTTAAGTTTTTTTTATTAGTTTAAGATTTTTACTGTTTTTGTTTGAGCAAAGTTTTCCTATTTGCTTTGTTGTATTATTTCATTTATTTTCATTTTTTGCTCACAACCTGTTGTCTTGTGCTGCATTTTTAATTATTTATTTATTCGTTTTTCATTATATTCAAACCTCAAAATAAGATATTTGAGTTTTGTTTATTAAAAAGTATTCCTTTTATGCTGCATTGCTTTGCATTATGTTCCTTTATTGTGCCGGCATATCACCTCCATTGCCCAGACCAGCCTTTGATTCAGGTGGAACCTATTAAAAATTGATAATAATATATTGGACTTTAGTTTTATATGAATAAATAAAGCATGATCAACACTGAAAGCATAACAACATTAAATTTCACAAAGATTTGTGTCAGTATTTCCCCCAAAAACAAACATTTATATATGAGTAGTATTAGTAATTAAAATTAGGTTTAGACTAAAAACTGACTCTTAAAGATAATCTTTTTAATATGCCATTGATATTGCATGGACACTGATTCAAAAATTAAAATTTATATAGCATTTTAAAAGTAAATAATATAAAGAAATAAAGTAAATATTTAATTCATATAACCAATTAAAAATCCTAGGCTTAGCTGTTGCCTAAAGATTTCTTGTAATTTTTTTTTTTTATAATTTATGTCAAAATATGTATTTTATTTATTTGAACATATTTTTAAATAAACCAATACGATTCAATAATGAAAAAGAGAAGAACATACAAATTGACGAACATCCAGTTTCTTCGAAAACCATGGTTACTGCAAGTAACTTTTAAAGGTGAATTCATAAAAACGTTTGCCGAAGTTTTCATTGCAATATGTGAAAATTTAATAAAAATAAAATTGTTCAAAAAATAAATTCATCGCATTTTAAACGAATATTTAAATGTATGGTTCGATGTAAAATTCGGGCCCCTGTAACTTGACAACCCATCATACTAGGTCTGCCTTTTTTACATATTTCATAGAAGCCCACTTACACTACAATTTTAAAGTAATTGCACAAAAATCGAAAGCTGTAATATAATTTTTTCGACCCATTAGTTTATTTTTGGGACACCATTTATTATGATACTCTCTCATTTTTGCATAAACTTCTTTCTGTTTGCCTGATAGCAGCTAGAAGAGACGATGAAATATTTTATACGGAGCTTTTGATGTCGTGCGCGAAATTGCGTTCATTTGGAACTGATTAGGTCGGGTCAGTCCTAAATAGGTTCACTCTTAGCTTTGAGGATTTTGCACAGCTTTAGAGAAATTTAAGTGTTGCTTCCAAAAGCTCGCAGAGAGTCTGTGAAAACCAACTTCGTCGGCATAGGCTATAACTGGGTAGCCGCTTCATCTAAGCGTTAAAGCCGCTTATCAATTGCCAAGATCCAATGAAGTGGAGTTTTTTTTTTTTTTTTAAGTTTCACAAGTCTAATCTTTTCTTTAATTTTTGAATTATACAATCAACAAGTCTTATTTTTTATTATGGTGTCCTTTCTTCGCCGGGCTTATGTATTAGGCTACCACTGTTGTGGACGCTGTTGTTGTCATTGCTGTTGTTGCCATTATTGTAGTTGCTACAGTGGGTTAGTGTGCAGGTTAGTGAACTACCTTCTCTTTAGGCGTCTGACCAGTAGCGAGTCAACCAGCATTCGTGCATGCCTTTATGCATGATTTTGAAGGCGTTCGTTGCAACAGCTAGAAAGAAGCAGACCTGCTCTTCAATCGAAGTCGTTTAAGATATCTTTTATATCTACGAAAGCCACTAGACTGCACTAGACTCTATTTTAGTTACTATTGTGTGCAGGACTATTACTTTTGAAGTATGGCTTTTTGTGATTTTGAAAGATCGATTCGGCAAATGGTGTCTCTGAGGTATGTATCTAAAAGTCTCTGTAATGATTTTAGGAGGAAAGTGCATAGGCTTATCAATTTGTAGTCCTGTAAATAAAACCTGCCCGCTTTATTGCGAATATGATTTAGCCTAAGACATGTTTCAAAGTGTATCAACAATCCCATATGTGTAACTGGACCGGAAAGATATCTTCAGGTCCTTGACGATTTGTAGGGTAAAAAGCAGTTTGTTAATTATTATTTTATTATACTCATTAGTGTTATTATAAATAACATGATTTGGTACCCCACCTATCATATTAAAGGGTTGATTTATGCTGGAGCATCCTGGACTTGGACTTGAATTTGTCCAACTGCCATATAGACTTTGATATCTAATTGTGTTAACAGTTATGTTATCAGTAAGTTTCAAAGCTTTTGGAAGATACTCAATACTGTTGCAGATATTTTCCAGGAAGGTGATTTAAAGGTTTCAAAAAATCGAATATATTTCTGAGCAGTTGACAACTTGTGGAACAAGGGCCGATACATATACCGATAACTTTTTATATAATTAATATTTTTTCAATTTTGGATGGAATCATGTTGAATTATAACATAATAATGTAGTACTGTTACTTTTATAAAATAAATAAAATTACTCATAAAATTTTTTTTTTAAGTACTTGTTTTTTCGTACCTCTGACTGCCCCTAACACCTTAAAACATTTTAAAGCATTTTAAAATACTAGACAGTCCCAACATATATTTTCGATAATGAAGCTTTAATGACTATGTTCAAAATGGTTGGCTTAACTAAGGCAAGGGTTTCTATATAGTTGTAATGGAAACTTGATTTAAACTGAACCAAATGTGAAGCAGTTTTATATGAGTTCTGATTAGTTTCAAAACATGTTTCCAACCGTACTATTTTACACATTTATCGAAATTCGTTTATACAATAGAAATGAAATGAGGACTATCCCTTTATCAATATCTTTTTTACCAATCTATATAGCATACGGAAATTCTGTTATATTGGCATATGATGGAAGTTTTAATTGATCATGTTACTGAATTTATTGCAGACATTGAATTCGTTATAAATTTTTTTTCCTGGATTGATGTTTGTTAAACTGATTCACAAATGATTAGTAAAGGATGTCTATTTTAAAAATATTTGTGATGAGTATAGTTTTTGATCACGTATAAAACTTATGTTTTATTGTTTCTTTATATATTAACTTAAGAGAGCCACATAGAGGAAAAACAAAATAAAAATTCATTCAAAAATTATTATTGTAAGTCTTACTTATAAATCTTTAATTAAACCGTTTTCAATGGTTTTTACCGTAACCGAATACATTTTAAGTTACTTTTAAGTTACAAAAAGCTTAAAGATTTACAAGTAAGGTTATGTTGATTTTTTTCGTTTTTTGTAAATTAAAAGACAAGCCAAAATGAAAATGAAAATACGTATAAGTATAAACGGCAAAAACGAGCATGACTTGGTTTTTCTTTTTAACATTTAGACTACATACAGATATAAACTAACAACATCGATATAATATACCAAAAGTTTTTCTTCCAAAAAGGGCTACCTGAACTAAGTGTCTGATCTTTGCACAGATTGCTTATATGGTTATAGTAGCTTTTTAGTCTGTGGTATAGAAACTATGGAAGTCCAAAAAATCCATAGAGTCGGACTGATTTTGCCGTTGTTGTTCAAGCTAAATGTGTTTTTGCGGTGTTTCAAAGTACATATTTCGTGTATTAATAGAGGAAATGATAATAAAAGGAAAGTGCATATTAGGTAGGAAAGTTTATGTTTTGGATAAGTAAAAAATTTTACGGAAATAGTATTGTAAACTGGAAAAGAAAAAACAAAACTTTTCGGAAATTGTAAAATGTTTGAGAATGACTTACCAGCTTCTTAAAGCAATCCTCAAAAAATGCGGTCATTGAGCGGTATAAATGTCGCTTGACCCCTGAAAGATCGTGACCTTCATCTGGATAAATTTGTTGTTTGTATAGCACACCCTTGCTGGTTAAAGCACGCGCCAAGACCATCGATTGCTGTACATGCACATTATCATCGGCGGTGCCGTGAATTAGCAAATACTGACGATCGCGTAAATTGTCCACATACTTTGAGAGATCAGCTTCCTCATAGCCTTTGTAGTTGTCAGTTACATTTGGGAAACTGAGATAGCGTTCGGCATAGGTGGAATCTAAAATTTCACATAAATTTGTATATGTTTCTTCCGTAGTAATAAACCTTTGTGCTTAACTTACCGTACAACTTCCAATTTGTAATTGGCGAAACGCTTATGCCACACTGAAAGATCGACTGTGTACCAGCTAGCGCAAGTGCCGCCACATAGCCACCATAACCCATTCCCCAAATACCCATCCGACGTGCATCGACAAAATGCAGATTGTCACGTAAGTATTCACTGACCTCGAGTTGATCCGATACTTCAACGCTACCTAAGCGTTTATAAATTTCATGTAGCAATTGATAGCCCTGACCCGAGGAACCTCGTCCATCAATTTCAATGACAATATAATCCTTGGTGCCCGACAGATAACTATTCCAATTTATATGAAATTTCTCCGTTATAAGTTGTGTGCCTGGTCCTGAATAGACATGTAAAATGGTGGGATAGCGTGTGATTTCATCTTCACGCAACACTGGTGGCAGATAAAGGCGCACCTGTGCATGGTAGCCACCGGAGATCATAACCGGAAATGTTTTCATCTGCGGCATAGCAGCACGTGCAATTTTCTCTCTTAGATACGTATTATTTTGGATGGTTTTAATCAATTCTAAATGACTGTCGCCATTCGGTTTGCCGTTTGCTATTTTCAAAGCATAGATAGTGGAACTTGGCACCACTGGTCCAAGGCATTCAATGAGCACATAATTTGCCTGTAGTGTTAATGGAAATGTCACGTCGTGATAAAGACAATGAGTCGGTGGCGGATTCAATGGGCTGCTATGAGTTTTCGAACGACTCTGATCAATGGGTAACTGCGGCGATAATGGATCTGATTCAGCCGAATCCTCCCAATCGTCATCCCAAGCTGTAACTAATTTTGGTGGCGATTTGGTAAAACCATTGTAGCTATCTTGTATTTCTGGACAAGTAAGGCATGTGGGCATTTTGAGTGCCTCTCCGTGACGTGGTGGTAGCGCAGAAACGCGATAAAGATGTCTTTGCGAGGGTAAATTTTGTGGTGTTCCCAGAAAATAACTGCAAGGAAACGCTGTTTTAGTCGAAAATAGTTTGTTAAATTTTATACAACTTACATCCAGTGATACACTTGATCCCAATGCAATAATTTATTGACTTCAAACTGTCCGTGTGTCAGTGGTAGCACCGAGTTATTATCGATATCCACATGCACAATGTGTCGGAAGTAACCTATGAAAATATTATTAGAAGTTTTTTATTTTTTTATTTATTAAAGTGAGTTTAGTTTGTGCAACGCTAAAATAATCCATATTTACCAAACGTTCCATCGCGCAAAGGTGAGATTGCAACATAGACTGAAGCATTTTCAGCAAACAATGGCACAGATAGCGTGTCGACCCAACCGCGACCGTCACCGCTCACGCGATGTGTCTAAATAAAGCAAATATTTTATTTGAGAATTTTTACTTTGCCATGAATTATTACCTCAGTGCAGACAAACAAAGGACTCTTGCAAACGCTGACCACGGAAATGTTCTGGGGTCGATTTAACCACACAACAGCGACTTGTGTATCGCTAACCCAACTAGCACTGCTGAAGTAGTGATCCCTTTGAAAAATAATAAATGTAAGAAGATGTAGTAAAGAAAAAGCTTTAATATCCTTTATACGATATAATATTATATTACAACGAAAAAATGTATTAATCTCATATTAAACATCATATTTAAATTAGGAGCGCCTCCCTTAGAGTAACGAACTTCATCATATTGGCACAATAATGCATCTATGTATGTTGTTTGTGCGCGCATCACGCCTAAACCGCTAAACCTAATTGTATGAATTTTGGTACAGAAATAGATGGACCGACGGAATAGAACATAGGCTACTTTTTTCTTAAAGTGGGAGCCGCCCCATATAAACGATACAAATTGGTCATCCGTTTGAGATACAAAGATAAAAAATGGGATCGGGAAATTTAAGTTTCTTTAATTTGGTCAAAATCGGAGGCGGCGGAAACCACCCACCCATATAAGCGAAGTCATATCTTTGGATCCATTTAAGGTACAAAGTTGAAATCCAGTATACATGATAATGGAACTCGATGGAAATATTCCTATTAGGATTGGTAAAAATTGGAATAGGCGATGCCCCACCTCATACGAGCGATAAACCAAATTAGTCATATATTTGCATCCGCTGGATGTACAGAGGTGAAACTGAAATTATACATGTCAATGGGATCGGAAGTAACCCCAGACCTGAGAAATGGATCAAATGCGGAAGTTAGATGGAAGATAGAAAGACAATAGATGAAATATAGATAAGGTCTAAGCTACAAGTAAAGATCTGCTATGAGCTTGTAAACTATGTTTGGAGATGCTTACACGCTACTAACGACGTTTTTCAACATTTAGACCATATTGTGAACGTGGTACATCACCACATACCGCATATAAAAGAACACTGGAAACAGTTATTCAAAACCAAAGAAGGTAAAAATATGTTTGTCGGTTAACAAAGTTGTGGGAACCATATATTTTCGATAAACTGCTATGAGATTAAACTTGAATAGGCGTATATGATGCTGGATTTGAACCACATTTAAAATAAAAATGTGATCTATTAGGACAGTTTCTTACTCGTTATTTAATACATCTGGAGGTTTTAGATCACGTAACTGTATACTGCTCGGATCCGTCAAGTCTGCAACACGTAAAGTTGCTATAGGATTTTGTGTACCAGGTTTTGGATAACTGCAAGCAAGAAATTTAAACAATTTTATTGCAATTCCAAATGAAATATTAACTAAGTTGCACAAAAAAAAAACCAACCGTAAGGATCTTATCTCCGGATACAAATTGCTATGCACATTATTATTATTATTTACAGTGCCATACCAAGTGAAATGCTGTTGCTGTACCAGTGTATCATTAAAACTGCCATAGAGCATCAGGTTTCCATTATTAGATAACCAAATTGCATTATTCGTTCGCAATATTTCCTCTATGAAAAATAGATGAATGTGAATTTAAGTAGCAACACGCAGATGTTACTAAATATTTATAGACTTGAACACTAACCTTCGTACAGCCAATCGGGTATGCCATTGTACACAATGGCTGGCACAGCGTCGTGCGTTATACGAAAGCAATTGGAACTGCGCGCCTCCTGGCGATAGTATATGTCATAATTATATACGAATACCAAAGCATTGTTGGGACCCACAAAGCGCACATAATGCAAATGGGGCCATTCGTCACCGAGAATATTGACTTTCAATTTAATAGTTTCGCTATACGTAAATGCATTAAAGAAGAAAAGAGTTAATCGATTACTTTCGCTATTAACAGACCCACTCTTACCTTGTTGCAATGTCAAATAGCGAATATTGAGCTAGAAAGGAATGCTGAAAAAGTTTGATGACATTCTGCGCCAAGAGCAAGTAGCGATTGTCCTCCGAAATAGAAAATGAAAATGGTGCAAGCGTTCTCTATAAATAAAAAAAATTATAATTTTATTAATAAATTGCTATAAGAAAAGCAGACGAAAGGAACTTACAAAAGTTACATTTGACATAAGCACTCGTTCTGTACGATTGTCAGCATTAAACAAACAAATGCGTCCCTTTGTATCCTGAAAAATAAGTTCCGCAGCTATGGAAAAGTAAAAAATGCGAAAGATACATTTAATTTGTTTTGCTCTTTTATTAAATTTTCGTTTCAACAAACCATTTATCCAGGTGCCATTTGAATATTGTGGCAAATAGACACCGTCTACTATTTCCTGCAGTCGTAGACGTTGCCCCTTTAAACGTGGTCCTTCATCTGGCGGCGTCAGCAAGACCTGTTGATTTTTGTTGTAGGTATTTTAATAATAAATTTAAAATATTTGCTCTTATTATCAAAGACAAACTAAAAATGTTTATACAAATGTGACCATTCGTTTTAAAAACCTGCAAACTTCTTAATTTATAGATTATAGATGATAGTACATATGAAGATCGTAAAGGAATATCGGTTGCGTACTGAAGAAAAATTATTTTTTAGATCGGGAAAAGCAGAAGTGCATTAGATTTATTGCGATTTATAGCAATTTCTGCAATGGAGTTAAATTAACTTCACGTTTATAAGCAGCAACCGCAAGCGAAGTCAGGGCCATATATAGTTCGATGGAAGTCTTGGAGCCAAAATATTAGTAGGGATTTCTTGTAGATTTTTTATATAAATGCTAACCTTTATATTGCATATGGTTAAATATTAATAATAAGAAAGAACTGTAGACAAAACAATTTTTTTTTTTTTGTAGGTTTCGATGTTACTCCAATTTTGCTTTTATAAAACCATTTTTGGGTGTTAGGTACACTATAAAATATATCAAACAAATTTCAACACATTTCCAACAATTATGTTTTTGTATTCCATCGTTAACGCCTTGTGAAATTTGAAGATACGTTTGTAACTGTGTGACACATAGGGAGCCTTTTTCCCTAAGATTACTTTTTCTAGTTCTTCTCTATTCAAAAAGCCTTTTTTTCTCGGATCGACCCATCTCATTGTGCTAATTATGGATATATGTATATATACTGTAAAAAATCACGTAAGATATACTATATGTGGGCATTGCAACAATCTCAATATATCATGTTACCCTTTTTTGTTAAAGGTCCAAATTATAAAGTCAAAATTGATTTGTATATCGCTAAACCATATGCGATTCTAATTATGCAAATATAAATATGATTTACAACATCCGAAATCTTTACGTTATTTATATATTAACTCAACTTCACGGTTTCCATTAAGAGCGGGTACATATTTAAATTACATAAAACAGTTGTGTGAGAGATATCAAAGATTTTTTTGTTTTATTTGAAAGGCCTATATATAATATAATATTAACTTGCAGTAAGCAGTTTACTCAAACTATGTATTTTATACAGGGGGATAATGCAACAACAAAATGCATAGTTTGAGCAAACTGCTCACTGCACATTTCTACATATACATAGGGGACTTTTCATTTATAAGCAAGAATTTGTATTGACACAGCCCAGCGGACTGATGAGATTTCATAGCAGAAATCGAAACACATGTGTATCCGTTGCTCTTCACTATAATGTTCCAAGTTGTTGTAAATAATTGTCTCTCTTTACATTGATTGAAATATGTACAAGCATGTTTATCATGTAAAATGACCACTAAGCCTGCTAAAAATTCATTACTAACAAATTTTTGGTCACTTAATAGCTTTACATAGTACTTAATAATATTTATTGTGCTAATATAAATTTAACAATCCTCACTAAATCTACTATATATATTATATTATATATACAATATAATGCTTCTAAGTATTATTAAAGAGTCATTGGCAAATGGTATCTAATTTGAGACAAGGACAAATTATGCAGATTTTAGCCAAAAACACATAAAAATTATATTTTCATAAATAAATAAATGAGAAAATAGCTTTTTGCATAACACTCACCACTGAAGTGACTATCAATGCTAAAACAACAATAATCACCAGCAAAGCAATGAGTATGCCTCGCCAGTTGCGTTGGTTGGGATTGCTAGAAACCAGCTACAATTGATTAAATATAATTATTATTATAGTATAAAATCGTTTATAACGGTAAGCTGTAAAGGCACTTAAAGTGTAGTTAATTTTTGGTAAATAGCCAAGCTTTTTCGTCCAATTTTTAAGCACCTTTACACAATATAAATGAATGAATACAGTACAAATATTTGGCAACGAATAAAAAACAAAAGAAATAAATAAATAATTAAGTACATTTAAACACGAAATACAATATTTACCTCATCATCGTAATTGTCTTGTTCAGGCATGTCTCTGAATTTTTTTTATTACGATTTTTTTACACTTTGTAAACTAAATTTCTGATCCGTGTTAAACAACAAGCGAAGCAAATAATTTGTAAACAAACGAAATAAGTTTTCAAAGCTAAATCATAAATTTAATTTGCTTCGAAATGCTTCACATTGAAGACTCTTCTTGAGGCTTCAGCAGACTCGTTTTTGCATAAATAAGTCGCTTTAAATATGACCGCGTTCTTTGTTCTGTGAATTCCACTTTTAAGTATTTCGACTTGGCAATCCTTTAATCCTATCTTTTAAGCAAATGCAGCTTTTTCATCATCATCTGCAAAATTTCCAGCGCAAACAAATTCATCGCAGCCGTCTCGTCAGACTCATTAAGAAATCACACTCCTCGTACTTTTTTGCGTGGGGAATGCTTTGAGTGGCAGTTTGCTCTTTCAAGTGTTGCTAAATTGACACAGCCTGCGTTTAGGTCAACCTTCTTTTTTTATTTATTTTTTTTTTTGATCCACGACTTTTTCGCTATTAATAGTAGTTGTAGCAGATTCGTTGGGTTTCTATATTCTTTATGTAACCAACAACAACAACCAGGTTATCATCGTAGCGCCTGCCACTATAGTGAGAAAAAGGAAGCATATGTAGACACATACTGTAGCTTGATTTAGTAAATCGGTTTTTATATTTGTATATATCATAGGATTAGTGTCATTGTGTGTAGTGTTATTTTAGGAGATTTCAAGTTTATCCGGCTTTTGGTTTTATAAAAGGTACATGTGTGTAATCATGTCTTTGTGTGTGTGTGTGTGTGCGTTCATCCGTGCATATTTTGAATAATTCATCCAAATCCATTCGATACTGCTTTGTGTGGTTTTTTATTGTGCTTTCAAAATAAATAAAAAATAAATAAAACCCAAACTATAATTCGTGCAACTTTAAACATTTTTAACTCATATGTAGAATAAATTCAAAGTAGGTTTGTAATAAGCACAACAAGCAACGACACCAATAGTATGTAATGAGACCAATGTATAAAAAAAATATTTAAAAAAAAACAATTTTGGTACCAAATCAAAAATGCAAATATGTTATCGAAAGAAGTCCAATCTAAACTGTTCAAATTGTGGAGCTTTGTATATGTTGTGCATGCCGAGATTTAAAAAAAAAAATTAAGTTGTTAAAAAAAGCCATTTCTAATTCAATAAAATATATGGAAATAGATTTTCTCTTGAAGATATATCGTTTAGTGCTCTCGATATCTTAATGGGAAAGCATGCTATAGTTGATTGTGCTGAATTCCATAGTTCAGATTAATTCCATAAAACTTACAGTTGTATGACTTTCAATTCATATTTTAAGTGGACAGCTCAGCAAATAAAATAGTTCTCCAGAAAACTTTAAAGCGGCCACAGACGCCTCCAAGTATTGCGAGTGTGCCACGAATATTTGTATCCGAACGTTAAGCATAGGTCCATTCAAGAAACCAATATGCAATTCAATTTAGTTTTGACTTTAATAAAATGTATGATAACTATGTTTAAAAGTGATCATGGTGTTCCGACTTGGGTATCTTGAACGAAAGTCGACCCTAGAACTGAAACTGAAACGGAACTAGATTTTGTATTCACATACACAGACATACATACATGGCTAGATCATCTCGTCTTATTGAGCTTATCAAGAATATATGTACTTTATAGGGTCGCTGTCGTCTTTCTATTAAAATGAATATACTATTCACTCTATCAACGAAAAGTAAAAACAAACATAAAACAAACATTGACCATAAGTGCAACCAACCACTGCAAAGAAGTGTTTGGCGACTTTCAACTGGAATCCAACCGAGTTATTGAGCCGTTTCGTTACCGTAGATCCATCACCCCACACCAGAGGCCAAGGAGTAACCACAGTGGGTTTCCCCGGATGAACGTACATCCAAGAAAGTCAACCGACAAACACTATTGATAGTATAGATTCGATTAAAATTTGTAACAGAAAAAAATCGAATTTGACGAAGAATAAAGTGAAGTTCCATTAAGACACTGTACGGTTGCATTGGGCTACGAATTGCTATCGCATCCAGCATGTTTTCCCCTTTTGTCCCCTATAACTTTTTCTTATTTCCAATATATATTTTATTAAAAAAGTCATGGAGGTATCAAACCACTTTTGAATATACATATGAACTTTTCAAATGATTCTCATAAATAGACCGTTTACAATCTGTGAAAGTATTCTTCAAACAATCATATTAAATATCAGTAACGTTCTACTTCTAAATTGGTAGCAAATCCACTATGCGCCTCTGCTCTAGCATCATTTCCCATTATTCTTCAATTCTAATAATATTATAAATGCGAACGTTTGTATGTATGGATGTATGCTCCTCTCTTACGTCTAAGACGCTAAACCAATTGGTATGCACTTTGGTATAGAGATAGATGGGACGATGGAAAAGAACATTGGCTACGTTTTGACGTTGACGGAGTCGTTGCCCCACCGTCAAATAAGTGAAAAAAAAAATGTTTTTTTTTTTTGTTTTGATGATGTATATTCTGTCAATTCTAATTGTATATCATGCTACATAGACCCTGTTCGATATACAGCAAATCTATGATTCAAGGGATATATGGTAACTTGAATTCAAGCATTCTCGAGAACAGCATTCTCTCTTATTAAAAACCTAGAAAATTTAAATATGCTATGAATTTTGCTAATTTCCCTAACTAAAAATATTCAAAACTATCATATAGGGAACCTGGCATGATCAAGCATACAAATTTAAGTTCTATGGATGATATGATTTGGGTATTTTTTTAAATCAAAGCAGAAGTAGTTAGAGTACAAAAACGCTTTGTTTTTTTTCTCGAAATAAATATGTATTATGCTCTCTAAGTTTTTTCAGGTTGAATACCCACAAGTTGTTTGATAAATCTAAAAATTGAAATATGTTGTATTCTACCACGTCAAGATTGTGATATATTGTAAGCTTCCTTCTCCTTTGGAAAAGTTTTTTACTTGGTCCGAGCTTCATTTTTTTCGTTAAAGTAAATGTGCAGATACTGCTTATTTGGATGTTTTGTTGAACTAATCAAGAAATACACAAACCATCCAGCCTGTAACTCGTCAACGTATGATATAATTTTTTTTTATGATATAATTTTTTAAGTTCATATTTTCTTACATTTGGTCTGCAATAGGTCATTTGAGAAAATCATCATCATAACTAAGAATCTCCTAAGCAACTTATTTGCCAAACTATATGGTGCATTGCATACATTCATATTCAGATGAATATTGAAGCACAAGTGGTTGGTATAGAATATTTTTATTAAAAAATAATTTTAATGTATGCTAATGTGAAAGTAGTTATGCCTTTTAAGAAGGAAAATAATAGTAGAGATCGACTTTTGGATACACAGTCTGTAACTTTTAAAAAATTAGTACAAAATCTGTAATAATAATGGTTTCATGTTTCAAAAATGTAAGTTCCTAATTTGGTAAGTCTAAACAAAAAAGTTAATAAAACAAACAATTTTATAGCCAGTCTACAACGCTTATTAGAAGTAAATTTATACAAAAACGCTATAACTATTAAATACTATATAAATACCATAAAATATAAGCGTAACAATTACACTTTGCATGCAAAAACGAAATATTGTATAAATTAGGGAACATGCAGTACGGCTATAAAGGAGCCAATTTAATATGTATAAGCTATACGACTATATAGAGTATGAGGTTTAATAATTGTCTTTACCACAATTCGCCTGACTCGAGCCATTTTGCGATACCTGGAAGATGCCACGATGAAGGGGCAAACGAGGACGGCGCCAACCTACCAAAAATTTGTATAACTTTCCTGCCGCACACCTCAAAATGTTGTTTGCCGTAACAAGAAAGCAATAAAAATAAATAGCCCGGTGCTTTTTATGTGCAAGGTATAATTTACACTTTCAATTTCCTTTTAGCAGATTTTTTTTTTAAGGAATCAATTACAAACCATTTAGTTTTGGTTTCGTAAGGCAGCAAATTAGAGATTATGTATCATCTCGTAAATGCAAAAAAAAAAAAAACTAAAAAAATTAGGAAAAAACAATGCCCAGTTCAACGCTTTCGTATGATGTCCTTTCAGTCACGTATATGGATGTATGTACACCTACATATGGATACACATAATACGTTTTGCGAATTCTGTGTTATTTTTATGAGCACTCTTATGTATTGATTTTGAACAATGGCACACGGACACCTTTTGATTAACGTAATTTGCACATATCATTAAAAACTTTTATATTCATTATAAAGCAATTTGTGTTTCTTGCTTCTTTATTTTCTTTTTTTGCACCAACTGCTGAGCAAAATTTCGCCTAAAAAACGTTATTTGGAGAAAATTCACAGCTTTTCTTTTGATGTTTCAACGTTATTGACCGTAGCGCTGCACAATCCCGATGAAACTGAGCAAAGTGTGTGCCTTACAAAGAGCTGGAAAAACATCCTTAGTGACGGAAGTACGAGATTTGTTTCGATATACATTAGAACAGTGTGTGTAACAAGTATGCACCAACGGTTAAGGTATCCGGAACTAACCAATATGATGCCATTATTCCAAACAAGCGAATTAATATGCGGTTTTCATAACGAATATTGGGTGTTCGGCTATGAATTAAATGTAATAAAACGCGAAAATTCAAATGGCTTTCCTTAAACCGAAAATAAATATCGCATAAAATCTAGGATTTCTGCCATCTCTCAATATATACTCTCAGTGCGAAGAGAATTTTGTAGCATGCTTTCTGGCGCATGCGCTTTGGTTAAATATAATAAAGGGTGCAAGCGATTTGATTTCGAATGTTACGGTTACGCCGACGACATTAATAAGTGTTCCAGATGTGAGGCGATTATCTACGTACACTCCTAAATATTTGTAACCAACGTAGAGGCCAATCAGTTGACCCAGGAGCAAAACCAGGGCATTCGTCTCGTCTGAGTGTGTATGCCACTAATGCACATTTGCATCAATAGTCTATCTTTTAACCCATTTCCAAATTTTATAAAGGTACAGACGGAGCATGTAAGTGGCGTTATGCACGCACTTGTCTCTGGCAAGAATGACCGTCTCGTCAGCAAATGTAGCAATGACGAAATCCTAGGGATCTACTATCGGGACGCCAGTGGACATGTCTCAAGGTGTAACTTACTTCCCTGTGGAAAATCTTCGCGGATTTCTTTTGTGCTGACCTCTACATCATCACGAACCACCAAAAGGACCTTTTCGGTTGGTCAGAAAAGTGCACAATAGCAAAAACAGCTGAGGTGGGCATTTAAATTTTGCACAGTAGACCGTCGTGCAATACCCCGTCAAAAGTCTGACGGATATCCAGCTAAACAGCCATAGCAATTCCTTTGTCTGGAACCGATTTAGAATAGAGTTTACCACCCTATTCAATTGCTCAGGGATTACGTGTACCTTTCTAAAGCCAAACTGAAAGAGTGATATCCTTTGGTTAACCTCGTTGATCGCCAGTATCCGCGTCAACAGGCATATCTCAAGTACCTTCGCAATAGGCGACAGCTGACTGAAGAGGTGGTATGGTGGTATGCGGCAACAACCGTTGGTCTCTCCAGATTTGGGCCTTTTTCCAACGTTTTAGGAATTGCCCAAATCTAAATGCAGCGTTAAAAAGAAGTACCAAAAAGAGTAGCGCTTTTAGAATCCAGTTGTCGAGACCATCTTCACTTGTGATCTTTCATTTTTTAGTATTTTGATGTGGGACTGAATCTCGTTGATTGGACTGACTGGGAGTTACAGCAGAACTCTTCCAGCAGAATGTTCAGTAGCCTTTGAACTCGTCTCCTGCTCCAATTTTTAATACAGTTAATGTTCAAAACTTATGCTTAAATATTCGGCGATTATATACTACTTTCTTTGTTCTGAGTTCCAGCAAAAACTGAAGGAATAACGACCTCCCCTTATAAAATTTAGTGCATCATGCCCTTTATTATTTTTTATATTGTTTTTCACATTTCGCCTTGTGGTAGAAAATATAGGAACGTGTACATACCTCATGTTGCACCCTTTATTAGTACGCATAACACAGACTAACAGCTGCTTGCTACGAAACTGACATGGCTGACAGCTACGATTAAATAAAAATGGTCATCAGTTTCATGTTTTACTTTCAAAGTTAATCAACAAATAGTTTAAACAATTTAAAATGAACATAATACTACGTTACTCTTGGCCCGCGTTCGCTTACTTTACGCAGCAAAGTTTCGCGAATTTCAACACTATCGGCTACTTGCGACTGCGCCGCCAGTTTGTCCAGTTCAGTACGAAGTTCTTGCTTTACATCCGCAATGCGTATTGAACTCTTTGCTGAAATAGGCAGAATGCGTTCAAATTTGATAAGACGATTGGGACGCAATTCTGCCGGACAATTGTCGAGGCCTTGCTCTAGCTGTTTTAATGTAGGTTTAATTTTTGCTAGAACATCTTTCGCGCCGTCTTTGTCCATTTTGTTGAGAAGCAGTATGCACGGCTTGTCCAGCAATGATTCATCATACAGTTCGAGCTCTTTATTTAATGCATATATGTTATCCAAACAGTTGCGCTGCGGATGCTGTTGGCTCAAACGAAAACCGAATACGTCGACCATAAAGAGCAGTAAACGCGTGCGCTCGATGTGCTTCAGAAACTTGTGACCCATGCCAAAATTAGCGTGTGCACCTTCGATTAAACCCGGCAAATCGGCGACTGTAATCGAACGCAAGTCTGGATATTCAATGGTCCCGATCTGAGGACGTATAGTGGTAACTAGTCGGGAAGAGCTGTGCTATTATACTAATATGCAGTCTTTAAAATTTTAAACTTACACGGATATGCAGCAATCTTTGGTTTGGCATTTGAAATAGCTTTTAAAAATGTACTCTTGCCGGCATTTGGAAATCCAACTAAACCAACGTCTGCGATTAATTTTAAATCTAAGCAAACTGTGCGATGTTCTCCGGGATGTCCGATGAAGTTTGTGCCGCTGCAACCACCCATGCCGCCGCCAGCTGCAATGCATGTTGCATCTGGTTCATTCAGATCGGCTAGAAGTGTTTTGTTGTTTTCATCGATTACTTGCACTCCCACAGGTACCTCTATGCGCTCGTCTACACCGCGGCGTCCTAGAATGCGTACTTTACTACTATCCTCACCACTTGTAGCATTTACGCGTTTTTCTTTCAATGTTTGCGAAACTTTACGCAATGTAACTCCATCCTTGGCCACTAAATAGACACAGCCGCCTTGACCGCCAACGCCGCCGTACTTAGGCAAACCGTTGCCACCATGTCCGCCACGAGCTGTGAGGCGCAGTGTGTCAAGAAATGTTGGCTTGAAGTGAGCGCGTGCAACTTTTTTCGTTGATTTTAATAGAAAACCGAAAATCTGCACCATATTCGTATAAGTTGAAAAACAAAAACCAGCTGATCGCAATGCTGTTTGGTCGTTTGCCATTCACATTGCAGCAGCTGTTTTCAGCGCTGTGCTGCTGCTCAGTTGTTTTGACTATTGCATTTGTACAGATGCACCTATTAGAACAAGTAGTAGTAGTGCAGAGTAGTGATAACAATCCACGTGTTGGCTTTGTTTATATTACGCTAAACGGCTTGGATTTTTAGAAATGGAGCCCGGTATTTGTTATATACAGCCAGAGTTCCTAATCGCTGAAGAAAGGGAGCGTTTGCCTCGCGAGGAGAACATATCGCAGAACGAGAAAAAAAGAAAATGTTGTGATGAAGAAGATAATGAGGCAACGCCGGAGGTAGCTGTTGGTGATTCGAAACCTAGCAAGAGAGAACGCAAGAGGGGTCAAAACAAGGTAACTTGCAGACATTTATTAATAAAAATGTAATTATATTAATATCATTGCTATCATTTTAGAATCGTCCAATATACAGGGAAGATCGTACACTGCATCTGTGCAATTCATTAGTACAGGGGCCAGGCACCAAAGATACCTGCACAGTGCCTAGTTGTCGCTATGTACACGATCTGAAGGCATATTTGGAATCAAAAGGCGAAGACTTAGGCACAGAATGCCCGGTTTTTGTTGCAAAAGGTTTCTGTCCGCGCGGTGTTACTTGTCGATATGCAAAATCGCATTTAGATGAAAATGGTGTAAATATAAAAGCAGAAAATTTCGATACAAATGCGCCTCCAACAACATTTAATGGCATTACAGCAGGTAAGTGCTTGCCTCACGAACAATTAATATTGCATTTTAATTTATGTTCTTCTTATTATTTATCAGAGCTTCAGATACGTTTACGCAAACGAGAGTTCGATTTTACACGTAGCAAGACTCTTGTCACTAAATTCGAGAAACTATTTGAAGCTAAAAAACAAGCAGCTGCAAATCAGTCAAACGATGCAACGTCAGAGAAACCTATAGGCTGTGTAATTGATGCAGGTACTGCCAACGAACGTGATGCCATACGCAAACCACCGGTTGACTTCGCCAAGAAGTTAGTACTTTCGCCGCTAACAACTGTGGGTAATTTACCATTTCGACGAATCTGCAAGGAATTCGGTGCCGATATAACGTGTGGCGAAATGGCTTGCGCCGTGCCATTGGTGAAGGCTTTAAACCAAGAATGGGCGCTAACAAAACGACACAAATCTGAGGATGTATTTGGTGTACAATTGTGCGGCAATAATCCGACTATCATTACACAAGTTGCGCAAGTGCTGCAGGAAACCGCACAGGTGGACTATATTGATTTAAATATAGGCTGTCCCATTGATTTAATTTATCGTCAAGGCGGCGGTAGTGCAATGATGCGACGGACGAATATTTTGGAATTAACTGTACGTAGTTGTGCAGCACTTTCACCGGATATACCATTTACCGTAAAGATGCGTACGGGTGTATATGCAGACAAAAGTGTTGCCCATGAATTAATACCAATGGTCGAGGAATGGGGTGCTGCAGCGGTCACCTTGCATGGACGTTCCCGGGAGCAGCGTTATATGAAAAGTGCAAACTGGAACTATATTGAAGAATGTGCACAACAAGCGAAAACTATGCCGATTATTGGCAATGGCGATATACTTAGTTTCGAAGACTATAATGAAAAGATGGTGAGTTTGTTAAAATTTTTTTACGATGCTTACTTGAAATCCATGCTTAGACTAGGGAATCTTGAGAAGTGGGGCATTGACCAACAATGTGTTGAAATGATTATCCTTTTTATGCACTTCATGCGCCACATTCCTTAATATATTTTAATTTAAAGTGTTTCTCCAGACATACATAACCAGTGAGAATTTTCATCAGTGTTGTACCCAGCATTCTTTTATCTAGTCTAAAGAGTTTGGCCATTTTACATTTGTTCGCCGGTCCTCACATTTTTTTGTGAACCTTACTTCATCTCAAATTACTTGTGTATGTGCTCAGTTTTGCATCCTTGGCTACCGTGCCTGTGATTTGTATTTTACAATCGTTTTCGTTGCTCGTCCTATGTCCAATCTACCATAATTAATTACTGCTTGGCGGTCAAAAATAATAATTCTATTTTTCGAAACTATGTGTCCATTTGGCTTCTTCCAATGCAATCAGTATTACTGCTTGAAATGCAGTATTGTGGTAAGATAGTTTTGACTTTTTTAGAATAGCGATTAGTCGCCACAAAATCATGTAATAAAACTTTGCCTCTAAATTGACCAGCTGTATAAATATATAAGCAACTATCCATCTTTTCCGAAGTAGAAAGATGAGTTGGTTGACGACGCCATAGTTAGTACACTTATGCGATCGCAGCTTTTATCTTCTTCGATGTATCCAAATCTACAGCAATTCTTTGTGAATCTATTGATATTTTGACTGATCCGCTAATCTGCTTTTTTAACCTTTAATCTAAATAATTTTCTTAATTTCATATCAACTTATATTCTAAATTTTATTTAATCTCTCCCGTAGCAACTAGCGCCGCATGTTTCATCCGTTATGATCGGTCGTGGTGCACTAATCAAGCCATGGATCTTCAAGGAAATTAAGGAGCAGAAAGTTTGGAAGCCTACATCGAGCGAACGTTTCGACATGTTACGTAAATATTGTAATTATGGATTAGAGCATTGGGGTTCAGATACAAAGGGCGTCGAAAACACACGACGTTTTCTGCTCGAATGGCAATCGTTCCTATATCGTTATATACCATATGATCTTCTTGTAAGTCCCCCGCAGAAAATTAACGAACGACCGCAAACGTATCGCGGTCGTGATGAAATGGAGACACTGTTATGCTCTTCAAACTCAGCCGATTGGGTAAAACTTAGCGAGATGTTGCTAGGTAAAGTACCTGATGGTTTTTCTTTTATGCCGAAGCATAAAGCGAATTCGTATTAATGTACGAAAATGTTTGTTGTAATCCTATTTAGAGACATTTCTCTAGAAATGTGAGAGATTAAAAACTCGAGTTGAGTTCATTTATATTCGTAAATCAGACGACACCTTTGTGTGTAGCATTAAAATAAATAAATAATGTTTGTTTGTTTAAACTTAATTAAATATATTTTATTTATTGCCCAGTCTTAACACAGTCCAGAACTATTGAGTTTCAAACGCACATTAAACGATATAAGTAAAGGACCTCTTATTTATTTCTGCTGCACATAGCTCAAAGCTTCCTCGACATCACTCTTCGAACCCAAAAAGATTGGGCTACGCTCATGTATCTTTTGCGGTACAATATCGAGTATGCTGATTTCACCATTGCTTGCTAAGCCACCAGCTTGAATCATAAGATAAGCCATTGGATTGCACTCGTACAAAAGACGCAGCTTGCCACTTGGTGCTGACTTGGTTGCAGGATAGATGAAAATACCGCCATACTTGATAGTACGATGCACATCGGCAACCATAGAACCTACGTAACGTGCACCATACGGCTTGCCTTTGGTGGGATCCTTTTTCGCAGCGATATAGTTGAAAACACCAGCATCCCAATCGGCAGCATAGCCTTCGTTAATGGAATAGATCTTGCCCTTATCGGGTACGCGCATATTGGCATCGGTAAGTATGAATTCACCAATAGCCGGATCATAAGTAAAACCATTGACCTCTGAGCCTAAACTGATGACAATGGCTGTGGCAGAGCCATAAAGTGCATAACCGGCCGCGACAATCTTGTTGCCGGGCTGTAACGCATCTTGCACTGTCGGTGCACCAGAATCCGATGTTTTGCGATAAATAACAAAGATCGAACCAATCGAAACCAAACAATCGATATTCGAGGAACCATCAAGCGGATCAAAGCAGACGATATACTTGCCCTGCAAGGTAAAAGCAAAAATGTTTAAAAGCGGTGAGTAATAAATAAATATAGACAATATACTAACCTGGCGTTCTGTCTCGACTTCAATAACATTCTCGTTTTCTTCAGATACCATCAGACATGTAGTGTACGATGACTTCAACATATTAATGAACAGTTCATTGGACAACACATCCAGTTTCTTGACCTCCTCGCCCTGTACATTGATATCGCCTGCGATGCCATGCAATTTAGCAATGCCAGCCTTACGCACAGCCGATGCAGTCGCCTTGATTGCAGTCTGTATGCAATTGAGCAGCTGCGAGAGATCGCCTGTGGCATTCTTGAATTTACGCTGCTCTTGCAACACAAATCGTGTCAGCGTCATGGCATTGGAGTCGAAGGCTTGACCTTGTTGCGTCATTTTTGCTGTGAACATTTTTGAAGTTGGATTAGCCAGTGAGTCAAGGGGATAAATTTTTAAAATATAAAATCGGGATATCGTGCAGCATAAAAGATATCCATAGCATGTCAAGCAATTTTGTACACAATTAACTAAAGCAGAAATTTAGTAAAACAAATGTACAATATTTTTGGAATCTCAGTTTTTTATGAGGATTTTGTTTATTAAAAATAGCATAACAATAGGCAGAACGCTTATAAGAATAGACATATGTAATCGATAATATTGCGCCTAGTGTTCTTGAAATCCTTCGTTCAGATCTCACTCTCAAAACTATTTCCTAAAAGATTAATTTTTTTACATTTAATGAAAGGTGTGGCAGACCGTATTAAGTGCGAGCTTTAAAAGTTGTATAGATGTAATAACAATGGTCGTCTTTGATTTGGTGACACGAATACTCAAAACTTGACAGTGAGGCCGTCGACATAAAAAACGGTAACATCGATAAAGTGAACGAATGTTCGATGATAATTTCAAATAAAAATTCAGAGAGTTTATTAGCCACAGTTAATGCATTGGGTTAGCGTTGCCTTGCAGCAAACTTAATGCTAAAATCCCTGCATTTTATGCAAGTTTCATATCGTAAAAGATTTGATTTCGAATGCTGAAAAGTAGGTTTATGAGTATGATACGTAATCCAATAAACCAAGACCAAAAAACCATGTTTCCAGACGAATAAAATTAAAAAATGGTGATACTCACGTTTCCGGCTGAAAAAACGGACAGTGAAATACAAACGAATATTATTTGAGCGTTAAGAGGTATTAGTGTAATGCGATTCGCCTAAACTAGAAGTTTATCATTATCCACCATTTTTGGTCTAGGAATAACATTTTAACTCCATTACAGGCAACGGGCTTAGCAGCTAGAGATAATTTAAACATCGAAGACAGCTCTGATGGACATACCGAAAATCGTCTACCACAAAAGTTTTGAGTACTACATCAAGTATTGGCACAAATGTTTTGCGGTTGGTGGGGATTACTTCGAAGGAGACAGCATCAAATTTAAGAATAAATTTATATTTTTCAAATTTTTCAGTAAACTTTGCGTATTTTTTATTATGATGGTAACTGTGATTTATAAACGCCGATATCTCCAAAACTATGAGACATTTCAATTATTTAGATTTAATACACTATTTTGAACAGGTTCGCCGTTTCAAGAAGGTCTAAATTAGAATATTATACACAAGTTTCATTAATTTATACAATTTTATGTCACCAAACTATTTTCTTTCCTTTGAACTTAGATATTTTGAGCAAAATTTTAATCATGCTTTTTAAACGTTTAAAAAGTGTTAGTACAATTAGATATATGCATGGAAGAATTTTTAATATAAAATGCAGCAAACATTTAAGCAATGAATATAATATATATTCACTTACAGTCCCCATTAGCGGCAGCCATGATAATTCTGAATGTTCCGCGTGATTTTGCCAATATAAAAATTTTAAAAAATAATATAATGATGTAAAAAATTAAAACAGTACATAATATAAATATTAAATACAGTACATAATATATAAATGTATATTATTTGTTTTTCAAAGATCCATGATTCCACGTAAATTGAAGTAACCATTTGTGCTTAAAATTAATACTCATAAATTAATGTTTTCTATATTTTTAATATTAAGATATATGTAGAAATTGGTGAGTTTGTGTTTAGGAGTGTAATTTAGATCAAAATAATATATACTGCATTAAAACCATTGAAATCACTGTAAACTAATTGAGACTAATGAAAACTTCAACAAAAATTATTATCTGGAAGTTTTATGATCAATAATTATGATTATTAAGCCATTTACTTATCTCGTAATAAATAGTAGCTTCTGATTTATATGATGATTGTTTAAACAATTTTGATTTTGTTAGAAAGATACAATCAAAATTTAACAGTGCCTTAGATTGACATCGATGTAGTGTCTAAATGTTGATTAAAAAATTTTTAAATGTTTATATGAAATTCGATTTCTTATCAACACGAGCTAATTACATTTTCATAAATTTGTATGCATTTTTTAATTGTTTAACTTGACACACGTGTGCCATTGTAAATTAAACAAAAATCCATTTTTTAAATTAAACAAATAACCGCAAAATCTTTTACGCCACATATAATTATTTTATATATTATTTTAAAATGGATCCAAAATCGAATCTTAGGCTTAGCGAAGGACCCATTACGATTTTTGATCTATAGTTTTTTTTGACAAATGTTCCGAATTGTTTCTACAAAATGTGTTGTTAAGATTTTTATAAAAATTTTTATAAAGTGTCTATCTGTATCGATTCAAACTAGTCATTCAGTTTGTGAAAAATTTTTAGGAAAATTGATTACTAATCACAAATAATATTTTAAGGGCTGTATTAGCATATGCTAGTTGAACTTTAAGCGTGTATACGAATATAACAAGATGAATTGTCGCAGCGCTGAAACGAAATTATTTAGTCATGCATGTCTGATATTATAGGCTTCAGTTTTACATCAATTCATTGTGTAATGGTATATACGCAGATTTGGTTGCATCACACCAAATTAAATAATTAAAATAATTAAAAATTCAGACTTTTGATAGATATAGCTTATGCCACCAAATATTAAAATTATGATAACTTTGAAAATTTTAATTTTATTTTGTTCTTAAGTGAAATCTAAAACAGTTTTTGATACCCATCGCTAATTATATTTCCGGTATGATTTGTTTTCAGAGTTTTTATCTACGTACATATACAAGCGCTGATGAAGAGCTAAAAATGGTTTAACTAGTTTTAGTTTTTCTATTATCACAAATGCTTTATATGAAGCAGATTGTTTTTGTTTTTTACAAACTGTGGTGACATCTTTGAACTGTGCGTGTTTGCTTTTGATAACCTGTTTTGGTTGAAAACCGATGCATAGATTTTGAGTTTGCCTATATCGACAAATTCAAAATGTATGCTACTATTTAGATTTTTTTTTTTTTTTGTATATCAATGAATGATGTGCAGATATTTATATATGTATATAGTTGAGATAGTTTGTTGATAAGATAATTTTGGCTTTTTCACGGAATAGGTTTTTTCACTTATTATTTTATAGACACGTGCCATACTTTATTTTTTGATTCTGTTTTTTTCCTTTTATTCTAAGGAATGGAAAACGAAAATTTGCATATAAAAATATACGCATAGATACAAATGTTTCTTTTTCTTATTTTTAGAATTCGTCTTATAGACATAGAAAACCGCAGTGCTTGGACTTTACTTTAGTTCCGGCTTCATGCCAAAATGTTGTTGTTTTTCATTAATAGTTTTGCTTATCAATAATACTTACAATATTAATTTGTAAACACTTGATCGGTTAGAAAATAAAAAAACAAGACTGCAATTGATTAAACAAAAAGGCACTGACTGAGATTTTTACTGCTCGTAGACAACTCGACGTCCGCCGGCAACGAATGAACTGGGGAGACTGAAAGCCACGCAAACAGTGCAGCAGCGTCTATACACAAATTTAAAGAATTACATATCGTTTTTGTATATATACATATGTATATATTGTATGTACAACATATGTATATAAAAAAAAAAAACAAACCAGCGCCGTAGACAGACGGAGAGAAAAGAAGCCCCTGTGGCGAAACTATGAGAAACAGAAGATGAGCACTTCGCTCTGAGAAGAGGGATGTTTGACAAGTATTGTATTAATGAACAGAATCAACATATGTCTATTAAATCGTAATTAAGAGTTTAATATTTTTTTTAAGAGGCGAATCTTCACTAATGAAGAAAACTTAATACTTTTGAAAGAGAATAAGCGACAAATGTTCATCACAGCGTGGTTTCAGCTCGGCTATTGACAATTCTACAGACTATTACTGACGATCAAATTAATATATACAAGAGACATTGGAGGACCTATTGCCCGTTAATTATTCTTCAGTCCTTCAAGCAAGTCGGACCATCCAATCAAAAGCAACATTTTTCTTTTTAGTTTATGTTGTTTAACTCGAGCAATTATAAGTTACACATTGCTTGAAAGTCAGTTGTAAATCATCTTGATTTAAGAAGGGAAAAGGGTCGGAAAATGTTCTTTTTTTTTATTTTTCTGATACTACAACTTATCCATCTATCCAATATTATCAGAAAACCTAAAGTCAATATGAGCAAAACTTTTCGAATTTAAAACAACTGAGTCTTCTGGCGGTCGGTCTCCCTTAACCGTCATTACGCTCGACGTATCCAGTTCTTTCTCTCTTTATACATAATTTCTAATAGTGCAAAAGGTTGCTTTGGATCATGCAGCAGCTGCAGGCGAGTTGCTTTATGGAGCTGGTATCGAAAATTCGTTTTTCTCAAAACTTCTTTTCTATGTAGGTAATTAATATTTCTCAATAACCATTGGACCGATTTCGTTCAAACTTGGCGCATACTCTGTTCTGAACGTAGGACTATTTTTTTTTTTAATTTCAACTTATTATATAAAATTTTTCAAAACTTTTTTTATAAAATTTATCAAAAATCATGCGTTTTTCGATTTCTGAATAATTCAAATTCATTTAAAACTGACATAATAAAATTCATATTCTCCATGTCAATTGAACTGGAATCGTGAAATCACTCTGAAAGTAAGAAACGGACAATGTCAATGTTCAATTTCGGAAAGTTATTCAGAAGTTAAAACGGGAAATGAGCGAATATGAATTTAATTTGTTTTATTTTGGTCTATTAATTTAATGGCACATGAGGTCTTTTTAAAGTGAATTAAAATTAAATAAATTTGTTTGAGCGACTTATCAGATACCCCTCCAATTTAATTTTTGGAGAAGAGAACTAAATTAAGAGCGCGAATAAAATATAGAGACCGAAAAGGAACCACAATACACCGATAAGAAAACTAGTTTTCCATTAATTGTGTATGTACTTCTAGTATATACATTCGAAAATATATTTGTTACTGATAACATGCGATTGGAGGCTCGTCTGGGGGCTTCAGTTCAGGCGGATAATCAGACAAAGTGATATACACAAAAATATTTTGCTTGTTTCTATAATTTTTCTTGTTGATTTTTTGGTTTCTATGTTTCGTCTTTGGTTTGTTTTATGATAATTTGTTAGGTTTTTAAAATAATTTTTTATTTTAATGTCATTGGTGCGACCTTCAGCTAAACTTTTGAATGTTCGTATGTATTCTGTTTTGTGGTATATTCCGTAATTATTTGGCAAACATGTCGAATAGAAACTATAAAAAATCAAGCGATTTGTGAAATATGACGTTTGCAATGATTTGCCTCTTTTTCAGCAATAGGTGTCTAGACACTAAATTTAAGTGAAAGGCGGCTGGAGAATCGTGAATCGTTCAATATATTTATATGCAGCATATGAAATGTACTATATTTGATGTAATTCAAAGGTTCCATTTTTATATTGTGGAAATGGCAGCAGACGGATGAGTGGCAGACCCCATACGCACACAACGCCCACCTCTCTATAGTTATGATACTCAGTTTCGGATGGCCAAAACAAAATATTTATTTAATTCTCGTAACATTTTGTTGCCCACAATTTCTAGAACCTATATGATGAAGTTTTCAAAACCTGCGACACTCATTTCATTAAATTTCGAATAAAAAATTAGGTTCCAGGCGCGCACTTTATACAAATTTGGCATAACGAAGTTTATTCAGATAACAGAGGCTTGGCTGTCCGAAAAACTCTTGACCAAGCTCTACCAAGAAATATTAGCTTTATTTTTCGAACATTATCCAATAAAGAAAAATCGCTCTTTTGAGTTTCTTAGTTAGATTGACGATATTTTTAATCAACCTATTCATGTACATATATAGTCTTAAAGAAAAAAATATGTTAAGCCAAAATAGTTTTAAGAATAATGTTAATATGTTTATATTAAAATGTTTCTAAATATAAGAATACATACTATATAATGATTAATCGTGGACGTTTCAACCTATAACTTAGGTCATACATTGCCTTGGCTGGCAATCTTTACCTAAAGTTTAGTCCATAAAGGAACCAAATGTTTAAAAATGTTTATTTCATATTTAGTCTATACACTGCATAATGTTTAGGAATTTTTCACTTAAATCTTAACTCAAAAAATGCATCAATTTTAGGCAATTTCTATTAAAATCACTTTAAGCTCATAAAATTACCGAACAAATTTAAGAATTAGTTCTTAAGATGCCTAAATAGCTTGTTCTAGAATTTAGATAATAGGCTTCTTTATTGAAGATTAATCCAATTTTTTTTTAAATTCCATCTGCTATTTTTAGATGTTGATGATGATCCAATCAGATGCTGTCCAATCCTACACATGAAATTTTTATTCATAAGGAAGGTCCGTTTGCCGTGTTTAAGCCGCAGTCGGTCAAATATGGGTTAATTTGTAGTTATTGTTTGCACTTTTAAGTATTAAATAGAATACGAAAAAGTGCAAGCGAGAGAAGATTCCGTTAGTTACTTCTCTCTATTAATCTTTTGTTATTGTAATTACCCGCCACCTTTTACATATATTTTTGTTTACACTTTCTTTTGATCGGTCGCAATTTCAACTTCGCGCCATATCCTCTCATTATTTGTTTTTTCTTTATTTGTTATATTGCGCCAATTGTGTGTTGTTGTGTTAAATGTTTTAAAAAATTTAATTAATGTTTAATTTAATTTGTATTTTTAATAATTTGTAATTAATAATTTGTAATTAATAATCATAATAAGTGGTGCCATCAAAGTAAAGAACTTTAGAAAATACAATATATGTAAGTTGGTCTATGAAAAGGGAGGCTTATGTGTCAAAATTATTATTTTGCACTTGCTGCTTCGAATAGAGTTTGAGACGCTGTTTTACATGTTGAAAACCAAAAAGTCATAATTTGTTGAAAAGGTTATTAAAAATCAATTATAAAGTTAAGAAACTATGGTTTGCCAAAGAGTTTTTTATCTTTAACAGCTGTTTTCTCGAAAACTTGCCATCGCACGTAAGCCCCCCTTTTAACAGACCAGGTAACATATGTATTTAATATTAAAATAAAACATATTTTTGATTTGGAGCGCAGCTGCGTTTTTATTTGTTAACTGAGGATTGGTGTATTTTTAGACTCTTTATTGCTGAATCGATATTTGGTACGTATATAAAGCAACTTGTATGTTTTGATATTATGTAGGTTTCAAATAGTGAGCCAAGCTATCTTTGGGTATTGTTTTTCTCGAAAAAATTTGAAACTCATTAAAATTAAATTTTTACTTTGGGTATTTTGTAGCATAAAATCAATGATCCAAAAATAACTTCAAAGCTAAAAAAACTTCAACTTCAATTCGCTAGCGATACAACAAATCGAACTATCGATATAAAGCGATAGTTCACCCATAAGGTGAAAAGGTATATGTATTATGTTTTGGAAATGTATAAAAGCCGATGAAGGAGAGCCAGACCCTACAAAGTTCAGCAGCATCATTAACACAGGACTGCAAAACAAACCAATTTCTTTTGGTCCGACCGGAAAAGGTGAAAGGGTCTTTACCCCCACATACTCTATTTGTTTTTAGTCTTTCGCATACGGGTCTTAAAGTGTATGGTTCAGGTTTCAATATAAGACCTTGTTAAAGTCTTTAGTACGTCAGGTTAAAGAAAGATAAAAATGTTAAAAACCCTCAAAAACACTTTTTTGTCTTTACCTCTCAATTTTACTGACGTAATACGCAGTTTTGAGACCCGGGATAGTGCTTGGCGACTGCTGTACCTAAAGTGGTGGAGACCACTTAAATATGAGAAATAATGAAAACCATGCGGGGTTGTGTAATCGAGTCGATATAGATATGTTCGTTTGTATGACGAGAACTTGGAGACTATAAAAGATAGAGGCTTTAAGGTGCCGTTTCTCATATGCCTTTTTCAGACTAGTCTTTATCGAAAGTGTCAACTCTTCTAGTAGAAACCAGAAAAACCGGACCCTCCTTTTAAATTGTTTTTTAAGTATTTCCGTTTTTCTTTTTATTTTTTACTTCAATAAAAATTTTCAATACCTCCATTCACATCTACCCACCTTTCTGGGTTTCCATATAGAAAACCATTTCATTGCGGTTAAGTTTATCTTGAAAAGACAAATGCCAAAAAAAATTGAGCAAATCTTTAAAAAATCAAATAGTGTGTATATGTAGATTAGGGTTGGGACGTATATGAACCAATATATACACATATATACAATATTTACTCTCAAAAACGGACAATAAAATTGTAACGTCTCGATAGAAAAAAAATGTAAAATAAAAATGCACGCCCACAGTTTACAATATGAAAAGCATGTCACGCGTCCATAAGTGAACACTAACTAGGTTAGCGACTAGCTACATGGGGTTGGAATCAAAGTGGCAGCGACACCCCTTGAAGTACAACGAATAATCTGCGAACAATACATTTGTAATTGTGGGTTATATTTGTTCAATTATTGGAACACTTTGTTGCATTAAATTCTTGTTAAGACAACCAACCACCCTTTCAATTGCTCTTGCTCGACTATTGGCCAATATGAACAATTGGGGTTGACTATTCAATGAAGTTTTTGTTCATATTATGTGTCACTTAATTACTGGAATATTATAGAACTTAATTATATTTGTTTAGTTTAAAAAAAAAGGTCAGATTGATCTAGACCTTAATAGATATGCTCCGAAAAACGCAAAAGTGAAAATGAGAGCACAGCTGTATGAAGAAATTGATACTACCTACTAAATTTTTAAATCGGTACCTTGAATAGTGTTGGTTTTTAAGTAGATCAAGTTGCCATAAACACTTTTACAAAAATATTTTTAGCTATTATCTGTCGCAACTAAATCAAATTAAGATTACCTTGAATCAAAGACTATATAGCTCATCCCATCTCATCTATAGCTCCCCGAATTGTTTACAATATTCTTAATAATAATGTTTTTAGTATATACGAGTATGTATCAGTGGAGTAGATATACGTTGGTAGGGTATAGAGAACATTTCACTTGTTTTTAGAAATTAGAGGAGATGGAAATTTAATCTCTGTATGTATTATCATAAGAAAATCTTAATATTAGGATATAAAGATAAATTTTAGATTAAATATAACAAATAAAGAGTATTATATAATAATTTGTTACTATCAATATTAAGACACTTTTACTCAACGCCCAATAAAAAAAGCTAACTACACCACTGGTACTATATATACATACTCAGACATAATAGAAATAAAAGTATTATTCATACAGTATGAATACTTACATATAAACACTAATATTTGTTATACAGCCTATATCAAGCAATATTTGTTCAACTGTTTTTAAGAATTTTCAAATTAAGAACTCTTAAATTTTGATACCCTGCACATACTGGCTTATCATCTTATGGGTATGTTGAAATAGTAATAAAACATGTCGAGGATTGAAGTATGTATGTATAGACTTTGTACTTTTTTAAACTTAAACAATATTACAACACAGGACAACAAAATTAACATCCATCGAAGTCCGTTAAGTGAAAATAACTAATTTTCGGATAATTTTTCAAATACAGTAAACAAAATTTTTAATTCGAAATATACACTTTTCCGAGTTTTTAAGTTCGTCCGTCCATTAGAACTGACAATTGCTTTAATATCTTTAATAAAATATCATAACATCATGAGTTCAACGATTTACTATACTCAATCTCTCACGTTGTCTGAGATATTTTAATAGGTGACACTGCTTGAAACTTGAATTCTACGCATCCAACGGATCTAACGGATCTGGATTCTGTGAACCAAAATTTATCGGAAAATCATTTCAATTTATTTATAATCAATCAGGGGAGTTTTTGCTACAACATAGTGTATTTACATATTCTTCCAGAATTTCGTTTCTATATATAATAATTGCTGAATCCGAAGGAATCTGATCACTATTATTATGTTCGAGATTGGCAGCAACATATTATGACCTGTTGTTTGGCTTAAGATCCAAATACACCAGATACAAGGGTGGTTTGATCAGTGAATTTTTAAAGGCATTTAATTTGTGTTTGACAACTATTGAATGCAGATAATCTTGTGAATTTTAACGAAAATGGAGAAATTGAACTTATTTTTTGCGGGAAAAAACCAATCAACGATTCTGCACCAAAGTAAAAAATATTTATAAAAATATTGTATATATACATATATATATTCTTTATAGACACCTTAACCCTCCCCACTTTTTCAATGGATCTAACATATCGCGGTCATATTAACATAGATGCGGAGATATGTTGAATTTTGTTTATCGCTTATGTGGGGTGTGAAGCATAGCCCCCAACGATGATGTCCAAACTAAGCACGATTTCATTCCTGGCCTAACTAAAGTACGTCTGTGAATTTCAGATCAATCGGTTGGATGGTTTTGCTAACTCCGCGTAAAATTTAAGATGTTTTTCTTGCGAGTTTCATCTTAATTCTTCTTAATAATTTGTGAAATGTGTTTAAGACTTTTCTGCATAAGTGTGCAGGGTATATTTTAGACGCAAATACTTTATTGTTTGTTCTTTTTAATTTTTATTTCGTAAACATTTTCTTTTGCAGAAGTCATTAAATAATACAAATATTTCATTAAATAATAGCTTCTATATTTTATTAAGCTGTCCCTATAAAAGCTGCTTAGATCTTATCAGGTTTTACTTAATATTTTGCTATCGTCAAGTGATATTATGAAAATTTTTAGCATTGTTTTGGCTTTGTATGCGGTGTTGGCAGTAACTGCAGGTAAGATCAACTAGATTGAAAATATTTGTATTATATTAAACATTTATTTTTTAGGACTAAGGATCAAATCCCCAGAGAACAGTATTATGCCAATTGCACCTTTGCCTAGGCCTCATGTAAGCAGTGAGCCTATTGAGGTCTTACCACAAATTCCACTCAAGCGACCGTTCGTTATAAAATACCCACGTTCGCATTTTCCAAACCCACGCCCAATACCAAGACCATATTGGGCAACACTTGAACCCATCGATGATAAAGTCTCAGATAAAGTGGAAGCCGAAGTTGCATAAATAACAAGTAAGAAAATCACAGTCGGGCGTAACCGACTGTAAGAGGCCCTGTACCAGTGCAGGTCGCCTAACAAACACATTAAATGTTCCCCTAGCTTATGACCAAACACATGACCACTTCTCTCTGCACGACTAAGTGCCTTTTAAAACATTTTTTTATGTATGAAACGAAAAGGGGGGTCGCTCAAATTCAATTGCTTATAAAATCGTCATTTATTATCCGATTTTGATGAACTTTTCGGATTTTTGCTAAGAAGGACGATATGTCTATACTGGCATACTTATTTTTTTTTGTGCCGAAGAAATTTTTAGCCTTGGGGGTGATTTTATGGGGAAGGGGGGAGGGGCAAGTTTTTAAAATAAACTTGTAAAATTCCGGAGCAGTCCTAGTCGAATGCAAAAAACACGAAGTCTCTATCTATTACCGTTTCCGAGATCCTTTCGTTCATACGGACGGCCAGACGGACGGACGGACAGACGGACAGACGGACAGACGGACATGTCTATATCGACTCCTTTATCGCTCCTGACCATAATGGGGGTAACTTTGGGGGGTCTCCGATTATTATTTCTACCTGTTACATACATTTGCACAAAACCAATAGGCTCTTGTACCTTCGGTACAGGGCCTAAAAATAAGCTAAACTTAAATAATTTTTAGTTCTTATAGTTTTAATAAGCTTTTCCATTTACACAGTTTAATTAATTTTATTTTGCAGTCACAAAAAATTTCTGCTTGCTAAATTTGCAAGCGACTAGATTTGACTTGAATTGTTTATTCTTTATAAATGGAAGTTCTATTTATCATAAATCACTACTTAATCGAAGAGATCCTAATTTCGACTAGATTATTATGCCAAGAATATATTTACAGTGGTTTAGCTTGCGCTCCTCCATGCTTCATTTTAGGTCAATTGATAGAGCTTGGCATCACCGACGATGTCCACATCGCTGCAGTTGTCGTCATCATCGCTGTCAGCCTCCAGATCAGAGTAGCCATCGTTGGAGGAGTAGTCGTGCTGTTGTAGTAAGCCAACACCCATATCCATGTTTCGTAACATTTGTAGATGATGATGGTGTTGTTGCTGCCCACTACTGCGCCGTTGCGTATGTTGTTGTTGTTGTGCAGCATCCTGTACAAAGGACGAGAGTTTGTCGCCTTCCGCACCCGTAGCCGCCGCTGCTCCAGTTGTAGCAGTACCAGCTGCTCCTGAAGCATTACTGCTCTGATTGTCACTACTTGCTCCACTCTTGCCCAACTCGGTACGTGAAAAGTCAACTGGTTCTGAAAAATAGTTTAGTTAATTTAAATGAAATGCTTTGAAAGTTGTTTAATTAAATTTGATTTGCTTTGTCTTGCGCTGAGTGGCGGTCAATCTTGCAGCAAAAAGTTTGGAGAAACTAACTTTTTTTGAAGTTCTTCTTTGTATTTGAATTTGTCTTGCGACAATTTCTTGGAAAGTTTTAGCTCAAACCAAATTGCCAAAACAGCACTTAAAAATTCCTAAGAATGCATTCAAAACTTACCATTTGTATTGTCCCGGCGTCGCAATTGTTTTTTATGCTTCATGCGTCGATTCTGAAACCATGTCTTTACTTGTGTCTCACTCAAGCCGAGCGCTGTGGCCAACTCAACACGCTCGGGCGTCGAAAGATAACGTTGCGCTTCGAATCTCTTCTCGAGGCCAGACAATTGCGGGTCACTGAATACGGTTCTAGCCTTGCGCCTTCTGCAATGGCGCAGCGCATTCACACCCATGCCCAGACCGAGCGCCAGTTCAGGCCCACCGAAAAGATGTCCGCCGCCAAAGAGTCCAGCTATAAATTAGGGTTGATTGGCGAATGGTCAAATGTGTATGTACTTGTAAGAGTGTTTGTGCAATAATTTAGTTTCGGTTTAGTTTTTCACATGTGCCTAACTCAATTAGGTGACCAAAAATGTTTTTGTTAAACTTTGGTGTTTCAAATTGCATATTGATGGGTCACACTTATTTTTAGCAAAACTTACCTTGTGATAAAAAGTAGGGATCTACTGACTTGTATGCACCAGACGAAGGCGACAAGTAGCCAAGTGTCATCTGTAAAAATCCTGAATCACCATAAGCGCTTGGGTATAAAGGAGGCGGTGGTGGCGGTTGTCCGTGCATTGGTGTGGGTAAGCCACCGTAGTTGGCTACAGCTGCTGCGGTTTGCGGTGGTGGAGGCAATTGACTGTTTAAAGATAAATAGTAAATTTTATTAAGAGTTGCAATTGAAAACTCTGTTAATTCGAAATAGCAGCAATATTTGAGTACAGTTAAAAGAGAAATTGAGCTTCATATCCAAACGCATGATTGATTTCGAAATAAACAACCGAAATATACGTTTTTCAAGTTTTCGTCTGTCTGTTTCACCGAGTTAATCTCTGAATGGTCTGAGCCGATTTTAGTGCGACTTGTAAAATACTTTTCAAATAGTTAAATTGATATTTCTTATACGGGAATAATTTGTCATATATTAGCAACATTTCAACGCAGTTAGTTTAGACTATAGAGATTTATTACATATGCAACATATATCGGGATTATTAAGATCAACTGAGAATGTGAAGTGCCATGCATTCATATAATCGTCAACACATCAAACTTCATTTTGCCATATTGAAATACAATTATGAAACTTGTGTATTATATGTGATGCATGAGTGGAGCGAAAAGGGTTTTACTGTAAAAATTGGTTGTAATACGTAGTTGAATTTTTATTTTTTTTGTTTCCTTACTACATTGAAAGCAATATCATGAAGGTATAACACCTGGAGTATTACATGTTCCAGTAAAGAAAAGTTTAATATTTAATTTCAATTAATTTAAAAAAGTTATTGAGTAGCAAATAAATATATGCCCGCGCATACACAATGTCCATTTTGTTAGATAATATATGCCATCGACCATTTTTGTCCTTCTTTATCTTATTTTAATAAAAATAAAGTAAAAAAAGCTTCAGAACTCGTTATGTATTTTCACGTTCAAATTCGACGTCAAAACTTCGCTTTAATTAAATTCCCTTTATCAAATAATAATCAATTCGGATCAGAGCTCGCAAAATATGCTTAACCAAATTTTTCTGCGCGGTCTGCTCACTCAAAAGACCGAAAAAAATGAAACGGGACGCTCACGGTCTCAACAGCAACCGTCTTTTCAATTCGTTGGTGTCCTCACTCTCGGGTTTTGGGTTGAGCGAAACACACGATCAATCTTTTGTTGACCGCTCAAAACGAATAGACTCGTTCGTCGCTCAGCTACTGACCCAAACGAAAAAAGTGTCCGCGAAAAAGGTCTTTTTTGTTTTTGTTGCCATAAATATTTCATCACAGGCCAAGCATGGTAGAGGCAGGGAGAAAGGGATAGGCATAATCTCATGCATACTTGCCGTTTACTTATCCACACACGCAATACACATATATGCGCAAAAGACCGTTTGCCGATTATTTATAAAGGAAAGGGTCTTGAGTGGACCCATGAGCAGAGACAGCAAGCTAAACCGCTAGTTTGTTGAGCGAAGTGCAAGCCGAGCAAAAACAATGTTTGAGTGTTTTTTCAAGACCGTTTCGAATTGTGTCGGTGAGCGACAGATTTTTCGCTGATAATATGTAAAAGAGGGTCCACTTCTTACGAACTCTGATTCGGATACATTATGCGTAAACACATAATCCGTAATTCAGACGAATAAATAAAAACTGATACAAAAATATGAGCATCTGCATACCCACAGATGGATATAGCTAGATCGATCTGTCCCGGCAGCTCTGCGATACCTCTTTTAATGTATTAATGGTATTAAAAAAATCTAATAGTTGTTGAAAATAGATGCTGTGATTATTGAGCAGCTTGATGAGACGAATCGAACTAGCCATATCCGAATATCTCCTGTCTGTATGAAACAAAAGTAATCCATAACGGGTATGGAGACTGATTACGTTCCGGAGCTGACATAAGTCTTAATGAAGGTGCTATGCCCACTGAAACCCGATCCGAATTTTTATGAAAATCTATCTGTTACTAACAATATTAACTTAAAACTCGATATGATATGACTACGCGTGAAAAAGCAATGAGAATTCTTAACTTGACGTTTGGACTAATGCAATTATTTATAGCTTTCAAAATAAAAACAAATGTTTTTTATGGTCGGTTGTATCGGTTTTATACTCTGTTCCAATCGAGCAAAAGGGTATACTAAATTTGTGCAAATGTGGGTATCAGGCAAAAAAAGTTTCACATATATTTTAGTAGTCATTTGCCGCTCCCACTTGTAGGGGTACATCCAATGATATTAAAATATCCATTATATTAAAATACGAAATATTCACTATAATAATGGGCATAATTATTTTTACAATACAGTCACTTTCTTTTAAACTGTGAAAAATTATTTATTTTCATTTAAAATATTTGGAACTGTGGAGATAAATTTTTGAAATCTCGTTCTAAATATTTGCGATCTCTGTGATGGGTATCTCTTTACTTATGAAATTGGCGGGTATGTCCAGACATTTTCTATTACATTAAAATATGAATTCAGAAACCAATTTATTATCTTATGGCAAGGACCATTATCCTGTTGGAGAATAAATACTGCTTCGATTAATCGATTAACAGAGATAATCATTCAGTACTCTTAAATATCTATACTGCGTCATGGAACCATCAATAAAAGCCATGGTTCGAAAATTTAATATATATTATTTTCTAATTTAATTTAATAAATTTTTTTTTTCGGTGATGTATTGTACTTAAAACTACTCTCACACAAGAGTACACAAGAGTACATTGCGCCGAAATTCAATATGCTTTTTGGCAGATTCAAAACTTTTACTTTTTTTTGTATATATGCCTCAAATAATCACTGAAGAATTGACCTAAAGATCTGCAAAAATCTTTTTGGTTTCATTGGTAATATGTTTATTTTTGAAGTAAGAGAGATAAATTAATCAAACTGTTCATCTGTCTGATTTTTTGTTGCGCCATTTTGTTTGTAGACTTGTGACATATTAAGCTGAAACTCACCATAAACATTTATTTTTTTACAAACCCCATTTTAATATTCAAAACAGACAAACCGCGTGAAATATCGAAAAAAAAAAAACATTATACCCCTACTTTTCTCAAACATGTTTCAAGCTTGAATTTAAGATCTTGTGGAAGTCTCTAGCACGTCAGGTTAAAGAGAAACAAGTAAGGAAATTTCAGTCGGGCGTAACCGACTGTAAGAGGCCCTGTACCAGTTCAGGTCGCCTAACAAACACATTAAATGTTTCCCGAGCATATGACCAAACACATGACCACTTCTCACTGCGCGAATATGAATGAAAAGAAAAGGGGGGTCGTTCAAATTCAATTGCTTATAAAATCGTCATTTATTATCCGATTTTGAAGAACTTTTTTGATTTGGGCTTAGAAGGACGTTAATTTTATACTGGTGTACTCAATTTTTTTGTGCCGAAGAAATTTTTACCCTAAGGGGTGATTTTATAGGGAAGGGGGGGGAGGGGTCAAAATTTTAAAATAAACTTGTGAAATTCCGGAGCAGTCCTAGTCGAATGCAAAAAACACAAAGTCTCTATCTATTACCGTTTCCGAGATCCTTTCGTTCATACAGACGAACGGACAGACGGACATGGCTATATCGACTCCTCTATCACTCCTGACCACAATGGGGATAACTTTGGGGGGTCTCCGATAATTAGTTCTTCCTGTTACATACATTTGCACAAAACCAATAGGCTCTTGTACCTTCGGTACAGGGCCTAAAAATGTTGAAAACCCTCAGACACGTTTTTTTTTGGCGATTTTACCAAATCTTGAAATCCTGAAATAGGCAACCGGGTTCAGCGGACAAAATACAATAGAAACAACTCCAACAATTAAGTAGCTCCAGTTTTACGTGGAAAAAGGCGATATCAAGGGTATTGTAGTTAATATGCCACCAAATTCGCAGATTTCTTTTGAAACATATCGAATCAAAGAATCATTAAACACATTCATTTTATGAGTCTTGCACCTTTAAATCACTTTTTTCTGCATGGAGAATAGTTTTTGAGGCATATTTATCACTTAGACTAAAGATTTTCTACATTGTTACGAACATTTATATAAAATATTATTATTTTATTGAACCTCTCATCTCCAACTCTGCATATTTTATTTTAATAGGATATAGAGAAAATAATATATTTGTAAAATACTTTTTTTTTATAAGTTTAAGGAATTTAAAGTTGTTCGTGTTGGAACTACACATCTTTTAAATTTGAATGTTCAAGTTAAAAAAGTATGATAAACCGCCGCCATATGACTACAGGCGATATTTTCGTGCTCAAACCAATGATATTCGTTTTCGAGAGGAAAATTTCGGTTTGAAAATTTTATTTTGTATAGTGATTAAATTTTTTGGAAAATACTTTTATTTTTCACGAAATGAATTTATTTCTTTGTTTCAACACGCATCCCGACGGATACATAAAATTTAAAAAAAAATTCTTCAAAAGTTTTTTAAATTATTTTGCACATATTTCCCACCAGTCTATTAAATTTCAAACTCATCCAAAAAAAATTTGGGTTAAATATTGGAGAAAAAAACGACAGATAGAAAGATACACATCATTTAAGTATAATATTTCACATTACATAAATTAACAGGATTCCTACCGATGATTGTGCATTAGTTTCTGATATTCCTCTTCGTGCCGCCGGTGATGATGCTGTTGTCCTACAGGTGATACAGAAGCCGTCGCATGCGGATTTTGTTGATGCTGCAGCTTCGACTTTGATTCACTCTCACAGACGACTATTTTCTGCGATTTGGCGATTTGAGATTTGACTTTGATTTGATTTTGATTTGCAATACAATTACTATTATTGTTATTAATGTTACTATTATTGTTGTTGTTGCTGGCACTATTTATATTTTGACATAGTATATGATCAATGGAGAATGGAGTTTTGGATCCAATCATTGTATTTGATTGATGTTGCTTATTGATGTTCGGAGCGGTGCTAGATGCGTTTTTGGTTTCACTATTTTCACTGATTTGTATCGACATAGTTTGTAAATATTTTTATCCTATAATAATTTTTTTGTTATTTTTAGAAAGTCGTTTTAACCGATTTGCGCGTTAGGACCGTTAACCGTTACGTTGTTTACTCGTTGACGGTCGCGTTGAGTTTGCTCAATCACCACATCAACCAAAAATGATTCTAAATCATGCTCGTCATCCTCGTTGACGTCGTCATGATTGCCATCCCCTTCCTATTGAACCACCAGACCAGACGAGTGTCCGTGCTTCCTAACCATTCTATGTATCCGGTAGTCCTGCCAACAACCCTTAGTATTCGTTGTGGCGTATATGCTTAGCAGGAGTAGAAGCAGCAACTACGACAACAGCAGAGATGAACACACCCACTGCAGCGGCGTTTGTATCTATAGTTGTCTCCGTCACTCCATCACATTAAGCATACGTTTTTCCCATTTTACATTTTCACTACTCGATATAATGCTGGAATTTGTGCTATTAACTGGGTTATACATGCCCGTTTTGCACCTCGAAACTGTGCTACTCTGCACGTCGTAATGCCCTCATCCAGACATCGTTCCTTTTTGCGGTTGTCATTTATTCTGTCGTTTTGTATTCTAAATGCAGACTAACAAACCAAACATTAGAGTACTTTAAGTTTATTAATTATGCCAAATGACAAATCCTGCTCTGATGTAAAGCAAATCAATTACATAGTCGTAGTACTAAGTCAGGGCAATCAGCGTATGCAGTTCAGCTGGCTTGCCTGGGTCGTTCGAAGAGTTCTTTGTATGTTGTTTACGAAATCATCTAATTTGATTGTATTATGATTGTTACTGAATTTTTATAGAGTGGCACAAGTTTAAAAAAAAACATATATTATTTGTATTCGATACAACTTTCTACTTCAAAATTTATTCTCTGCACATACTTATTTGTGAATGCTTCATTATGGTATATTGTCTTCGTTGAAGTAAACATTGAAGAACAAACAAAAAAAAAAAAAAAAAACAACAAAATTATATATATATACATATATACTCGTGTTCAGTAGGACAAAATGAGTCAATTACACTTTCATTCCAAGTTTCAAAATCATTGCTTAAACAGGCAAAACGTTTCACTGTGGGAAAATAGAAGTCTCGGAGTTAAAATTTTGTAGATATTGTTCCTGATATTTTGTATAGTTTATGTGTAATATTCTCATCCATTAGTTTTAAACACCTCTCTCGCCGCCTTGCCAATGGTTTTTCCACTTTTTGGAATCATTTAAAAGTTATCAAAAAGAAAAAGCATAGGTATTACTACTTTAGTTATAACTGTGCTTTGCCTACTTTAGTGACAAACGATAAACGCTCTACAACAACAGAAGAAAAAGCCGAGGTTCTGGCTCAAATCTTTGTAATACTGTAATATTACCCTTAGATTGAAATAGGGCCATAAATCACAAACACAAAACGGAAGCAGATTTCTTACTTGCAATATGAACAAAAGCCTGAAACACAGCTAATTACTCTCAGTTTGGACCCATAATCCTGTTAATGTCAATCAGTAAAATCCTTGAAAAAGTTATCCGTTTCATCTATACCAACAACAAACATGCAAACAGTTTGAGTTTTGGCCAAAATCATGAAAATAGAACCAAACTGCTTTTCGATGTCCGGTGTTATTGGATGACTCTGTATGGCATGATGGGTTAGTACACAAAATATTCTGCATGAAGTTATAAAAAAAAGTCTAGAATTTTTTAAAGATTCGATTGTTTGTCTTTTATTTGGAAAAATAACATTAATTTCAATTAGTATCCCTGCAGGACGCCCCCAAACCTACAGTCTATCGCCCTTGGTATGCGGCTAAAGGTTATGTAGCCTGTCTTAAGCAAAAGAAGGCAACAGCAGGTATCAGAGCAATATAGAGTCATTGGATACATGAAATAACGTAGGCTAATGGAACAGAACACAAAGGCATGAGCACGCCTGTTCAGAAAAAAATCTTAGTATGCCATTATAATTCATACTTAGGCTTAAAATTTCATTCTCAGCGAAGCCCCATATATAAAAACGAAAGGAAAGACTCTTCAAAAGTTGAATCTTATGCTTCAGCGTCCTTATCCGGGTGTAAAAAGTTTTCTTAACATCAGAATGCATGAATTCGCCATAGAGAAAACTATTAAATTAGCAACAACTGGTACATAAATTTTCTTGGTGTCCGGCTCAACATTGAAGAAAACTAAATATTCGAAAGATTTTCCAATTTTTTTTATGTCGTTAAAGAAATAATTGTGGAATAAATTTTTAGTAAAGGAAAAGTTTTTCAATTCTTCAGAGTTGAAGAAATTTAAAGTAAAGAATGTTTTTTTTCTGAAAAGATTATTCTTAATTATCCTCCTTTATAATACATAGATTTATTCAATCTATAGATATAATTAAATCAGAGACAAATTTTTGTTTGTTTGTGCGAGCATCTAGCCTAAACCCCTAAACCAATTTGTATGAATTTTAGTATAGAAATATATGAGAATTTGGAAAAGCACATAGACTACTTTTTGTTAAAATGGGAGGGTGTGATGCCCCTCCCCATAAGCGATAAACAAAATTTTTAAATATATGCATCCATTTGAGGTGCAGGGGTGAAATTTAATATGAATTGTTATAGGTTCGGAGAAATAAACCTAATAAGTTTGGTTTATATCGGAGGGAGCAATACCCAGCCACCAGATAAGTAATAAAAGGTTTAGTTATTGATATAATAAAATTTTAATATTACATATAATTTTAAGACGTAATCTTCACAAATATATGACTTAATCCAATTGAGGTTCTCCATATTTCAATTAAAAAAATTGAATGCTGTTTGAAACCATTCAACCATATTCTAAAACCATAGTCTTAAAATCTAAAATGCTAGGCAGACCCCATAAATTACATATATCGAGTTTATAAAGTGTGTCCGAATGAAGAATGCGAACTTGAAGCTTTCAATATTATATATTTAAATTTTTGTACTCCCTTAAAAAACTTGTATTCAATGTTAATGCCCATTCGCTTTCCTAAAGAGAGTATGACTCTAACTAAACAAACTAGACCTCCTTCTGGGTTTATTTTCTTTGATAAACTTATATTTTTCTTGTAATTCAGCTAGAAATGTCAAATTTAGCCAATCTATTGTTGAGGAAGACAGCAGGATTTTTTATCCTATTAGAGTTGGCGTCGCGTTTAGGTCCCGTATGAACGGCGAGCTCTACGAGCTATCCGATGCGGTTGACATACAAAAACTACAAAAAATTCCAGCGGCTGCACTGGACTGGTCACCTCATTCGAATGGATGAAAGAGCTCCAGCATACATGGTTTACATGGGTAGCCCAACCTTGATTGGTGGCAGTTCGATTGGTGGCGAATGACCCCCTACGGACTTAATAACTTTTGCGTGTCACTTTCGCTGGTAGGTAGGTACAACAAATGCATATGTTGTCAAATAAATTTCATAGTCTAAATAGGCCTTGAGCGACCCACGTTATTATTAAAGTATAAAACCTTTATAATATGCAACACGCTGGCTGGCCTATAATTCGTAAATACGTTGCGTAACTTTTTGTCATTTGTTTTTTAATTTCGCTGCTTTATCCAAAGTCCTTTTTATTACTCATACTAGGCATTCAGCGAATTGTCCGCCATTTTCGTTTGATCAGCATCCAGCAGCGCCGCCATTTTGTGTCGATTTTACCATAATTAACGTTCTTGATGTCGTCTTTTGTCATTTTGTCCTTTGTCTCTTACATTACTACTGCTACTGCTGCGACTTTGTTGTTGTAAATGAGCGTGCATTAAATTCGTTAAATGCCACAATTATTATAATTAATTTATTGATTGATACTCATGTCGTTGTCGCATCTACAGGTGACGCTTGTACTTGTATGTATGTACATATTTTCAAATATATATATTTTCATTATTCACGACAACAAGAACTGAATCGACGTCAACGGTGCGTATGCGTAATGTAAATTAATTGCAGCATGACAAGTACCATATACATATACGCACAGACGTTTGTACTTAAGTGTGGATATATTCGTAAAATGGGTGTTTTTTTTTAAATTGTCAGATCGTTCAGTAGGAGTAACCAAGTAGGCAAGACTATAATAGAGTTTATGTAACGAGCAGAATGAGCCTAAGCAGACCCCATAATGTATAGGTGTATATTCTTGATCAGTATTGGCAATTGAGGTAATATAGCCATGACCGTCCGTCCAATTGTATGAAACATGAGTTTGCAGAGACAATAGCACCTAGACGCACGCCAAATCTGTGCATTTATTTTTATCCAAAAAGATATTGGGGCGTAAAAAATAAGATATAGTTTAATCCTTCATTGAACTATATAATCTTATTAAATACTGCTCATACGTTCAACAATAAATAAAATTCCGGAGCAGTCCTAGTCGAATGCAAAAAACACGAAGTCTCTATCTACTAACGTTTCCGAGATCCTTTCGTTCATACGGACGGCCAGACGGACGTACGGACAGACGGACATGTCTATATCGACTCCTCTATCGCTCCTGGCCATAATGGGGGTAACTTTGGGGGGTCTCCAATTATTATTTCTACCTGTTACATACATTTGCACAAAACCAATAGGCTCTTGTACCTTCGGTACACGGCCTTAAAATACATGGCATGAGCCAACCGATAGTATGACATCCTCAGCAACCTTTCTAGTAGTGATTCTAGTAGTGATTCTATGATTGTTTTTTAACAAACATTGTATAAGGACGAAATTGATCCAGGAGATATCCACGAAGATTACGATTACGTTTCATAAAACCGTTGAAATACGGAGGATTTCATTCAATGGCAATATTATATCGTTGCAAAGCAAATAAAGGTGAGAAAATTGGTGGAGAAGCATACGATCTGCACATTGGTAACAAGAGACTTAAAAGGTGCATCATTTAAACTTTGAACTAGCTTAATTTATTTTCTTTGCGATGTTTGCTTATCAGGTTTTATTAAGCTGAGTGTATCACAAAAATTAGCCCTTCAATATAGCAATAAATGAATTTTTGACATATAAAATAATTTATTATTCTCCCGATTTAATTGTAACTCTTTGCTTCCACTCTTAGGGAACTACAAAACAAATTAAACAAACAAAACATGGACTTTTGACCAGAAACAGAAGCTAATATTTCGTATATGTATATATTTTTTTATGCTTAAGCTTTTCAACAAGAAAGAACGCTGCAATTGACTTTGACTTCGAGTTACGCTGTACAATATTGAGTAATAAATATGTACGGGAAAAATATTCCTTTCCTAAATATTCCTTTCCTAACGTTTAAACTAAACTAAACGGCAAAACATTTTTTTGCTTACAAATACCCAGAAAGGTTGGACCCATTTGTATGGGGCTACCGCTCTTAGTGGTCCGAGCTGGACGTAAATAAAATATTTGAAAAGGATTAAAGTAAGGTATACGAAGTTTGGTCTCGATATTTATACGAACAGACGGACTTGTCTATATCGACTCGGTTTCTCATACTGATCAATATTATATATAAATAATTGGTTTTGTCTGGCTTCCTTCTGCCTGTTATTTGTGACATTTGCACAAACTTTGTATAAAAAGGTTGAACTTTTTCCGATCTATTTGTTGCTTTAGAGCAGCGTAAAAAACAACAAACAAAAATATTTTTGATAGACACTATGATTTTTATATAAGACAAGCTGTTACCCGCGACTTTGTCTGCGTATTTTGAACAAACTTAAGAGTAGGAATACTTCTCCCGATCCCATTAACATTTATATCGAATTTCATCGCTGTACCTCAATTTATTTAAAATTAAGTTGGTTCACCTTTTGTATATATTATTTGTTAAAAATATTAATTGTTTAAATTTTCAATACAATAATATAAATTAAAAATCGATATCTTCTAGAGACCAGCTATATGTGCTCGATAAATGAAACATATGGTACAAGCACCCAGCCCCGGTCTCTAGAAAAGAACAACCACACCTTTTGAATTGCTAATACTTAATTTATTTCCTCGTTTAAATTAGCTATATTAAGTCTATGATGTATTCAGGTCTTGGAATCCGTTATGCGTGTAAAAGAGGACCCTTTGGACTGACCTGCGTAACATGAAGTGTTTCTCATTATGAATGAAACTCCGTTGTAATTACTGAAAATACAAGTTCTATAGTTCATAAAGAAAAACACCTTTCATGCAACTACATATCTACGTGCTACATAGCTTATGAGTGTATTATAAAATTGTTTGCAATCATTGTTATTTACTTGCATTATAGGTCTTTATTACCGCCCACTTAATGAAATTTTATCGCGTTGTGGTATATATTTATATTAACATATACAATTTATATATATATTTATATTTAAATAATATATTTTATAACGCAACTATGCGCATTCTATCAGTACTGATTCAATTAAGAGTCAATGTTTGCATTTAAACAATTATTCATGGTTAATTAAAATGCTCGAATAGTTTGTGGTCGCGAATCAGCAATTAAAATATGCAATAAATGTAATAAACAACAAATTACTTTTCATTATAAAAATGCAAAACCGAAACGAATTCATTTTGTATGCGTAACAATTTAATATTGAATTACCCATACGCACAGCCAGCAGCGATAACAAAGGACTTCGTTAGCGTCACATAGATGTTTTTTCTCTGTTTTGATCCGCTTAAAAAGCAATATAAAAAAAACTAAAAGTATAACTTTGAAGCTTGAAAATGAAACACCAAATGAGCCTCATTAAGACTTTTGCGAGAGGAGAAAAAAAAATTGAGAAGCAGCAGAACTGATGGAACTTCATCAACTCATGTCCGGAATAACAAGAACAACCAGAACGGCTCTAAGTAGCATCAGGCGTTGTGCGCTTTTCGAACCAAATAACGAACGTAATTTGGCAAATACTTGGCAGTAATTCAATTTTATGGAGCGCTGAACAGCACGGCAATGCATAACATCGCATCGTCTGACAAATATGGCGTACATTTGGGGGTGATTTGATTGCGCGCGCGGGCTGACAAATGGATACAGCATGAAAAAGTTAATTTCGAAAAGAGCACTTAGGTCAACAAGCTGTATAAGCCGTGTTCTATAGACGCGAAGCGGCGAGGCAACGCAAACGCAACCCCAGCCCATCTTCTGCCTTGACAACGGCAGCGCACGTACTGCAAAGGGTGTGTTTTACAGTTGCAGACGTCAGCCAATCAGATTGCGATTCAAGGGGTAGTCACAAGTATAGCTAGTTGTCTCTTTTTGGCAAATGGTAAAGCGTAGGATTAACGAATTACTTATTTAGTTTGTTATATGTTTTGGGCGCCACTCCACTTTTTATATGTTTTGGTTGTCACAAGGATGGACCATAGTGTATAAATCCGGCACAGACGGGCGCATGGTTGCATGCATATGCTGTCTAAGCAAAGACAATTTGCTCGTTTAATAAATAAAATAAGTCAAAAGTAAGTCTAACATCGTTATTAGGTTAAAACCCTAAAGCAGTCGCATTATTAGACGTTAGACGAGTCACGGTGCGCATGGATGTATTTTGTAAATGTACACTGTAAATAATTTTATTGAGGTTTATATAGTTTGAATATTAAATATAATTTTTATTAAAACTATAATAAGGACAATATAGTGTTATGTTAGAATAATTCAAGAGGTATTATTTAGTATAATCAACGGTGGAATCAATCGAGAACAGTCTAACGATAAATGTGATACATTTTTGTGACCTGGTCCATGAAGATGGTGCTTAGGTGTCAAAAAAACACGATTTTGCCGATTCGGAGTCAGTTTAAGATGCTCTTTCACATAGTTAAAATCAGAAAGTCATAACTTGTTGAATAAATAGAAGATGAAATGAGTTCACGTCCTAACTATCTGTAAGCGAGTTCTTTACCTTTAACAGCTGTTTTCTTTAAAACTTATTATAGATCAGGTCACATTAATATGTATAAAAATAAACACTACGGAGATGTTTCAAAACTAAAAAAAACACGCTACCATTCACTTAACTGATACAAGCCAAACGGCCTTATTTATTAGCTAATCCTCCACTAAGTACTCTAGTCACTCTTCCTTTAATAATAGTGAGAAGTAAGGGGACTCACTTTAAACAAGCACCTCGAAGAAAACAAAAACCTGATACATCCACGTCGTTGTTCCTGGGAACGGCTGAATTAAGGTAATTGCAATATAAAGGATATCTTGAACGTATATTAGCTATTGATTTTGAAAATCAGACTTCAAAATTGTAGTCAGCGAACCCAAAAACTAACTGATATCAGTTTTATAAAAATGCAAAAACTTTTTAAAAATTCGACCGGTATATTGGAGCCGACATTTTATATTTTGGTTTTATAACAGGTTGACTTCTCCTCATCCTCTTAACATGTACAGCAAATTTCATCTCTGTATCTTAAATGGATGCAAAGATATGACCAATTTTAAATATCGCTTATATGGAGGGTGTGGCAACGCCCCCTCCGATTTTGTCAAAACGTAGCCTATGTTCTTTTCCATCATCCCATCTTTCTCTATACCAAAATTCAGACGAATTGGTTGAGCGGTTTAGCGGTTTAGAGAGGATCATCCATACATACATCCATACATACATACAAACTTTCGCATTTATAATATTAGTAGAATAGAATAACCGCGCTATGAACACATAAAACATTTTTCCATACAAAACAATTGCAATTATGTATATGATTAAAAATGTATTAATTTAAGCGATTGGGTATTAGGCATAAATTGTATAATATGTGCATTAATATCGATAAGGACTTACACCACCATATTCCAACTGACTTGGGTATTTGATTATGAATTCAATCTCAATCTTATGAAACATTATAATCTTATGAAAAGTAAGAGAAAAAAAGAAAAATCAAAATATACTGTCATCCGATATCGAGTTTTGAGATCTCATCTTTTTTTCTTCATATTTTCGGAAAAAAATTTGTTTATTTGGAGGTAATGGAAAAAGCAAAAAGTGTTGCAAGGATTGATATTTCTCCTGAGCTCTATTTGGGCTATAGTAATTTTGTTAGTTTTTTTTTTTAAAAGATTTTAGAAATAGTAGTAGCAAGTAGAAATTGCAGTTCCAAAATGCACGGAGACCAAAATGCACGGAGACCGCATGCATAAAATGCTATTCAATGAAATTATACTATTTTCAGCTCCCTTTTCCAACTACATACCTAGTATCCAATTACCTTTTGGCGTAAGTTTTTTAATGCTGTCAAAAATTTTTGAGAAGTTTCTCTATGTAACTATTTAATAAGTCTGGAACTACAAGTTAAGATTTAACCAAAAATTTCTCTCAATGTACGAAAAACAAATATTAAAAGCCGCACCGGAAGGCATTGCTCCCACTACTAACATTTTGTCGTCAGCATCTTACATACTTGTACATATATTCAAGTACATACACACATATGTCCCTTATATACTCATCTCGTTTTGGCATTTTTAGTGTGGTTATTTACGTTGCTGCAAATCTTCGTAATACAAGCGCCTAAGCTTTTGTCTGTGCATCATCTCACCTCAACAAGCCACCCACCCACTCTGGTCGAATGAATCTTGTGTCCTTTTGGGTGCAGCTTTATTCATAAACACTTAAATACATAGGAAAATTTTCATTAAATTGTTTTAGCACCATATCTGTCCGTCTGTTAGCCTGCCCTTTGTCTCTTTACAGCAGCATCTCCAAAGTGCATTCCACTTTGCATTGTGTTCAAGCTTTTGTCTTTGTTTGCCTTTGACATGAACGTGCGGAAGAGCTGCAAATTTTTTGTAATGAATCTCATAATATGCTCGTAGTTTATATATGATGGGTAAAGAAATTATGACGAGATTTTCAATTTAATTAGTGCTACGTTTGTGTGGAGAGCATTCAGACAGAGCATTGTGTCCTTTATACCTGTCAAACCCCAAAGTAAAGCAAAATGTTTACTGCTAAACCTTAACCATAAAAACAATGAGAACAATGGCAAGCACATGTACATATATACATATCTTTGTATATCAAAGGAATCACCTGCAATCATCAGATACTATTTTGAGGGATATCACAAAGTGTTTATATCAGTGCGATGAGACGATTCGAACTAGCCATGCCCGTCTGTCTGGCCATCATTGTGTGTTTCTTCTGTCTCTATGTAGAATATTTGTTTTCTGTCTCTATATAGATTAGACAAACCATAAAAACCCACCCACCTTTGGCGTTGTGGTGCTTATAAAAACTTATTATACCTTGAAAATCCAGCAAGATATATCACCTGTTCAATTACAATTGAATTCGTCATATTATTTTTAAACCCCGAACTCGACTGAAGGGTTCTTTGATTTTTTTCACCCGGATTCGCAGAAAAGGTCACCGCTAGACCCATGAGCCTTGACTATTTTTCGATCTATGAGAACGCCTTGTTGACTCGCCTTGGCTGTGTACAGATAGTAAAAATATCCTCCGCGAACGCGATCAGCATTACTTCCTTTTCGAAGATCGAGCGCGACATGTATGTACGGGCACTCCCGTAATATGTATTCCATCAGAAGATTGAAGAAATTACATGACGGCGCATGGAAAGGAGACTTAAAAAGGCGGTAGATAGCGCAAACAGCGGGGGTCTTCTTTCTAAAAGACTACTGAGATTCCAGTCATTGGGTATGCGTTCATCGGACCATATCTTTTATAAAATTTTGTATATACTTCTTACCAACTCTTCGCTGCCGGTCTTGAAAAACTTAGCGCCTGCCGCTTTATTATTTTTCAGCTTCTTAATTGCCGAATCAACCTATTGTAGAGCCACCGGAGTATAATATCCTATAATTGGTTTTATACAACCAATGACCACGTAGGCAGCCCTATCCAGGGAGCGGGTGATGTTTAGCCACCGCTTACATATAACTTGAGAAGACAAAGAGGTTTCCCGGAGTAGTCGGGATAATATGCTTGAGAAGGCTTCGGCGGTCTGTTGTAATTGAAGCTTGCTTTCTTTGCTTTCTTGTTTTCGTTGCATATTGGGACATGCGGCGTGCACCACGCTGAACCTAGTTCGTATCTTGGCTCCGACAAGATAGCACTCCGAGACGATGTTTAGACCACACAACGTTCGCAAGTCCAACATGATCTATGCGTGCCTTTCGTCAATTAGATTGATAGATTGAAAAGGTCACGTCATGTATTGCCTCGCAAATTGAAGCCGTTTTACATTGCTTATAGAATTCAGAGGTGGATTTTCTTCATTTTTAGACGCTTGACTGTTGAAAGGCTTGTGTTTACTCAGGCCAATTCCTTTATCTTAGCTGCTGACTTAGTCTAATTGGAATCAATTCGCACAATTTTACATTTTGCTCGGGCGCTTTTATTTGCCCTTTGAAGTTGCCTTCATATGCTTCTGGATCTACCGAGCACTGATTTACACATTTGCGAATATTTAAAAAGTTTCGGTGTCACTGAAGTTAAAGTTTTCTAATTTCAGGTATTTTTAAAATACGAAGGTGGTAACATTTTTTGCTCTAGGAATATTTTAATTTCCCGTTGATTTGCAGTTGGGAGTCGCTGCTTTGAGTCAATTTGTAATTTTTGCAGGTGTCTCGTATATTTGAAATTGTAAGTAAATTTACTATTTAAATTTGAAATATACGCTATATTCACATCAAAACACAATAAACACAATCAATTTAGTTCAATTTTGCTTTTTAAGGCTAGTGCCACCATTTTTATTTTCATTTACTGTGTTATAAATATAAAAAAAAACACATTGGTATGTATGTATTTAATAATAATTTAATATATAATTCTTATTACAGCGTCAGAATGTCAAAGCGATCGGCGAACGATGTAGCCAACCTCTTTGGCGAGTATACTATTCCGACAAAGCAAATGCTATTGCAAGCACCTGACTCAAAATCTACCGGCGCGATATCGAAACTGCAAGCTCTTACATTGAAGAAGAAGAAAATACTGCAGCGTCTCGAGAATCGTAAGCGCACTGAGTCTGAGTTGCGTCAGCGCGTTGAGCAGCTGGAAAAGCGTCAAAAGGATGATGATGAAGCCGTAAATGTCATCAATAGGTATTGGTCTCAACTGAACGAGAATATAGATCTGATTCTGCGTCGCTTGAATGGTCCTGAGTTCAGCCACGAAAAAGAGTTGACAAAACTCTTCTCTTTGGACAAGGAAGTGCTGGAAGCTAATTTGGCCAATCGTGAGCAGGCCACCAAGCATGGCATCGCTAATGTTATTCAGGTAATTGAACATATAATGCGACGTAATGAAGCTATTAGGCAGGCCTTAATTGGCGTCAAGCATGACAAGGATAAAAATGACTCGGAGAAAGGTGCTGTGGGAGGTGTGTCAGATATTGAGACTAAATTAGGGGAGCTAGCGAGTGAAAATGACATTTTAGAAGTACTGAATATTTCGTTGCGCGATTTATTCCCATCAATATCGGAAAGCATGAAGGAGTATAAAGCTTCAATCACTGATAAGGAAAAAATGAATTCCGATCTAACCGCCCTTAAGGCAGATTTGAATGAAAAATGCGGCGAGGCAGATTTTCGAAATATTATATTGGAAGATAGACTTTCTGAAGCCATTATTGATCTAAAGTCTTATGAAGGATGTCAGATGAACGATGTGCAAGCAAATTACAGCAGCGCAACGTTTTCAAATGCAAAGGAGCTTCAAAATGAGTTGGAGGAATATAGAGAATTGGCCGAAAACCGTTTGCAGGAATTAAACAAGCTTCATGAAACTCAAGAAACGTGTTTAAAACAAATAGATCATCTAAAACTTAATGTAAGTTGACTGACGGTACACTCCTTATAAACTAATTCTGATATATCCTTTTGTACTTGCAGTTACTTGAGATGTCGGGCACACAAATTGTCGAGACGCCAGAGTATATTTGCCTACAATCGCAATACTCGGTCCTCTACAAAGAGTACATCGAGTCGCAGGCCGTTTTGAAAGAAACGCAAAATTTATTGCAGTCCTGCGAAACTCAATATTTGCAACAAATTGAGATGCTGAAAAGCGAACAACTCACGTCGCGCGATAAGTTTCAAAAACAGTTTACAAAACGAAAGAACTTAAAGGATCAGAAAAGTGAGGAGCTGGATGCATGGCGTCATGAATTTGAAACTAGAAGTAAAGCAAATGAGCTAACCACTTTAATAGATCGTGAAGCGACAGATCTCGTTCTATCTTTACAAGAACGGAATTTGAAGTATGAGCGGACAGTGCAGAGTTATAAGCGCAAATACGAAACTGCATTATCAGAAAAATACAAACTGCTTAAAGATTTAAATGAAAAACAGACCAAGTTGAAGTCCACCAGCAACATGGAAATAGATAAATCTAACGAAACTGATATAAGCTGCAGTGGAATCGATCATGGCTCCGAAATATCCAGTACAGTGGATCCAAACGAGTTCGAATTGGTAGAGGAACTGCGTACACAGTTGAAGTAAGTCTGGCTATCTAACCATTATTTAATTAAATAAATTGCATAACTTTAAATTTTTAGAAAATCATTAGATGAACAAAAAGATTTGAAATTGTTGTTAGATGTGCATAAGTCTGTTATGACGGACAAGCGCAATAATGAGGAAATCATGGCTAGCGAGCAGGAACTTAGCGCTGAAAAAGCAAAGTTGCTGAAACAGCTGATAGAATTTGAAAATGCAAAATGCCATGCCGAAGTATTAGAGCCTATGGCCTTTGAGAAGCAGGAACTATATCTCAATGAAATGGAAGTAACTACCAGAGCTTGCAAAGATATGCAAATGAAAAATATCGGTATAATACAAGAGCTACGTGAAAAGAGGGAGGTCCACTTACAGCTGCTCTTGCAGCTTCATAATGCAAAACAGCTAAGAACATTAAGTGGAGAGGAAAATAAAATGATGGAGCTTGAGGGAGTAAGCAAAGATGAACACCTGGTGGAAACGCGTTTTTTAACAGAACAATTGGAGGGATTCATTAACTCTTTAATGGAGAGACAGCAGACACTAGAAAACCGGCTGACAGCTGTAGAACAGGCCACTGAACTCTATAAATCAAAGAACACCGATTTTTTGCAAACAGGTGCTGAGCTAGATTTGCAATTGAAAACGTCTCAAGCTCAAATGAAGGAAGTGCGGCAGGCGGTTGTGGAGATGACCGTTTCTTTGGAGGCAGAATCATTTAAAACCAATCGATTGCAAGAAGAATTGCTACGCCTTCAATATAAAATAAAGTGCAATATGGACATGGAGGAGCTGAACAAACCAATTGAACAAGCGGTGTTCGATGAATTACGCGAATGTAAGGAGGCCCTCACTTGCGCATCGTGCAAGGTCAAACCAAAGGATGCTGTTATCTCTAAATGCTTTCATGTTTTCTGCTATGACTGTCTTCGTACACGCTACGACACACGACAGCGCAAGTGTCCGCAGTGCAATACACCTTTTGGTACAAATGATTTCTGTCGCATAGATATGAAGTAAATGGTTTTTAGTCTAAAATACGTTAATTGTTTTCTAGTCCATCAAGTGCTCTTCCAACTGAATTTTAATTTTCTATGTTTTACTTTGCTATAATTATACAATTATTAAATTAATGTCATGTAAATCTAAAATAATAATTTATTAAAATAATGTTTAAAATGTCAAAATTCGCTACGGCAAAGTAGACTGTGATTATAATATTTTCTCAATGTAATAGAGATGCCTTCGGAATATAACTACACATAATTTAAAATTCTACTAGAAGTTTGTGTGAAAGTTTGTAACGCACTGAAGAATGCATCGTGGACATCATAAGATATATATTACCAACTCGTCGAGAAGAGTTGATCAAATCATGTCCGTCTGTGCACTGTATCATAATTTAAGATATCTAGCTGAATCCTCGCACATAGTCTTAGTTTTATGCAAACTTTCTGAAGTATCGAAATTGATATGGCTCGCACACTTGGTGTAATTCCGATTATGTGTACCCAGATTTTTTTTTGTGGTAGTCCCTATACAGCTACTCTGCTTCGTAAACGAAAGATTTTTTATACGACTTGTGCCAATGAAAGCTATCAATGCTTGGAAGTTGTGGACCATTAACGCCTGTGGAAATGTGGTTGACCAAAATGTTTTAAATAAACTTGTAGAGTTCGCCATCTAGAAAGGTTTTTCCGCAAGTTTAGTGACTAAGTCGAGTAGTATTTGAGTCACCCAAAACGAAGGGGTAATTCTTCGTGTAGGAGCTGTAAAATCGGGCGACTGACGGAAAAGGTATGCATTATATCAATTATAGAAAAATTTCGGTTGGTATCAGAAGTTCAAATGGTTAGAGTATATAAAACTTTGACGAAAGAAGTGCATTTAATATTCGAACCCACTACTGTTGACAATTTTCTCCTTCCTATCGTTGCTGTCTACTTTTGTAAGGTAATTTTCTAAAGTAAAAATATTTTTGTCAAAAACTCGCACGTTTGTTAAATCGGCGTAGACAATTGTAAGCCTAACAAGAACTATTGCTACTTTTGTTATTTCATGAAGAGGAGAGGCAAATGCTTGACATTTTTTTTCTCACAGCAAAAGTGTAGTGGACGGATTTAGGTTAAATAAACTTTTGTCCAGTAATTTGAGGAATACAAATTTATGCATTTCATTAATTATATTTAAGATGTTCTCATTTTTTTACTATTTAGTTAAATGCGCAACACGTGCCCATGTCGCTCAAACAAGCTAAGCTTAATTTTTGTAATGATAAAAATTCACAACCCTCTGCGTCACAATATTGTTCACCAACTCCGCGATGGCAATTTGAGACTCTGTCTTTGCTTGCGGTTTTGATTTGCCTTGTGGTTCCTTTTTTCCGCTTATAATTGCTGCACTTTGTGTCAATTTACCGGCAAAAATCCTGCCTGATCCTTGTACTCAAGCAGAGTAACATATTTTTTTTTTTTTTTGTAAACCAATCTCAGGCAAATTGCTCGCTTTTTATGCTCGCTTAGCGTAATTCGTCAAAATCAAAAGCGGATGCGATGCATTCAGCGAAGAACGTGTCATCGATCAGGTTACAATAACGTCATCATCGTCATTGGCAGGCTTTGCCCTTTGTGATCCTTTGACATAGCGCTGTTTGTTTGTATAAACGTGCATGCTGCGAAGGCGTGGCGGGGCGTGCGTGTGAAGCTCATTTAGTTTGATTCTCCGAAAATTAACTTTTATCTTGCCTACCTACGGGTATATTCTTTGCTGCTTTGTAAAGGCACGCTGTTCTTAATGTCAGACATATTGTTGAACGTGCTACTCTGATGTCAGCTAGAGTGTGCATATCCTTTTGGGCTACTGTTGCAAGTACACTGTTTATGTTAGGTTAAGTGCCCGGTTCCTGTGGTTCAACTCCTGCAGTTCAATTAACTCAAAGTGAGTATGCCGCCTCTATTGTCTGCTATGAAGTGGTTCCCAGAAATCAAGTTAGTTGGTTGCTTTGAGGATGCGGTGTTTGCGCTATATGAGTTTGTGTAGTTGGCTAAGATTGGTTGGAAACACAAATCACCCATTCAAATCATGACTTGATTTCTTGGCCCCAGTTATTTAATTTTTTTGAATTCCTCTTTACAAGTTGTGTATTTTTCTTTAGAATTGATTTGCGATTTTAGGGTAGCTTCAGACGATGCCACATATCTGAACCCTCATATAGCATTGAAAATTGTTTCAAATGTTTAAAAACTTCAATTACACAGGCCAACACATTTAACCCAGAGACTAGACCTATCGTACTCAAAGGATTTTGATGCGCTGAATCCGTGCTCGAAATTGCTCCTATACGTCAGGTTTTCGAGATATCCTAACTCAAAAGTAAAAAAACGTTTTTTTGCAGTTTTTGAGGTTACGTAACGGAAGGAAAAAAATGATTATCAAAAAACGTTGAATGGCTATTGAAAGTACCGACATTCCCCTTTCAAACCTTTTTGGATTTTTTAAATATCTTTTTTTTGACCGAAATATCGCTATTTGAAATTTTACAATTAAGCGTATTAACTCATCTCCAAAACAATCGAAAAAATGCTGCCTGATTTATATTAATCTCCCACACCTCAATCTTCAGACGGAAAGTGTTTTTATACTCTGTCTGTTCCCTGTCTGTTTGAATTAAAACTAGTCCCTCAATTTCTAAGATATTGATCTGAAAGTGAATATAAAGACTTGTTATGTTCTGATATTATATCATATATATATAGTGGGTCCGAGTCAAATGCAAGTGTGAACAGTATTTAAGGGTTAGTTCCACTAAACTTTTTTTTGTCTAAAATTTTTTTGTTTTAATATTTTTAAACTGTTATAGGCGTACAGAAAGATAGGTTGAGCTATTTTGAAGACTTAAAAAAATTTATTTTGTTTCGTAATTACGAAGTCCAGAAACTATTTTATATTACTAGTCTGTAATTATATTCGAGTTTATATAAGTCTAAAAACAATTACGATATATTTGTAGCTGGTTTAATATTTAGTGTAAATAAATTTGAAAATATGTGGTACTATTAAAACTGAACTTTCAAATGGGTGTTTTCCTTGTTAGAGAGCAATGCAATTCAAGCTAGCACTAATTGTCTACATTAGCAGTTCGGTGGCACAATTAAACAAGTATGTGTGTACGTACAATGCTTCCGCCCATCACTCAACCTATATTGCACTTAATCCTTAATTTTTGTCCTTTATATACACCCACCAATTTCATGAACTGCACCCCTTCACAATTTCACTTCTAGCTCGTGTCATGACAAACGCCGGGGCGTCACCCCTTCGCTTCACTTGATTTCTTTCAGTTCGACAGAAATAATAATAGAACAAATTTGTGAAAATTAAACGAAACAAAATTAAATTACAATGCAGCGCACTGAAAATTAAACAAAAATATCAAATTCATTGCGGATGCGTGGCAGCGTGGCAGCGTGGAAACGTATCCTTTTCTTCTGCCAGATAAAATCAAAATACCAGCAAATTACAAACTGCAACTGGCAAAAAAATCTGATTATGCGATTGTATGTACTTAAATTGACTTTGCTTTCTACGCAGTGAGCATAGAATTTGTTATTTGGGATGATGAAGCTTCGGATGTACACATTGTTGTAACTTAATATGTGACACACGTTCATCAGTTCGTTCGGAAATGTCGATTATGGGTTGTACAATTCGATTGCTACATAATTATTATCATCAATGTATGTACTTCACCAAATGGAGAAGATTATTAAAAATTGAGTCTCCATATTTTGATTTATTATCTAAGATCTAGGCTTTAATATATACATTATTAAGTTTAGAGACTGAAACGTCTTCACATTAGGATTATATCCTTTAGAAATATTCTCACACCCTCTTACTGAGGTATAGTACAGTCTACATGATCACTTTACCCCTGCATATTCAAATTTATCTGACCGTCGAATTAATCATTGTCTAAGTTGCTAAGTTGATAAAGGATCAAGAAATGTACTGCAGTCCCAACAAATATCTTATTGTAAAACTTTTTCAAACCTTTTGAAAATTCATATCAGAGAATTATTGAAGAATAATAGAAAAATAAATATTTCGTTTGGATGTTTTCAGAAGCACTCACTTCAAAATGTCACTCCTGACGTGATTCGTCGAGATTAAAACGTTTGGCTTTAAAATCATGCTGCGAAGGTAAACTCGAATGCGTCACTTGATTGTGTAAGGAAAATATTTACATCAAAATAATTGCCAACACGTGTCCTATCAGCGATAATCAAGTACCCCATCAGCGGTCTTATTCACTCTCAGCATTGCACTATGCGCAGATTGAGTTACCCGCATGTTTGTCTGTCCACTGTCTGTCCGGGGGTGGTTTCATCGTTTCTCGCGGTATATCCTTTTGCAAGGACTTTTGCATATTGCAACTGCTAAGTAGCCGTGTTAACAACTGATTAAGCGATATCACGGTAGATGTTTTTTTTATTATTTATTTCTTTTGTATCCATCTGCCTTGTGTGACTTTTTCAATAAACTGTCAAAAGCGCGAACTAAAAAGGCAGACGTCGACAGCCGGCAGAGCAGCTTGAGATTTTTCAAGTAGCCCGCTGTGTTTCTGTGGCAATTTAATCAAATTAATATTCTCACGTGACTTTGATGTTGTCAAATCTGTAGAAATGCTGCTCAGCAGGTTGCTAAATATATTGTCATAAGAATTTGTGTACTCATTCCACATTTGCTGGTTTTATATAAATCAAATAAAATGGAACATAATGTATATAATCGTTTGTCATTATTAGCAGCTTGAATAATAGGTATGTATAAAAATATTTTATTATTTTAATCGTGGGTGGTGGTTTTGTAGCCCCTATACAAAAAAAAAATCCAACGATAAAAACCAAAACCCCTTAAAATGGTCGGGATTTGTTTATTAATGTTTATGTGAAGCGGTTCTCCACTTCCTTGATTCTCACTTAATTTCTAAATTTCAACTTGATATTGACAAGAAATAGAAAAGAAAGCTGCAGAGGCGCGTGCTCAATTTCAAAATACCCTGTACCGCATGTATCCGAGTGAGATATTTTATAAAAATTTACATAAGATACACCAAATACAAAATACAAAACTCTGAATAAAGGGGACATGGATATATGAAGTTATTTCTAATAACTGGGTTGGTATGTTCATTTAATATTTTTTTTATGAACTGAGAATATGGGAGCCTATATATTCCGTTTCTTCCTTACATGAGTACTATGTGTATAGGTTCCGTTTGCCTACATGCCGACTGATTTACGGTATTTAGTTACTAACAAAAAGTCCAAGTGGTTTTATGTAGACTCCTGCTGCGTTGGCTTAAGCACTCAGTGCCGAGCACATGATTGGTAAGCGCCAATCAACGTCCCGCAGTGTTGTTTCTGCTGGTACCAAACCGAAGTCACGTTATAATAGCAATGCAAGCAGATGTCACACACACCAACCTGAAGATAAAACAGTCTAAAATTACACAAATGCATGTATAGCAGTGAGTTCTGCCCGTAGCCCGTCACTTATCACTACTATCCCACTTATTTTGCCAACTTACCAAGTAGCCTTTTCCCTTCGGACAAACCTCAACTCTCCACCTTAATATCGGACAACCATTCACTCTGTAGCAAAGGAAGCTACTTGTTAATATTGAATCCGACAGCCATACAATTTCAAGATATAAGAGAACTCCCATAGCCTGAGTGGCAACAGTGCGACATACTGGCATACAGCCAAGCATCACAACACTCTGACAAGACAAGATTTTTGCTCGGCCAGCAGACATAAATCTTTAGTACCGTACAGATTATGCGCATGTTGCACATGCTGAAGTTTTATCGAGTGCCACCCTAGGAAAGAACTCAGACAATAGTAACTGCTCGGTTTTCCGCCACATACTCTTACGAAAACGATACCGGTTTTTAGCTATCTCGAACTATCCTTGCACCACCATAACGCACCTAACCTATGGCTCCGCAGATGGATCATTCATTGTCGAAAAATCAATTAATTATCCATCATGCATTTCTGTAAAGCGGAACCCAAAGTCAAAGGTAGTGGCTTCTGAATTGTCCATAAAAACTAAAGCTACGCAGCATATTTTTAATCTACAAGGTCAGACTAAAATTAATCTTGACCTTCCTTATGCATACTGAAGAGTTGGAAAAGATGTCACACCTATATTTACCACAGAAAATTCGCGATGCACTTGGAATGCCCTGGGTCAAGTCGAAGATCTTCAGCTTAATCCATTACTCAGCAGCTTTACGACAAGAAGGAAAGAATAATCATTCAACTTAGCAGGCGTTGATATTCTAATTTAATACGAACAGCGAAACGAAACAATTCAAACAAGTAGAACCAGCTTAGGCAACACGAACACAAATATACGAAAAAAAAAGAAAATTGAAAAATAAATATATACACAAATAATATTTTTAGACACAAATATACAAGAACAACGTATATTCGTAATATTATTCAAGACCACAGATAGATAGTTAGTTAGAATGTATCGCAACGCATCATATCGGGAAATGTCAATGAGGACGACTATATCGACAGCACGCCAGACAAGGGTTGATGATGTTCCGCTGCCGCCACCACCGCAGGATATAGATGTGGATTCCATAATTGTTACGTTTTCCTTGAGGCAATTTCACAGCGGTTCCAATAAAGATCGGGCGCAGATTGCTGCCGATTTGGATCCCATCGAGCTAATGGAGGTTCTCAGAGCTGTGAAGGACGAGTTGTCGTCGGTACGCATAGAGAATCATCTGTTGAAGGCCTTCCTAAATAGCAACGAACCGCGCATGCTGGATGGATTTAATGATCGTGTGGAAATGGCAAGAAAGGTGGTTCAAAGATCAATGCTTTTGCCAATCAAACAAATGGGTCATATGTCTATGTCAATGTCAAGGTCCGTTATCAGTAACTTTTCCCAGAGACTCAGCATGGAGGTCAGGGGTGGCGGATATAAGATAAACTATCAGGCCAAGACTGAGATGGCATCTCGAGTAGAAAAGGAAACTGCGTCACGTATCGAACTTGGAGAACAGAAGGGTAAGCAATTCAGGAAATATAAATGAATTTGCCTACTTATCAGGATGTGGCAAAATCAATTTTAGAAAGTAGAATCTTTGGGTGTCATTTTATACCTGCACGAACTTCAGACATTTTAGAAATCAATTTTTTTGAAATGCAATTGGGATATTATTCTAGTATTCCACTGCCCATATTATTTATATTTGCTTATGGTTTTATAATGGGTGCTTTAAGCATAGAATTTAGAGTCTTACAAAGTGCCAAAATGTAATCTAATTCATTTTTCACGGCAATTACTTTTAGGGAAAAAGGAAGTTGAAAACATTCGTTGTCGCATCAAGGCAATGGAATGTAGAAGAGCCGAAGCTGAAACATTGATGGAGCACTTTACGCTACAATATTTGACTAGGGACTATGACATAAGATATCTACATATTGCAACGGATGAACAGCTTAGAGCAAACTTCACCAAGTACATGGCAACCTGGTTAAACTCAGCAAATTCGAATATGGCCACAATGAAACTCAACGCACAAAAAATCACAAAACTTAATGAAATACTACGTACGGAGATCCGAACAAAATCTGAAGTGAGGCGCAACATTACATCAGCGGACTTCGATATGGAGGACATGAAGTTGGCTACCGCACAAAAAGAGTACGAAGAACTTATGAAGCGCTTTGTAATACTAAAAGATATGGTCATGAGTGCCAGGACAACGCTAAACCGATCAAAATTTATATCTTTGGGTATCGAAAAGACACGGAAAAAGCAGAAAGAGATGACCAAACAAATGTTTGTCTTAAACAAATTAATTGAGAAGGATCTAAACAATCAGCAAGAATTGTATGCAAAGGAGATAATTGCTTTTAATGAGCTCAAAAATAAGCAAGGAAAGTTTAAAGCTCCAAGTATCGATGACTATAATCTGAAAAAGCAGAATGTGATCACTATCCAAAAGGAGCAGACAATAATTCGCCGCAAAATAGCAGTTCTCGCGCCGACACATCCAGAGGCGGTTGCCTATAGGGCTCAATTCGCGAAACCACCAAAAATATAATTTTCTAAGTTTCTGTTTATTAATCATGGGAGTCGATTCGATTTCTGATACAAATGTGAGTCACCAGAAGTGCAAGATTCATATGAATCACATTTGCATCAGCAATTTAATCGATAGAAAAAAAGAAGAAATTTTTTTGAAACTAAAAGTGAAGTTGAATCGTCATTGAGCTTGCGTTGAAGACCCCCGCAAAGTTATTCATATAAGTTGGTATGTATCTGAAATCAAATATTTTTTCTGTGGCTTATTTATAGCAAGATATATATAAATCAGTTTCATGTGTTTCCCAGCCCATATCAAGTCGGCATTTCTTATCTAAAGCTAAGAGATTGGCAGCAACATCGTGCATCAAAAGTCTTGTTGGAGCATTTGAATATACAGCCCTGTCGGTTCTATACAATTAATATAACATTTCAAGGGTTTGTGGTATTAAGCGTTAAGCTCAATCGAGATCTCATTGATGACAAAAATAAAATTTAATAAATATATATACGTTTTGCATATATTGTAATGATTATCGAACATTTGATTAAGTCTGACATGAAGATTTTTTTTACAATTTTAAGTCTCTTCCCGCACCGGCTCAGTCCCTTTATGGTTAAAGTTCCAGATGATCGTTCAGATTTTCAGAGTGGTCCTGACCAGGATCAATGAGAATCCTGGTAAAAGAGGAAGAAAAGAAAGCAAGAGAATTTTTCTGGGAAAAATGTGAAGGACAGTAGGGCTGGATGAGTTAGGGCACAATAGACCTTTAAGATCGCAGTGCCTACTACTTAATAATAAAATATAAAATAAAAACTACCACGTTGCCACTTACGATGAGAAGGTGTTTCAACATTAACAACTTTAAATCGAACTATGTATTATCTTTTTTTTTTTTTGTGGAACAACAGGAAAATGGATATGCCGACAGTCTAGAGGAGTTCTTCCTTTGAGATCAATATAAACATTTTAGTTTTTGAGTACATTTTCTTTATTGTATTCTGCTGGAACGTTAATAGCATATATCAAAGTTAAAAGATTTTTAGAATTAATATAGTTTAATAATTTCAAAATCTATAGGATTTCTGCTTTATAAGAATGAAAGGAAAATATTATAGTAAGTCATTTTGCAAGCCAAGAGTTTTTGTTTTTTTGTGTGAGCTTTTATCAAACGTACAAAATGTTACAAATAACGAGTATAATTTAAAGCTTTTGTTTATTTATTAATATTTCTGTATTTTTTTAATAAATTTGTTCGATTTAAAAACGCAAAATTTGGCATCATTTGCAAAAATTAAATGCAGTATTTTAGCTAATTTTTGTTTTTTAAATTTTCTTTTTATTTGCTGTGTAATATTTTATTAGCAACACCAGAAGAGTGTCGAATTGTTTCTAAGCTATCGTTTTTATTTCGCTCAAATTATTTTTGGTCTGCAAATTTCATATTTCTTTTTTATTAGTTTATTTAGTCTAAATGTACTTCATTACCGATTTTGTAGATTTACACAACGCATTAGTTATTCACTTTGATTGTTTAATCTCTATTCATATTAAAATACCATATATATTTCGTTCAAAAGTATATTTTTATTTGGGGAGTTTATTCTTTTATGTAAGTCAATAGTTCTAGTTTAGATTCGTAATCGCCTATAAATAAAACAAGAAAACATGCGAAACCGAGAAAAATCATAATTTAAAGCTAATAATATATTACAAAATTTAAAAAAAGAATAAAAAATACTTAAATCGTAGATGTAATATAAGTCGAAAATTTGTTGTACAATGAAAAATTAAAAACGTAAAAACTTTTATAACTAACAAAATTTGCTTTATTGCCAAAAACTTAATTCAATGCATTCGCAAGTTAGCATGTAAAACATTCGAGCCATTTGATTCGATTCACACAATACACTTAAAATTTATTGTTAAACAATTTAAAAATAAATGCACTTAAAAAAAGTTTAAACTAATACGTAGTATCTCATATAAAACTAACTTTTAAACAATTAAATGAAAAAAAAAAAAAGAATTTTAATAAAGTTTTCAGCATTCATTTCTGCATAAATTCTCTTTTGCCTCGCTATTGTTAAACGTCTTTGGATCGAAATCTGCACTTTCTTCCACTATACAAAAAATAAATCTTTCATATTTGTCATCATTATCATCAGCATCAGTATCAATAAACATTTTGCATCATCTACATCGTATATAAAATACATTTATCATTAGTTTGTGAAACAATGCGTTCCTAAATAATAAGCAAATATAATTATTATGTATTCTTCTGTTTTGTATATAAGCAACATATATGCAACTATGTATATTGTATATTCGTTTATTATTGTTGGTTTTGTGAACGAGATTCGAACATCGCGGTCATATCCCGTATCGAAAACTGTGGTGAGATCTTTTCTCTCCTGTAAAATAAAGAAAAAAAAGAAATTAGTTAAATATAAAAAAGATAAAATGTTGCTTCGATGCAACTGAAGTATTTTTAAATTCACACTCTTATCAAATTCTATAAATCCCAACCTAAAAATTTAGCCTCCCAAAAAAGATGCATCAACGGCGCCATAGACTCTATGGCAAGAAACAGAAACGTGTAGTTGAGGGAGACTTATGCATTTTATACGACCCAACCAATATTATTTTTAACGTTAAAATATGGGGTCAAGATAAGATCTCAGTTTATATTCGCGCAATTGATCCTTATTTCTCCTCGGCAATGTTTTATAAAAATTTGTATTATATATCTTAAAAAAAAAAAACTAGACTGGACTTAACTAGACTAGATAGAACGCTGTTGTCGATTATAAAAGTTGGGTATCTTATTAAAATTAATATAAAAAATGTTTTTCATACTCAAGCCTAAAACCGAGATAGGGGGACAGACTTGTACGGGGATACCGCTTCTAGTATTCCCATTTGGACATGTATTTGTCATTTCTAGGTATATTTCCAATAAAAATTCATAGAATCTCAGAAAGGAGTGTTAGGTTTGTGTGGGGCTAGTGGAGTTTATACCAAAATAAGATATATGTAAGTATATTAAGCCACTGTCAATTGGAATCAATATATCGACTTTTATGCTGACGGGCGGGGGGTTTGTATGGGGCTACCCCAAAATGTGAGGAGACTTTATTAGTTGATAAAAATGAAGAGTGCGTTCATTAGAATCTAACTTTTCGACTTTTCAGAAAAGTTTTGTTCATACAGTAGGTTTGTATGGTGGCAACCTCAAAACGTGGACGTGGTATATCAATATGGACACCTTATCTGCTTAGTGCAAAAAGAGTGTATATTGGAATTAAACCAGAAAGCTCAAAATCTGACCGAATAAACCATATAGCAAAACACACATACACTGGCATAAGGACGTGTACAAAACTATATGTATACTCTATAAGTCTTTTATAGCGCATTCAATGCATTAACAAATCTATACCAAATGTCTTCCAATCTAACAAGTATGTATGCAATATAATTTTCTTACGTTGAAGCTGTGCTAGTGCGGCTTCCCGAGAGCAATGTTCCATTGCCGGCGTAGTTGTTTCTCGATTCGGTCTCTCGTGCACGTTCGCGTGTTCCCAAATTGGTGCCGCCATTGGCGAAGTCCATAGTCTTACGCTCAAACTTTTGTACTGTGGCTCTTGCAGAGAACTCCTCGTACTCGGGCGTTGACGTTTTCTTTTGCGCATCAGTAGCGACAATCTTTACATTGTTGTGCGTTGTTGTTGGCATCAGTGTATTTGAATTGGTGCTGGTCTTATTATTGGTCTTAATGGCCACAGGCGTAGCGCCATTGTTTGCATAATTATCACAATTTTGATTTTTCTCATCGGAAATGCTGCGTATACGATGTGTACCGTAATTTGGTGTCACGCTCAGTGTACTCTCTGAGCCAGCATGTAGATAACTGGCTGATGCGCGTCCAAATTGGCGCACATTGTCCATGTCTTTTTGCAGCGAATTCATATCGCCACGTGATTTTGATTTCACGCGCATCGATTCCGCATGAAACTTTTTGTCATCATCCTCTTTGGAAGCAGTGTTCAAATCGGTTTTCGAACGCGATTTTAATGATTCTGTGTGATACTTCTGTGTCAGTTGCTGACGGCGTTCCTCCTTAATTTTATCAATGCGTTCTCGATCGAGTTTAACGCCTGAGAGCACGCCTTTAACGTTCATATTTGAGTTGTTCAAATCCGACACCGCTGCCGAATCACCAACGGCGGCGGCATTCGTTGCTGGTTGTGCAGCAGACACATTATTTTGTATTAGTGAAATGCGATTCTCTGTTGTGGGTGTAATTTTCACTGTGGTTGCCTCGAATTCCTCCTGTGCGCCATTGTTGCTGCTGCTGTTATTGTAGTAATGTAGCGATGTTCTTTCACCGCGACTCTGGCAAATCTCTTCAGTGATTGGCATGCCGGGTAGGCGTTTTGGCGGATTTAATGTCTTTGGTCGCGTAAAATCAAAACTTTTGCGACGATTGTTCACTTCAGCCAATTCAGGTAGTTGCTGTGTACTTCGCGCACTTAGCTCGTGCAATTGTTTTCCGCCAAATTCACGCACGAATGCATTCTCATCCAAAGAGCGCGTTATTTGCTGTGACTTGTTTAGTTTTTGCTTTAGGTTTGCTGCACCCGCTGCTGGGATTGGTGAAGGTAGTGGCAGCTCGTTTTGCTTTTGTTCACTGCCTATTTGAGATTTACGCATAGAACCACGCAAACTAAAATCAAAGGCAGGCAGCTGCTCCACGGGAGAGCTTTCGAACTTTGTTGCCAATTCTTTGACGCTAAAATTCGATGGAGACTTGCGATGCATTAAGTTCTCCGAATCGATCATTTTGTCTGTATTCGCGGTCTTAACACTATCCAAACTATCCAATTCGATTTTATCATTTAGTTTCTCAACCTCGATTTCAGTGCCGAGCAAACTGAATTTCATATCCTCGCCGAGTAAGTTTTCGTAAATACTTTTCGGCTTGCGTAGTTCTACGTTTTCGTAGAGCAACTTTTCCTCAGATGTCATATCATCAAAATTCGTCAACAAATGTTCGCGCTCTTGCATGTCATCGTCAGCGCCTGTCTTAAAATATTTAAGATTTTCATCGCGTGTTGCCATCTGCAGCAACTCATCAGACATCTCAGCTGCTTTTATTATGCTTACATCTTCGATTTCCTTTTCGTCCACCTCCTTAACATGCTCCAAGCCCATAAGACTTTTGCGGCTCTCACTGAGCAACTGATTTACTTCAGTTACAGAATTTCTAAAATTTTTGACCTGTTCGTAAACAGTATTTTCATCGAAGCTAGTCTCGAGTAACGCCTTTGGTTTAATGTTGCTGCCAGTCTTACTTGGCAACATAGTCTCTTTATTGGGAGACTTTAGATTGTAGGTGATGCTTATTGTCGATTTGATAGGACTTGGAAGCTTTTGGCAAACACCTGAAAGTGGTGAAACCATGTTGCTTGGTGTATTCTCGTAATCCTCATAAGCGGTTGAATTTTCATCGGTTTCGATGAGTGAATGCATGCTGAGCTGCCGCTGTAGGTGCTGATAGCCGTACTCACTCGGCGTCACCGACTGACTAGTGTTATCCGTGAAGTTTGAGTTATTCGGTGATGGCATCATGTGCTGCAATTGCTGTTGTTGCTTAGTTGGCAATGTAGCAGAACGATTGATGGTGTCCGTTTGATCCACGGACATTTTTGTACTGATAGGTTGCAAGTCCAGCGAAAGTTCGCGTTTCAATGCATGCATATCGCGTTTGTCTGCTCCGTTGTTAGAATTTGTTGTGAGCTAAAGCAAAAATGAATATACATATTAGTTACTTTTCTTTATCGACAATTGTAATACATACATTGCTGCCTATACTTTCGTGAGATGTGCCTAAATAACTGCTGGCATCGATCCCCAAAAGTAATTGATGTTGCTGATTCGATGATACGCCAGATAGTCCAGACATTCCCGACATGGCTGAGGCAATCATCAATGGATCCATATCGTATTGAGGCGTATTCACAGCAGAACTGTTTTCAGAGCTGGTATCGCCCACGAGCAATGAATAACGTGGACTCTGCATGGGTGACGACGGTGTGACTAAAAGCTTAGAGCGTTCCATGGCTTCAGCTACCTTGGCCTCACTAGACATTTCCACAGAATTACTACGCAAAATAATTGGGTTGTATTGGTCGCTGTTGTTGCAGTAGCTGTTTCGGTTTTTGGCACGTAGAAGTTCAGGAGTTGGCTTTATGAAATGCGGTGCAACTTTCGCCGGCGATTTCTGAGCGCTACTAAACGAAACCGTGCTACAAATAAGCAAAAATTAAATGAAATTAACCGCTCGTTAGAGTAACTGGTATACATACCGAGTATGTGGTGCAAACGAAGCTCCTTCAATTTCTGGCTCAGTGTGCGTTGTATCTCTCGAACTGGAACCAGGATAGCTGTAACGTCCATTCTCTCCGTTGTTTATAGCATCCTGTTCTTTACGTTTCGCGCCCAATTGTACCGATGGATAACTATAACGTGTGCTTCCTTTTAGAGCCACCTCACTTGCATTTCTTTCATTTGAGTTGAAGCCTGCAGAATTCTTTGAGTGCGGCGGTTTTGGTGGCGGGTGCACTTGAACGCTAGCATAAAGCGTTTGCGGATTTACGTTTGAGTGCTCTGGTGTGCCACAATCAATGTACTGTATATCGGAAAGCTGATCTTCCAATTTGTAACGTTTGCAGCAACTTTCGTCGCTTGAATGGTGCTGATGCTCTTCACAGCCATTTGAAGAAGGTTCCACCTCATTAGCCGAAACATGTGGCCAGTTTTGTTTTGGTACTGCTGCTGAACTGGGCGAGAGCAGCAAATTTAGACGTGGTTGTTTTTTAGGGCTTGGGTTCACACTGTTTGTTTGGCTCGAAAACTCTTCGGGCCGTGCACGCATTATACGTCGTGATGCCAACGCCGAAGAAGGCGGTATGTTTTCCTTGCCAACACGTGGCGAACTGACCAGAGATTCACTTTCGGAGAAAATGCGCATTTCCGGTTCTTCACGATCAAAGTTTATACCCAGCTCAGAAAGTTCTCTACAAAAAAGAAAAAAAAATATATTAATACTGAATCCTTTTAGTTTTTAGTGCATATGAATCAAACCTGGAGGGACAAGTTGTCACGTGTCCACGCTGCGGCGATTGTAGCAAATCAAAGTACGAATCGTGAGATACCGAACGGGAGTGTCCGGCCGTACGCAGACTATCTATGGAATTTGAACGTACGCAAATATCCATTGGTTTGCTAACAATATCTCGTGTTGTCTCAAACAGCTCTATCGACTTGGTTTTCTCTTGTTTGAGAAGTCCTTTGCCACAACTCTTGCTGGCGTTAATAATAACAGCATCCGCTTCAGCGAAAGTAACTTGTGTGGCTTCTTTGTGATGTGAAAGCGACGATTCTTCGTTGCATATATTTGAAGCACCTGATTTCAGATCATGCGAGCCACCACTGCTAACAGGTCGTTGATTACGCATAAAGAGAGACTTCCAGGAGTGCGTTTTTCGCTTTTGCCAGCTGCGAGGCACCGAAAGCACAGTATGATATTTATCTGGCAGACTCGAAGGACCGCCACCGACTTCGATGTAGGAGCCAATATTCGCTGCATTGCTGGAAACCATGCTGATCGGCATTGACTGCTTAATGTCGAAGCCCTCGACTTTTGAATGTCGTTCCTGTGCCTCTTCAAGGCTTATTAGTTTGGCACCGCCAGCACTCAAGCTTTTCGGACGCTCTACTACTGTAATTGCCTGATCGTGCTCGCGTTGTTCGACGAGAAGACTCTCACAGTCTGTCAACGAGTCCATGCGCAACTCAGCGGGCGCTGGTGCGGCGCCCACAGTGGCTATAAAGCTTAAACGTACATTCGAATCTTCGAGCGCATCAAAAATATTGTGACAGTTGCGTATCAGGTACTCGGTGACAACAGCTTGTACGCCAACGCCACGTAAGGCGGCCACACCGCCAGACTCCAATGCTGGGGAACGCAATAGATTTGGTGCCCATACAATAGCCAGATTTTTATCCGTCATGCCAGTGCGTTCGTGATGTTGCGATATTTTGTTTAAATGCTCCGAAAGATACTTCAGCGTTCTGAAAAGGCAAAACAAATTGTTTGAATTTGCAAAATTAAAACTTTACTTGCAATAATTACCGATAATGTGGTGGTGGCAGCTTGAGCACAGTCTCTTTCATCAGTCGTAGTCGATCCTGCGACTCGCTTTTCACTTGTATGGCCTCCACAAAATTATCGTACAGCTGATAGGTGCACAACGGATTCGGTAGCTCACGGAAGTACATTTTCAGTAGAGAGCTGACTGCGTGTATATCCTGTTTCATTTCAGGATTACCCAAGTCTGGTACACGCTCCTCATCAAAGGCGCGACGAAGGCGCTGTATATTCGATGTGATACCCGACAATCGATAAATGCCATCAATGATGCCGTAGTTCTCAATGAACTCAGCGCACGACTTGAGCACCATGGGAATCTCTTGACCGCTGTTAAGCAGATGCTCAGACAGATCACAAGAGAAGACGCGCTCACGATAGATACCACTCTGCTTAAGACGACGCCGCGATGGACGCGACAATATGAACGATCTGAAAAACGCAATTAGTTTGCCATGCTTGCGCAGCACCGGCTTTGTGGGCGACACATCTAATTGGCCCACCAATGGTGCTGGCATTGGAAAATTACGCGGCACTTTGTCGCCAATAGTCGCTACACACGACTGCGGAAAGAAGCCGACTTCATAGTGCGATTTTTGTAGATGCGATTTCTTGCCGCGCCACCAAATCGATTCGGCAGGACTGGGCATATCGATGACGGATATCATGTCACCTACTTCAATAGATATTTCATCGGTCGCTTGCGCCTGGTAGCGACGTACGCCATAGGCAGCACCCACTGCGGGCGTGTTTATCGTACGCTGTGTATCACCATCAGCGAGTGGAAGACGCCGTCCCTTATTGTCCAGCTGCAACCAGGTGAGTATGGTGCCACAAGTCAGTGAATCTGACGCGATTTTCGAAAAGCGTTCCAAGTACTTGGCTACAGCATATTCAACATCCTCTTCACTCTTGAACTCAAGTTCTTCAAGATTACGTAAACCGCTGATCTTGCGGTCATAGACACAACGATGCAGCATCTCGTCGAACATCTGCATATTTTCAAAAGAACGTTTCACCAAAAATGGTTCACAACGGTGTGGAAAGACTTTTATGATGAACCAACAACTGCTGGGCGAAAAGGAGCGCAGTGAAGCCGGTCCTATACCGCTGAGTGCAGTGTTCTGTGCCTGTGCAATATCGCCACCAATGGATTGCGAGGCAATGCTGCTCGTCAGCTGCTCCGATTTATCGTCCAGCAACTGCACGGAAAGTGGTCCCAATTGGACGCGTTCGTAGTGGAAGTGGGCGCATTCTTCGAGTTTTGGAAAACGGCAGGATTTCTGAAAGTCGAAGGGTAAATTAAAATTAGTTAAATTGAAAAAAGTTAGTAAAATAAAAAAAAAGGATTTCTGCTTCAATACCATTTTGACTCTTTCGAAAACATCAAACGTATGATATACTTTTGCGAATATTAAAAACCTGGCACATATTTCAACTGACTATATGACCCAATTCATTGTGAAAGACCGCCGCAGGGAAAGACGTCAGTTTCTGAGCCATTTGCCTGCCACATTAAACAAAAAGTGTAAGACGCGCAACAATTTCATTTTGGCATGAAAGCAAAAGGACGACAACAAAATGGCACAGTCACTACGACTAGAATACAAAAAACACAATGGAACATTACTCGCTCCAAATGAGCTACATGTTGATGATGTACAGCAGCTGACGTCGGAGGACGTTTGTGACGTTGGGTAAGAATTTCAGGGCGTTGTCATGACCGACTAAAATAATACAAGCGCGAAATATAACTCTTGCGCAAATATAAAAACCATTGATGTATTTTATCCTTCGTCAGCCAAGGAGTGGCTGGCTGCCTGCTGTAAACGAAAGCGAATATGTGGGTTAGCCAGCCAGCGAAATGAGGAAGCAACAGTTGCTCACGCTGCTGCTAACCATATCATATAAATTGTACATTTTAGCGAAAAAAAAAAAAAAAAATCAATGATATTCTACAACAACAACGAAAAAAGTTCATTATAACATAATAACCCATGAGCGAAAAGCCGCTTAGTTGTCACATATGAGCACTCGAGAGCAAAGTGTCACATTAGAGACAATTTTGACCCACTTTAATTGCGTTCGTTGACGCCAGCAAGTCTTCGTTTGGCGATAAAAACGCAAAAAGCTTCTTCATAATTGTGCACAGAGTGAAGCATTTTGGCCATAGCGACTATTTTAGGATTTGTCGTTAGCGGGGCTATTATATTGTACATACTTATTTATATATGTGTACAAATGTCGGCGCCAGACGGTCACATTGGAATGGGTGAAATGATTCGCATTGTGTCACTAGAGAATTCACCATTTGATAACGTCATTGGAAAGACATTTAATATTGCAAAGCAATAACAGTTGAAATTATATAAAGAAATTGTTATTCTTCTTTGTGCGCTCCTAAAAGAAACTTACTTGTATCTTGTCTTGAAGTAAAACCATTACGTAATAAAAAGTTTTACTTGCTCTTTAAATTGAATTTGACAGAATTTTGAATAAAAAATGAAAAATTTCAAATATTAAAATTTATTATGCATGATAAGCAATTTTAACTAAAATTTCTTTGACCTGTACTGTTTAAATGTTAAAATCTTTTTTAAATTTAAATTGACGCTGCTATGTAGTAGGGGGACACATTTATATAGTGGATATGGGCCGATATGAATCTGCTTAAAATATTTTAATAGAAATTAAGTAAGATACATCAAATTTGGCATTTTTAGTTAAAACAACCAAATTAACTTAAATATTTTCATTTAAAAATTTGTAGGTCCTATCTCTTATTTTTAAGTTATTGTCGACCCTATGACCAACCAGACAGACGGACATGTCTTTATCGACTCGACTTTTGGTGTTGATCAAGAACATATATACATACATCCTAGCTTTACCCTCGACTTCGTTTTGGTTGTGGTGTAACGCTCCCCTCCTATGTTCTTTTCCATTATCCCATCTATCTCTATATACCAAAATTCATACCAATTGGTTAAGCGGTTTAGCCGTAATAGAGGAACATACTTCCATCCATTCATACAAACTTTCGCATTTATAATATTAGTAGGATAGGAAGTAGGATGTACTTTATAGAATCTATCGATGTTTTATCAATTTATTTCTTTGACAGCTATCTACCAAACCAAAAAAAAATTTTAAATAAAAATAACATCAAAATAGAACTGAGCTTCAAAGAACCTTCGCTGGCAAAAGTGAAATGATGGCTACCTGACTTTACACGACGTTGTACGAGCATTGGGCATGAGCATCGCAAACTATGCCCATAAGAATCCATTACCGGAGAAACAATTAAAGAATCGAATACTTAAAGTGCGTAAAATAACGAAATATATTTTCAACATATGAGGAACTGTTGCATACTTCGCAGACTTTGAAACATCGAAGTGAAGAAGCTAATTTTTGGCTTAATGAACTTGTCAATAAACAACATTTGTTTTGTTGGACAGCAACAGACCTTCTTGTGGTTCTACAGAACTCACTGAAATCACAGAAAGTGAAAGGAATGCAGGAGGAGTGATTGGACCATATTTGTTTCGACGGTGAACATAATCACCATATTACGGTCAATAGATTTTGATATCATGCCACGTTAATTTCTGCACCTGATATCAATGATATGTGGGTACAACAAGATGATTCCACATGCTACACATCTGGTCAAATAATTGACTATTGAAACAGAAAGTAGGGTAACCATGTTACCTCGAGAATTGGTTCGGTAGAATAAGTCGTTAGCTTATGCAAATAAATCAAAAAGATTAGAGCAGCTTAGGAAAAATATCGAACTCGATATGGCCAACAGTTTGGAAGATCTTCCACATATATCTTGACGTGAAAAAGTAGCTTAAAACAATGAACCACTGCAAACGTGCTCAATACCTTACATATACTGAGTTTTATTTTAATACAAAATGTTTATCTCTCTATCCTATCTCTAATTATATATCAACAAGAATCGATATTGAAATAAAGGTCTTTTTACTCGGCGATGAAAAGAAGGGTAATATGTTTACCTGTCTATGTATGTAAGCATGTTTGTAGCTTTGTGTCACCACCAAACGCGTGGACCAATTTTGATGATTTTTACATCAATCGATTTGTTTTAATCTTATATCGATCATAACTAAAAATATGGTCGTAATCAATATGGCGACAATAAGACACCATATAGTAAAATAGAAGTTGGGTATCGACGGATAGGTATTTGAAGATCATTTTTAGGTTTCTCTTATTATTTTTCATTTTGAATATCCGTTTTTCATCTATATCGATTTAAAGTTGGTTATTTACCATTCATACGTTTCATTGCAGTCGAGTTTTTGTATACTTTTTAGCAATTAGATACTTGTTTGAAAGTTATTTTAAATGGAATTTTGATTTTTAGTTTCTCTTTTGTCGTCCTCAAATAAAGAGTATTATATTAGCATGCCAACCACACTATAAGCGGTAATACAAAACTACCTATTTTTTATTTAATTCTATCTGAGATAATGTGCAGGGTACTTCGAGGTTAAGCACATTCAACTGTGTCGTTCTTTCTTGTTTATTTTCCGTACGTGTAGGTAGGGGGATGATCATTCATATGAATATATTTATATATATGTATTATGCAATCTAATATATTATTACCTTCTTAAATAGCTCGTCTCGTTCTCAACATATTGTATATAAATCCTTTACATTTTATCATTTTACGAATTGCATAGATTTGAAACAGATGCATGACTTGAAATAAATTCATCCAATTTAAATAATATTGAAGATAAAAACCGTTTTACTGAAAAATACACACGCACATCGCACAATGAGCACATATCTCTGTTTTATTTAAATGTGATGTAGAGAAAAAAAAACACTGCAAAATAAAATAAGACAATTGTCTGGAATTTTTAATATGGGAAATATTTTACCGAAAGACATTCACTCAACTTATAAACCGACCAAGCTTAACCGACCGAGTGCGCCAAAGAACTGAAACTACTTTCAAGCGTTGCAAATCAAATCCAACGAACGGCAAGCGAACAAGCCAACCAAACCAACCCAACGTAGCCAACCAACCACTGACTGACTGACTGATTTGAGATTTGAGGAGGAAGCGCAGCAACAGCAGAAATACAGAAAACATGGAAGCGCTACTTGACGGTATGGGAAGCTCGTCTGGTGTTTTGACTTGACGCGCGGCGTTGCTAATGTTGTTATTGTTGTTGTTGTTGTTGCACGGCACGGCACGGCTCGGCAGTTGAATGAAAAGCCCACTATGACTATGTCGACTACTAACACCGACTTATAAATACTACCATATCGGTCGGTATGTAAGACGTCCGTCTTCTTCGCTGCTGTTTGTAGCCGCTCTTTGTAGCAAGTGATTTTTTGGAGCGTTTGTGGAATGGTAACATATCGTTGCATTTAGTAAATGGCATGAGTCACGCTACCTTATCTTTAGGCAAGCTAAGGCAAGAAGAAAAAGGTAAGAAAAAACAAAGACGTAGTGAAGAAGTGTGTTTGGGAACACCGTGAAATCGAAACAGCATAAATTGTATACACATAACACATACGCCGCGTCGTGTCTCAAGCGAAGCATAAATGTGATTTTATGCTCGAATGCTGTTTCAATGCTTTCTTTACCCTTTTCCCTTGCTCATACTGCCATTCTTTCTTTCTTACTCTTTCTCTTGCTTAACAAACAAAGTAAAACTTCTACAATACACATGCATGAATATTGGAGTATTACCTATATTTGATATGTGTGTGGGTGCACACGAGAACTGACTAATTGGCCCGGCCGGCATTGTAAGTCAAATATGTGTGTGTGTCTGTGTGTGCTTTGCTTCTGATTTCGCATTTACTGCTCCTACTTCTTCCGAATACATTTTCCGGTTTGTTTTTGTTGTTCTTGTATTGTTGCTCTTTTTGCACATGGAGCGCCGCCGCGCTCTTGGTGGATTCGTTGACTCGGTCATTTGCCTATTTTCCCTCATTGGGTTCTTGAAGAGGCATAATAATGCATTCAACTAGCCACAACAACACATCAAAGCGTTCGTTTATGGCGTATAAGCATATGATAACATGTTGAATTATCCGGTAATGGCCGGTATAAATGTGAACAAATAATAATTATTAGCAATATGTAATGCTTTATTATATGAAGAATGTGTGCTGAACAGCTAACCGAGGCTTTATTAATGTTTTTGGAATAGAATAGCAAAAATGTGTCAAACAAATATTTTTGGAGAGTTAACACACGTAAAGCGTGTTCCATTAAGACTTGTGTTACATTGTTTTTAAGTTAAACGAGAACGCTTACGAATTTAACAAAATATTTTATTTGTTTGTTTGTTTGTTTAAAAAAAACATGACTCATTTGGTTATAATTTCGATAACATTGCAACCGGAATAAACTATACAATCTTCTGTTTTAAAATTAGAAAATTATTCATACTGAGGCATCCAACTGTTGTGCAAAACCTACGCTTCAACATTCACCATAATGAACTCTTCTAACTTCTTTTACAAGCGGTCGAAATTCGTTGCATCAGTTTTGCTTTTCTCATCTTCAATAAGTAAATAAGTTCCAAAGATGTAGACTGTAGAGGACTTTGATAGAAACCTCTTTAAGCTCATAAAATACTTTGCCGATGTGACAATATCATAACAACAGTCCATAAGCTAAGATTAACTGCTTAGCGCTGTGCTACCTTCGATCACTCGAGAATACTCTGTCAGAGTTCCACGTCACTCTACAACTTTTACGATACGAATTCATGATATGTAATAACGGGAAAACTTAGTAGATAATATAAATTAATTAAATAAAAAATTATTGCTTAAAGCAAGAAGAACAAGTCGGAGGAAATATTTTCTACCATTTGAATTCTGGTTGATTCCTTACGAGACGCCTATTAAAATTAGACGCCACAATGCTTCCATGATTTCTGTATTAATTCATCTCAATTTATTTGCCACCAACATCAATAAACTGAATTCGTTATACGGTAATGTAGCACCATGCTATAAAATATGCAAAGAAGTTTTATTTAACCTCAAAATTAGCCCCATATAATCATTTTTCTCGTTTTCCCGATAAGAGATAAAAGTTTCCAAATCGAAAAAATACGTATTAGTACTATCATGTTGTGTTCCATTTCAAAATGTGTCCCATGAAAGGTCTATTTGTATTTTCGTCTCATAAGGTTATACTATTCCAAAATCGGGAAATTATGTGTTTAATTATTTGTTATGTGGAGTATACAAATGAAGTTGCAAGACAATAAAATGAGACGATAATATTTTGCCCCTTTTTTTCATACACGGTGCAACAGAATTTAAAGTCAATCGGATGAAAACCAAATTGTATCTCATATTATCTTAGTCTCCATTTAGTCAAAAATATTCCAAAATCAGCGAAACATATTAAATTTTTTAGGGTACAATATATTTAACTAGTTTGAGGACCATCGGATCAGAGAAAGATTTCTACAAAGCCAGCCTTCACCATAGATTAATACTTCAAAACTCTAGAAATCAGTTCTCTATGATTGAGTATATAGGAGGAATGAAATGCTCCCATATTTATTGGCAATTATTATATATTATTGAGCATCTCGCTTATTATCTTCTTATTATTCGATCTAATTTTATTGCAACTATCGAATATTATGAAACAAATAGAATATAAAAATATATATGCACATAAATAAGTTATAACATAATTTAGTTTTAGAAATATTAAGACGAAGTTTCGTGCTAGATATCATTCCTTTGAGTACTCGTAACTAGAGAAAATGTCGTCATTGTTCTTTGTGGCAAAGTCTCATTTCCTCATTCGAACGTTGGCAGCACAACTTGGCAATTTACCAAGTCTGGGTGGGCGTATGTGAGTATGTGCGCTTTCATTTGACGTTTTGGCACTCTAAATATATTTAATATTTTAGTTGTTATTTTTTTCTTTATTTTTTTTGCTTATTTTAACATATATTAAATTACTCGCAAATAGTACTGGGTGAGGCAACAACTTGTATATCTAATAAATGCAACAAAACTTGTGAATAATATTAATTAGACTGAAACGCCTGGAATTGAAACAGAGTGTGCATAAACTAATTAGAGCAGGCGCCTCAACTACTCAGACATAATCGCTTTGACGCTCAATTGACTTTGTGTATCAAAACTATTCCACCCCCCTAGTACGTAAGAAGTACTAAACATAAAAGCAAAGAGAGTGAAAACAGTCATAAATCATTGCATAGAATGACTGACAAATTGGTGGGCCACACAAATCGAGTACTACATAATTGTACTTTGGGGGTGTCTACTACCCAACACCACCACCAACAAAACCATTAATGCAAGACTCCGGAAAAATCAAACTTTGCAACAAAAATTTTCATTAAAATAAACACTAAACATTTTTTTGGAGTGTGTGCAAAACCATTTTTCATGCTTTAAATCCGTACCAAGCCGTGCAGCTTAAATGATTAAACAAACTAAAGCGTCGCCGGCAGCCGGCGCATAAAAGTATGCTAAAGGCTTTAAACACCGCGAAATGTGGCAGCACTTACGTCCATTGCAGGCTATCTGGCGCACGTTTCTATATGTAAATATTTAAAACCAGTTTCATTAATTAAAATGCATGCTGCTCAATGACAATTTTAGTTAAAAAAAAAACTTGTTACTTCAGCCTTATGCAATGCTTCACCATCTCCATCCAACACCCTTCACATTCAAGACACGCAGCAGCGCACATAAATGAAAGAAAAAGTGACTATGTTATAGCCAGATATACTTTTAATCGCATAAAGAGGCATAAAAGCAGACAACGTCGCACCCCCGCAGCATCAACAGTCTCTTCAGTGGGGTAAAACTAAGCGAGAAAACTCATTAATTTTTCTTTAAGAGATACATTCATATTTGCTGCTTCTTTTGTGCTGTTGCATTCTGTTTATAAAAAGATAAAAGATAAACTCTACTTCGGGGGGTGTTGGCCATATTTGCTTATCTACTTTGCTACAATGCTGCAGTAGCTGCAGACAGTTTATGCAGATGACAGTGGTGCACAGTGGTATGAAAATGCAAACAATAATAGAAAAAAAAAAAAGTTTGAAAATTTAACAATGCAATTGAAACTTGAGTTTTAAAGTAGTTGACACTTAGAGATCCTGAACACTCTAGGGTTATAATAATCATGCGTCAAGGCATTAAAAACCATCTTAATTTTCTATAGGTGTTTAGCTGCAACACCTCAATTTTTAGTACAAATTTCGTTCAAAAATAAATCATACACCACATTGTCACGCTAACGCAATTGATCACTTTTTTGGACCTAATTTTCCATACATATTTTAAACTTTTCGATTAGCGCTTCAAATACACTTAATAATTTCATCAGCTAACCATAAAAGTGACAAATGGAAGCCTCTTGCAACATAATAAAAAAAAAGTCTTAGTCAAATAGTGAATGAAGTTTCTCTACAGCAACTGCTCAATCTTGGTGAAGGAGTTTAGAGACTAATTCTGCTGAAATCCTTTAAAATAAGACTCTTGGTCAAATAGTTCACAGTCTGCAACATCTTATAAAAGAAGTATATCAGGGACTAGAAAATTTACTTGAAAGATATTTTCACTGGTTGTGTTTCACGACAATAGTATCGACACTGTCAATAAAAACTGATAATATAAAGAGCCAAGCCCTGGCCAAGTCAAAACCTATAAGTCAATGAAAACAGTCACTAATAACGACGACGTTGTCGACTTTTCTCAAAAATGTAAAAGTTCGCTTAAATCTTCTTATCATGCTTTCCTAACATGTGTAATGGCACAAGGTTACTTATGTAAGACTTGAACGATAATTTTATTGTAGCGATCATCCTCTCTGGTCCAGCAACCAGAGCTGGCAAAAATCGGGCAGATTTCAATGATTCGCACGGATTTGCCAATACCTTTCAAACCGCTGCAATTTCCCATGAAAACATGAGACCCATTTGCTTCTAAAAGAAAACTTGTATGAAAATAGGATTCGATTTATTCTTTGCACAGACATTTATTTTGGTCGAAGTGAGTTACTTTTTGAAAAAAATTCAGTTTTACCGCGTTTGGTGAGGAGCCAGATGGATTGTCGATGTACACAATGGAATGCGAATATAATCACAAAAAGAAGTCCGGCTGGGTTTAATTGGACGAATGCTGTGGGAAATCGAATTCTATCATTTTTGATATTAAGTCTAAGTCTGGCGTACTGCGCCATTTTGTCGGAATCACTTTTTTTCACTTGTGATTGTGATTTGGCCCACTGTGTCATAGCTCAACGCTTTGGTCTGTGTACTGAATACACTCATGGAAGTAATTATAGGTTTACTGGAATTAATATATATTAATGTTGCCGTAAGATAATCGTTCAGCTTTGCAAAATTATATTCTACGGCGGTATCATTGGATAATTTATAATTTTTGAATCATTTTAAATTTGAATAAACTTAATCGAGACAGGAATCCTCATCAGATCAGTTGTTCGTCGTCAATTTCAAAGAGCTAAATTCTAGAAACAGTTGTTAAGAAAGCTTTTAAGGCATTGTCGACCCAATAAAATATTATATATAGGTGTTCAGCTTGTAGAGATGACGTGGATATGCCTTTTCTATGAGCTTGATACTTGTTTGCTCATTTTTGGGAACATTTTTTTATATCCAGCTGAAACCATATACATATACTATTGACCGTGTCCTGTCTCTCAATCTTCAATCTAATAACTTTGAAATTTATTTATATAAATAAAGAAAATCTATAAACTTTTGATCGGACTAGTAGCCTAGCTGATTCATTCCTTACCAACCAAAACTGTTTATACTAGAGCAGTGATTTCTGGACGGTAGTACCTTGTTATGGTAAAAAAAAAGACATTTAAGATTTCGGGTTGTATACTCTAAACAACAAATAATTACACATTCGTTTCTATGATTTTGGAAATTATAACTCCAAGCCAGAAAAAGAATTCAAAGATTCGGTGTGCATACTTAGCACAAAAAATAATAAAACAAATAATTCCTCGATTTTGGAAAATTTACTCGTAATAGAGAAAGGGATTCAATGGTTATATGGACAAAAATTAAATAGAAATTCTATGGAATATTTATCAATTCATACAGTTTTTAAGAGTGGGCGTTACTAGTATTACTTCGCGTCGTATTCATCCGTGATATATATAGACAACAATTTTTTCTATTCATTTGAAAATATTGAATTTTGTGTTAGATAAAGTGTTTTTGAGGGGAGTTCTTCTTCAATAAAGCGATCGTGGAAAAACGAGCAGAATATGCGACCGGTTAAAAACTATTTAGAAAACAGTGTGTGGGAATTTCTACCTCACACGCCTTATAGCCCAGACATGGCTCCTTTTGATTACAACTTCTTCAGATCAATGCAGAACATGGTACTAAAAATTGGCTCGATTCGATTCCACAAACTGCCAGAGAGATGGGCAAAGTCGTAGCTTCCGATGGACAATATTTTGAACATTGAACGTATAACAATTTTTTCACAATAAAGCCATAATATTCGAAAAAATACCGCACAAATATTTCTTTTTCAATAAAAACTCTTTAGACACGAATTGTATAAACTGCATTGCACGTATTAACTGCTAATATATGAGACTGGTTTTCACTTAATTGCAATTTTTATATAAATAAAAAAATGAACGTGTAATTATTTCGCTGATGCTAGCTACAAAATCCAACTATCTGCAAGTGCCAAGAGGCGCCCCCAATGTCGGCAGGCAAGCAGGCAGGCCATGTAAATGACAAAAGGGATTTTCCCTAAGTGATAAATTGGTTATGTAAATTTTCATTGCTAGACGACTTTCGATGAAAACAAATGCGAAATGTAAAGAAAAATGAGAGACTGTAGTCTGAGTGCAAGAATGAGATAAATTCACATCAAGAGGTCATAGATACCACAATCAAACATGAAAAATTTATGAGGGGGTAGCAGTTTTAACATTTTATATCTTCATAGCTGAGTTAACACGACCAACAGCATCACGTACAAACATAATAATTTCATACATAAACAATTTGTCTGCTACGAAATTGCATTTCCGTATCCTTGCCGCAACGGCAACAGGAAAAGCAACACGCCTCCACGTCTCTACTAACATTTCGTGATGTTTCAGTGCTCCAACTCACTGGCTGGGTGGCTCGACTTGTCAAGTCGATCGATATATTCCGGCTGTGCTATGCCACCGACACGTACATGCTACGTTGACGCTGTTGTCAACATAAAATGTATTTACAAGACAAACTGTCGTTTGTACTGGAGTGACGCAGCAGGCCTACGAAATGCAGCACACATCTCACTGTAAAAAATGTATAGTATACTTTTGGGCATTATCTCGAAATTACATTTAAATACATTTTCGACAAAAATCGGATTAAGCACACCATTCCACATTAATGTCGAACCCCACCAGCAAAGCAACACTGGCCGGTGACATTTCAATGCCAAGCACTAAAAGTGAAAGGCAACTTTAAACTCATACTCAAACGTATAAATGTTGCATGTACTTTAAAAGCAACTTAGAGGGTTGCTTCAGTTTCGTCGAGTGGTTGTTGCCGTCGTCGGGGTTTTATTTTAGAAAATGTATGGAGCATGTTGAGGTCTAACATTACAACAAACCTTGCCAGCGGCGCAGTTACGGAGTGCGCTTCTAATGACCTGACGGGCAACCAAAATGCTCAAAGCCTACAAGAAATTGACACTCAACGCGTCGCGTCGCTTTGTCTAGCGCTTGCCGCTTTCTGTCTGTCTGTCTGTCGGTTTGTGCATAGAAGTGTGACGGGTTACATATAAAACACCACAACAGTAGATATATACATATTATATATACGACTAAAAAACAAAAACTCATTGAAGTACACACAACACTCCACTTACTACGAGGAGTAACGCAAAGAACGAACTCCATATTGAATGAAAACAGGACGACTCCGTTGTAGCCAGTTGTTTACCAAATTGCAACTTAAACGTAATTTTCTGGTTACAGTGCTCAGAGTCAAGCAGCATACGCTGCAAACCCAGGCAAACGGAAGTAATGCAGTCTGCTTGCTGAGGGTGGCTTTTACTTGTTAACAAACAGTGGAGCTTCTTGTGCATTGGTAAGGAACGGGAGACTACATATACTACCCGGCTAAACGGCAGCCATATACAGCCAGCCCTACGGGTAAGGACGTCATGCTTGAATGTTGCCAAAGAAAGCAAAGTGGCAAAAGTTTGGTTTCTATTTGTCTTAATCAGTCTAATGATCACGATGAGAGCCAACATGCAGGAAACGATTGCAATATGGATGATTGGATATTTTGACAGACTTCGAACAATTAAAGTCGCTAGCACAAAAAGTTTTCACCAAAAGATTTTGTGCACGTATTGCTGCGACACAACGGCATTCGCGACATGCATATAAAGCATATTCTAAGACAAGGATTAAAGTTTCGATAGTCAAAAATATGCAGAGTCAGACGAAACGTGCGAGCATTTGAAGCTTGTTGCAATAGAAATAAAATAAATAACACCAACGTTCGCAGCATGTTAAGGAAACATGGACATATGCGCCTTGAAATATGCTGTACAAAATAAAATCGATTTTTGTTTGGGTATAGACATAAAGGATTATGGAGGATTCCATATTACATAATAAATATATTGAAATATATTTAAGCGTTTTTATATTTTGTACATATGTAACAAGCAGAAGGAGTACTAGAAAAAGCGAGTCGATATAAACATGTCCGCCTGTACTGTTTGACTGTATGAACAACGATATCTTGGATACCTTAAGAGATAGAGACTTAGAGTTTATATACTAAGACTCAACCATTCTTTCTTCAGATAAAGTATATTTTGAAGTTCTGTCAAACAAGAACGCTGCAGTTGAGTGTGCTCAACTTCGATATTCTCTGTATCCTTCAAAATTAAGCTTACTGAATTTCAAAAGTTTATTGCCATATACAAACATATACCATCAACAAAAACCATCAACCAAACTGCGGTTTGCTATGACATCTTTGTACGACTGTGACTGTGTTTTTAATATAGTCGTGATTCAGTAGGTTTCCCTTGACTTTATCAACGCTTCAGTACAAAAGAATTAGTTGTAAACACTGAAATTCAGACAAACTTTGCAAATTTGACCATAACTAACTAAGTTGTGGATAATTTTTAATCTGTACTGTTTTCCGTTTTAATATCCATGAAAATAAAACCAATATTTATGCTTCATCATATGAAAATGTGTTCAAATACCCTGAAGGCTTGCACAATAAAACTTCAATTTAAATAATCTTCGAATAACTAAGAAGAAGTACATAGATGCACATATAAGCTTCATATAACATTCAATGCAAAAGTTTTGCTGCTATAGTTTTTAGAAAGACAATTCAATTTAAATGAAAAATGATTGGAATAACGTACACATGCAACATTCAAATAAAAGGTTTCCTCTCTCATACCAAAAGGAGTCAATTCAAGTCAATATAAAACGTTTGAAATGAAATCCCTCATGTACGAATTTCTAATAGAACCAAATAAATTTGATTATCTTCAACTGTATTCCTACTCTCAGCCATAGTATGTTTACTCGTATATTCACTTACCCCTGCAACCGATTGCGCTGCCAAATGTTTTCCATTACCGCCTGAGCTTGGCTTTACCAGTGCTCCGGTCATCGACGACGATGGTGCGGCTGGACTTTGCGACAGCTGCATGCATGAGGAGTCAATCGATGTTGCCGATATCTGTGATGTGTTCATAATCGAGTTAAGTTCACTGAAGCCAGCTGCGGTGCTACCATCCGGCGCAATGGGCACCAACTGAAAGTTTAATTGTGCCGTAATTGCGCCCAAGGCGGGGAAGTCTGCTGTCGATGATTCCGAATCACTGCCTCCACCATAGGCAGCAGCATGAGAATGAAGCTGATGATGATGTGCATGTGCATGTTGTGTTGTGACATCTGCTCCACCAACGCCTAGTAGCGTTGGCGTCAACGGTTGAGCATGGCTGCTGCCGCTGAATGTGCTCGATATTAATGTGGGTGCACCGATAAGTGTTGTGCCCGTACCGGCCACTGGCACAACCATTGTAGGCGTGGCCGCGTTTAATGTGTGCAGATTTCCGCTTGTCAAATTCAATGAGCGCACTTTCTCAGACATCGAGCAGGAGTCGTTTTAAACTAAGAATATTACGAAGATTGGTTTGCTGTACGGCACTTCCTTCCTTTAGCTTAGTTCAAAGGCATATGAGGCGTATATAGCTAGCTAGCTACTACTACTACTGCAGTCATTCGTTCTCATTTGGACAATTGGCTACTAATCTATATGTATGTACATCTTTAGAGTATATTATTCAGGAAGACGTGGCATCCGTTACTAATATTCAGTTCAGCAGCATTCGGCAACAGTTCGGTTGGTTCTTTCAGTTCCAGCTTTTCTGAGTAAATCATCTGCAAAGAAAATAAAAGAAAATACATCATCAATATGTGTTGAATAATAAATGAGAGATAACAGCAATAAATGACATCTAAAGATCTAACAACAGCATCAATCAAGCAATTGTTTGTTAGCAGTAGTCATAATTGATTTAGGGCCAATAATATCAAAATATCTACTACAGTATGTAAGTTGAGATAGTCGCATGCGTTTTATTTAATTTTTATGAGCCAGAATACAAAGCAGTGTGGAAACTTCTAAGCTATAAATGCCTTATATGGGCACGCATGCGCAACAAGCCAAGCGGCGCCCTTATAAGGCAGAACGAAGACGTAACAACTCCAACAGGCAGGCAGCAGGCAAGCAATGAACTTAAGCACGAGGGTAGTTCAATAAGTTTGTGCATATAATTCACACAATAAACTAAATTTTTTACTATGTACAAAATTAAGTAATAACTCCAGTCGCAGTCAGGCGTAACCGACTTTAAGAGGCCCTGTACCAGTACAGGTCGCCACTCAAATTATCAAAATTCAATCCGATTTTGTTGAAGTTTTTGGATTTTGACGTTTTAAAACAAACTCGTAAAATTCCGGCGAAGACCTAGTCGAATGCAAAAAGAACGAAGTATCTATCTATTGCCGTTTCCTACATCTGTTCGTTCATACGGACGGACAGACGGATATGGCTATATCGCCTCCTCTATCGCTCCTGACCATAATGGGGGAACTTTGGGGGTTCTCCGACCATTATTCCTACTTGTTACATTTGCACAAAACCAATAGGCTCTTGTACCTTCGGTAAAGGACCTTAAAAAAAATTGAAGGGGTGCTCTTTTGGCCGGAAAAATTAAATGCATTTTTTTTTATGATATTTTTTTTGGGTCAATTTTTTGTTTGTTTTATATTACTTTTAAATTGTCATATATTAAAACCGAACAATGCCTCCAAGATTTTCGGTTCCCAAGTCTTTTAGGGTAGCACCGATGTCACAACCACCACTTAAAATTTAAATAGTTGCACACTTTAAATACCTATTAATAGGTAATCCCCCAATCTTAGATATAAACCCTTCACTGAACTTTGGGTATGAAAAACTATTTCGTTACAGGCTACATCAACTTGAGACTTGACGAGCTTCTAATAACATTCATTATAGCCACCACATTGGAGTACCCATTTTGATTAAACTAAAAAAAAAAAAATTTAAAGCAGTCCATGGTCATTGGGTTTACAAGCGTGTTTCAATTTCATCTTAATTGGATACGCAGAAATGGATTAAAATTGAATTCGAAGATTTAAACCAAATACACAAGTTTAATAAAAATATATTATAAACTGCCCTCGAATTTACAAAGAATTACTTCTTAGCATACTTAGCATACATAGAGGGGGAATGTGTATTAGCATGACAATATGTGTGACAATTCAAAGCGACTTTGACATCAACGACGAAGAAGTGAACAAAGCTTTGGCGGCAACCTTTTGCTACTTTGTGTATGTGAAATGCTGTTGGACAGCCTCGTGAAAACTTGCTGATAGATGAGGCATAAAGTCAATCTGCCTATTCAGAACGTTCTTAAACCCGAAAACAGAAAGAAAAAACTTGCATTTTAATGAGCCGCGACCAGATAGATCTTGACTGAATAGGGCGACAACCGACAACTGCTGTCAGTTGAAGCAAGACAAAATTGTTACAAAGCGAAACGTGAGTTTTTTAAGTACCAAACGTTTGGATCGCTCGCGCAGAAAGGTCGATCATATAGTTACAAATCTATGCTTTATTTTGTTTATAATACTTAAATAGTTCTTACGAACATTCTATCGATAAAGACAATGTAGTTCATCAGCAAGAATACTGACGATAGAACAACAGTTATAACTTTAAAACGGTAATCAAGCGTTAAATATTATTTAATAAAGAAAACAAAACAAAAACACAAAGTTTAAATATTTACTAACTAATCAAAAAATAGCTTTAATGAACTCTATTAAAATTTATTTATATTTCGAACTTTGACTTTCTTTATGTGTTGCTTTTTCTCTCGATTTTTAAGAAAGTCATCACAAACAGATTAAGTCTGCATGAAAAAATAAATTAAAGCCACGAACGAGCGCCAAAATAAATCCGTCGTAAGCGTTTTAAGCCTCTCGAATTTGTTACAAGTTTAGCAATTGATCAAATTGAAAAAGAAATACAATAAAAAATAAATGGAAGAGAAAAAGCGAAAATTGTAATAAATCATGATTACATCAAAAACAATCTGAACAAAAAAGCATAGTCATTAATAACTCAATTATGTTTGAAATAAATTAGAGAGAAAACTCATATTGAAAAATTATTAAAAATGTATAACTAAACAAGCGAACGAAATTGTAAAAAACCAGACAACAAATTGCATATGATGTATGCGCGTTCGTATCTTTTTTTGTATTTCAATTTTATGCTTTCAATTGAATTAAGCAATACGGGTGAATGTACCAAAAAAACAAACTAAGACAACAAAATTATTGTATTTGGTAATTAGAGTAGTAAATTGGCGCAGATTTGGCTGTTGGATTGTTGCCCGGAGTGAACATTAACTAAAGACTGCAACTTAACAAGCAACGAAACACGACCCCACCTTCGTCAATGAAACTGTATTACGTTCCCTTTTCTTAAAAACAAAAAAAAAAATATATATATGTATACAATTCGAATGTACGAGGGATGCTTGAAACATTTAGTTTGTTACACGACCTTTATTTTGTAACAAATGATTTTTTAGCAGGTTATAGGTCGTTTAACATTGATGTAGATATATATTTTGCAAACTGAAGTGAAAGCAATTGCCACAATTTTGAATGACATTGAATTCAAGAGCAACGGAGACACGTGTTTCGATTTTAGCTACGCAATCTCAACACTTCATTTGCCTATGTCATAACAATTTTCGGCTTATATACATGTCTATTACGAAATACGGTCTGTAATATGAATTATACATATGTTATCCAATGATATTTGTATCTTATTTTCAGGCATGTATTTTTGTAGCAATTTGCGTCAGTTTTTTTTTGGATGCGGGAGGTATACATTTTATTCAGAAAGGAAAAAAAACTATCACCTATTATGCAGACTTATCGCTTCAGTGATGAAATCCAGAAGTTCATGAAGTTCACACATCCGTTATCGATGGTTAAAATTAAACTAGTTCCTATTGTTCGCACCCCAGAATGCTCTGTGCACTAAAAGCTGGACGAATCTTATTATAAACAGTGTATCGAATTCATTGAAAATCGTTGAAAAAAGTATATTGACCTAAAATGGAGATTATGTAGAGCAATAAATAATTTTCTATCCCTATTGTTTAGTATGTCTTTGATAGAATGTATAATTCTGGGAATATCCTTCTATTTGTTGAACTTATCTCCACAATTTTTCAAGTTTAACTAAACAAATATTCCCATTTCAATTTATGTTTAATGGTAATTCGTTCGCAGGGTACAACAAAATATTTTTTTCTCCATTTATTCTTATTTATTATTTAGTTTACTGCATTTATTAAGCTGTCAAAAGTGGATCATTTAAAAATGATGGGGACACATATGTATATTTTTTGTTTGTTTTGCATTCCATTTGTATTACGAGAGAGTACGCTTCAGATACTTCCTCCTCCACATTGCAATCTAAGTTACTGAGAACTGGTACACATATTTTGGTGTAAGTTTGGTTTGGTAGTTTATTTAACTTTACACGAAATGTTTTAATTGCTGCTTAGCTTTTAAGTACTTGAGAAATTGGTTATCTCAAATACTGGTGTGAATCATTATGCACATTTAAATATATTAAAAATGGTTTAAAAATTGTATAATCTAGAATATTTCAGAAGACTATAAATTTTAGATCGAACTGTTCCGCATTTTACAAATTTTGAGAAAATAAATTCGATAAAATGTATTTTTTTAAGATTCGATTAATTAATGAAATTTAATTCGAAATAGCCCTTCCGAAATTTTCAATTCTGACGATTCAGATTTATTCGTTATCTTTTTGAAAGTAAATATCTGAACAGATCAGATCATATATGATCAAATCTTCTTCTACTAAAGACTTTACAAACTGCCCTTACAACTACGTATTTACTTTAACGAGTTTTTTATTTTCTGTATGAAACCAAAAACAATAATCCAGCGCCAAACGCGAATGAACGAACAACAAACGAAAAATGCATTATGTGCTCCCCAAGCGCAAATCGACTTCCTCTGCACGGCCCAAACACGTTTTACGTTCAGATACTTTTTTACGAGTACAAATATCTATGCATCTATGAGATACGTGCACACACAAATGACTTTGAAATAGAAAAGAAGTAACGAATGTTGTTAGTTCCGGTCAATAACTTTCGATTTGATATTATTGTATGTAGTTGTTTTTGTTGTTGTCGATTGCAGCGAAAAAAAAAATAAAACAGAAAATCAACAGCATTCGTATACGTTTGGCGGCTTATTTGGTTGTCGAGTCTAACTGGTCACCCAACCAACGGCTGTTCATGCATTTCCCCCTGCCGGGAAATTACAAAAAAAAAAAAAAAAAAATAGAAATGAAAATACATTTCACTCATTTCCATTTCAATAAAAAAATGCTGTAACTTTTCTTTCATTTCACTTAATAATGTCAAATAGCATTTCCTTTTTTTTTTTTTTGTTAAATGTCTTTCAAGCGGAAATTCAAAAATCGTTAAAAGGAAAATGCGACTGGCGCAATTTGTTTTGATAAGAGGACAACTATGACGGATACAGACGACGCCAGCCACTTTGTCAACATGTCAAGGATTCAATTTCGAAAAAATATTCGTACAATTCAAAGAGCCATTTAAATAAATCAATTAATAAAAATTTCATTTGCTATATTTATGCGACACAATTGTTTTTTGTCTTGTCTCATTTTTGGCATTAATTTTTTGACACTTTATGATATGAATTGTGTCGCACATGTGTCGCCTCATTTAAGTATTCATAAAATATTTCTTTGTTTTTCGTTTACGATCGCAGCAGATCAAGTGTATGCGTTGAGATACTTCTTAGCGAAAGCCATTGGAATTATGTCATCTTAAAAACTTTTTATACACGAGTACTATTACGCCGCCGCTGCGGTTGTAATTAAACGCAATAAATAAACACTCGCTGATGATTCAATTAATTATAGAATATTTCAACGATGTCGAAATCAGTCGTCCATCCGTTCACTTAAGCAAGAAAGTGCGCGCTCCTCTCGTATACTACTCCATTGCGAATAATGCGAATATAAAATTAGCAATTGTTCGATTTGCACACACTTTGAATACAATGAAATAGCCATAACACTAACAACAACAATAACAATCGCGAATTATAGTAATTTTCAAATTTGCAGCTCAACACAGCCAGCGAACAACACTCAAAGTTTAGTTTGATTTGATTCGCAACAGTAAGAGCATATTTCCACCATTCCATTCCAACGAGTATCTCCGACTGTCTCTCTGTCCGGTTAATGTTGAACAAGCTCAATAGGCGCTTCACCACGGAACAATTGAAAGGTGAAAGTATCAATTTTATATTCAAAAAGCATTTGTAACGCTAATTGACGAAATTTAACAAATAAATTGGGCACAATAAAAATTGTAGAAGCAGGGGAAACAAAAATCGATTGGTGTTATATGTTAACAGATAATTGACTATGTATTCCAATAAATAAGACTTTTGGTTCCTCAGTAAATAAAAATTAATTCATAAATGATTGCACAAGTCTAGCCCCAAGTCCACACAGAAACGTATGTTTGGAAAGGCAATAATTTTTCGAATAATTTTCGAACCATTTATGCTATCTAATCTCTTAATAGCTTAGTTGATGAAGAAATGAGATTATAATTAATTTCCAACAGCCAAATGTATTGTGAAAAATTAAACAAAAATTTGTTGACCTATGCTCTTTTTAACAAATATATTCTTAAATAAAAAAAAATACTTTGGAACATACTCAAAAATTTACAATTCAACTAAAACCGATAAAGGGTTACGTAAAGTTTGTATTTATTAGGATGAAACAATGGGATAAGAATTAAAGTCACGCTCAGACAACAAAACAATTTCACTCAAAAATCAAACAAGTTTCTCTGAAATCAAGAAGAAACTTAAGAATAAGATACATAGTTGAAAAAATTGAAACATGAGAGAAAGTAATTTTTATACCCTGTAAGATAAAAGGTATATTAAGTTTTTGTGAATGTATGTAACAGGTATATGCATGCGTGGTACACCCCATAATATATTTTATTGATCAGTATCAAAAGTCAAGTCGATATAGACATGTCCATCTGTCTGACTGTCCATATGAACATTGGCAATTTGGAGACTATGAAAGATAGATCCTTTAAGTTTGGATATTTAGTGCCACCTATGCCATCTACAGATTATAATTTAAAGAGAGGTTTATTAAAAAAATTTTGTTTTCGTGTCTGATATAGCTAAAACCTTCTAAAATTATCCATATCGGACCACCTTCTATACAAATTTAAAGTTCAGTGGAGGGGAGATAGAGGGTATCTCGGTGTCGAGTACACTCGACTCTAGTTTTATTCTTTTCGTTTAACCCTAATGCTGTCATAAGAAAACCAATTTACTTGTATGTTGCTTTTATGAAGCCAAACCATACAACCGATTGAGCTGATATTCACAGACGAACTTCAGTTCAGCCAGGAACTGGTTCGAGTCAAGCTTGGTCAATATTGGAGGAGGCTCTGCCTCTCCGCCCATATAAGCGATAAACACAATTCAGCTTATCTCTGCAATTATTTGAGGTTTGGGGTTGAAATTACGTTATAGTGTACATGACATGTTATTGTACAATTTTATTGGGGTAAGGAAATGTTATTACTTTGAAAAATTGGGTAGGGTTTAGATTCTGGGAGATTGGGATTCGTTTGCTCAAGTGCACATAGTGTGGAAAGTTGTTGACTGCCATACACCTGGGAATGGCCAACAATGATTCTTGTGTCAAACGGTCCAAGCAACTCACACGTCCGTTAGGACACGTATCTCCTGGGTAGCCTCTGAACATCCGTTCAGAGGTGAGCTAACGTGAGAAGGCGAAGGGGCCCCCTCTCCTTTAAAAAGGGGTTGGTGCGCTGGGCTTGGGACCCGCCACTTTAAAAAAAAAACCCCCCAATGAAAACGAACAAAAAGCCTCGGAACGGACCCTTTGATGACGACCCCCGCAAACGCTATAAGGATCACGATATACGGATATGCACCTGGAATGTCCGCACCCTTAATTGGGATGGTGCAAGTATCCAGCTGGCTGATGTCCTCGAAAAATGCAAGGCTGACATCACCGCAATCCAAGAAATCCGATGGATAGGGCAGGGTCAGGGTTGCTCTAAAAAAGCATCCTGTGACATCTATTACAGCTGCCATGCGAGTAAGCACGAATTTGGATGTGGTTTCGTGGTGAGTAGGAAACTACGTGGCCTCGTCTCTAGGTTCACACCTGTTGACGAGCGTCTAGCCGCGATACGCATCAAGGCTAAATATTTTTATATTAGCCTGATTTGTGCGCACGCCCCGACGGAAGAGAAAGACGACGATGCTAAAGATGAATTCTATGAGCGCTTGGAACGCCTGTACGAGCGCTGTCCCAAACACGATGTCAAAATCGTGCTTGGCGATTTCAACGCCAAGATTGGGAAGGAAGGAATCTTTGGCCCAACCGTCGGAAAATTTAGCCTTCACGACACTACCTCCAATAATGGAGAGAGGCTAATCGATTTCGCCGCAGGTCGGAACATGGTAGTTAGTAGTACCAGATTTCAACATCTTAACATCCACAAGGCTACATGGCTGAGTCCTGATCAAAAAACACGCAACCAAATTGATCATGTTCTGATTGACGGAAGGCACGCATCGAGCGTGTTGGACGTGCGAACGTTACGTGGTCCCAACATTGACTCGGACCACTATCTTGTCGCAGCCAAGGTACGCACTAGGCTCAGCGTAGTGCATGCCGCACGTTCCAACATGCAACGAAGGCTAGACGTCGGCAAGCTGCAATCAGAGCAGACCGCCACAGCCTTCTCAAACACACTCTCCCGACTGCTCCGGGAAACCTCTCCGATTTCTCGAGATATATGTGAGCAGTGGACACATATTACCCGCTCCATAGATAGGGCTGCCAAGGATGTCATTGGTTATACAAAACCTGTGAAGAATTCTTGGTACGACGAGGAGTGTCGCAATGCTACTGCAGAGAAGAACGCTTCCTATCAGCGAACTCTGCAGTCGGGAGCAACGCGAGCTGTTAGAGAGCGATATCGAGAGAAACGGAGAGAGGAGAAACGCCTTTTCAGACGCAAGAAAAAGGAGCAAGAAAGGCGGGAGTTTGAGGATGTTGAGATGTTCCGTAACAGAAATGAAGCTCGAAAATTCTACCAAAAGAGGTCAAGCGTCTGACTGAAGGTTTTAAGCCCGGAGTAACTTTCTGTAAGGATGAGAATGGAAGTCTGGTAACGGATGAACAGGAATCACTGAGATTATGGAGGAGTCATTTCTCCAACCTACTCGGCGATGAAGCGCACAATACCGCCGAAAGAGAAATGACACCGGAACCACCAGTTAATGATGGCACTATTGTAGAGCCACCGGACTATTACGAGGTCGATTCAGTTATTAAAAAGCTGAAAAATAACAAAGCGGCAGGCTCTGATGGGCTGCCAGCTGAGTTATTTAAGACCGGCGGCGAAGAGTTGGTTAGGAGTATGCACCAGCTTTTATGCAAGATATGGTCCGATGAACGCATACCCAATGACTGGAATCTCAGTGTTCTCTGTCCTATCTTTAAGAAAGGAGACCCCGCTGTTTGCGCCAACTATCGCGGAATAAGTCTCCTTTCCATTGGATATAAGACTTTGTCGGGCGTATTGTGTAATAGGCTGAAGCCATATACCGACTCACTGATAGGACGATATCAGTGTGGCTTCAGACCAAAAAGGTCGACCAGTGACCAAATATTCACATTACGCCAAATCTTGGAAAAGACCCGTGAGTTCAACAAAGACACTCACCACCTATTTGTCGATTACAAAGCCGCATTCGACACGCCGATAAGAGCGAAGTTCTTCGACGCCCTGTCTGCACTAGGTATCCCGGCAAAGATTGTCCGTCTTTGCATGGCGACGCTATCTAACACACAAAGCGTTGTCAGGGTGGGGAAAAACCTCTCCGACCCCTTTGATACCAAGAGAGGTTTCAGGCAGGGCGATGCTCTATCGTGCGATTTTTTCAATCTCCTGATGGAATACATCCTACGCCAATGCCCGTACATACAGAGTATGTCGGGCTCGATCTTCCAAAAGGAAGTGATGCTGCTCGCTTACGCCGATGACATCGATATCATCGGTACGCAGGAAAGGCGAGTCAGCAAGGCGTTCTCGGAGATTGAAAAACAGTCTCGGCTCATGGGTCTAGCGGTGAACGAGGACAAGACGAAGTACTTGGTGTCGTCTTCTCGCACTCCGTCAATGCGTCTTGGACGGTCAGTGACGATGGAGAATTTCAACTTCAGTGTTGTAGAAAACTTCGTCTATCTCGGAACAGAGATCACCAGCAACAACAACGTCAGCCTGGAGATCAGGCGAAGAATCACGCTTGCAAACAGATGTTTTTTTGGGCTGAGCAAGCAAATGAGAAGTAAAGCCCTCTCTCGACGGACGAAAATAAAGATATATAAGACGCTGATACTCCCGGTCCTACTGTATGGCGCAGAGGCATGGACCGTGGTTGAGTCGGATGAGACAGCGTTGGAAGTCTTCGAGAGGAAGATTCTTCGCAGGATCTTTGGTCCTATTAGAGTCGGCGACGAGTTTAGGTCCCGCATGAACCGCCGGAGCTGTACGAGCTATTCAATGAGGTTGACATAGTCCAGCGCATAAAATTCCAGCGGCTGCACTGGGCTGGGCACCTCATTCGAATGGACGAAGGAGCTCCAGCACGCATGGTTTACATGGGGGGCCCAAACTTGATTGGTGGACGCGCCGACTTAGAGGACGACCGGGCACTCGATGGAATGACCAGGTATGGAGAGACCTCTCCGTACTTGGCATTCAGAGCGACTGGCGCCAGCGCGCACAGGATTATGGAGGCTGGCGCGCTTTCCTGGACGCGGCCATGACCGGTAGACGGTTGATGGCCATTTAAGTAAGTAAGTAAGTAAGTAAGTTAGATTCTTTAACGAAATATCGCGAACTAAAGTAGGACAGCTATAAGCTTATGCAACTTATGGGAAATATTCATCGAAAAAAAAATTTGGTATCATTTTTTTTTGATATGTGCTATATGAAGTTGCAACCCAGAATAAGATCATATTTATAAATATAAACTTATATCCCAGCACATATAAGAGATATGATGAATGACATATATACGCACGCAGTTTATTTTTAGGTTCTTATGAAGACTGCCACTGAAGTGCATGTTTTCTCGTTTTATGATTATCATAATTTTGCCATTGTGTTTGCAGAAACACCATCAAAACTCCTATAAAGTACATATGGTCATATATTCTTTTCAAAACTTGATTTTACGAGCTGAACTAACCAGGTCCGCTTTCCTGCATTTAAAACCGCAAAATTCCTTCATTTTTTAGATAATGTTGGATCATTAGGATTTAAACCTATACGGTTCGAAAATATAAGTGGTATACTTTATCGTTTTAAAGTGATATATGTAGGTCCATTAATATATTGTATGTATATTCATGTAATCCGTTTCTTTCCATAAATATCAACCATATAAAACTTCAAGTTGATATCTGTATTAAAAATGTGTTTCAAACAAAAACCGAGAAGTGCGCGGAGAACTTTTATTTAGCGTGGTATGGTAATTATTATATATGATGCGTCCAAGTTAACAAAATCTCTCGATCTAAATTTCACAAAATATGTCAAAAAATGAGGGAATAATTTACAACGACACATACAGGAGGCAGACAGACAGATATGTATGTCGATTTGACTCGTCGCGTTGTTGATGAATACAAATACTTTATGGATTCTCCGTACAGTGTTCAAATTAGAATACTAATCAAACTGTAGCAGCATAAATCTGAAACACCATCGACTGCAATACTTCATAAATAATTATTTTGATTGCATTTTAGCAGCAAATTGATTACATTTTCTAAATATTAACAACTTATCAGAGCATAAAATTAAAATTTTTAGCAGTGTGGGCGCTCAATAAAATAAAATAAAAAATATCTAGAATTCTTCAGCTGTTCACATTTGCACCTCGTCGCCAGTAATTTGTTGTCGGCGGGCGACACACGTGGCCATCTGTGGGCGGCTGCGATTTATAAAACTTGTTTGAAATTATTTAATTTGTATGGTTTGGTTTTTATGTTATTTTTATGGCGTTGCATAGTTTTTTTTTTTTTTTTTTTTTAATGTTTCAAATATTTTATGTTCAATTTTGCAATGTTTTCTTTTTTGTTCAAACAAAAGATAAAAATCCGAAAGAAACAAAAAATCTATTTCGCTGTGGATTATGTTTGCTTTTGTTGTATGTAAATCTAACTTTTGTTTATGATTGACACTGACCTCCTTCTTTGGATTTAGTTCGGTTTGGTGCACACACAGAGTTTTCTTACGACATTAACGAAATAAAAACACAAAAAAAATTCAAAAATCTGAATTGCGTTTGACGAATTTAAACGGATGTGCGTAATTGATGTCGGTGAAATATGGAACAGCACCGTCGACAAAACCGAAAATCCAACCAAAAACTTAAGAAAATATTATTTATTTTCTAGATAAATATATTAAAAGTTTCACAAGCGCCAATGCGACGCGCGATTCGAGACGAACTGAGCCGAAACCGAGACGAAACGAAAGCAGCCCGACTGACTGTATGAGACCGTCTGACTGACTGCTTTTCACTTGGAGACGCGTCGAGTGACTAAAATGCGCGAATCCCATGAAAATTTAATGAAGCCCTAACGAGTCATAAAAGAAATGTATTCCACTCTGAATAAAACACTCAGGCGGCTGGCGGTCGATCGAGCTGGACGGTAGCAAACGTGCATCTACAACACATTAAAAAATAAAGCAAGTGCAAAAATGGTTGTTACTCTTTTTAAAATGCGCATCGCGTATGAATCAAAAGTAAAATATACAGGCCGGTTGGTCCGTCCGTCCGTCGGTCGGACGGTTGCTTTGGCCTGGCTTGGCCACAGGCAGTTCGTGTTGGATTCGCAGTAGAGTGAGCGGCAAGCGTTCAGCGGTAGCGCATGATTGAATGCGCTAAATTGGAACGAGAAAAAATAATATTGAAACGTGAATCTCAAGCGCAAAAGATGATGAATTTTAAGTTGATATCATGCATTGCAGTCAACATCGGTCGCTGTGGGAGTGTTAGATTGACTTGTACTTAGCTGAATTGCAAAAAAAAGATCTGATTGAAAAGTTTAGAGGATTTATTAATTGGATAACAACTATTTTTACAAATTGTAGGTCTTTATTTTCAGTATTGAGCTTAGAAATAATAAATGTTAGTTGAAAGTTGTATCTATTAAATTTTAATGCATAATAGTGACTCCAGACAAATGACCGATTGCTAAGAAGTTTTTTTTTTAAATTTATTTTTAACTAGGTGAATCCCGCGCGCTTCGCCGACACCCGGTAAAGCCAAACTGTTCACACTTGTTCAATGGATCTTACTTCTCCCGATCCAATGGATGCAAAAATATGACAGATTTTGTTTATCGCACGTATGGCACGCGAGGCTTGGTCCGCACCGATTTCAATAAAATGTAGCCAATGTTGTTTTCCAACATCCCATCTATTTCTCAACCAAAATTTATACAAATTGGTTTTGCGGTTTAGGCGTGATGTGCGCACAAACTCACAAAAATTACTCTACGATTATATTATATGTATAGATTAAAAAGTTCGTATAATATTTTTATTAGAGTGTCGTTTTTTTTTCATTTTCTTGTCGTCTCTGTGGGAGCTATGTCTTTTAGTGGTCCGATATGGACTTAAATGGAATATTTGATTAGTATTGACGTAAGGTAATCCAAATTTGGTGTTTTTAGCTAAATTAACAGCATCAATCAAATTTTTTCATACGAAAACTAGGAATGAGGTTCAAGTTTAAGATCATATATATGGAGTTACAAAAGTGAGATTGGAGGTATTCGACCCATTAATTCGAGATTTACTGATTGAACAAAAATGTTATATAATTTCTGTACAACTATAAAAATAATGTAAAATGAGGGTACCTTCACGGAATGTCACATAATGCCGGTATTATGCATAGCTTCGCTTCATCGAATCCTCCTAGTTACTTGTAAAATGTGAAGACATAAAAAATTTAACCAAGGTTCTCATTCTTAGCCCCAAACAGTCAATGTAAACTGGATGCAATAATTTAAAAAAAATAATGAATCTTTCAAGTGTTTTTAAACTTTTCCAAGATAGTGCATATAGGATTTCGATTTTGGAGATGCATATGTTAGACGTTGTCATCTTCGCATAGTCCACGACCATTTATTTGTCTTCGGAGAAATTTTGCAAAACCAACCGCCGAAGACGAATCACCCTCCACCGTGGCAAAGCAAGCCCTCACACATCGGCTCACAAAAGAGTTTTTGAGCACTCATATATCGAATTCGGTGAATGGGCCATCCGTCGTACAGCTTTGATTTATCACCCAATGATTTATTTTTATTCCCAAATATCACAAAAAAAATGCGTGGTGTACGTTTTTCAACGCCCGAAGAAGCTGTTGATGCGTTCACAACCTATGCTTTGGATGTGCCTCAATCGGAGTGGAAAAAATGCCTCGAAAATTGACATTAGAGGATATTCAATCGATTATCTTGCTTGCATAGTCATATCTCAGCATTTTTCCAACGCAGAAGTAAGAGATTTTGTACATATGTAAAACACATCGGGATAGTTAGGATCAACTGGTACAACGCCTTCATATAATATAGTAATCAACAATTATAACAATTATAACACTTGGTAGGTGTGATATTTGTTTGAAGAACAAACTATCTCTCCCATTATAAAACAACAAATTTGTCATATGTGAGGAGCTATTTGACGCAGAAGGATTGAGACTTTGTATATTAAAGTTCATCGGGAGAAATGCGAACCTGAAAGATGTACACCGGCTACTCAAAGTAATAACTTCATGTTCTTTTTGTTTTGTGGGACTAGGCGCTTAAACTGTCTAAAAGATACTCAAAAGCCGTTCTACGAGTATAATACAAATTTCTGAGCAGCACTAAGACTTAATTTCATGAAGTAGAGCATATCGGTATTGGTATCATTAGTTTTAGCATCTTCAATAATAAAGCATTTAGAAATTTTAAAAAAAAATTTACCTTTTTCTAAGACGTATTATGAGAGTTTGTAGAGAGCATTATATAATATACTTTAATATCAACCCTTGTACTACATTACAATTCTTTTGATTTCATGATTACTTTTCAACTCTTCTGTTAATTGAGCAGCCTCTGCGCCTCTGCTGTTGCATTGACAAGGCACATCATGCGATTTCATTTTAATCATTTGGATCGTCATGCTGCGACTCGAAAGTTGTTGATTTCATTATTATTGTACGCATTGTATAAACTTATTTTCAGTTTTGTACATTTTTACGTCGTGAATCACTTAGGCCAGATTTTAAAAAAAAATTTTATTTTTTTTTGGATTTGCGCCAATTTCATTTGCCGCCCGCCCGCCATACGCAAACATTCAAAAATATGAATTCTTTAAATGTTTAATTAGTTTCACGATTTGCATATCTTAAATATTTGTATATCAGGAAAGTGATAAACAAAATATGGTCCAAATGGAACATAACATATATTATGGCAAAATGCGCAATGAAAATTTTGTTTTATATTTATTTTATAACAATTCAATGTATTAATAAACGATCATGCCTTGTTTATTTAACTTTTTATTGAAAAAAATCCATTTTAGTACAGATGACGTATGTACTTCCACATACATCGAAATCAATTTAAAAAAAAAATTGGAATCGATATCTATATGTAAATCTCAAACCAATTTAAATTATTTATACAATCAGAATAAAACCTGGTAATCCACAGTGCACTCTAAATGATTTGAAGTAAACAATTTTAAGAATTGGAATTGGATGGAACATATCCGTCTGTCTGTGATAAACTTTTCTGAATATAAAGTATAAACTAAACTTACGGGTTAAAACTCTTTATATGACGCACTGTTACAAGAGTGTCTTCAAAACCATAGAATATGCATTAAGATTCATTCTACGCCTTGACTTACCTGAAATAAAAATTTTGTTTTATTTATTCGTTTACTTTGTATAGTTTGCAGAACACAAAATTTAAAGAAAATTAAAGTCTACTAAAAAAAATAATGCGTGTAGAGGGTACTAAATAGTCGAGCACATCGACTACAGCTCCTTTATTATAGCGTAGCTATTTTTGGAAAATTTTAGCAATAAACTGTGAAATTTATTGAAGATCTGAACAGTTGGGGATGCGTTGATATTTGATATCAAAGCATCAATTTGATTTTGGAGATATCGTTATAAAATTAATATATTATTTTATAAAAAAAAAAAATTTAATATTTTAATGGACAATATTTAGAAAGAAGAAATCAAAAGGAAGCATAGGACAAACCAACAACAAACTTATGCTCCCTCTCATCATGTTACAGAATTCTTAGAACAGTAGTGTGATGAAATATTTGCAATGGGAGAGACTGAAATGGGGAACATAAAAAATTACTACAGAAATTCTAAGTCATTGGTCTCAACTTTACGAGCGCTTACTCCAAAATTCGGTCGAAATAGTCATCCAATCAAACATACTGTGTGTGCTATAGTGTACAAATTCGAGTCGACATATTTACTATGGAATGTTTCTACGCCAGTGAGACAACGCACAACTCCAAGTAGCGAAAACATCGCAGCCATGAGTGCCTCATATTAAATGACCCATATCTTCCAATTCTACGACGTTCATAGGAATTAGGAATCTATAAAGCTACATTGTGGCGAAAGTAATACAAAGATCTTGGGTTACACCCTTACAATATTAATAAATTTGTTCAAGAACTTAAACCTCTTGATCTTTTAAAGCACCGCAACTTTAACTGTCCTGAATTTCATAGAAATATCTTTTTCAGTGAAAAAGTTTATTTTTGACCTAAAAATGCATTATTGCACAGCAAAAGATCCTAATGTGCTACAATTGCACCAACAAAAAGTGACCGTGTGATATGGATTTCATGCCGGAGTTGTGATACGACATAAGTTTTCCTTTTCTGAATCCAATAATAGTCCATCTTAATCTTCTTATTGGACGCCTATGTGGCAAGCCTATTGGCAAGATTTAGCTGCCTGAAGTTGTAGCGGCTTGTGTGGTGGATGATTGCTTGTTCTATGGTGTTCAGCCTCAAGTCTCGGTGTAGTGTTGTGTTGCGGACATACTAGAGGCACCTGAAATCTCACGAAGACTTCTATTTGGCAGTTTTTGGATTCGCTGCCTGTGTGTTTTTAGGCTGCGATGCCCCATGTTTGTTTCGGATAGCGCCAAATAGGAGCTACCGAACAGTTGTAAACTCGAAGAAAATTATCGCCCTGATACGGTCAGTGGAGTTGGAAGACTAATTTTGGGCTTGATATCATTAATTCGTGGTTCGAACAAGATGAAGCCAAACACCTAGTCAAACAATTGGTCTATTGAAGGGGGAAGTGCCGTAACAATATAATCTAGAGAAATGGTCCGTTGGAATGGTCACCTCGTTACAAAAGATACAAAAGAAATATAACGCCGTTGGATATCTTTTTATGAGTTTACGTTAAGTTGTTGATTAGAGGAGGTCAGGAACAATATTGAAATTGCGAATTGATATCTGCAGAAGACTGGTGGGTTTCAAAAACATGGTGAACATGTTTGCAACATATGTTTACATGGTCCTTGTATTTTTTATATTACATTTTTTATTTGTTTCTGACAAATAAAGGTTTGGACGGTTTTTGGCGTGCCTGACGATTTCTTGCTATTGAAACAAATGGATCAAAAAGTCATAACTGGGAACGATTAATGGGTATATGAAGGTATTTTTTTTTTATTTAAATGGCGTGGTCCATCGTGAGTTAATGCCAGAAGGTCGTACAGTCAATAGGGAATATTACCTTGAAGTTATGCTCCGCTTGCGTGGTACAAATCAAAGAAAACGACCGGATTTGAGGCAAAATATTCATGGCTTTTGCATCACGATAATGCACCTGCTAGTTCGAGATTGTTTTTTTGCCCAAAAACAACACCATAATCATGCCTCAGCCATCGTATTCACCTGTTCTGCCCTCCTGCGACTTTTTTCTGTTCTCAATATATAAAATTTCCATTAAAGAACAGCATCATGCCACGATAACCACTTTGCGGAAAGAGCTCCATACCAATAAACTCATATAAGAATTACTTTGACGATAACTTTGAAGGGAAGCAAATGAATAAATAAACAATAAATAAATTCGACGAAAATAAAAAGTTTTTATGGAATACACTATACAATTTAGAGGGCTTGCAATCTTGATACAAAAGAAATAGGCTGTGTCTGCAGCATATATTTTTTTCTTACAAAGAGAAAGAAAGCATTTAATAATATAAAAGAGAACCTGCTATAATTTTGAATAGTTTTTTTTTTTTCAGAAATAATTTTGACACTATTGAAAAAATTTGCAAACTATACACATGTCGATTTATGAATAGAAAGTAAGACAGCAGAATTGAACGATCAAATAAAAGCAAACATCACTGAAAGTGAAATCAGCGGGCATAATTGTCAACCACACACAAAGCAATATAATAAATAATAACCGAACTAAGTATTGTCATATATAACAACAGGAAAAAATAAATAAAAAAGAGTTCGCATCTAAGCTAATAACTTCCTCTAAAATTATAATATTGCGCGCATAAAAAACTAAAAGAAAGAAAGAAAGATACTCGTGTATTACTGCAGCGAAAAAAAGAAGCCTAAACGCTTTTACGACTTTTGCTGCGCGCAGCAGTCACTTTCAATTTTACAAAAGTCATCAGCAGCAACGGCAATGGTAACGGCAAATGGCCATATATCTCACTATCCATCCATCTATGTACGAGTATGTATCTCCGACCGACCGTCCATCCGTCTATATGCTCCGTTGGCTTACTGTTGCTGTATCTCAATCTCGCATGTAATTTGCATCTTTTATGCGCTGTTTGCGTAGCGTTTTTTTTTTGCTTGTAAGAGTTCAAGAATTCCGCATTTCAAATTTTGTATAAATTTTATGCTTTTTGCAATTTGAATTTCTTTATTTTTATGACGTACAATTTTTTATTTTTTTTTTTTAAACTTTCGCTATCCGTGACATAAATGTAAAGAAATAAATATACAAAAAAAAAAAAAAATTCTTATGTTGATATACGCCGAGTATAATGTAGCGATCTGAACAAACTTTCACTGCCTTTAGAAAAATTAAATGTTTTTAGAAAATTAGACAGCATTGAAATTAAAAATTATTTATATATTATTTGTTTATGCGAAAATCAGCGGATTATTGCTGATAATTCTCGCACTTATAAGTAATTATAAAAAGATGCTCCGACGTTCAATAAATAAACAAAATTCGCTGCTAATAAAATAATATAGGGTGATCTTTTTTTTTTTCTTTATATCTTTCAATATTTATTTTTAGCAACACTTAGTTAGTTGATAAATTAACAAATTCCCACCAGGCAGGCAGACGCAGCGCGAATTTTTATATTTTGTATCTTACGAAAGTGTGCGGAGTTCGTTAGCTTGACGATCAATAAGTGTTCGCTTAATTGCTTAAGATACATTTGCTGAATCCATCTTCAAACAGTTTCAAGTGTTTGCCAGCCACTTGAGACAACAAAACTGTGCATGGCACTGGCCTCTTGCGTCTGTCTGTCTGTCTTGCTACTGTTTGCATTTTATTTTATTTTCAAAATAACCAAATTTGGTGCTGAAGTTTTATCTGTTCCATTTGCGCTACAAAACTATCTTTTTTTTTTTTCTTGAAATTTTATTGCTCGTCGTACTCAGTCTGCAGCGTTGTTATTATTATTGCTTGCTCGTTTGTTTATTTCTTTTAATGTGGTGTTGATTTCTTAATTGCTTACAAATTTATCTTGTATATCGCAAAGGTTGCCCTCCGTACTATTTCTATTTGAAGTTCATATATGTTACTTTTCTAGGTCATCATAGAATAAATTTATTACTTCGTGAAAATTGTTTACTTTAAACTTTGTTTCGTGCGCGAATGCGTAGAACAAAGCCTAAATATTTGTTAATTAGCAAACAAACTTTTAATAATTTACAAGTATAAGCGCCGTCATTCATTCATTCATTCATTCATCGTTCTTCAAAAATATATATTTGACATTCGAATTATGAATGCGCCGCTCAAAAACGTCATCGACCAGCCAGCCAAACGGGGTCGTTTCGCCCCCATCTCCACTTGTACATTTGTTTTTGTATTCACTAATGTTGCACTCAATTGATTCCACCTTCAGTGTCAATTTACGTTTCTAATAAATAAAGCGCAGTTTTGTTGTTACATTTTTTTATAAATACATTCGAGTACATCAATGGAATGCAGTCAACAAAATTATCTAAATGCACTTGCTTTATTTGAAAATGTACTGTAGACAGTGAAGCTCCATAAATGGTGAACCATCTGTTGATTTAAACAACGAATTAGGTGTTATTGCGCAATAGGGAACGGCTTCATGAAAATATATATTTATGATATTGCTTAGAGAATGCATTATTTAGTAATAATATTTCTATAAGATGGTCTGGATAAAGGGATGTAATAGAAAAGTGAAGCAATGACAGATCATAAAAGATTTTCTATAATCTTGATCAGCATAAAAAGTAGAGTCTATTGCTATGTTCGTTTATGGTTCGTGTGTTATTTCAAACGATAGAAGAAGCAGGGCTTGTTAGATACACGTGATACACTCCCAACTTGCCATCAACACTGCAATTTGTACGACATATGCATACTGTATCAATAGATGGTGTGTCTAGCCTTATAAAATAAAGCACTCTGTAGTATGTCATCTACCAATATTTGCAACTGAAGTAAGAAGGCGTAGCTTTATAGTTTAAAAATATGTTTAACATGCATATTCTGGGATTTTGGATTATATTTCGAACTGGTGAATGCATAATACGATTGGAGAATTCTTACTAGACGAAGTAATTACTGACGGTTACAGAAAGTTTCAACTGCAATAAAACTTGTAGCAAATTCACGAAGCTACTGTCCTAAGTCGAATGCAAAATGAGAACAACGACAAGTCTCATGAATCTATTACCGTTTCCGTAAGAATGGCAGCTTACTCAGTTCAAATCATCGTAGATCGGTACATGGCTATTCAAAATCGAACAATACCTAACTTAAAATCACTCCGTCGACCATAACTGGCGGCGTATTCACTATATGGGGTCAGGTCTGCCGACCATGTTGAATTTCCATACCTGTTAGCGATACATTTGCACAATTAACCAATAGGCTCTTGTACTTTCGGTACAGGGCCTAATTATACAGATTTGCATGGGGTCTCCTAAGCATAATTTATTGCATTCCGAGATTATGTGTTGAGAGTACTAAAAATAAAGACAGTATCGACAGTTTGGACATTTTTTTTTACCATAGGGGGGTTTTCACGTACTATTGGAACATAGTAAAATAGAACATACTAAATAAAATTGGTGGCATCTGGGGAATCGTAAATAAACTTTAATATCTTGAGTCACATTTTTTAAGAAAGTTCTGCCTGTCAAAATCATTAATATTGCTAGTTCACTATGGGAATATATCCGTAAAGGAATAAGTTGAAGATCTTCTGGACATTTTTCGATGATTCTATATAGTAACCATATTTTTTTGTTAGTTTGTTCAGTATCTATTCAAGTTTTTCAAAATTAGCTGACCATTTCAATGCTTTTGATTCTAGGCAACTGTGTTTATGTTATTCTTTCTATACTAGAGTTCGCCCAATGGCTAGGAATTTCAGAGTTTTCGAAGGGTTTCCAATTATATGCTCTCAAAAAATACTTCAACTTAGAAAGCTATTGTTCTCATTTATTATTAGATTTCATAGAGCTTCCAATAATTCCCACAAATCTTTAAATTTTATAATCAAAACGATAAATCCTGCCGTTATGGTATGTTTCATTAGAAATTCCATCACATACCTAAAGTTTTTCGTCTTTTACTCTTAAAACGTCTAAAAAATTTCTGTGTACATATTTGCATAATAAAAATTCAAACTGTCATAAGTGTATGTCACATATTTTTGAGAGTCACTTTAAATTAAATTCTCTAATTTGCATCTATTATGCAGATGAATTGAATCGGCTACTTGAGGTTTGTTGATGATTATCGCATTAAAAAACGAATTCTACAGCTTAGCTTAGTTGAATTCATTCATTAAAAAGCTCTCCAAATACGTTTTCTCATCGTTTGAACAATGACATAAGCCAAAATCAGCAAACATAATTATGATGACGATCGCCGAGAACACAAAAGAACACAAAATATATCCATTAAATAATTTATGCAGTCATTAAACTCTTTACTTACTGCTGCGATTCAACTCAATTCGCTTCTAGACAACAAAAAAAACAAATTTTCCCAACAGCAAACGATGGCAAATTATTTAAAAGCCAATTCTTTTGTTTAAAACTTAACTCATTTGGTGGCAGAAATAAAAAAAAAAAAAAAAACTATTGCGTCTGCATGCGAGAAAAACTATTGTACACAGAATGAAAAAAAAAAACTGTAATGAATGGAGGAGAACCCTTTTACATTATTTTAAAATTTAATTGAAAATAAATTGTAAAGCGAAACTACAAAACTTAGTTCATAGGTATGTACAGTGAGAAACTGAAGAGGATCATCAGATACAATGGCGGCGTATGTTGAAAAATAGGCGCGCTGAACACAAACTGAAGGGTTCGAGACGAAAAAACTTCAAATAAAACTAAAAAAGAATTTGCTGAATCAATTCAGTTTTGGCTAGGCAGAGACTAAAGCGATTCATGGTGCTGACAAGAACCTATTTACAGTGAAGCTTATTTTTAGAAAAAATCACACAGACAGACTAGCAGCTAGCAACATTGCGGAGGGTGAGCAGCACGAAAGTCACAGATAGTTTATAGACCATGAAGTGCATACAGACAATTTGCAATATAAAGTTTAGTTGAGTTACAAACGCCAACGAAAGTATCGATGTATAAAGATGCACAAGTGATAAACACAGAAATTTAGTACTAAACGAACAATGAGACAATTTTGCCAGAGCACTGAATACGAGCCACAATTTATAGCTACTCTTCTTTATTATTTGCCAGAAATGGGCACGGCCTAAGGCCATTCTTGTGATTTATTATTAAAAAGAAAAAAACACTTAGAAAGCAACAGCCAAACAAAATATGCTTTTAGGCATCGTTACTAGGGAGACTAACAGAAGTACGGGAGTTTGGTTTGAAAAAAATATGCAAACATAATAATTTTTCATATTTTAAATCTTCGTTAATTTACAATTTTAAATTTTAAGATGCGCACAATAGAACTGTTCTGAATGATCTTCAGAAGAAAATACATAGTCCGGATCATCCATCCCTATGAAAGCTCATCTCAAAATATCTAAAGAAGCCAAGTAGCTTGTTGTAAATTTCTGACTCAAAACTCTTCTGGAGAAAAAAGCTGAGGGAAGCATGAAAAAGGCAACATACGCTGTTTTCTACGTTTATAAAAGAATTTTTCCTAAGGTGACTTGCTCTGGTCAAGCTTTAAACAATGTTCAATAGCATTCAATTCTGGCATACCAGGTAAACTTGGGACCGCAACAAGTATTTGACCATTAGTTAAGACCAAATAGGTTTACTGGCAGTGAAAACTCAGATCCCTCTTTTAATGCATATAGAATACAAAGTACTCTTACCTGAACATGTCTGTGTTTTACGAACAGAAAAACGCTACGGCGCGTTAAATGAGGGGTGGGTGGGTCAAAAATTTTAAAAAATTGCGTTACGTAATACTTGAACACTCCCTAACAAGATGGTGAACTGGATCTGTGTTGCCCGGATGGTGGACTGGATCTGTGATGCCTGCGACTTTTCAAGTGACGGATATTTACAAATCTTCTCAGATGAACCTCTAAGCATTGTGATCTGGATGTCAACCGAATGATGATCCGATTCTAACAGGGCACCGTACAATTATAGCACAACGGAATATCAGAGCTACTGTCGTTGCTATGGTGAGAAATTGAATTAGAAGAAGTGGTGAAAATTCCCCCGATTCTTCGGGAAACCATTCTTTGAAGACTCTGAAAGTCTGGCAAACCTGCAACTGGATAGTTTTAAGGACATAAAGAGCCAAAAGAAACAAACTGATAAACTTATCGCCCAATAAAATTAAATATGCCCAGGACAACAGATATCACAACGGAACGGGTAAAATCATCCATCGCTGATCGGCCTGAATAACTTAACCTAATCGAACACAATTTTCACTGATTTCAAAAACATAAACTCGGTACCATAAAATTTTTCAATATCGTAAAGTACAAAGTTTTTAGGCATCATATCGAAACTTCTGGTAAGGATTCTATGTATCCATTAGAAGTTGTCTACATGTCAATTATGTTAATTTGCTTTATCGGTTTTGAGAAAGTTTGCACGCCATGAACTGAAGCATGGTTTTCGTATCGTAACTTTGGAACCAAGCATTGTAACCTACAAATATCAATATAAAAATATGCGAAGGCAAATTGTACATAAGCTATATTTTTTTATCAAAATCGGTTGAACTTTTTGGTCGCAACACAAAGCCTGTGAGAAAAATACAAATTAACACTCATATATGTTCATGGTGGTCCGAAAATGCATCTCGCATACACTTAACTGTTAAAAAAATATATAGACTTCTATTGACTTCGAAACGGTTGGACTCAGACATGAGAAACGTTTCAACTTCGAATAATTTTTGGTTTTGTATCCTGGGCATTCATGAAAAAAAAAAATTTTACATCCAGATGCAGGTAACTTCTATCCAAGTCACAACTTTCACCTAAACTATACAAATTTGTATCTGTAAAATATTTTTTTACAATCACTGATTGCAAGCCTTTTTGTTAGCTCCCTGTAAATGCAGTAAGCAAGTGATAAATTTTCTATACAATGCTGCCTCAAGTATAAATTCAAACTAATTACGAAACTCATTAAAAACAACAAATTGAGAAAGCAAAATAATGGCAGGAAGTGAAGCTCGCTAACTTGCGCTTAAAAGTAGCTACCAATTGAAGACTTAGCGAGCAACTAACTGAACGACTAAAGAGCCAGTTTAGGGCGTGGTACAACACTTCCTCTTCATGGCTGCGGCTGCTACCACTACTACTTCATAGCTTCCTTGGCGTACTATTTTTAAATAGTGACCACCAGCTTGCAAAAGGTAGAACAGGCAGACAAACTAGAGCTAAGGAAGCTTTTATTATTGTTGGTGGTTAATCGAGCTAGAGAAATGTGTACCTGATCGAGTCACAAGTCGCATGCAACATGTTGTGGCAAGTTAAGTTATTTTCTCCTATTTCTCATTGAACCAGCCACGCAAAACTCATTCATCTCTGTCAGTTTCGTCGGCATAGATGCAGCCAGCCAGCTCGCGGCAACTGTCAACCCACTCTTACCATAATCAGGAGGTAGTAGACACAAGACAGTCGACTAGTCGCAGGAAGGAAGCGCAGCGACATAAATCTGGTTATTTGCTGCATGCAACTAAATGCTGCCTGCACTGCATAACTTCAATGACTCTGGTCAGATATACGGCTTGCCTAGGCACTGTAGTAATAAGTCTAGTCAAAAAAAAAAAAAACGAAAAGGCATGCGTTTCGATTAGAACCTCGAATAGCCGCCGGCCAAAGATTAAATGCAGACAACTAAGTAGAATGTGCTTCTGCTGCCAGAATTCATGGTAGACATATTTCGTTTAATATTGACTGCCGACAGAAACCGAAGAAAATATAATAAAAAAAAACCAAACCAACTGCCTAATAAATCCAATTAAATCATTAAAAATGCAATTAAGCAACGAAATTAAAGAAAGTCAAAGAAAGTAATTACCGACAACAAAAAATCAAGAGAAAACTTCCGTTGAAATGAAAAGAAAAACTAGACGCAATAAATCTAAAAGATAAGATTGACTCGCTCTGCTGAAAGCAAAGCACAAACGTACTAGCAAACTTGGAGTTAATCATCAACAAACATTTCGAAATAATGAAAAGATACAAATAAAAGTTGGGAAAAATAATCTAAAGACCGCAATTGTGTTTTGCATCAGCGAAAAAAGATAAAAAAAATTAAAAAAAAAAGCAATTGTACAAGAGATACCGAATGGGTTCGAATGGTTTTAAAACCAACTGAAAAGAAATACGTGTAGCTAAAAAAAATTTATTGCCAACCAACCGCTAAAACACTTGCAACAGCCTAACAGCAACTGGCATGTGTAACTTGCTGGTAAGAGTGTTGATTCAAAATGTTTAGGTCTAAAAGAAAAAAAAATGTGAAAAAAAATTGTGACTTCAGTGGAGTTGTAAGCTTTAATACCCTACAATTATAATTTATACAAACTAAATCTCAAACCTTATTCAAATGCTTTCGATGTTGTAGACCAATTTCTTTACTAATTGCTCTTAAACTAGATTAGCACACCGTGAGTTTTTTAACTAAATAAAATGAAATTAAGTTATTTCCAATCGAATTTGTAAACTAAAAGTTGTACCCAGCTATGCACCAAAATATAAGAAACGCATTGAACATAGAAGCAAACACGTTTCGATTGTTACACAAGAAGTTACGAAAAAGCTCAGCAAATTATCTTCACAGCGTGCATAAATGGAACAGATATTGCATTATCACTTAATTAATGTTAAACCAATTAAAACTCTTTGTGAATTATTAAGCATTTTAAGCTTAAATAGAAAAAAAAAAACTGATTTGAGTCGTCTTTATTAAGTTTGAATTTTCATAAGAAATAGCATAAGTGAAAAATTTTAAAATAAACTTGTGAAATTCCGGAGCAGTCCTAGTCGAATGCAAAAAACACGAAGTCTCTATCTATTACCGTTTCTGAGATCCTTTCGTTCATACAGACGGACGGACAGACGGACATGGCTATATCGACTCCTCTATCACTCCTGACCATAATGGGGGTAACTTTGGGGGGTCTCCGACAATTAGTTCTTACTGTTACATACATTTGCACAAAACCAATAGGCTCTTGTACCTTCGGTAAAGGGCCTAAAAAGTATTAACGCTATATGGTTGAATTATGAGGAGCATTATTTGGACCAACTGCACAGTGGAGGTGAGATGCTGTGTCGATATGCCGCAGAAGAGTTTTGCGATTTTTAAGATCGTACTTTCGCTTCTCTTTTCTTAACATCACGTAAAAATGCAGGGAACTACAACAGTGTTTTAGAAACTGCGTTTTCCCACTTTCAAAATTCATTGGAAAATCTGGAATGACATTTCCACGACAAAGCTCCACTTCACACTGTGCTTTCGTGGATTCAGATCCAAAAATTTGATGTCCTTAAGTAGCTATCCTTAAACGTTATCATCGATCACGTTTGAAAAGTATATGAGTCCAGAAAACAGAGTTTATCCAAATCATCAAAGACGTTTCGTTCTGGAGGAGCGCTAACGTGATGAAGGACAGTACATAAACCACATCACAGAATATAAGTTGCAATAAGTACCGGATTCGTCATATAACAGAAACTATTTGTTGGAAATTGAGGAGGTTCCAGGCCCCTAAAGAAACTTTTTGAGATAAGAAGATGAGAATTGGAACATAAATAAAGGGTACAAGAAAAAATAGGTTTTAGAGAAAAGATGCGTGCAAGCATAGATTCAAAGTTGAAAAGTATTTTTATTTTTTTGCAAATATTTGACGAAGGCACGTGCACGTTAAACCCTCTGATAAGTGAGAAGGTCTCTTGTTTTATTTTCAAACTAAATATACTCCTTGATGGTAAATGGGAAGTATACCTGACCCCCACATGTAATACAAGGAAATTTTATCTAGAATCGTTTAAAAAAAAATACATCTCTTGTTCAGAAGCGGCCAGAACTAATCAATTAATAAATGCATTTTAAATAAAAGTAAGACAAAATAATACGTCATGACTTTTCTGACTACCCAATATATAGAACTAGGAGGATTCCCACTGAACCGAACTCTTACACACATTGCAAAAAAGTTTAAAGAAAAAAATATTTTCTCACACAGTGCCTTCGAAACTTCGATATACACTACACTGAAGTGTGTTAAATGAATTTAATATTGATATAAAAATTCCGCGCACGTTGCGTACTTAACTTTTATTAAATACGCTGCTCTACTTTCTGCAGACTTAACTTTCTTGTAGCACGTGAAAAACTGCGAACAATCCGTTTAAAAACATTGAATATAAAAACAATTGATTGCGAGCAAAATTAAACGCATCTGTAATAGCACGCAAAGCGAACTAACTAACTATCGAAAACAACAACTAAACTTGTCTGACTTAAATTTAAAAACTTGCAAGATCAGTTTTTTTCTTATAGTTAGGTATAAATGCGCGCGGAAAGATAACACACGATTTGGTATTTAGTTTAAGCCAATTCTGTAGACACACAAAAACAAACAAACAAACGAATAAACAAGCGCAGCTGCCAACAGATACAAGATACAAATGCAACACTTGTTGGCCACAGAGCACCAACACCGGTACAGAGTAAATGAGGCCAGTAGAGAATTATTTTATTGCATTTGGACATGAGAGAATCGTGTATGGATTTGCAGATTTTTAACATATTTATTAGTGAAAAAGTTGTGAAAAAATAAACAGTGAAAATAAATAAAAAAAAAAAAAGAAAAGGAAATATCAAATCTAGTGCAACGTTGCAAACCAGGTCAGTTGCAGATACATAACAGACAGACGGACACAGTCAAACTGTGCCATTATAGATTTCGGTTATTTATTTTTTTTTTTTTTGCATTTAAAGATTTAGATTACTTGTGCAACCAGACTGGACGACAATTTTTTGCAATTAATTGATGCAATGCGTTCTACTTAACTAAAAAATCAGATGAACACGGTTTTAAAAGTGATTGTTGCAGATACTTACCAACAAACTGTTAAATCATTTTGATGTCGCATGTTGTCACAATCTAGAAATATAAAAATGTATAAAATAAAGCGTTTAGATTGGAATGTACATACAAACAATTATTTGAGTTAATGTTTATTTTTAATGCATGCAAAATAAATTAAAGTAAAACTAATTGCGAAGTGATTCAGTGCGTATGACTAATAATATGCAAACAGCGTGAATCAGTTGTATACACCCTTCGGAGTACAATTAGAACTGAGTCACATTGTTATTGTTAGACGACATTTTTGCGGCATATTTTTAGGCGCCAAAGCTTTTATTTTCGCTTTTACATTTCCAAGAATCAAACAAAAATAAAAAGTACAATAAAAGGCAAAATCCCATGAGTAATCCCTTGAACTATAGCACGCGGTAAAAGTGCGCCGCAAGTGAAAACATATTTGTCAACACAGACAGAAACAGATACAGATGAGCAATAGCGCATAGATAGTCCAGATTCCCATCATACAATTGCGTCACTTTGTCAACATGGCAAAGTCTAAACGCCCAATCGTCTCCACAATTACAAAGAAATCTGAACGTTATTAAAATAAATAAACATAAAAATGTCGTCTTTGTTCTCAGCAAAAGAAAAACAAATGCGTTTAAAACGAATTTTTGCAAAATTCAAATGAAAGCAGAAATTGTATCTTGTCTGTATATTCGTATTGTATCTCAGAGACTCTCCGCTGTCCGCTGACTTTACAACTTTTGTTTATTTCTTTCAGCATTTTTTTGTTGACATTTAAAAAAGAAAGAAAAATGTAAACACAAATTTTTAAGAAAAGCAGTAAAAGGCACGCAAAGTTTTCTACACTCTTGTCTTGGGCAGCGGGTGACTTGAGCTGAAGTTTAATAAAGCTGACACGCGCATTTCTCGTCGTAGCTTGTCAGACTGGTTGGTTGGTTGCTTGGTTGGTGGCAATGTCAAGTACACAAGTACAGGGTCGTTCGCGGCCTTAGGTGAGTGACAGTCAAGGTATGTGCTTTGCTACTGTTGAGGTTGGTAAGTTTCGGTGTACACGGTGCGGCGCTCACTTTTATGCAGAATAATAAACCAAAATATTGACACAGCAAATTGATGAAGACGAACGAACGTTTTTTTGTTGACTTAGTTTTGTAATAACAGCAATAACAACATCAACAATAAACATCAGTTACAATAATTGCACTTGAACTTTCTGGAAAAGGGCAGAAAAATAAAAGACCAATAACCTTAATACACAAAAAGTCGGACAGCTTTTAACAGCAGATCTCATACGCTTTTTGGTTTAGATACCGAAAAGTACATTTGTTCGAAGCATATTTTAAACTAAGGTCAAATTTTGAGCAATCTGCATCATTGACTTTGTGTTTCAGAGAATTGAGACATGTGACGTTCTTTTAGATTGTTTTATGTTCTAGAAACATGAACGAAGTCCCAGAATTAAATAAAAAATTATACAACTAGCGTCCAATAATGATTTGAATCGATAAGGATCACAACATGAAGAACGAGAGAAAAAACTTTAAGTTTTGAAATGATTACATTTTGCATTGGAAAATGTTCAAAATACTTTTCTCAAATCAATGATTTCCTCAAAAGTGTCGTTGAAACCAAAGCTCAATCATCCCACTGGAAGCGGCCAAAATAGAGAAAGAAAAAAAAACCAAGTTCGGTCAAATGTGGAGGTATAGCACGTGCGACTTTTTCCTTTTCCCAAAACGGAAAAGACCCATGAGAAGTAAGCCGTTTTTCTGCGATTGAGGAGATAAGAACCTTATAGCTTTTTGAGCTCAAGCCTTACCAAGCCATACCGCGTAGCAGAAGTGCTCCATGGTTTCGAAAAAGCGCTGGCACAAGTTTATTGTATCTGAGGAGGATTACTTTAAAGATGAGCAAAAAAGATATTATTAAATAAATATATTGTTTAAGAAAAATAAAACGTCACCTCTTTTTGCAACACACCTCATATGTAGGTCGTTGGCATACACTCTCAAGTAATGCTTGCAACTGCACACATTACATTTTTTTTTTTTTTTCTGAGAACAAAAATCTTAGAAAATTGGCTATTTTGTTTGGTCATTGTATTATTTGTTATCAAATATTTCACACGCTTTCCGACGACAAATGCCGTTCAAATCAATTTATCAGCTTTTATGTGTATTTCCGAATAATGCAGAAATTTATGCTTTTTCATCAGCACTAACGGCACCAACCAACAGCGAACAATAATGACTGTCTTTCTGTCTGCCTGTCTGAATAGCAGATATCCGGCGACTTTTGAATTGCAATTTGGTTGCTTGGCAGTGCAGTGCATATTGAACACAAACTGCATGTGAACAAACAAAATCTTTGGCAAATGTCAGCTGCCGAGTAACTGGAAGCCAAAATAAAAAAAAAAAAAAACTCCAATGAACCAAACAACCAACAAAACCGTGAATAGCTGCGCATAAATTTTGTGGTTAGCGGAGTAGTAGCGACAGAAATTGTAAAGTACAGCTGCAAAAATTTGCTTAGATAGAACTGAAGCTTTTATACGCTTTAAAAATGAGGCTAAATGTTGTATGCAAGTCACTTTGTAACTATGTTCCTGCTCGTGCGCCATGCAAATTTCAAATGCAAAAGTGCACAGTATAAAGTGCGGAGGCGTGCTGAAGAGAAATTTAATGCTGAACGTTTTTATGTTGCATTTCATTTCATTTCCTTGAATCAAGATAAATTAACTATACCAAGTTTCTGTTCAATATCTTCAAAACTAAAGATTCGAGTAGATTAAAAGTATGTGTGACAAACTTTTCGATAAATTGATAAGCCCTTTTCACACTATTGGCAAAGGGTACAAAATATGAAAACCGCAAAATACGAAATCAACATAGACGCCATCGTTCGAATTTCATAGCCTATGTGCAAGCAGCAGTCGGGCTTTCATAAATTAAGCGACACATTTGCACATGCGCCTGTCGCACCTCAACCTCACTTGTTCAATTCACATAGCTTAGTTTGCCATGCCCGCAGGTTGCACTTTGGAACAGGTTTGTGTTTGATTCAGGCAAAAAAAAAAAAAAAAAAGAAGCATATAAAAAAGAAAAGTCATTTAAGCAAACCGTAGGAAAAGTAAGTAAAAATAGATAAAACCAATAAACATTTTTAATATCAAAACGTAACGGTTGAAACTCTATTAAGGAAACATATAAACCATTGCACGACGACGGCAGTAGCACTGAAAATGTTTTGAGCGATTTAATATTTCGTGATAGTGACATGGCCGGGCCAACTTATATAAAAAAAAAAGCCATTTTGATGTATTCGAAATCTAATGAACAGCAGCGCATTGCATGGACAGCAGCGCCAATAACTTAATTAAAATACGTTCAAATGCGTTATTGGCCTGAGTGCCTTGAGTTGGCAGTAGATACAAAATAATGAAAGAGTTGGTGCCGTACAGTAGATTGCCAGCCAAGTAGCTGCAATATTAGTCAGCTTGAGATATAAACTGGCAGACAATCAGACCGACAGATAGACAGACTGCCAAACGGACAACTCTCACAGCTTGTGAGCAAGGCGATAAAACGTGTTGAAAGCTTGAGTGCTCGAGGGCAGTTTTCACAGCGACACATCAAGTGCATAAAAATAGCAGCAACAGCAGCAGCAGCAACGAGCATTGAGACGTTGCCCCATAGGCCCCGCCTCAACCACACAACAGTCAGCTGCAACAGCCGCCAATGCAGACATTTCAATGCATAAATTCTCAAACTAAATGGGAACTTTGACTTTGGTAGTAATGTATGGTATATGGCAGCAACTAACGGAGGCAGCAGTTACCGCACAGCGGTGTGAGAATTTCTATGTTCTGACGATTTGAACTATTTTTGTGGTAAGCGTACTTATGATCCCTAGATAAAGTTGAGCAAAGGATTAGTTGAATATAAATATGGCACTCAATTGGGTAAAGTATAACGAAAATAAGGCAACACTACTAAATTTCACTTTATAATACACAGAAAAAAAGAAATATAATGAAAATAAACTTTCTGTGTACTTACCATCTTTCTATTTGTTTATTTAATTTAGTTTTTCTAATGGCCATGAGTACCTTTACTACTTTAAAGCATCCGAATTTTCCCGTTTCTTACTTAAATGAATCATAAAACTAGCTACAACATTTTTCCATCATTTGATTACATCAATAAATTAATTAGTGGTTTCTTCTTTCGACAAGACCGATTTATCATTGTAAATTTTAACGAGCTGAAATTAATCCCGAAGTTGGAAATGCAAATAAAGATGCTTGTCGACTTCCGAAGACCAGTTTTTCATATCATTATAATATTCAAAAGGATCAATGACTTGTTTTCAAATTTATATAAAAAAATTTTCAGGGCAAGTTTTTAAAATAAACTTGTGAAATTCCGGAGCAGTCCTAGTCGAATGCAAAAAACACGAAGTCTTTATCTATTACCGTTTCCGAGATCCATTTGTTCATACGGACGGCCGGACGGACAGACGGACATGTCTATATCGACTCCTCTATCGCTGCTGACCATAATGGGGGTAACTTTGGGGGGTCTCCGATTATTATTTCTACCTCTTACATACATTTGCACAAAACCAATAGGCTCTTGTACCTTCGGTACAGGGCCTAAAAATACGTGTCAAATATTTTTCAATTATCTTCAAAACGCACCTAGTTTCAATATCATTTGTGATTGACATTTGGGTAGTGTCACTTGTGAGTGACGCCGAGCCCAGTAGTTGTTATCATTCAAGAAGGTATCGGAGACTACACAAAAAGTATATACGTATATTCAATGAGTGTATTAGACGGCCTTCGTTCGTTGTGGCACACCTTTTTTTAGTTTTAGCCATTATCAACAGAACGATGGACTCTTCTTAAGTACATTTGTTTGAGAACAATGTAGTAGTAGCGATCTTTGCTATTTTAAGAACATCGTTTAAGGATCCCCGTTTATTATTAATTAAAGAAAATATTTTCAATTATAAATAATAATACATATAACCTCTTAAAGATATTTCTGTGAAGTGAGTAATTTACTCCTTACATTTTAAAATAGCACTATAACACATCATCTTGAGAATGAAGATTGTCCAAGATGCACTAGAGTCAAAGTTTATAATTTCAAGCTTCTTACCGTGCGCAATCCTATTGGAACATAATAAAATGTAGAAAATGAAATTTCGTTATTAATTGTTATTAATTTAATATTGGTTTAACACCTTGTATGGCAGATTAAATAGGTGTTCGCGGCATTTCATCTACGATTGAACACCATGCGTGGCTGTTTCACCAAATTCTATAGATCTTTTGTAGAGAAATGAGTGCTTTATGAAAATAATCCAAATATAGTCTATTGTGTATGGAATTGATTGCCTTAAGTTTACACTGAAATATACTATTTAAATGGGAAATTTTTTTTAATTTTACTTTTGATCAAGTTTTTTCTCCCACATTCGGTACGGCAAATCAAAGACTAGTTAAAAATAAATCAACTTTTATACAATTTCACCGCTTTTGAAGATTACAATTTTCCCTAATTAAAGCGTGCTGTAACCCTTCTCAAACAGTTGAAGCGTGGAAAGTTGGAAAAGAAAAAGACAAAATGAACAAAATAAAACCTCTTAAAGAAAATACGCAGTAAAAGTTAAGCAGCTTACGTAATACACAAAAGCTTACACACTCTTTCACTTGGTATGTCTGAGAAAAATTACAGAAAATTTATAACATCATCAAGTAACAAGCGAACAAAACACAATCAATCTACGCTGTAATAAGCAGCTGAGAGGAAGATGCAATGCATAGATATGCAGATACATCCGTGCGCAGCATGCAGCCGTTTGTTATGTGTTGATTCTAAGAAGGCAGTGCGTTAATTGGGTCATGGACTGACTGCCAAACGGATGAACGAGCAAACAAACGAACGAACATATGAATAAAGCGCAGTGAACTTCAGTACTGGCATTGAATAGGAGGAAAATAATGTATCTTGTTATGTTGCTTTTTTCAGCTTTTTTAATAACATGCACAGCAAACGGAACTGGGCGAGGTGATGTATGCATGTGCCAAGTATTCTGGGAAACAGCTAATTGGAGGTGGTATACCAACTTGGAAAGTTTAAGTTTAACACTTTGCACGCCATATGAAAAACAATTCATTAACAAACACATTAATAGCTTTTATATGATGTGCAGTCTGTCTTATTATTTTTCAGCGCTATAGTGGCACGCTCACGTCAACACAACCAATGAACCGAAAAATTTGCTCCAATTTCAAGCGAAAATCACGAGTTACTCGTATATGTACATATATAATATCAGACAACATGAAATTGAATCACTTTAACATGGCCGGAGGCTTGAGTGCGCTTTCAACGGAAAACGCTTTATTGAATTTAGATACAAGTGAAAGAGTTGAATTGGAAGTTATGGTGTATAATTACGAGAGTCGAGCAATAAGTAACCACACACAACGCATGCGATTAAACAAATTGTTATGCATATGTAAAGTATCATCATCTCTAATTTGCTGTAAATAGTTATTGTACCATCACTAACAAAAATACCATACAAAATATGAAAAGGCTAAATGAGTTCTAGAAGCGATTCGATAAGAAATATACGGAGATATAGGCAAACTAAGCAAAAAAGGCAATTTCAACACGACAAGACTTCTTAACACATCTTCGGTTTCTGTTTTATCACAGAAGACAAAGATTGTGCACAAGAACAGAATTATTTTCATTATCTCGATGTCATCATATATCACACGATTAGTCATCATAGACTAATTTAGGTGTATCATTAAATTAAAGTGACATTAAATAGATCAGCGCATTACTTCTAAGTTAAGAATTGGAGCACGCAAAATATGTTCAACTGCTGCATGCAACTCTACATTATACCGTTAATTTTTCACGCGCATTTCAACATCTTCATTGCAACAGCGATTGCTCTCTCCGATATCGCAGACCTATTTAACGCCAACGAAATATGTAGTCAACTTGTTAGCACTTTTTCACTTTAAACGACAAATATCTAAAAGATAGCTTTCTACCAGTTTTCAGCGCGCGAGCGCGCAAATAGAGTGCGTACTGCGCACTGCGCATGCGCAACGCAGTTTTGCTTTTTATGGCAATGTGGGTCAACAACACCAAGTGAAAGATATTATATAGAATAGCACGAGATGTGCCATCGCCAGCATGTCTGAGCGGGATTTACTATCTCTGTTCGCGTTGTCGTGTTTATTTTGAGTCATGTCGTGGGGAGCACACACTTTTTTTTTTTTTTTTTGTAGACATACATATATGCCGCAAATATAAACGCGCAAAGAAACTTCATTGGTCAAATAAGTCAAGCAGCTGCTGTTGCTCTAGTCATCGTTGTCTAGCAACAACAACTTTTTATATACTGTAGTTCCTTTCTATTGAGGTTAGATTTCTGTTAAATGGGTCAAAATGAGTAGCGACAGTAAAAGTGCGCCACATATTCGTTTTTGAAAGCTGTAACTCTTAGCACAGGAGCAACTGCAGCCACTGGCAAGCAACCGGATGCCTGGATTGAATTGATTTCTCCACATGACTTATTTGGTTGTAATTAACCTATAAATGAATTGAATGTTGTCTATTTTATTTGGACTAGTTATAACATTAAATAGAATAGAGAAAATGCTTAAGGATTTTAAAGAATATGGAGCAAGCACATCATTAAGATTTTAAAGCATATTGAGAACACATCATTTAGATGTCATTAACGGGAGCTTTAAGGAGAAGTATTAATATAAAGCGATACAGTTTGAAAGATTGCTGAAAATTTGCTGGAAATGTAGGATGCTACCCCTACTATTTAAAGAAAATTTTTATATACGCAAATTCGAAAATTTATGGCGTCAGTGGAAAGAGCCTATTGGTTTTGTGCAAATGTATGTAACAGGTAGAAATAATGGTCGGAGACCCCCCAAAATTACCCCCATTATGGTCAGGAGTGATAGAGGAGTCGATATAGACATGTCCGTCTGTCAGTCCGTCCGTCTGTATGAACGAAAGGATCACGGAAACGGTAATAGATAAAGACTTCGTGTTTTTTGTATTCGACTAGGACTGCTCCGGAGTTTTACAAGTTTGTTTTATAGTTTTGACCCTCCCACTTCAACCATAATATAGTAATTAATTTAAAAATGCATCATAATTCATTTGTAAATTTGACAGCGCACTCAACAGAAATTGTGAAGTTGAATCACTCATTAAAATCAATCAAACCGTTTAAATTATGAAGCGTGAGAAAAAAATAGACATTAACAAAATGTCTTAGCTGTACAGTAAATTGGTGTGTATGTCTTATCGAGCCTCACACTTGATATTACAAACTATTAGTTAGGTTTTTAAAATAGATCAAATATGGACGAAAAAAAAAATTTCTTTGAGTACCCGAAAAGTGTTAAGCTATGGCTGATATGGCATATCTGATATGATCTGAAACATAGCTTATTAGACGTTTGCGCAATGCAAAAAAGGATAATGTGTTTACCTGTCTATGTATGTAAGTATGTTTGCTTGTATGTATGAATGTATGCATGTATGAAGCTTTATAGCGCTCTAGAGACAACATACGAGGACCGATTTTGATGATTTTTAAGTCATTTAATTAGTTTTAATCGTGCAATCATCGTTAAACATGACAGTATAAACATTCGACATAGCGACAACCATACGCCATACTATGAAAAAGAAAGAAGTTAATACGGATTTGGATATCATTGGATATAGGTATTTAAAAATCATCTTTAGGTTTCTCTTGTCATTTTTCATTTTAACCAATAATGATCAATAACTAATTCAAGTTATCCCTTTTTCATGCATTAGCAAGTCATAATTCTCACTTTTTTCTTGCTTACATCAGTAGTTCGTTAATGTGCTATTAGTTTTGTTGCATATACACGGACTTAATTATACGATCTTAAATCTTAAGCAATATGGTACCTTAAAAATTACAAAAATTTTTGTTTATCTTCTTCACAAGAAATAAAAGTAAAAAAATATCTTTAAAGTAATCAAAGAGCAAATTTTCGACTGTATGACTACCATTCACTTAGAGAAAAAATCAAAATTTCTTTTTAAATAGTCTGATGAATTAAACAAAAGGGAGACAGCGAGAAAACATAAATCGAGGTCAGGTCAAAAGGTTGACAACATTTCATCGTGTATATAACTGTGCGTCAATGACAAGTAACGCTCTGCCTGGTAGCATGAATAATTTACTTGAGATTGAAAAAAAAAAAAGAATATGATTCGTACAATTTCATTACAGTCAGTCAAAGCAGTACTCAACTCAACTTACACTTTGTGTACAAAAGAATGTCAGCATGTGTGCAAATTTTTATCAAGATTTCGACATGGTACAAAAAGTAATTGGCTCCAGCACAGCACAGTGGCAAAAAGCTAGAAAAACTGTTGATTTCACTACTTAAAAGAGTTCATTAGTGACGGCGTTTAGAAAAATCACATCATAGAAGACAGTCGAGCTGCAGCATGAGGCATGTAGAAAGAGAAATTGCACTTGTGGCAAGGAGAAAAAAAATGTGAATGGCCGCAATTTGCCGCTCAGAATCACAATATGCGCTCTAAAGCGTTGCAAACGCGCCACAATGTGACGCGCAGTTATGTAGTCGCCAGTGAAATGGCAATTTTCACTTGAGAAAAATGCTATTAAAATGCTTTTTCTTGTTGTTGTTTTTGTTTTTGTTTTGGTTTTTCTCCGGAGATAATAATAAAAGAAAAAGTTATGATTAAATGCTGACAGGTTGTGGTTAAGTCAAAAAATACATAAATATCTATCTATGATGTGTATGCTCCACCATTCACACAATATAAAAGCTTTCAAGAATGGTGTCAAAAGGCGCAACGGTAAATGAACGACGCTGGAAGAAAAAAATCTAAGATGAAACAGGAACTACAGCAGTTGGTGCTTGACACTTCCTGTTAAACTAGGTTGTGTGTGTCTCAAGCTTAGCCGACAGCCATCATAATTTCAAGAGTGCCACAAGATACAGCAGAGGGCAGTAAGTAAGAGATAGAGTGAAAGAACCTTCCGCAACTATAAAGTTATAATATAAAAATAATAATAAAAAAAAAAACGACAGAAACGAAGCAGTAATACGCTATATAGCTTAATGGGTAATAATAATTGGAACTTCAGCGGATATTAGAACCCCGTATACAAAATTTCAATTTCCGACTTTTTTAAAAGTTATGCGAATCGGATGACATTTTTCTTTAAACATCGCATTTCAGTAAAAATAAACTTGTATAATATGTACAAAAAAATTCCGTTTCTCAGTATAAAAAAAAAAATTGGGTCAACCAATCTTGTGATATATTGCTATCAAAATTTTAACAGTCTTCTACGGAGACAACCGATTTAAGCCATTAAATTTTGGAATTTTTTCACAATCAAGACTACAACAGTATTTATTTTCGTGATTAAAACTTGTGCAATGGTGAGACTGCATAAATTTAAGTTTAAGAAAATGCGTTTACGAATGGATGTCTTCATATACAAATTAAAATCTATTAGCATTTGGGCATCCAGATATATACAGTTAATTTTAGCTTGTAAGAATCGTTTTTAATTTAAAAAATTATTATCCACTTTTTGGCGATTCAGATAGCGTTTAAGATGCTCTTTTACGTGGTGAAAACCAGAAAGTCATATTTCTTGAAAAGTTTATTAACGGAAGATTAAACGATTGCTTGTCCTCACTGTCTGCAAACAAGTTGTTAACTTTTAAGAGTAATTTTCTCGAAAGATTCTTTTCGCACGTAAGCCCTCTTTTTCATAGGTCACAAAAAGAATTCATTGATTTAAAAAGAGTTCCAGATATGCAAGTTTAAATCGGAAACATCTCAAATAAGAATTACAACTTTGGAGATTATTGGTTTTTGTAAACAGTAGCACAAAGTTTGTGAAAATGAACTTTGTTTTTTCCTTAGAAGGTATAACTTCTATACAGAACCTCTTATATTATTTTCAACTATTTTTGCTTTAATGAAGTATCGCAGAAGTCGATATTCTTGAACTGCTAAATCTTACTAACGAGAAAAATCATTGCAATCATATCTGCTTTTCTGCATTTTGTAATATTACAAACCCTCAGTTCCGCAAATTTTTTTACCATTCACACATGAAATAGAAACTTTGCAACGCATTAAAGGAAACAGCGTAGACGCCATAAAGTAAATAAATTATTAAGCAGCACGACGACACGAGTCGATTGAGACATCTTCGTCTGCATTTGAATATTGTTGTGAATTTTTTATGAAATGGTATAAGCATATTGTCTGGATGTTTGTAACACATCCAAAGAAGCATCATATGCCCTTACTTGTTGAGATGAGATGATTTGTAACCATACATCTGATAGTATGGAACATAGTCACTTTTATGCCAAGTTTTTGAAGTATTTAAATTGTTTGGCATAGCATCCATACGTACCCACCAGTTATATATAAAATTTTATATTGAAGACTATTTTATATGAATAATTATTCGCTTTAAACTCAATATGTTGGCCTCTCATGAAAGGCTGCTTGACATATATAAAGAAAGGGGCATGTCTCCATACTTTTGGGGCTAGCAACCATATAAGTCCACTCACACTATGTGTTTTTGTATGAAAAACTTCTTTAATTTATTAAATTTCCACTTCAAACTCGATATGAAGGATTGTTATGGATGAATAATGGATGTTTAGCCCATATATTGGGGAAACTCCCATATAAATCCACCTCCCTTGTTTTTTTTGTAAACAAAACCTCTTTAATTATGTGTTTTTGTATGAAAAACTTTTTTTTTTGTATTCAAAACTTCTGTAATTATGTTTTTTTGAAAAACTTCTTTAACTTATCAAATTTCCGATTCTAACTCAATATGAAGGATTCTTCTGGATGTTGGATGCCTTAAAGGATATTTACCCCACATCTTGGGGAAACTCTATGCAAAACCTTTTATAACAAGTCTATTCAAATACGTAAGCTAAGAGGCGTGTATAACCCATTTGATTGGGGTAACTGCATAAAAATATTAAGGATTTACAAAAAATATGAATCATATATATCTCTCGGCGTGTCTCTCCCACTTTTAAGGATCTATCCATATTATAGAAAACCTTATTTCTAAATTAAATAATCATATTGAAAGTTCTTTTATCTATCAAGCTGTACGAGTTTAAATTTTATAGAGGTTATGGAAGCTATTTCCGTTAGTTTCTTCAGTTTACATTAATTTCGTGTTCATAAATAATAATACATTACATCTTCAGTGCGTTACGAGCTTTGTGACAAACTATAAATACTTCTATACAATATGTGAAGGGCATGAAAAAAATTTATATTTTTCTATGTTGGCCGACCATCAACTTTTTAGGGTGAATGACTTTGCAAGCAGCCCGCATAATAATATGTATTCTCTCTCAACAGTAATTTAATATTTTTTCTTTTTTTTACTTATTATTTTATATAAAATAAATGTTAACTAAACGCGAATATGCACTTGGAAAAACGCAACACGAAAATTGATAGAGCCATAGTGTAGAAAAAAAGGTGGTACAAAATAATGTCGTCATTGCAGCAAAATGTTTAAGTGCTTTGTGGAATATTGGTCAAAAGGGCTTGGTAACTTGCGGGTACGGATTAAGATTCTTATTTTTTTGTATACACTATATACATGTAGTGTGAATGGTATTATAATTTTGTCACGGAATTTGCAACACTTAAAAGGAAACATTGGAAACCAACGAAATAGCCATGTCCGTCTGTATTGGAAATTGGTCAAAACATATGCAAATCCATTTACGATCCACCATTAAATTTCAATAATTAAAGTTGATATTGCATAAATTGTACGATATACAGAGTTAAGGAATAGATAGCTCAATTATCTAGCTCATACCTGCTATGCAAGCAATACAAAATTCCAGCGTTTCCCAGCCAAGAGTATCTAAGCTTCGGTTCCACCTTAGTTAACCTTTTCTCTCGTATTTTATTTTTTTTTTTTCATTTACACGCTCAAGTGAACAACAACACGCAGTGTCCAAATGCGTCAGTTTATAGGGTGCGGCCGGCCCGTGTTTCAGTGCTTTGGATGTTGCAAGTACGCCGAGCTCGCTTAACACGTGGACTGAAGTGCATTGCATTGCATGTGATGTATATATAAGAACGTTAAGTATCTAAGAATTTGGCGTTTTATTGAAGGGTTGCTTGGACTTTGACTTGCACCTTTATGCTTTTCTCAATGTAAAGAAAAGCGTTTTCTATGCTTAAAATGTGCTTAACCAAGTGACATACTGCTTTCATGAGGCGAAATTCGCTTTGTACAGAAACACATACGTCTTTAACAGCACCAGCTCTCCAAATCAGACAATCAAGCGATAAAAGAAGTATATAGTAGTCGTCGTGTATCTTCTGCTGAGCAGGCAAGTTCGTTCAGTTGAGGCAAGTCAACGCAGCACAATTTCAGATAAATAAGCATAGATAGCGCCCTCGAGTGTATCTACGCCGCCGCCGCCGCCACCGCCAAAAGGCATAAATTGGCAGCGTCTTTTTGAAGGTGGCAGCAGTAAGAACGGCGGAGCAAGTTGCTACAGCCAGCAGCAAGAAGTTGTGCACATTGCGGAAGAGCAGTAAAAATAGCCTCATTGTGTCATGCGCTTGCAGCAAATGCTGCGCCCAGTCGTTCTCGTTGTCGTCGTCGTCGTTGTAGCAGACCCACTGTCAGCTTAAGATGTTGTGCCATCGACCGACCGACTGTGCGAGCGTCAGACAGCCCAAATGACTATGTCCGCCCAGTTCCGCCCTAGCGCCTGCCTGCCTGCCTGTCAGCCAGGCTACCAAGTGCACACGATGAATGCGTCTGTTGCTGTCTGATGTGACTCTCAGATATATGATGTATACTGCTTGTTGTTGTTGCTGTAGTTATAGTATATTCTTAGCCACCCTCTCCCGAACACTCCTGTCACTTTGCATATATTTATATACAAACATTGGTTTGGGTCTCTGCATTTGACAGCAAACTGATTGTAAAGTTTGCATTGTAGAATGTAATTTGTATGCATGCGCGTTTTAATCAGTTATGGCACGGAATGAGCACTGCCTGACACTGGCAGTTGGTCATCATCTTCATTACCATTATCATCAAAAGTTTGAGCAACTCTAAAAGATTTCAAGAATTATCTGTACTTTACAATTTAGATAGATACGATATATATATGGCGGGTGCTATGGTGGATATAGTAAAAAAAAACGTCAATAGATTATCGAGCATGCAGAACATGCACAGATGAACTATTGGGTTGTCCTCATAATAAAAATATGCAGAGTAATTTAGGTATTTTATGTTTTCCATGTGTGATATAAGAAGATTGCATATGTTATGTCTGCCCATAAGGTGCGAAGTATTTTTCTTCTGAGACCTTGAAGAAATTTTCGAATTTATGTACAGGTTTGGATTTGTGATACACAGTTCAGGAGGGAGTATCGAACTTCGCAAATGCAACCCGTCAATCTTCTCAAGGCGTTTGGTGTATACATGCCCCAACATTTTTATTCCATAATGGGGTATGACGTGGAAACCAAGGTATAAGCTGCAGGGGACGAGTACACTTATCTTGAATACACCAGCTTGCACTGAATGAATTGATGACAGCTAAACCATACTCTGACACTATGGAAACGATCTTCTTAGTATTCTGCATAGTTAAATTCTGCACCGCTTATATCTTCTTACACTATGATTCCTCCAGAAGCTACCATGATGTACTTTACAACTTACTGTGACATTTAAATATCACTTCGACAGCTTAATGTTCATTTTATTGTTCTCCTAGCCTAAAACTTCAAATTTTAGACACATTCACGAAAACAATTACGTGCAACTTTCCCTACAAACAAAACACAAATCAAAATCAAGAAATAAAAGAAAAAAAAATATATATAATCACATAAAAAATGCATTTATAAAAAGTACGAGAAAGAATACAAAATACTTTCTACCACTTTACACAAATACTCTGCGAAATTTTGTAGTCGTTGCGGTTCAAAGCTGCACTTTATACATCCAACAAACACTTCATACTACACCAACAAACTATCAAACAATTGGCCGGGGAATGGTGCATTTGAATGTCAAAATGTGACAACTGCAAAGAGACCAAAGGAGCAATTTGGAGGGAAAAGTTTTTTGTATATGTATATGCATAAAATTTGAATTGAACGCTGCACAAATGCACTCAAAAAAGTACAATACCAAGCAATAAAATATTCATTGGTAGAAAAAAAGAAAAGGGTGCATGTTTGTAAGCGTAGTTTTTGTGCTCTTTTTAAAAAATTCTATACCAATTGTTTTAAAATAAAAATTTAAAAATAGGCAATTGTAACAGTTTGTAGAATATTTAGTTTTAAAAAGAGAAATTGGTGTCACCCACATAAATTATTTGTATATTCTGTATTATGCGAAGAGAGAATAATAAGAATTATTAAAAAAAGAAAGATTCGACAGCTAGAAAGACAATTTTTTCGCGTTCAGAATTGGTAATTCGCTGGTTGTGATACATTTGAATATTTTGGCATTTATACAGCATTATCTATTAAATGCTTTTTAAAGTGAAAACAAATATGTATTAAGCTATATGTGAAACACTGTATCATTTAAAATTGAAGCCTCCGAAATATTATATCAATCGAACCATATAAATGATTACATAGGATAGCAAGTTCTCTGTGGCCAATTAACGTTGCCAAAACGTTAGACTCCCTTCGATTATTTGAAGACATTTAGAGACACAACTGCGACAATGTTTCGTACCCATCGAGTGAGAGGTGAGCCAGCCTCATCATGCTTGGAAAACCATAGTTCGTATATTCTGTCATTACAGAAATTATTAAAAATGTTGAAAAAGAACTTCAAAGTGTATTAGAAGTGACTACACAAGCAATTTAACATCGTTTAAAATCATTGCGTATTATACGAAATTCAATTCTATATGATCTGACCCGGAGAAACATTGAACTTCGGTTTTACTTATATGAAATGCTGATTTTCTGGCAAAAACCAAAGCGCTTTCTGCATCGTATAGTCACAGGGGATGAAAAATGGAGCTACAAAATAATAGGAAATTCACAATTGGAATGCTTTACAGCACCAGTCGTATTCACCAGATATTGCTACTCCTGGTTTGAACCCTTTCTCATAACCGGTCCGAGCAGCAACTAAATATTCCAAAATATGGGTTGAATTGTGGTTAGTCTCAAATGTTGAATAATTCTTCCGACATAGTATGTTGTCAGAGAGATGGGAAAAGGTTACGTTCTTTCATAATAAATAATCCATTTTTAGCAGGATAGTTTTTTGTCCATCAATAACAGACACTTTTATTTCAAAACCATTAAAGTGGGCTATAAAGATGTATGGAGATAATTGTATTAAAATGCAAAAAGGGACATTCGAAGACTACCTGAGATAGTCGCAATAATTATGCTCAATACTTGTTGAAGGAGAAGTCTTGCATGCAGAAGTTCTGGAAATTGAGACCAAAAGATGGCATTTCAAGAATAAATTTAAATTAATCCATTGGAACATGTGTTTCCTTTATCGATCTTCCCAAATTGAGACGGGAAGATGGCATTACAGCAATTTAATTTGAATAAATACATTGTTTCCCACATCGATATGCCGATATTTGATCAAGTAACACATTTTCACTAGAACAAGGACAATACTACTGGAACAAACAACGACTTGATGAAAGGTTTTTATCGTGATGTCATTTTCTTAAAAAAAAAAAAAAAAACATATATTTCTATAAAGTCCTTACATTTGGTTGTAGGCTCGTGTTTAGCTCATGAGCATTCAAACAAAGCTAATAGCTCAAAAGCTGACAGCATCCTCTTCCTCACGAGCGAGAACCAAAAAAAAAAAACTGTACTGATCAGTTCCTGAGAGAAAAATTTCCAAATATATTTGCCCAGAGGTACTTTTAAAGAACTTTTACTGTATGCGCTATGTATTTCAATCATTGCTTTGAATAGTCTCCAATAGCTCATTCAATGCAAACCAACTCCCAATACACTTTTCAAGTTAATGTGTGAAGCGTATTTAAAGGGATAAATGGACCACAAACAATCACAGAAATGTTATGCAACACATTAATAAGAAATCAAATTAAAAAATGTTTTTCAAAAGTTCCATGCAATGCCGGGTAATACTTATTACTGTTCAGACCAAAGTTAAGTAAGAAGCAAAAAAAAAAAAAAGAAAGGTACTGCCAAGCGAAATGCAACGTAACAGCATTCAACGAGATTAGCGAGATTTTGACAGCACGGCGAGCAGCTTGAAAAATTGCGCCAATAGTAGAGCGCGACTGCCAGCCATACAATCAGAAAGGAAACGCGAAAGGGAGCGCTCTGAATAAAAAACAAATACACAGAAAAATATTGAATTTAAGCGACGGCTTTTAAAATATTTGAGCCGGTCTTTCAGACACTAATTGCTATCATTAGCGAATTGTCAACAAAACTTTGTCTTGTGCTCCTTTTTTTTTTTTCTTTTTGCGCCTGTTTGGCAGGTCTTTGAAATAGTTCAATAGCCTCAACTGCCGTTTGGCCGGCTGACGCTTGCCTTTAATTGATTAGACTGCGGAATACTGCTAAAGAAACCCAAAAAACAATAACAAAAAAAAAAAAACTCTTATTTTTCGCAATTTATGTGCAAGCACTTTATTTTTTATCTTAGTTTTTTTCTTTTTATTGCAAAGCCATCATAAGTGGTAAAAGTAATAAGGCGCGCGCACTAAGTAAATGTTTGCTTCATGATTTTGCACGCCAGCGTTAGTGTTCAAATGTTTGCACTGCATACATTTGGCAGCTCTGCAAAGTGCAGCGGAGGAGCACAACCTAATGTCGTTCGTCAAGCACTGTTGCGCCTCCAATAGTCTGGCTGGTTGGCTGACTGAAGTTGGTTGACTGACTAGCGCTGGCAAGCAAACACAACCAACACCAGCGCACAGTGAAAGTGAAAGTTTCACCTCTACTCGGGCTGTCTGTCCGTCTGGTGGTCTGTACAGTCGCAGTCGTCTGCACTTCCAGTCTTTGGTTTGTTCATGCGCCTGGCTCTGTCTTTTGGCAGGATGACAAGCCATCGGTTATATGCAAAATAATAATAAAAAAAAATGAATAACAAAAAAAGCATACATGACTGTCAACAAATATTTGCTGCAATGCTTAAACGGCGGCTTAATGCTCCTTCTGCTCGCGGCCGTTGATGATGATGACGATGGCGGCCAAAATGTCAGCTTCATTAATAATCGCAGCAATCTTAAATGCACAATTTTAGTGCTCATGTGTGTACTTATGGATTTATGTATTTAAAGTGTGCCTAAAGCGACTTTAAGCACTTTTTAAATTGTCTCTTTTCGAGTTGATTAACAAACAAAAAAGATTTTGGGCACAAAACATTTGACAATTTAATAATATAAAATTGAGAAGATATGACTGATCCGTAGTTTATGCAAGGAGTCAAACTCGTTGACATTATATAATAAACTTGAGCTACTAGTTTCAATTAAGTTGGCAAGCGATGAAGAAGGCTTATGGAGACAACCCAACGACAGGCACTAGTTATGGAGAAAACCCAAAAGGAGGCACTAGTATAGAACTGGAGACAATGTTAAAGGCCTATTCTATGCACATGTAATCACCTTCGCTATCACAGAAATCCATTCAACGCCTCAAAGCCATTGTCAGAACTCAGTTGGCAGGAAGCTTAGTAGTAGCACGGTGCACGATGCCCATTTTATACAAATAAGAAATGCACCAATCTTCCTTAATCAAGCCTGTCTGGATGGCGAGAAAGCAAAGTTCAAATATACTTATGCACTACACTATATTTAATGAATGCCTTTTAATAAAAAAAAAAAAAAGCATTGCGCCTAGCAACGACTGAGTCCTAATTTAAACAGTGTGTCAAGTTGATTGAGGCCTCGACGTTATTACTCTTCTGTTATAATTTTGGCCGCTTCTAGGAAGGCGCGCCAACCTCCATAGTCTAGTGCGCACTGGCGTCAGTCGTTTTGAATACCAAGTGCGGAGAGATCTCTCCATATCTGGTCATTCCATCGAGTGCCCGGCCGTCTTCTATTTCGGCGTCCACCAATCATGTTTCGGCCCCCCATGTAAACCATGCGTGCTGGAGCTCTTTCATCCATTCGAATGCGGTGCCCAGCCCAGCGCAGCCGCTGGAATTTTATGCGCTGGACTATGTCAACCTCATCGAATAGCTCGTACTCGTCGCCGACTCTAATATGACTAAAAATCCTGCAAAGAATCTTCCTCTCGAAGACTTACAACGCTGTCTCATCTGACTCAATCACAGTCCATGCCTCTGCGCCATACAATAGGACCGACAGTATCAGCGTCTTAAAGATCTTTATTTTCGTCTTTCGAGAGAGGGCTTTACGTTTAATTTGCTTGCTCAGCCTAAAAAAACATCTGTTTGCAAGCGTGATTCTTCGCCTGATCTACAGGCATACGTTGTTGTTGCTGGTTATCTCGGAACCAAGATAGCCGAAGTTTTCTACAACACTGAAGTTGAAATTCTCCATCGTCACCGACCGTCCAAGACGCAATGACGGAATGCGAGAAGATACCAAGTAATTCGTCTTATCCTCATTTACCGCTAGACCCATAAGTCGTGACTGTTTTTCAATCTCTGAGAACGTCTTGCTGACTCGCCGTTCCTGCGTACCGATGATATCGATGTCATCGGTGTAAGCGAGCAGCATCACTTCCTTTTGGAAGATCGAGCCCGACATACTCTGTGTGTGTACGGGCACTGGCGTAGGATGTATTTTTCAGCTTTTTAATAAATGAATTGACCTCGCTATAGTCCGATGGCTCTACAATAGTTCTACTACTGCTACTGCTTAGCTAACCACAATCCGAGCTTGAACTTCAGTGCGTCACACTGTCATTCTAAAAAGGTTTAGTCTTTCGATATGCGCAACCTGCGACACGTCTGGATCCCAAAGCTAAATAGACGCGCAGAACAATTCCTCGAATTCTGCGGGCAGAGGTGATACATGTATTTGATAATACTTAAAAAGTTTCTGAGCTAGTAAAACGATTAGTAAAGAGACCTAGCCTCATTAGGCACCAAATTTAAACCAAGTGCTTTAGAAGCTGGGAGATATTTGATTTTTATTTTTTATATCTTAGCTAGATGCTTTGAATATTGCATTTTATGGTGCAAACCTTCTACTTTTTGATTATCGTTTCGAATTTAATTTGATCCGTTTTAAAGCACTACTAATGAAATTCATAAGGAACTGCATACAACTCAAAGATTTTCGTCTCAAAATCCCTAAAGTACAATTAATCTTTAATTATGGGCTTATTCTAGAAATGATGAAATATTATTATTCACTTTATAGAATTATCTACCTGCTGCTCGTAAAAACTTCATAATCGACACAAAATAAACAGTCAGTGCTTCATTAGTGTCCGTAATAATCCTTTCTAGTCAAACTTTTTTATACAACACAGCTGAAAAAGTCTGACGATTATGGATTTTCTTTCTTGAAAAATTTTTCGACTTAAAGATTTTATGAAATAACAAAACATTTACATTCAAATAAGGAAACGACTGACTTGCAATTGACCGATATTTTTTTTCGGTTCATAAATTTTGTTGTCTCGTTGCCTGCCGTCTAGAAATGTCTTAAGTGGTGTAAACTTTTAATACTATACGCCTTACATGTAAAGCGTGCAATAAAATTTCGTGCCTATTATGGCGCACAGCCGGCAGTTAGCCGAATTTGCCTGCGGCTTGAAGCAGTTCACATTTGCTTTGTTGCCATCATCAAACACATTAAAATCACTTAATTGCCATTTAAACGCTTTTACCGAGTCTGACAGACATGCAGCCAGACAGCCAGTCAGCCAGACAAGCTAGTTAATATAGCTTAAAACAGTTTCTACGAGTATCTCAAGAGTCGACGTCATCGTCGTCATAATTATTTAGCATTATGTGCCGCTGTGCTGCCAAAATGATGTAACTTTTGGCATTTTCGTAGCAGAAGAGATTTCGTAAGAGCTTCGCACTTTCTTGTAAGAAATATATTTAGTTTTAATTTCCAAGCTTGTCAAAATTGTATGTGCGTCTTATGTAAGGCGAAAAAAGAAATAACTAAATTTTAGGTGCGGTTGCATTTGTTGCGTATTATTGGCCCAAGTTACTATTGCAGTTGCAATGCAACGACTGCAGTCGTGGAACATTTTGTATATGTTGTATTTCTGATGTTAATTGCCTTTTGCCGACGCACAATTTTTTTTTTTTTTTGGGTAATAAATTATTATCGACAGCTAACAAGCATTGCAATGTCTCTCTGTAAGGAAAATATACTGCACCGAATTATGGCTTGGTCGACACTTAGTCTGGCTGTCTGCCTGTCTATATATGTGTTTATATAACCTCACATGGAGTCTAGAGGGCAACCAATGGCCTAAAATCTGTACAACAATTTATAAATTCAGCATACAGCATACTGAGGCGTCAGTGCAGTAAAGTATAAAATAAAACTATCTTTTTTTTAGCATTCGCAGAAGTTCTCTTTTTTATGAGCGATCTCTTTGTATATACAAATGTTTATTTTTTATTTCCCCCAGAAAATATAATTAAACTCAATTGAGTTTAATTAAAAGTGACATGCATCCAAGCAGTAGCTGCTGTGCATTGTTGTTACTTTTTTATACTTGTTTCGGTTTTTGTTGTTATACATTTAACAATAAGCATTGCTCTTATTGTGATTCACATCGATTATAAGCCTTTTGTATAGTGCACTACATGCATTTCAGGCAGCCTACGCAGTACGTAATAATTGATAGTATTTATTAGGGTTACTGCGTCTTACATATACATATTTACAATGTTTAAATTTACATTCGGAAATTACTTTTGTATACAACTTTCCTCAAAAAGTTCTATTTATTGCGGTACTAAATATTGGAGTATTGAGCCAACCAAACAGCTTTTCTAAAACGCGCAAATATATTTAAGTTCTTCATAGCTGTATACCACAACTTCAACAAATTCGAAGTTCCACGCTTATAAAAATCATACAAGTATCTCCATTTGGTCCAAATTTAAGTATATTCTTTTCAGCGAATATTTAATTCTGTTACTAAACATTGGCATGACATCGAGATCATTATACCCATAGACAAGAGAGTAAAATAGTAGATTTGTATTAATAAATAGATTTTCTGGCATTATGAAACAGTTTTTTAAACCGATCCATAAACCACGAAATCAATTCGTGGAAAAAAGAGAAATAAATAAATAAAATTAAAAGTCGGAGAATACGTTTACTTCCAAGTTTTAATATTTTTCTTTTTTCTCTGTGGAGAAAGTAACCAAGAAGCAAGCGAAATTTTGGGAATTCACTTTCCTCAATGAAAGGTTAATTTTTTTGAAGAGCAGAACACAAATCTTTAACTCTGGATTTATCATGGCCAATGTAACGTCAATAATATTAATATTATCTAATTATAAATTCTCCAGAATATTTATTTTCAATTTATTTTGTTGATAAAATATTTTATATTATATTTTTATGGCTCAGAACCATAAAACCATTCCCTGTTGATTGCCTTTTGTCTCATATTTTGATATATTTACCTACATATCAAGAAATTATTTTCTATGGAATCTTTTGTTTCTATTTTATTGATGACGCATCGTACTACTGTGACTTGTTTATTGAACCTGATGCGATGAGTTATCACATAGCGGTAGTTCACCTGATCGAACACATTTATTGGAAAGATGAGACGATGAAACGCCGAAAACCGCAGTTTTATTTAGACCAGAAAATTGTACATCAAGTTCAAAAAACAGTAACAACAATAATGCAAAATCTTTAGCTAATTGTAAAACTGATTACGCCAAGTAAAAGTTACACAAAATACTTGTAAGTCTAACTAGGGTGACCCGCCCATTATAGCGCTCGCTGTAGATGAAGACGATGTGATGTGGCAATATGGCTGACAACGGCCGTAACCGTAACCGCAACTCGAGGCGCTTAGTAACCGATTTCAAAACACAAAAGATACAATATGTATCTAATATGTATGTACATAGATACAGTTTGTGTGTGAATGCACACATGCCAACTCAGGTGCAAAGCTTGAGGTTTTTTATGCGCTCGCTTGCTCAAACAAAAAAAAAAACACATAAAAAGCAACTAAATTTAATACCTTTTTTTTTTATTTTATTATTTTATAAACTCTAAAAAGGCAAAATACTTTACCACAAAAACAGATGTTGCTGCAGCTAAATTACCCACAAATAAACTCGGCCAAGTGCGGCAGTGTTGCTTCAGCGCGGGGGAGTGTGCGACGCTACAAGCAAGCGATATTTGATGCCACGCCGTCGTCATATACGATGCGCTTCGCTGGCGTATCTGTGCGCAGCAAGTAGCCAACGTAGAGAATCAAATCGCATCGCACCGAATCGCATGGCAGAGCATTGAGCTTGTTTATATGAGTAGAGTATGTATCTGTAAGATACGAAAACTCGTAGTATGTAACTAGTACTGCTTGCTATATGGCAGCAACTTGACAGGCTACTCACTCACTTATTTTAGCTACTATGTACGTTCGGTTCGACTGGTGGTATAAGCAAGCCTTGACCTATGAACTGCACTTTACAAGGCGACACGGGACACAGGTGCTTATACAAAAACAGGATGCACTTTCGTAGCGTGTTGCTGTCTATATTGGCTTTTATTTTATGTGTTCTGGCGTCAATAACGAAATTACCTCGTTTTTTTAATTTTATTTTTGCACAAATTATAGAAAGTCTCGTTGCAGTTCAGTGCGCAATGCAAACACATCCGCTTATCGGGAGTTGTCACCGTGCTTATGTCTAAAATAAAAATACTGAACAAAAAAAAAAAAAGTACACAAACATATGCGGTAAGTTGATACGACGACGATGACGCTTTACAGAGCGTGGCAAGGCAGGCCATTTGAGTTTCAGTATTCATAACAATAGTGAAAGAAATTATTTAAAAATCCACTGAAATGTGATTGTGTTATTTAAATAATGAGGCTACTGAAATATAAATGCAATATGCAAGTACAAGTATGTAGATTATTTAAACAAATAATATAATCCACAAAAGAGTATAAGTTTGTCAGCTGCAAGAATCTGCAAGAATGCAATGAACAATATGACTTTATCTCGTTGAACAAATTCAAATTCAAGAATATAAATTTTAAGATTATCTTTAATCTCTCCAAGTCATTAATATTCATATGGACAGTCGAAAAGACGAGCACTATTAGTGGGCAAAATGGAACTTTATGGACTTATTTATTAGGATTGACGAAAAAAACACCAAATTTAGCAAATCTATCATTCAGAAGGAGTGATAGATTTGTGTTGTAAGTACACCGAATACACAAAAACCAATATGACAGAATTTTCGCCTCTGCTGGTCGAAAGCTATAATCAAGTTTTGGGATGTTTAATATGCTGAAGCAGTCAAAATTTATTAAACTTCCTTGTCTTACTGGTGTTGATAATATTTTTTTCAATTGCAACGATCACTGAAGTCTTTGGTAACCCATTTGAACATAAATTTGTTAGAGGGAAGTCCATTTGTACCAATCTTTTAGAATTTTCCTTCATCGTTAATAAGTATTTTGAGACTAGCTGCCGAACCGATATCATATCTAAAGAATATAGCGAAGCTTTTGACATTGTGTGTCATAATCACCTTATAGTATAAGGTATAAGGCTTATACATAAACTAGTGGACCGGCTTTGCCTAGCAAGGCCCACCTTTTCCTTATGTAAAGTTAAGGTATCACCGAGATTGAAATTTCCAAGTCTTATTTCATAATATTTGATTTGTCATTGCACGCTACGATTTTTCTTTGTTTTTCTTTAATGAGACCACGTCATTATATGTATCTAGTGATTATAGAATGACCTAATACCTGCGGTTAGTTTTTAATACAGTATCAATCTCACCTACTCATCATGCTCTCTCTCCCAGGGTGCTCACATACCATGAATCATCGCTTAGACTTCTGACTATCACAATCACCCACTATCACACCAAAACCTATCGCATTAAACTCATATGAAATATTTTATAAACTATTTCTAAGAATTGTATTTCTGAGAATTATATTGCTATAAAAATTAGTAAAAATAACTGGAACTAGATCTGCGCTAAATACCGGATGGAATATATTAATATAATCTTCACAATCGTGTGCACAACTCAATAAAGTTTCTTTGTAATTGGATGAACGCTTTGACAATGCATAAGTTACGAACGAACAGCCAAGTATTCATTTTTATATACATATATACATAGGTAGAATACTGATTTTGGTTGACTTTTAAGATGTAAAATTACTAAGTGACATAACTACAACTGTTGGACATATGGTATCGCCGTTGTAGATATTGATATGTTATTTGATCTTGTATAACATTTTTTTGTTCTATCATTAATGGTTTCCGCAACGTATGCAATGAAAGACATTCTATGGCTATTTTTTACACCTTGAATTATATTATAGAAGTTTTAGTAGGCATCCCTACTTATTACTAGTAATAAATATGGCCTATGTTAGTCAGGGATAATGAAGCATGCTAATGGTGAAAGAATTTTTGAAATTGGTTCAGTAGTTTTTTAGTTTATTCGTTACAAACACACAAAAATACAAATATTTTCTCTTTATAATAATAGTGCAACTTGTTTTATAAATTGTAATTGGTCTTAACTCTTAGGAAGAACAGAAAGTCTTATTAAATTATCGTTTATAGATTTATATTCTGGTATACACAAGGTAGGTCAACTGTATTCATTGCTTTCTGTATTACTTTGAAATTATGTTTGCTGTTTTCAATGTGGCTTTTCGCAACACAAGCCTGTTTTATTTAATTGTTTAATAGCATTCTATGTGCTTGGTCACAGACCGTAAAACGATTTCGTATCAAAAAGAGGAATGGCTGTACCAAAGGTTATGTATTTATATAGATGGTGAATATTTTTGGGTACAAATGCTTGTAAGACATTGAAGTATGTATATAAACAAAGTCTTTTGCTGTATCCCTTCTCTGTTTGCGAACCGTTTCTGCATAAGTTTGTTCCCGATATAATATTATAGTTGAGGACTATGTTTCACCATTCTTCCTTTTAGCTCAGTTCTATGTTAAACCTTTTGTAGAAGTTGTGCTTCAAGTGGAAGGCGTAGCTAGGGTGGAACAAAAGCAGTCGTCATCTGCCTATCGTCATCACAGTTCTACTTATTGTATAACACAACAGCCCTAAACATAGTTAGGTACAACATTCTTAAAATCTTAGATTTACACATCCAAATTTTCACACCAATAGATCGCTCTTATAGCTTGCTTTGGCGATCATGTGCAGGGATTTAATAAGGCTTCTTAACCTTTTTAGAAAGGTTCAATCCATAAAATTTGCAGTTCCTTTTGATTGGAACAATGGTACCATATTCAGACCAATTTCTCTGCTGATTTGACTGTGATATTTTTATTGGATAAATCAGTTACGTTCTTTCGCGAATCAAAAAAATTACAATAAATGTAGCTGCCAGCTTCTAGGTCAGGATCTTAAAATTAATTGCCTTTGCAACCTTCTGATGGAATGTGGTATCAAAATTACTTTATATTCATAAAATATATAAACTGTATCACTTTATATTCATGAAATATGTTTCTCATAAGACAATATAACTCCCCATTATTTGTTTTGGAAGATGGATCCGCACCATTAAACTCTTCCCACTACCCATGGATACACGACTGGAAACATTCAATCTGGTTTTTATCTTACGAAATACACATTGCATGGCAAAAAAAAGTTTGCATACGCTCTACCAGTTTTATTTATTGACAAAGCAGATACAATAATTAGCTAATCAATATATCTTTGCAACACTCTGCACGTTTCAACGTATTTTCACGCAAATGCTGCATTGCTAAAATTTATCGCTGCACTTAAGCAATTATTTTTTACCAAGAGATGGCGAAAGAGCGCGTACGCTCGTAGATAATGCGTAAGCGTGTTGAAATCTATCTTGCAGATACATTTTCAATGGTGATGTGAGAGAATGAAATTCGCACAAATAATTCTGTTAGATAAGGGGCAAACGGGACAGACAGGCATGCAAAAAGAACAACGAAAAGATAAGCGAATAAAACGGCGGCGTACAAAAAAGGAAGTTTTTGCGCTGAGCAATGAGAAAAAATGAAAAGAAAGACGAAGAAACAAATAAACTAAGAAATATGTAGTAAAGTGTCGGGGAAGGAAGAAGGGTTGGTTGGTGCAATTGTGCCACAACCAAAAGAGGAAGTTGCGCTTCCGAGGAGTAGCAAGAACAAGAACAACAGCCATAGTAACAAGAACAAACAAGAAGAACAATAAGTAAGACAAAAACGTTGTTAAAATTGTGGGAATGCTTTCCATTTTATGAACAAGATGATGAAGAAGAAGAAGAAGAAGAAGAAGTTATGCACTTCTTATTCGTTATTCTTATAAAATAGTAGAATGGAATTTAATTGTTTTAAAAGCATTTGACAGCTCTACACAAAAATGACTGCCGGCTAAAAGTGAAATAAGTAATGTACTTAGCTACTTGAAAAGAAAAATAGGTAATTGCAATTATTAAGCAAAAGTTTACTGCGCTACTTTTTGAAGTGTTCTTGAAAATGCATTGGGAACACATCATCAATGGTTTAAGCTGTCATCATAAGTGGAACAATAGACACTAGTAACACCTGGCATAGAATTTATGCAACTTTGAAGATGTTTGAATGTAGGCAAAATTTACATTTCTGCCACCTTCTTCCATGGGTATGCAATTATACAATATCGGCGAAACAAATGCTTAGTTATTTCTAGTTAAGAGTATACAATCGGCGTTTGAAGATGTACGGAAGCCGCTTTAGTTATTATTTTCACCATAAAAAGTGTCATGTCATGTAGAGTCTTGCTCTGAAAGTACTCAGCGCCTTGCAAGTAAAACAGAGTACATCTCACAAGTCGATGCTAGTGAGTTCAGTACGGACCGCTCGCAATACAGAACGTCCGCTAGCCAAAATGTAAGAACCTTACTGTAATGTGTCAGCGATTCTAGCGCCGAACGCTAATTCTGCTGAAATCATTTTGAATGAGACTCTAGGTCAGATAGTTCACAACCGGAAATCGAAAATTTCCATCGAAAAAATGTTCACTGGATGAGTTCCAGGACAATAGTATCGCCTAGGAACGACACTTTCAATGAAATCAACAAACTGATTCTACAAAGAGTCGCTGGACAAGTCAAAACCTAGAAGTCAATTGACACGATGAAGAATTTCTAAATTTTCATAATCCTTCTGGGTTACAACCTCACGAACTATCATTAAAAGTTAGTACTTCTACCATGCTTTTAAAGATAATAAGCCCTCCTAAGAAGTGTAAAGGTACAAGGATACTTACTAAAAACTTGAAAGATTAATTGTTGCGATCATTCTCAATGGTCCTGCAACTAGCCAGCTGGCAAATATTCCGAAGACTCCAATAATTCCAATCTCTTTCAAACGGCTGCAATTTCCCATAAAAACCTTGTTCGCGATTACTATTAATAAGTTCCAGAGTCCAATCTTATTTTTTGGTTAGAATCGACCTTCGAAAATATGGTTTTTCCAACAGCCAGCTATATGTTGCTTTATGGCGAGTTGAAAATCTCGAGAGAGTACATGTTGCTACCAAACAATAACAGGACATCAAACATTGTCTAATTAAAGTCTTAGTCATTAACATCTATCCTATAAAATACTATTATCTATACTAATATTAAAGACAGGGAAGGCCAGCATAACATCTGCGGGTGCACTAGTCATAGCATTTTTTTATAAGAACAAGAAAGAACACTGCGGTTGAGTGTGGTCAAGTTTGAGATATTCTGTTCCAATTTTAAGACGCAGTATTTAATGGAATAAAGCGTTCAAATTTCAATCTATACGGCATATTTTAATAGAAATCACATAAGATAATTTAAATTCGGTGACATGGTTTGTATGGGGACTAACTTTTTTTAATTTTATATAAAAAAAGTGAGAGAAAAACATCAAAGCTAGAAGGCACTAACTTCTAAAGTCTACAGATGTCGTCTGTCTGGCAGACAGACAAGCCTCTATCGAATTGGGTTTCTCGTTTTTTTTTTTCTATTACATAGATTTGCACAAACTTAAAAACTTTTATCAAATAAGTAAAGGCTATAAAAACTGGCAATAAAAAAAGAAAGAAACATTTTGCAGTGTTGAAAATTGACATAAAACTTTTTGCTGATAGAAATGTTCGCCGTTAGTAGTTTCTATTATTTTTTCAATATTATTTTTTTTTTTTTAGTATGCCTCTCGCTGTGCACATCAATTGAACCAAAGCCGGAATAGAGAAACATGGCGTAGTACTGCAGTAAAGTGGAGGATGCAGCTGATGGTGCGCGTGTACATTTTTGTATCTTGTGGATGCATTTCGCTCGTAAATAAACAAAGTATCACGATTTGCAATAATCTTGTACAAGTCGTCTGCTTTACACTCTTTTTTCTTTTTAAGTAAATTGTATTTTATTTCAATATTTTTTGTTTTGCTTTTTTGTAAATATATTAAAGCGTGGAAATTAAAGTTGGGAAAAATTCCACGTTTCATATACATATACTAAAAAGTATCTTGCGTTTAAGTGCCTCAAAATCAGATACTCAAAATTTAATTTGTGCGTATATTTATAGCAAATTATTACATTATAAGTATGACAACAAGTATCTACAACAATAATTCTGATGACAACGAGATTTCGATCATCATTTTAGATTGGCAGCAGCAAAATTTTCTATGAAAAGCCATTAAAGAAAGCAGCACCATTTGGGGATGTGCTGATAGTAAGGGGCGCCCCATTCACAGTGTGTACATAAATGTATCTGCATGTGTATGTGGGTTGCTAAAAATAAACTACAACTACAAACAAGGCGAAAGATATAAAATAAATTTCATGTTTGGCATAGAGAAGCGACAAGCAGCAGTAACAACAGAAATTGTTGGCTGGATTTTTGGTTTGAAGTTTGTGCGTTTTTGGAAAAACTTACAGAAAAGAAAAAAAAAAAAATCAAAATAAATCGAAATTGAATGGATGAATGGAGGAACGACAGACAGACGGTCGGACGGACAATCTAAGAGTGAAAGAAATGTCGCGCTGTGCACGCTTTCAACATGTGAATGCAGCTAGGTGGGTGACTGGCTTGTTGCTAGCTAATGCAGGCAGAGATTTATGCGGCAAACAATTTTCGAAAGTCTCCATAGTTGCGCGAACGAAGGCATTTAAAAGCAATAAATTATAATATTACAACGGCGCGACAACAAGCGATGTTGCAAGAAGTTGGAGCAAAGGGACGTCGTCGGAAACTGCTGCTGGAAAAGTTCAATGTCTAAAATGTGCCGGCGGCAAAAGCTGTGTACTAGCAGGAAATATCAGCAGAAATATATAAGAAAAATCGTGTAGAATTTAGACAATTGACAACTTCAACTGATATGTTGTGTGTGTGTGTGTTAAAGTCCCGGCGGTGCTGTGAAATTTAAAAACTTCCGGTACATTTAAATGTGATGTCAATGAAGGCGCCGCCGCGTTGACAGCCAATTTGTAGATGAGGTTAATTAGAAATTCGGTCGCTCTATATAAGAAAGAACGTAACTAAGTAGATACATTTCAAACTCATAAATACTATTTTAAATACGCATTTATAAAACATGAAGGAATGCAAGAATCATGAGTTCTGGAATTAGAAATACCCTGCCAAGTTTGTTATGTAGCCATATGCTAACATATACGGGAACATTCTGAAAAGTAATTTGCCTCTTAAAGCAAGAAACACTTTTCTGGATAAAGTACTACTGCAAATCGATGTAATATTCTTTTAGAGCAGTGCTCGGCACTGGTCTATCTTTTGTGCATAGGAAGAGTGTCGGATATTATACATACATGCATCTTGCAAAATTTGAAAAAAGTTGCATAAATAAATAATATTTTGCCAAAATATTTCAGTGTTAAGCAAGAAAACCTGTCCGTACAGAAAGCGACTTCCTGTCTGTGGTCTCACACACATACGTTTCTATTTTGAGTCAAGCACTGTTTCAGAGTAATAAACCTAATCTAGCGGTATTTTAATTTTTGGATGCCTTCCAAATTATTTGGATTTGTCAAGATCCTCAAAAAATAATAAAAAAAAAAAAAAAAACAGATGAATTGTTCATTTCTTTAAATTTAGAAATAAAAATAGTCACAGTGGACGAAATCCAGAGAATATGATAGTTGGACAACCAATCAAAACCTCGATAAAATCAAGGAAGTGATCGAGATAGACCGCCATAGTAGCAGTCGTACCATCACCCGGCAGCTAAATATCAGTCATATGATCGTTCAAAGGCATTTGAAGAAGCTTGGCTAAACAAAAAAAAATCGATATTTGAATGCCACACGAATTGACACAAAAAAACCTCATGGACCGAATTTCCATTTGTGAATCGCAACAAAATCGATCCGTTTCTGAAGCAAATGGTGAATGGCGGCGAAAAGTGGGTCACTAACGACAAAGTGAAGTGTAAATTGTCGTCGGTGAAGGATGGCGAAGCGGCTGAAACGATTGCCAAACCCGGATTAACGGTCAGAAAGGTTTTGCTGTGTGTTTGTTGTGATTGGCAGGGAATCATCTACTATGAGTTGCTCCTCAACTTATACCCGATCTCATTTGTCTTCTGTTTAAAAGAAAAATGGAATGACCAAAATATATTAAATTTTATTCATTTTTGTCGAGCTATTCCCTATAAACTGCCATCAGAGCGACACATGTGCCTCCAAATAGCTGATAAAAATTTATTTAAAAAGAATGTATGATCGCTAACTTGGTTTTTTGACCATACCGCTTACTTTCAGCCTGCACTCGTACAGCATAATCTTTTTCACTATTTAAAAATATAAAAAATTTGACAATAGGTGAACAAATAGCTGGCCCCTCCTTATGTGAAATATTTTGAAATATTGCATAAGCAACAAATTACCAGTCAAAATAATATAATTGTGGTGCAGCTTTCTCAAATTTTCTTAAGGTTAAAATGTTATTTAAGAAACAATATATTTTTTAATTTGGGTAAGATTCATTTAAAAATTTTTTCTGCATAACATTTATTTCCAATAACTGTTGCATGACGTCATCATGTACAGTCTATTGTGTTTTGACATCTCTCCGGACAGATACTTATCCAAGAAGTCTTTAGTCTCTGAATATAGCAAGTTAACCTCACATCACACCTCAAATTATGAATATTATTGGCATCGAGAGATTGTGCTGCCTATTCCATCACATGGAGCCTATTAGTGAGAAACTATTATCTGTAGAGCATAAATTCTAACAAGAATTTTTACAAATTACCATGGTGATCCTTCAACTTCTAAATTTAATATATTCGTCCAACTTCATAATAAGAAAAACGCCCGTATCACGCACTTGAATTCGCCGTGTCTGAGTAAGTTTTGAAGTTAAATAGTTTATAAATGCCTTTCACAAAAGATACGTTCGTATATATAAAATTTCAGAAATATACTACACAGTTTACCGTTTTACGCATGATTTTATAAGATATTTTAATTATCAAAAATGCAATTTGAACAATTTCTATTGTGATAAAATATCATTTGTGAATTATAACTGAAAATAAACATTTTCGTATTTATGAAGAAGTTTGAGAAATAATTTCACTCATTTCTACATACATATTTATAAGTTTTTTTTATTAATGTATTCCAATTTAGACGCACTAGTATCTAAAAAATGTTACGAAAGTATTTCAGAGCAAAACGTTGGCGTTTATTGCATTGCATTGCTTGGAATCGCATGGCGTTTATGCTAATCAGTTGAACGAAAGAAAAATGCATGCATTCATTGATTTCAAGCGCCTCAAAGCTCGACAATACAAATAGACAAGAGGCGGGCTTATGCGGGGAGGGACTACAACAGCACAGTGCCGCCACGAAGCGCTTGTTCGATGTCTGTCAATCAAGAGTTGGCCTCATGAACTCAACGAATGGGTAGACATATATATATATGCTTTGAAAAATACAAACATTATATAATCTTAATAATCATTTGTTGCTGGTAGTATCTATCACATTGAACGACTTTCTTAGGCGATGATCCGTTTAATATATTTGTATAAAAAAATGCCTAAAGCGAATCAATTCAAATCAAACATAGACAAAATGTCGCCCTATGAAATTTCTTTTATCGAAGCTATTTCATCAACACTCGAGTCAAACACATATCATTGATATATAGTATAGTCGGTCGTTCGGTTCGGTTTGGTATATAAAATAATAAATACTCAAATGCTCATATGTAATCCGGGTATTTGTCGCATAATTCACAAATTCACGACAAGAGATTTAACTTTTCAGTTTTGGAATTTGCTGCGCTGCATGAAATCGAATCGAAGAGTTGCCGACAATGCAAAACCATAACTCAAACTGGACTGAAATCCTTTTAAAGGACCACACCTATTTACACACAGGGAGCCAGAGTAATTGCTGCTACTGAAAAATGTAAAAAATATAAAAAAAATTCCCAGCAAATAAAAAACGAAGCGAAACAAACAGGGGGAGTCCATTCCGTCCGTCCAAAAGCAACGATTTTCGGCGACAAAAGTAAATACACAAGGCAAAGGGCTAAGCTGTTGGTGGTAGTAGCGGTGCGAGTGTATTTTGCACTGTGTGTCGTATATATTTTTAAATGAATAAAATATCAAGGAAAAATATAAAAATTATTTTTATGTTTTTCATATAGTGTGAATATTTTTATAGTCAAAATAAGTAAAAAGGCAGATATTGGTCTGAAATTTGGAATGGTAATATTTAAAATCTAATAAAATTATTTATTAGTAAGAGTCTTCGATTTTTTTATAATTTATGAAAGCAGTCACTCTGTACTGAGATGGTTTCTGTAGACTTGGTTCCAATTATATTTTTTCAACGGTGAATAAGTTATTGATGCGCAAGTGGGATGAAATAGTGATCCTTACAACACATTTCTATTGAAGAAGATGTCAAAAATAGTTTGGTGTTGGCAAATTATAACTCGAAACTGTCTAATATCAGAACAAATAAACCCCATATTTACTTTATGTTCTTACTGAGCAAACCGTTTCGTTGTATTCTATTTGCTGAAATAAAATTTGTTTTAAAAAATCTCCTAAACCGAAGAGTTATAGAGAAATATGTATGTACAATTTTTGTTTAAATAAAATAGTTCCAATATATGTCTAAATTATCGTAATTTTAAAGAGGTTTTGAAGAGTAAGATCTCTCCAGACGAAGCTTTGACATATCATTTTGTACTCGACGAATAATAAAAACCAATGATACTATTTGTGGAGTCTTCGATACATTAGCTCCAAATGCTGCTTGAGATGAATGCCGTCTCGACCATCAATTGAGTAAGCGAAGGCCAAAAATCCACGATGCTTTAAATAAATAAAATCTTAATAGGTGGATTGTGAGTCCAACAAAAATGCATGGATTTTAAATCTAGTCAAAAAATTTGCTTCCCAAGAATGTAAGGTTTTACTTTGTGTTGTTCATTTCACTGTATATCCTAAGGACGTAAAAGTTAAATTAAAAAATATTGAGTTTGTCTATTTTCCCCTAATATGTCTTCGATATTTCAGCCAACGAATAATAAAAACCAATGATACTATTTGTGGAGTCTTCGATACATTAGCTCCAAATGCTGCTTGAGATGAATGCCGTCTCGACCATCAATTGAAGTAAGCGAAGTTGTAGGCGCAGTAATCTCGGGCAAAAATTTACTCTTCTGCGTTTTTGTTTCCATATACATTATGGCCTCTTTTCGTAACATAGGTTAAAATATGTTTAAGAAATCCCCAAAAATTACAAATAAAAATAGAAAATGAAGAAAAAAGTCTAATCACTAACAAATTTACAACATTTAGAATCCAGATGAGAAGGTAATGGATGTTTTGCCAAGATTGATTTAGAAATATGATATAGACGACATCTTTAATGGCGAGCAAACAGGATTGTTTTTCAAATGCTAGTCAAATAGATCTCAGGCATTTAAAAATGTAAAATGTTTCGGTGGGAAACAGAGCAAAGAGGGAACAACTAGCATGGTCGCAAGCAATATGATCGGAATATAGAAAAGGCCAAAAATCCACGATGCTTTAAAAGAAATAAAATCTTAATAGGCGGATTATGAGTCCAACAAAAATGTATTGATTTTAAAGCTAGACAAAAAATTTGCTTCTCAAGAATGTAAGGTTTTGCTTTTTGTTGTTAATTTCACTGTGTATCCTAAGGACGTAAAAGTTAAATTAAAAAATATTGAGTTTGTCTATTTTCCTCTAATATGTCTTCGATATTTCAGCCAACGAACCACGGCATTATCCACAAACTAAATAATTTTGCTACAAGTTATTTGAAACTTAAGCAAAGTTTTACAACGGCAGGATCTTTGATTGATGGTATACAGACTCATTGGAATGAAGATGACTTTCTTCCATTATCCGATTTGGCTACTACTAATGCATAATTTAAAGACTACGTCTGTGTTAATATTGGTTTGCTCATCAGGGACAACGGGACAACCCATCCGATGAAGATATTCTCTGAAATTTTCTGGAGTTCAGAATATCTCAGGTATGTATTTTATGATTATATGCCCATCCATACTTATTTGAATCCAATTGCCTAATAAATTATGTGATGTATGTTACTTCTATATTTACAGATTCAAAGAACGATGTAGAAGAATTGGCTGATTCTAATGCGGTGGTACCTACATTTAAGCAAATTTCTTCAACATTTTACGTTTTCTGGAGATGAAGAGCTACATACCGACTATTGTGTTTGAAGCTTTAAATGTTTTAGAAGATATTGTTTACGAGTAGAAATGGAAGAGTGTCATCCGAACAAAAATTATTTCAAATAAAAATTTAAACAAAAAAATCATCATTACTGTATAACGAATGTCCTATATAACGAAGTGCTTTTTTGGCCCCTTGAGGATTCGCTATAGGGAATTTTGACTGTATACTCTATTTATAAATGATATGGAAGGAACATTCGAAATAATAATAAATTAGTATAGACGTTCAATATTAAACAATTTAAACTGTACAAATTTGAAAAGGTGATTCTTTATTAAATGGTATGTAAAGATGAATTAAGAAATAAATTATCAAATGGCGACGCCACGGAAATCGTAATAGTACCATGGAAAAATAAGGAACTTTGAGAGCTACAGCCACATTGCAAATTTTATTAATTTTTTCGTTAAATATTATAATAAAACAAACAAGTATTTAAATAAATTAATAATGAAAATCAATACAATAATAAAAAAAAAAAAACTTTTTTTAACATATATGTTTGCCAAGAAATATGGGGGTTATATATATATTTTTTACAAATACATATTGTAGAATTCAAAACAGACTGTACTGTCTATAAGGGTGCTACTGGTTACCTAGGCAGAGAACAAAAATTTCCAACAATATATAATGAAGATAAATCAATTAATTTTTTGTATAGAATTCAAATTGGCACAAAATTTACATAAACCAATTCGATTGTAGAGACTCATCGACTGTAATTGCTGCAAAATATACGTAATATTCTATAATATAAAATAAATTTTTGTATAATTTCTAATTAGTATATGCTCCACTGTGCAGTGGTGGCGGGTTTCATGTTATTGTTGTGTTTTTTTTCCTTTTCTTACACTACGCAAACATATGCTTATATGTCATTGCTGTTGTTGTTGTTTTTGTCGCGGCGGGTGTTTGGCTCAGGTGATAAAATGAGCAGCAGAAAGGTGTACAAAACAAACGACATGAGAGGGGCATATGCATTTCAGCAAAAAGGGTTTTTATTTCACATATTTTATTAATGTTAATGGTTTTTTTTAACGTACCTTTTCGGCAGATTGGCAACAACAAAAGCAGCCAACAAGTTTTTCACTTTTCCTTATATTTTGAAGAAAAATATATGTTTTAAAACAACATACGCAGCAACCAAAAAGCAATAACAAAACGAATGCGGCTATTTGACCCCCAAGTAGGGCGTAGTATGTTATTGTTGTTGCAATAGAGGCGTGAAGGCAGCAATTTGGCAGCACAAATATTTCTGCTTATTCTGCACGTTGCAGAGCATTTATTAGAGAATATTTTATTCGATGCAATTAGAAAAAAATTATTATTTTATTTATTTTTATTTATTACTTCTCCATACACATTCTTATTTTTCTTTTACGAGCAGAAGAACAACAACAACAACGCCACTAACAGCATCTCTCTTTTTCTTCAATAAACACACACACGACGCACACTCGCAAACATGCACACACAGAAACACTCACACAGAGTTACGCGCAGTAGAATATTTTTCTTTTTCACTTTATATTTATTTTCTTGTTTGGAAAAGAACTTTTACGGCATAAAATAAATTTGCGTTTAGCTCTTAAGTGAGCGGCAATAAAACGTTCAAAGGTTTTTCTTTTTTAATATTACTTTCTGCGTTTTTTATATTTAAACGCGAAAACAGCTTTTCAAGCCAGTTTGTTATTTTTTTTTTCTTATTTCTTTGCAGACAAAAATATCTTCAAAAGTGAAACACGCGACGCGCTGCCAAACCGATGCGAACCGACACAATTGACGGCTATAATACAAATGAAGCGTTTGCTCTCTACTCTACGCTCATTCTACTCTTTTCATTCCTTTTTGCTGTTTTCCTTCACCAGAGAAAGAGATAGTACGATAAACGGTTATAATGTTTTGTTTCATTTTAAAATACGAACACGTTTGACGATGGTGCCCACGATGCTCGACAATGTAAACACCAGTGTTCGACAAACTTAAACGGTGTTTGACGATGGTGCCGGCACCATCGTCAAACACAAAAACTGGTGTTTACACTGTCGAGCATCGTGGGTTCGACTCTCGTTCCCCGTTATGAACCGTTTTAGCTTTGTCCGAACCCATTATACTGTTATTTCTTGGCCTGGTGTGGGTGTTTGTTTTTATTTATCAATTAAATTCTTAATTTAATCAATTTAATTAATTAAAATCAACTAAATTGCGTGGGTTAATTTTTTCAAGTGTTTTTATTGTGTTTCTACCTATTTTCGAGGATTAACCTCCTGCCTGTATTTATGCTGCTGGTAATTGTGAGTATTGTGGTGTTTCTGTTGTAAAGTCCGTCCGATGAATACAATGGCATTTAGTAGTCTGACTATATACAAACAAAATTGCAGTCCTCCTCCGTCACCATCTTTGGTGGAATGCCAAATTAAGGGAAGTAATTCCATATGGGCTAAATTGCACGTACACCACGAATCTATTGCTCTGCAAATTAGGTTTCAAAAAAAGTATTACTTATACTGCTTACAAGATCCCACAATCACTGGGGGAATCTTTTATATTGGAAAGAGTTGTGGGGACAGGCCCTATGACCATTTGCAAAAGGCACTGCGTGCCAAAATGGATAAAGGAATCTTAACAAATCGTAGCAGTGAAAGGCGATTCGGCCATTCCTATAATAAACTGAATTATATCTGGGATAAAGGGCTGGGTGTGGGCTTCCACTCTTCTATAAGCCTAGAAGTTGAAGCATTGGAGTCGGCTGCAATACATGTTTTAAGTCCACAGTTAGCCAACATTAAGTTAGGCTGTAAAAGAGGTCCAGCTCAAGACTGGAACCACGACCAAATGGTAGATGTAGGTAATTTTGTTGTTCATACTTTGATCCCATTAGATTATTATATAAAATTCAATGCCTTTTTTTGCTTATTTATGCAATAATTATTAGACGAAGTATTAAGAAATCGTCGCCAATTGGGCTAATTAAAAGCGCCGTGCAGCCACAATTTCTTCATATCCTGCAAAAAAAAAACCGTGCGGAGCAATGGAGCGCTAAACGGCGTCAAATCGCGTCCCAGAATGAAGTAACATCTAGTCAAAACCGTAGCCCAGTTAAACCAATTGGATATTAAGTTACTGCAACTGCGTAAATAATTCTGTACAGACGACCATTCGCATAAGTGCAAAAAGGTAGAAAATGGCTACTCTTTGCAACACGTTGATTAAATACGTTAATACTTGAATCTCATCCATATATATGTAAGTATAATTCTGGTATTTCAGTAAAAAAAAAAAAATATTAAAATAAATATAAAAAAAAAAAAAACCCCTATAACCAAAAACATTGCCCCACCACGCAAAACTGACAAAGATGATTGTTATATTTTACAGAAGTTTAAGCAAAATGTTCTACAAAATGGCGGATCGGTTGCCAAAAGAATTGATGTCAGTGAAAGAACAGTTCGTAGACTTCTTAAGGAAGCCAATTGGCACATATATTGGCAGAGTTATACCACAAATAACTTCACGCAATAAGTCAAAACGCTTTGACTTATCCAAAAAATATGTTGGTCATTCTGGAACAATGTTTTGTGGAGCGATGAAAGCTCTTTTGAGTTTCTTTGGTTGGTTTGAAATCTTCATGCAAACGTGAGAGATTTTAAGCCAACCAAAGAATGTTTCCGTGACACCGGGAATTGAAATTTGGTTGGAATGAAGTGACATGCCCGATTATTTTGGAGAAACGCCTGAAGCTAAAATACAATCGATACTGTGGCATGCCTGTATATTCTAATTATGTAGAACTTTCTCTGTATCAGAGATGGACACAGGTTGAGGAAATGAGTGTTGTGGGGTTCACAATACATCATGTTTTTAAAAGAACTTTTGCATTTGTATTTTGGTTGTGCTAAGAGTTTAACGTTTATTACGATACAGAGGCACAAAAAAAGCTTATAATTCACCATCAGTACTAGAGCAATTTGCTTTGCCTATAATGTCATCCACAAATGGCTGGACTGTAGTGTATTCGCTATATTTGAAAATAATGAGTTTAATATGCAAAGAAAATTCTTTGGCAGGTACCATACCGCTTACAAAAATGTTTAATGTATATATCTATATTGGATTTTTAATAATAAATAATTGATTCAATATACAAGAGATTAATTGGACTTAATAATATATTGTGCAATTTATTACATTATCTGAAAATTAATGATACCACAGAAATCACTTATAACACAAACTAAATTAAATAGCAAGCGTGCCAACAAATACTACTTCGTTGTCTACTGTTCGACAACCGTCAGCACTAGTCAAAACTTGCGCAAGAACTGGTGGTGTATTATACGCCGTTTAGTGTCTCTGAACTGTAATGGCCGTTACATGTAATTCGTTCGTCGTTACCCGTTTAAAATTGGACGAGATGCTGTAAAAGCTACAGCGCGACACTCTGATGGTAGATGTGAATGCAAATGGCAGAGTTTATGATGGAGGCGTCGAAAACGTCAGAAAACGAAGAATTAAATTTGCCTGAAGCACGGCCTGTGCTTACTGGTCAAGAGCCTTTGCCATATGTATTCGTTTCGGATGCTGCTTTTGCATTGCGCAAAAATATTTTAAAACAATTTGCTCATACGAAATTGACTACTGACAAAATAGTTTACAACAGAACTCTCAGCTAGGCAAGGGTAAAAGTTAAAAACGCTTTCGGTATTTTGGCTTCTCGTTTTCGTGTTCTGCAGACGACCATCAATTTGAACCCAGATAAGGTAACCACAATTCTACTCGCTTGTTGATTCTTTCACAACTATTTACGGCGCTAATCAAGCGCAGCGATCTTTGGTTCTATAAGAGTTGGCGACGAGTTTAGGTCCCGTATGAACCGCAAGCTGTACGAGCTATACGATGAGGTTGACATAGTCAAGTGCATAAAATTTGCACTGGGCTGGGCACCTCATTCGATTGGATAGAAGAGCTCCAGCACGCATAGTTTACATGGGGGGACCCAAACTTGATTGGTGGACGCCGGATTAGATGACGACCGGGTACTCGATAGAAGGACCAGTGATGAAAACGACTGGCGCATAAGATTATGGAGGCTGGCGCATCTTCCTAGACGCGGCCTATCAGTGAATCCGTATATGGCTTCAGCCTATAACACAATACAATCCTCTATCCGATGGAAAGGAGACTTATTCCGCGGTGGCGAAATTGTGGGCTTTATCGCCTCCGAGTAGGTTAAGAAAATGACTCCTCTCAGTGAAACCTGTTCATCCGTAACCAGATTCCATGTTCTCCGGGTTTAAAACCCTCAGTCAGACGCTTGACCTTTTGATAGAATTTTCGAGCAAACGCCGGCCTTTCTTGCGTCTGAAAAGACGTTTCTCCTCTCTCCGTTTCCCACGATATCGTTCTTTAACAGCTCGCGTTGCTCCCGACTGCAGAGTTCGCTGATAGCAAGCGTTCTTCTCTGCAGTAGCAATGCGTCACTCCTCGTCGTACCAAGATTTCTTCACAGGTATTGTATAACCAATGACATCCTTGACAGCCCTATCCATGGAGCGGGTGATATGTTTCCACTGCTCACATAAATCTCGAGAAGACGTAGAGGTTTCCCGGAGCAGTCGTTTGAACGTTATTATACAACATATTTTGCTTAAAGTTGTGAAATGGTTGACAGAAAAAAGTTAGTCCGCCCCTTATCCTTTTGCCCTGTTCATGAGTCTAAAAGTATACATTTTATATTTGGCAGAAACACATCCTGGTACTATCTCATTGCACAGTAATTATCTGCTTTATAAATGGTTTTCTCGGCTATTGTTCAAACTTTCCTTTTGGTTCTTATACTATCATCAAACTATCTTCAAAGGTAAGAGCAATCTTTAGCTCTTTGCGCTGTAGCTTTTCCAGCATTTCGTCTAATTTTAAGCGGGCAACGAGGAAAGAATTACATGCAACGGCCATTACAGTTTAGAGGCACCAAAAAGTCGTATAATACATCATCAGTTCTAGCGCAAGTTGTGACTAGTGTTGACGGTTGTATTATTTGTTTGTACGCTTACTGTACGAGTATTATATTTAGTTTGTGTTGTTAGTGTTTTTTATGTGGATGAACCCTTCAGATAACTCTTTCAGATAATATAATAATTCATTGCACTTTATTTTAAGTCCAATTAATCTCTTTTATATTAAAATAATTATTTATTATTAAAAATTAATTAAACGCGAAAGGTAGAAGCATATATCAGCTGAAGCATACATGACTTCTCAATCTCCTATATTTCTATTATTAATACAAATATTTTATTTAGTAATTCCCACCATTGCGTTGCTTTAATTCGCAACTTTTGATGACATCATACACATAGCTCTGCAAATAGGCAAGCAGATCCGTTGAATTTTGTCTATTGCTTGTATGAGGGGGTGGGGGTTGCATTATTTTCCTGATCTGTTGTAGTTTGGAAAATATTGTAGTGAAATGTGATTTCTTTTTAAGTATTGATATTGAATTTTTCAATTGTATAAATTGGCCAGGTCTTATAGAAATGACCTGCCTTGAACAACATGGTGCTTTTTAGCATTCATACATGTACTGTGTGTTACTGATTGATTATTAGGTTTTTAATACGTCACCAAATAATGCTAAACTAACGAATGTACAAAATGTTTGTCCTACAGGCAAACTAAATTTATTTTCTGTGCAGAAGACCTTCAATACTTGGAGAAATTATGAAATTTCCGATAAATTTACGTCTCTACAAAAGATGGAAAGTTGTGACCAACATATAAACATTGAAGATCCATCACCAAATGAGGATAGATTACGATCACTCAGACCCGTTTGAGGGTCTTTGCTTGACCGCCAGGCTGAAATCAATCATACAGTTACTTAAAATACGATATCGTAACCTAAACATTTGCTTACAATACTACATAATCTAATATAAAAACGTTAAAGACCAATCTCTAAATGAGGAAAGATTACGACCACTCAGACCCGTTGGAGGGTTTTTGCTTGGCCGCCAGGTTGACCGACTGTGCCTCGACTCACAGTTATGGATGTGGTCCAAGGTTTAAGGCGTAACCGATAATTTTTTTCAAATTTCAGCCGCCATTTTCAATTTTTAAAATCTAACTGCAGATTCGTAATCAGTGAAAAATATGATTTATTTTGTAGTATTTTTTGATTTATATTTATTTGTAAGGTGTGAGTCAGGCCGCGAAAGTTTACGCAGAGAACAACAAGTAAATAAAATGGTTTTATGTGTAACACAATCAAGGAAATATTTCGTTATTGCTGAAGCGGCTTTGTAGAGACACAATTTATTGAAGGTCTTCTGCACAGAAAATAAATTTAATTTGCCTCTAGGACTAACATTATGTACAGTCGTTAGTTTAGCATTATTTGGCGAGAATCGTTAAATTAAACGAAACAATCGGTAACACAGTTCCTGAATGATTGCTACAAGTTGCTAAAATCGCAAAATAAAAATCTTAAATATTGGAAAGGAAAATTAAAATCGTGTATTTTTAAAACATGTTTTGGTTAAGGCATTTCGTACAGCAATTTACATTGTCTGAAAAAGTGACTCAGAAACTTATTTTATGTGTTGCTTCTACCATATAAATGTCCAAAACTTCAGGAATGTTTTAGCAATTTAACTGGTGGTACATATCCAATTGAAAAAAGTGTTTTTAAACGAAATCAGATAAGCTAATTAATGCAATATTGAGACAAGAAGATATTGCGGAAACAAAACGTATTCGACTGGAATACTCTTAAACTTCGCTTTATGGGGAGTAACATGCAGTCTAATTGCTCCAAGTTATTTAATGACATCGCTTTTTGATTAGTTAGATTTTAAATTGAAAATAGTGTTTATTAAAATTTTAATTATTAATCATGTCGCGTTTCAGGCGTCAAACAGCTAATACTCGGTCTCAAAAACTTAGAAATAGAAATCAGCAGAATAGAGAAAATATAGAATATTTAGAACAAGCGAGAGAAAGAAATGCCCAGTCGCAAAGACTGCTTAGGGAAAATAATCAACATAGGCAACAGGAGCAGTTAGGAAATTTTTCACGTCGGCGTACGCCAAGGCAGGAGTTAGAAGAATATCGTAGGCAGGAACAGGAGCAAAACACAATCGAGTACGCACGCCGGGGTACAAATCAGGTAAGGGAACAAGAGCAGTTGAGAGATACGTCGCATCGGCGTACGCGAAGGCAGGAGTTAGAAGAATATTGTAAGCATGAACAGGAGCAAAACACAATCGAACACGCACGCCGGCGTACAAATCAGGAGGTGGGTAGGAGTTCGAATGTTTAATAACCTAGATTCTAGATTAAAACAAATATTTAAAAGTCCTAACCCTTTTGGTCGCATTCCAATAATCGTGTTCGGCGATTTGAGGCAGTTAAGACCTGTAGGCGAAAATTGGATTTTGAATCTAATTCCAGAGATCCCTACAGTGTATTGTACACAACAATGTGGAATTTGTTCCTTATCAGGCCTTATGACTGCACAGGACATTCGGCGATTTGAGGCAGTTAAGACCTGTAGGCGATAATTGGATTTTGAATCTAATTCCAGAGATCCCTACAGTGTATTGTACACAACAATGTGGGATTTGTTCCTTATCAGGCCTTAGGTCCCGTATAGTTCGAGAGATAAGTGTGCCCGATGATGATATTCATCTTTTTAGCACTAATGATGGTACCAACTCATATAATACTTTAAAACTGAATTCAATTCCGACAGATGAAATAGTTTCATTAGCTGAAGATTTCAATAAGGGAAATAGTATTGGAGAATCAAGTAGGGCACGAATTTTTGAGTCGTTTAAAGGATTTAAAACCGCAGAAACCCAGAGAACGGCAAAATATATAATGACTGTTACTAAAAATATGTACTTCAGATGGGTTAGTTAATGGAGCGACAGGCATTTTATGACAAATAGATTTCGACAGAAACAGTCATCCAATAGTTCTACGGATCGATTTTAGTGAAAATAATGTAGGAGCAGTAGCACGCTCAAAATGTAGGAATTTAGTCGATCCATCGTGGACCCCAGTTTCGAAAGCTCTGTAACGTGACCGATTACCATCTTTGAATATAACGATCAAAAAGATAATCGGAGCAAGACCGATATAAGTCATGCTATTCACCTATCATGAAAGCACCAATCTGTTCTGTACTGAAGGCGTTTCAAAGTGAATGAATTGGTTCACAAAGCATTTTTGCTGTGCATATCTCAATGCGGCTCATGGTGATGAGGGGTACATGAGATCAGCTCACCAACGATCTCACTTTCTGTTATCTAAATTCTCGAGTTTAACATCCTGTGTTTTCTTTTCATGTGAGTTTTCAAAAAAATAAATAAAGATTGTCAGAGCGAGTACTTTTGCTATCTATGGTCTTACCCAACCCTGAGGGCAGACGGAGCTAGAGCCTGGAAGATCGATGACAGAAGTTGACCGCTGCGAACCAAATAGGTTACATAACAGCTCTTAGAAGCTTTCAATATAGAAATAATGAAAATATTAATATAGATCGTAGGCAATTTCCAGTTGTACCTGCAGAAGGTACATACAACAAGGTGGTGATTCACACTAACGGTCGAATGAATCGATCTTCAATATATGTAGCATGTAGAAGGGCAACTAGTGCATCTGGGCTATATATTATAGGAGAATTTAACCGCCCTGCTCCACCTCTAGAAACAGATGAAGTTCTACAAGAAATATAAAAAATGCGATCTATCAAGTTACTTAAAACACATTTTGAGTATTTAGTAAATAGCCCAAATTTTAAAATAATTTTCCTTAATACACAAAGCCTTCACGGCCATATCACCATTATTCAGTCTGATAAGCTTATGCTTTGTGCATCTAATTTTTATCTTGACAGTAAAGTAGCTTGCTCTGATTCATAGATATGTTTGGACTCCCGCCTTCTTTCGTTAATTGGATAAAATCGTACCTTCTAGGTAGGTCTCAAAAAGTATTATTCAATAATTGTTTATCGGAAACTATTGTTGTATTTTCTGGAGTTCAACCAGGCTGTAAGCTGATGATGTTAAATTATGTTTGACGTATTATGATGTCTCCCAAGTAGACAATTCAGACAGATTTGAATTCCCTACATGCTTGGAGTTCAGCAAACTATCTTAATCTTTGTAAATGTATGACGTTTCATCGCAGAAAACCATTTACAATGACATACTTTTTCAATATTCATAATCTTAGCAGGGAGTTTAGTATAGATTTTTAAAGACTGTAACTGTTCTTTGCATTTAGATGCTTCTAGGCAGAGCATCGCCAAAGGGTTTTCTGTGCAGAAAAAAGGGTTCTAGTATATAAAACTGTTTTAGATGTAACACAATCTAGGAAATATTTCGCTATTGCCAAAACGATTTTGTCGCGAAACAAATTATCTACTGCACAAAAAATAAATTTAATTTGCCTGTAGGACTTGTAGTTTTTTTATTTTTGATTTATATTTATTTAATATGATTTGTAGGAAGTTGTGAGTCAGGCCGTGAAGGACTACGCCGATAATAGTAAATAAATAAAATTGTTTCCATGTAGATAAATGGAAGGAAACTCTCACTATTGCTGACGCAGTTTTGTAGACACAATTTATTATAATTTCTCCAAGTGTCACCTTCACCTAACATTTTGTACAGTCGTTAGTTTAGCACTAATTGGCGAGAATTGTTAAATTTAACAAACAATCGGTAACACAGTTCCTGAATGATTGCTACAAGTTGCTTATCCAATAAAAGAAATTCCACTTGTTAAGTACTATTAAATTGAAGTAGAAATAAGTGCTATTGAATCAATATCGGTTAGCAGTCCATTCCGAAAACTTTTGCTCCATTTTAGACAAATATAATAGCGATTTTGATAGAACTTTCAGACAATGTATTTAGCAATGGTCCCATTATATATAAAAATGAGATTTATGTATGTAGATTCCCTATAGACTCCGAAACCGTTGAACCGATTGAGCTGAAATTAACAGACAAACTTCGGGTAGGTCACGCAAGTAATCCAGTTTATTTTGCCCAAAATTCACACCCCACTCCCCCGTATCTGTAGCATATTTACTGCTCTGTGTATGATGCCATCAAACATATCGTATGCAGTTGGGCGAATTAAAGCAACGATAATGGTGCGAATTACAAACTAAAATATATTAATATTGAAAATGTAGGAGATTAATAAGTCAATAAATTAATATATGCATCTACCTTTCCCCGCACACTCTTGTGAAAGTACTACGAAGAAAATTGTTTATGTTTATTGTATATGTTATTGAATTTTAATAATGAATAATTATTTTAATATAAAAAAAAATTAATTGGTTTATTATATTATCAACACAAACTAAATACAATTAGTTCACCTGCACAACAATCGCGCAAGCAAATACTACTTTTTCGTTTTTTTGACCTACAACCGTCAGCACTACCCACAATTTGCGCTAGAACTGATGGTGTATTATACGACTTTTTGGTGCCGCTGAACTGTAATGGTCGTTACATGTCAGTCTTTCGTTGAGGTGGCATGGCTACAACGCCTGTTTTAACTTATACCTCCTTTTATTCGTGAGAGATCAACTTTGCTACATCAAATGGTAAAAGTCCATGTTTTAGAATTGGTGATATGTACTTTAAAATGAGTTACTGGAATAGCGACAGCGCAGTAGGAGTACGAGTGAGGTTCAACTGATTTAACAAATAAAGGCGTAATCTCTTTCTCTCACCTTTATTGATAGTTCTATAAGAAGCACAAGGAAATTTTGGACCATTGCCGAGAAAACCATTTATAAAGCAGAAAATATTAGTGCAAATACTTTAGATTCAAAAGGATAACAGTTTCAAAGATATCGACAAAGGTTCAAAATATGTGAATATGTTTACGATTCCCGATGGAACAACTGGATTCATACAACTACTTAATGTTTACACGTTTACGCCGTGGAAAAACTATCCAAAACAATTTTGTGATATTATTATCACATGATCCAGTCATTGATTCATAATCAATTTTCGTCTTCAAGATTTGTAAACGTTTCAAATATGCTTGGTGGAAGAGTGAGAAATCTGAAAAGCTCCAGGGTTGATGCAACAATTGTGATTTTTTTAGTAAAATCGCAATTATCAAATGGTCCGTATACAAGAGCGTATCCACAAAGGCAGGACTGACTTTTTAGTAATCGGTTAAAGGACATGCGATTGAAAAGTGAACCAAATGTATTAAAAACAAAAGGACATTCAATGTGCTTAAACAAAAAATAGTCACTTCTCGGATTGCGTACTAGACCATCGCCACTGAAATGGGTCACGAAGAGTTCGCTTTATTTGCCACTGATTTTTTTTGAAAATCACATCCTCAATAGCTCAATTAGAACCGCACTTTTTGGAATTGGTCTTACATGTACAACGATCTTACGAATCGACTCTCGCAGGAGACATCAAAATAGCTTGTTAATATTTATTTCACGATCGAGCTTGATATACACTTGAGATGCTTTGTAAAAACATTAAATTTACAACTTGTAACATTGGTTTCAAACTACTAAAAAGGGCTTTGCATTATCTTACAATACTATATCTAATATATGCATATTTCAAAGTACTTGTATTCAAGTAAAATAATAATTTAACAATTGTTTCTACTTTGATATAACAAAAGTTTCAAGCAATCTGTTTGGAAGATCACGCTATGGTGATGCTATGGGCATTAAGTTGGGACCATATCCCTACGCATTTGCCAAGGAAGAGAAACCTATTCGAATTGAGGATGCTAACCGACGTTTATTAGAAAATAAAAAATTTAATTTCTGTACCACAAATGGATGCAAAGAAATGTTGAATTTTTTTATTGCTTATAGGAGGGATTTGGACCGAACTTAACAGGATTACTTTCCTCGAATTTTGTTTATCGATTATATGGGAGCGGGGCATTACTCCATCCGTAGGATAGTTTTACGATGACTATACACTGCGCGGGTGTGTACGCAATGATTTCCTAAAGTTTCACGGAGATCGGATGAATGGTGTAGGAATATTTAAAGGTCATACAAACATTTATTTATAAACAAGGATTGTCTAAAAATTTCCAAACTTTTTTTCCAGGGCATTTTCTGTTGGCGCCACTTGTAAGTGAAGATCTGCGTTGGAAAGCGACATCTTTCATTGACATTCTCTTCCAAATATAATGACATTTGGAAAAGTGGAAGTGGAGTTATAGCGTCTAATGTAGCAGTATTTTTTGTCATCTGTGCAAACTGAATGTTGGACACAGAGCCAATGTTAAGTTTTCTTTTAAACTTTGTAAAACTTTTACCAAAACTCAGGAATTGATGAAACAAGTTAATGGGAATAATTGCCCATCTTTTATCACTATTTATATATGGTATACAGGGCTTAAAGACGGTAGTGAAGACTTGAATGATGACAAACGTTCTGGTTGAAATATTCAGTCAACGAACAAAAAATCAATATTGCGCGTGAATTCATTAAAAATGAGCCGAAATCGTCATTGCGGTTCATGGAATCGAAATTGGGATTGTTCAAAGACTCAATCCATCGCATTTTGGTCGATCATTTGGGTTAAAGGAAAGTGTGTGCACGATTTGTTCCGACTCAATTGAAAGACGAGGAAAAGGTGCTTCGTATTCAACATTCGAAAGGCATTATTAAAAATGACGAAATGGATCAAAACTTCCTTTTCAACATCGTTACTGGAGACGAGACATGGTGTTTTTAATACCACCCTGAAACCAAGCGTCAAAGTGCCTGGTGAACCAAAACCCAAAAAAATCACATTTGGAAAAGTCAAAAGTGAAGCCAATGTTTCTAAGATTCGAAGGGCATTATTCACGAAAAGTTCGTTCCACCGGGCCAAACAATTAATGGACCATTTTATTTTGGTGCTATGAGGCGTTTGCTCCGTCGTATTCGGCCAGAATATCGCGAAGAAGGAAGTTGGTGATTGTTGCTCGATAATGCGTCATCTCATCGATCGGCACTTGTGACCGATTTTTTGACCAAAAATCGCATCTTGACCATCAACCACTCACTATATTCGCCTGATTTTGCACTGTGCTGATGTGGCCATCCAAAAGACGTGCACCGACGTCGTTAAGGTCATTCCGGCCAACGAGCTAAAACACTCAATTGAAATGTTATTGGGTCGGGTTTTTTGTGTCAAAACGACTGCAGCAATCTAAATTGCTAATTTCGCAAGTTGAAAGACTTTTTGGGGGTTTTAGACGCCTCCTTCTATCCTATATATATATTTATTTTTACATATTTTTTATTCCTTTTGGTTACAAGTTTTAGAAAGTTTGACCAATCTAGTACTTGATACACCCATATACCCAACATGTGCAAAGCATAAAACCAATCCCCCTTGATTATTTAATGCATTACGCCGCTGACTGATTTAAGTCTGCATCACTTTTATCTTCTTCTGTTTTGTTCTGCTTCTCCTACAATCACACCACATATGCGATTTTCATCCCCACTCTTACCGCACGTCTTCAACAACGTGTTCATCAACACATGGTGACATTGTTTGCCGCCCTCTCTCAAACGACTTCCCTCGCTCAGTCGCTCATTCATACATTTTAGTCATTTCAAACGGTCGCCGAGAAGAACACAACTAAATTTTTTTTTTGATCTGCGCGCGGCGCTTTTTTTGTTGTTGTTGTCTACTCTGCTCACGATTTCTGGTCAGGAAAATCAACGGAAAGTCTCAGAACGTTGCCTGAAAGAAAAGCGAGTGTAAATGTGAAATGGTCTGCTGCTATTTGTGAAAAATAACGCGCGGGCATCATCGCATCATCGTGGAAATCTATATAAAGCCCAAAATCACGAAAAACGAGCGATTTTTCCCCCGGACTTGACAAAAAATGTGCGCCATTTCAACGTCCCGTATGGACGCCGTCGCTGCTGTTGTTGCAAGCGCCTCGCCGTCGTCATCATTATTGCCATCATTGTGGGCTGTCGCTGGCCATTCGCAGCGCAGCTCATAAAGAAAAGTAATAAATTTATTTATACATAAAAATTTTCTCTATTTCAATTCGAATGAATGCAAATGAAAACGTTTTGCCCGATGCGGCGTAAATTCAATTTGCAGTGCCACAAAGCAGCAAACAGCAAAGACGACAACATCAAAGTTCGAGAATATAAACTACTGATCCTCCGTCTTCATTGCATTGGACCGAGTGTATACTGAAGCTTCTACTTTTTCTTAAAATTTTTTTCTCTTTAAACATCATTTGATGATACACACAAAGCATGCAGATTTGGCTACGTTTTCAACTCTTCTTCAAGGTAATATTCGTGCTGTCAACAATTGTCGCAGTTACAGGTGAGTACACTGAACCCCCACTGCCGTGCGATTCTTTGTTAGCGTTTATAATCTATTATTGCAACTTTTAGATTGTTGTTCTAGCCGAATCTTATTGCTGCGCGAACACACACTGAAAATTGTGCAACACAATTTTCATAATCACCTGCACGAGCATGCACACGAACTGCAACAACAAATTGAACATCATGTTGCCAATTTGGTAACACAAATGGAGTTCAATAAAACGCAGCCACAGCTCACGCAGGATTTACCAGCCACATCCATGGACGAAATGCCAGAAACGACGACGGCAGTACCTACTGATGATATGCCGCCGTCGGGCCTAGATAGGCCTCCACTACCAACAATACCATTGGAAAGCAGCACAGCTCCACCTAAAGTCGTCGAAACTTCCGCGAGCGAAGCTGCGGCAGATGAAACCACTGGTGCTGCAGCATCAGATGTGCTCTTTGTGAGCCCCGGTCCGCCAAAGTTCAACATGTCCGATATGTATTTTACCATAATGCGTGATGTACTATCGCTTGAGTGTAGTGGACATTATTTGACGGAATTTTGTTTGAACCGTGGTCGCTGCTTTCGCTATCCAGTGGGAAATCATAGCTTTTTCTCCTGCGAGTGCGCCGATGGCTATATAGGCGAACGGTGTGAATCAAAGAGTTTAGACGGTGAGTATATGAAGCTCTGTAGTAGAAAAAGACTGTAGATTATATATAATATGATAATATGCCTAAGCTGATAGGCTTTTAAATTTTCAATATTTCACTTTTGCGCTCCGCGTGTCATAGGAACATGCAAGCATGTATTCTGTATCATTTCTTCGAGATGCGGCGATCTAGCCAAATAATTTTGTCAGAGCTTTGTAAAGAGCTTAAATTGTAGGACCTTAATTTGCAACGAATCATGCTAGAATTTTTTATGTAGACATATAATGGTCTGATCCATCGTAGAGTTGTACATGAAGTATTCATGTGAATATATTCTTGATCAAAATAAATCAGTCAATCTGTCTGACATTTTATATGTGTTTTGAGGTCTCCAAGACTAAAAGACAATTGACTTTGAGTTTGGATATTTCGAATCTCTTTAACCAGATAAATATAAATGCCAAAATCTGTGAGTATTATATCATCATTATAAACCACTTTGGTCAAAATCGAACCGTTAATAATTATTGCACCCATGTAAACCACAAAAGGAATAAATATTGTCGAATATGCTCGGCTTCGAGATAACCTATATCCTATTCAATTTACCTTTTCCTATGTACAAAAAATATCGCGGTACCAAGCTCTGCTTAAAATCGAATAAAATATTTCATATAGATTTATATCGAACCACTAGAAAGGGTAGCCACCATACAAATCTGACTCCCCTCCTGGAGTTTTTATAAAAAAATTGTGTTGTTGTGATTGTTTTTAGCTTGAAACGACTAATTTGGTATATCTTATACTAATTTAAATAAATATTCTACACGGATCCAGATAGGAATTCATCGCCTATACAAATTGAAGTTTCAATGTGGGTATCTCGAAGTCGAGCACACTCGACTGCAGCGTTTGTTCTTGTTTCTGTGTGGTTTCGTAAATGACTGTAGTTAGGTGGATACTATTTAAATATTAGGGCTTTTAAAAACCAAAATTCATTAAATTATGAGTATGCCCCCCGAAGTATGTAGTAAAAAAATTATCTATATAGGATCGACTGTGCCAATACATCTCAAGCTGTCCATTTACATGTTAGAGTGAATGTCAAGTTCCAAAGCGCGAATATTATAATCCTTATACATGTATATATTTTTTTCGAGTATTTAATTCGGTTGCACCGAAGTAAACATTTTTTTTTTCACTTGTAACATAAATTTTTCACCTTTTCAGAACTCTACGAACGCACACCCGCGCTGGACGACGCCAAACCCAAGGTGCTAATGGCACGCATTGTCTTCTCCTTTCCAATGCTCCTGCTACTCTCTACGATCTACATGCTCTTTGGTGCATTCTTCGTATTCCGTACGCCGCATAGTACACAGCACGCAATCAATTATCGCTCCCGGGTTGGCATCTTCGCTAGCTAGCGTAATTAAGGCGTGGCACTTAGTGTGTAAATTACTTGGACGTGTTTCGCATCTTGGAACAAGATTTGTACTGCATTTGAAAGCTCTTCAAGCTTTGGGTGTACTTCTGCGCGCAGATTATTGTATTAGAAAACAAAAAAAAAAAAATTTTGTAGTTTTGGAAACACTTTGTTTCGAATTGTGCATTCTTCGAAGAATCGCTTGCTTCTATAATTAACTTAATTAACAAACTTAATTAGCATAAATTTCTTTATCAGTAAGCATAATTTAGTTGTTGTCTACTGAAGCTTCAGTACTTAATGTCAAACAATTAATTTTTTTTTGGTAACACTTAGTTACAAGTTAGCTTTAATACAATTTTTTCGTAACACTTTGTTACCATTTAAGTAGTTTTGTATTTAATTAATAATTATTATTTGTTTTTTGTAACACTTAGTTACAGGCTAGCGTGTAAATAAATTTTTTCTTTGTAACACTTAGTTACTTATTAAGCTTTTTTGTAGTAACACTTTGTTGCAAATTATTTAATGCGTAGTATTTGTAGTCGTTAATATTTCAAATATATTAAACTGGCCAGTTTACTAATAAACTATTTTACAAATAACTGAATTTATTTCTTACCGCAAATAGTAGTGTACAAGTTTCATTTAATGAATTATAATGTTAATTCTTAAAACATAAACTAAATTAGTCAGTTTTGGCTTAAGGTTGTTCAAATCTAACAGGAAGTCTCACTCAGGCGTAAAATATCAAGTCCCTAAATGGATTTTTACCCGGATAACGAACACAAAATATTGTGTATGAGGTATAACCATGTGCTTAAGCGGAACTCAAAAGTGCAGTGCAGAGACTTATTGTCTAGCATTATTTTGGATGCAACTGGAGGCTAATAAATTTGCAGTGAACAGAGAATGAAGAACCGTTGCAGCAAATGTCAAAACAATCAACTCGAACTTCGACCGTAAAATGGCGGCAAGGTAAGACTTAAGCACAAGGTACTGAGTCGGTGGGAGGAGTGACTGCAGAGTCTGTAATCCTTCATGTCATACTCGGTCAAATGCTTTCTGAACATACAAAAAGACAGCAGAGATGTACAGCTTAATTTCAAAGATGCCGAGGAAATGCTGAACAACTCGATTAACTTGTTTTGAAATAACATGTTTTGCCTGAAGCTAAACCTATGCTCCAACAAGGAGCGATAGTTTAAGTGAATTTATAAAATAATAGCTGCACCCGGCATGCTTCACTAGGGTGCAATAGTTATTTTCTTACTTAAATGGCCGTCAACCGTATTCCGTATTCTTCGCCTGATCTCCAGGCTGACGTTGTTGTTGCTGGTTATCTCGGATCCAAGATAGACGAAGTTTTCTACAACTCTGAAGTTGAAATTCTGTATCGTCACTGACCGTCCAAGACGCGATGACGGAGTGCAAGAAGACACCAAGTACTTCGTCTTGTCCTCATTCACCACTAGACCTATGCGCCGAGACAGTTTTTCAATCTCTGAGAACGCCTTGCTGACTCGCCGTTCCTGCGTGCCGATGATACTTCCTTTCTTCCTTCCATTTTCTTTTGTATCAAACTGCATTGAAAATGAAAATTATAACCAATTGATCTATCTTGATTTTATTTGAATTTGAAAATTGCGCCATTTTATTAACGGTCAGCTTAACCGTTTAAACTTTAAAGTTTGGTAATACACCATAGCATGTTGAACAACTGGTTTGTGTCTCTACTGGACTCTACGATGTGGTGTGTTTGGTTGTTGTATACAGTTTGGTGAATTTGTTGAATATACAATTGTGCGCTCAATTGCTTTACAAGTTTTAAAAATGTAAACAAAAACAGCTGACTGCATAGCTTATACACAGAAAGTTTAAGCTGTACAGCATAAAATATACAGACGTAGAATAATATGCATGTGGAGCAGAATTAAACACATTATTTAAGTGCTAATCGAACTTTTTTAGAAGTCGTGTACATTTCTGTTTTGCACTGATTCAAATGACAAATTAATAAACAAAAAGCTTCATTAGTGCGAGCGAGAAAGCTTCATATTCACAGTGATTGGCACTTTGCACATATGCTGTTAGCAGCCCAGCGCATCCAAACTGTAGACAGCTGATTTTTGTTTTGCACGGGTTCGATGCAGCTCGCCTTGCCGTTACTTTGGTTCTATCATAACGCGAATGGTTGTATCGCCGGTCGGTTGGTTGCGCTTAAGTGGAGCTTTTTTTTTTGTGTTGGCATCGCGTCTTCTTCGTTTGGCGTCTTTCGACGTCGTCGTTGTCGCTGCTAAATTCGCGTATTCTTTTTCAATGCAATAATAAATAATGTTGATTATTGACATTTTCGCACGTCGCTAGCGATTACAATTGAAAAGCGGACTAATTGAACCGTTTTTACTCCATATATAATGGCGGAGTCGTCGTGAGATCGATATATTGTCCATATATTCAATGAAAATTACTTCAAAATAATCAAATTTGCCGGTGAAGACTATCTCTAAATCGAATGCGTGCTTAAGTGTAAGTGAAACAAAAAATAAAATGTAAAGGCAGGCAGTTAACACAAAAAGCCGTTACGCATCTTCAAAGAAATGCAAAAAATCGAAATGAAATGCAAAGCATTTTGCAATGAATTAAACAAAGTGAAATAAAAATAATAAATGTGAGTGAAAAAGAAAAAATACGAAAAAAAAAACCCAAAGGAATGAAAAATTCCTATAAAGTTTTTAGTGTGCATAAAGAGAAGAGTAGCGAAGAGAAGAGCGGCTGTAATCCCAGCTGTTCCGTCTGTCTGCTCCATCTGTCCCCCAACCCTTTGGAGCACACCTGACTATGTCTACCTAACCGGCATCATGCTGGCAGTGCAGTAAGTTTTGCTCTCTATATCGCTCTCGTTTTCTCTTAGTTTTGCTCTCCGGTTTCAATGACTTCCTTTGCATTCACATGGGCTCCCCTCTTCACATTACTTTTGTTACTGTTGTGCAGCGCACATTGTTCTTGTTGTCGTTTTTTTTTTGTTTTTTTTTGTTTGGAGCTTTTTTCATACAGCATATCATAGTGTATCGAAAAAGTTTATCTACAAATTTGAAATTGTAGAAAGTAAAATAAAAAAATAATAATAATAAATTAAGACAAAAATGTTGACAGACTTTTACTTGTAGTTTAGGTATTTTCCATTTCAACAAATTTGATGTGTTCTCAATATAGTCCTGCAGTTTAGAAATTATTTGCATCTATTTGTCTGGTTGCTAGAAATTTGATTTGTCACCAAAGAACTAGAGATATCATTGAAGTACTAAAGACAGTTTTCAATTTATTCTCATAAAAAGCTTATTTAAGGCATTGACAAATATGGGACCACATTTGATCTGGCCGTTCTGGACCTTTATTCAAAAATGTTGGACAAAGTTTTTGTTAGAATACATATTTATTTTTGCAGTTTTGTAGAACTGTTTAAGAGGTCTTTTAGAAATAATATTTGATTCTAAGCTACACTAAATTCTACGACTAAGAAATAACTTCTTACAAAAAGTACCATTTTTTATTATTTCTTTATGCCTCACAGACAAGACAATGTTTTACCCCTCTTAAATTCCGTTTCACTTTGCACACTATTGAAGTACTATGCACACACATGTGCTCTCCCCACTATTCTCTTTCATCCTGTACTTTCAACGTTTCTCCTCCAGCGCGATACCTCTTTTTTTTACCTCAAAACTTTCAAATTTAGCCTCCGTAAAGAAGTTTCACTTCAAAATCTTGAAAATAGTGTTACATCTTCTTCTTTTCTGAAGCAAAATGGCCCGATAATGTCATCAGTATATAAGCCACACCAAGCGGTGATTTTTTCAGTGTTAATTGGTAGCTAATAGATCTTCATTGAAATTTTAGTTTCTACCTAAACTAGGAAAACAATTTTTTTGGTTCAAAATTCAGAAACGCGGCAAGTTTGTTTGGTGCTACCTTTGATAGAGAGGTTTAACAACTTTAATTCTTGCTGTCTGAAGGTCCAATGTATATTTTATATTCCAAATATTCAAATTTGAAGGCTGCATCTTTAAAAGTCTCTAACTTCACGTTCGTCATATGCAAACAGAAAGCTTTCTTTAGTGAAGATTATGTCAAAATACCGTTAGTTAGATATTAAACTATAGATCCGCATAAGACCTTCACATTCATATGCAATATGATCCAAATTTACTTAAAAAGTTGTGATGTTATATGTGGAAATGTGAAAACGATTTTCATTATTGCATTATTTTGTCTCTAGAAATCGATAGATATCGAAATTTCACAAAGTGTCCGTTGAGTTTCTAACCATTTACTCCTCATAAACGGTATTTCTCAAAATATAGATGTTGACACATCTTCCAGTGCATATTTACTATTTAGGTCTGCCATTACAATATATGTTGAGTACCCTTACTGATGTATCCGTTGATTTGGAGCTAGGAGTACAAACGTCCAATTTTTAAATGGAAACTTTAAAAGTCCGAAATCAGTAAAATCTTTCGAAGTTAATATGGGTGTATACAAGAGGAGCTACCTTTTTTTAAATTTTTTTTTTTATAAAAATAAAGTGATTAGGAGGACCCTTAGGACCCATCTACTCATAATAACAACTAATTCAGTAAAACAATCATATTTCTATAAACGAAAGAAAATAATATGATGAGGTATTTATTAAAATACATTTTCTGCTGTAATTTTAAAACTATGGGCACGGTCAACGGACCCCCTACCCCCTTTGAAACGCCTTTAGGTGTATCAATTGCACATGTGGAACTAGATACATTTTAAAGTTATGGGTTATTGCTCCCATTCATCACCTCCTACTTTTGTCACTGTTTGTTAATAGTGTATAACTGCTTAAAATTTTATCATATGAATACAATTTTCCGAAACACTGTCTCTGATTGCAGCGCGGCTTTGCTCAGGTGATTTTGCATGCGTTGCCATGCGGCTTTGAAAATCAAATGTAATACAATTTGCTCGCGCTCATCTGCTGCGCCTGCTGTTACTCAGCTGTGCTGGCTGGCAGGCTGTTTGTTTCAAAAAATTTCAGCTGCCACATGACGCATGCGCTTTACAGCCGGAACCATCCGGTAGTTGTAGGCCACCCACAATAGTCGGCCCCAATAACAAAACCGAAGCAAGTAAGTAAAACGCATTGGGATGCAATTATTAGTTGGGCCAATTTCGGGATGGGTAGCCTACGCGCAGATGTTACTTTGCAGAGCTGTGAGCTGTATGTTTCGTTTGTTACCATTTTGTTCCTTGGAATGAATGGAATGCCATGCCATGTATGACGACGACGACGATGACGACCAGCTGAGAGCTGCATAATACATTTGGTTTTTCCTCGCCCCCACCACAAGTGTCTTCCGTGCAGTAAAGAAACGCAATCAGCAGCGGAGCAGCAGCAGTTTCAGCTGACAAAGCGCCGCATCAACGCAACGCAACATATCCTTCGAGTCGTGCCGAGCCTTCGTTGCCAGTCGAAATTGTGTCCTGCACCCATTAGCTTCCGAGTTCGCGAAGCGTGCGGTTGTCGTGAGCAGCAGCAGCAGTAGCAAAAGCACTAGTAGCAACATTTGTAGCAGCGGCCAACAGGACTCCAAAAATCCTTCATACAAATCAATTCGAATTTAACGAGTTTCAGCCAAGAATTTTTAACTTGTCGAAATTTTTTCAATAAAAAAAAAATAAAAAAATCCTGAAAAGTGCGCTGCAGCAAATTAGTTTTAGCATTAGTTAGTGAGCGAGTAAAAATTAATAGAAAGAGACAGAGCAACGCTTTGGCATACTGCGGTAATTGAAATAATTTGTTTTATCTTTTTTTGGTGAAATTTTTGTGTAATTTAAAAAATGTTTATTTTTGCTGCTTATTTCTTTTGTTGTAACGTTGTATATTTTTTTTAGTTTATTTTTGTTAATTTCGTTTCGCACTGAAGTGTCTTTATTTTGTCTTTTTTATTTTAAAGCAAAACCGGCTTTCAATTTGACTTCACCGTGTCTTCGTAGTTAAAGTCGCTTTTTATTTTTTGGTTGGATTTGCTCTTGTGGCACGTTGTCGTCTCTAAGAAAAAAAGTTGTCCTACAAGTTTTTGGTTTAAATTTAAGTTTTTTTCTTATTTTTTTTTTTATTTATTTTTATTTTTGTGTAGGTTTCATTATTATTTCATTATTACATTTATTACTCAACTTACTCGAGAGTACACGAATTTCAATTGAAAGTCAGCAAAATTTTACACAGTTTAGGTTTGAAGTTAGAAATTGTCCAATTTTTACTTATTCTGCAGTTTTAGCACAATTTGTCTAATTAATTCTATAATAAATAATTATCTTTAAATAATTTTCTAGCAGTAAAGATAACATTTTTTGGTGACTTATAAAGATTTCATTTTTCTACAAAATTTTTCTGCAATTTAATTTTTGGCGAAATTTTTTGCCAAATTTTTTTGTAAAAATTTACGCTTGACAAATATAATAATTTATTTTGAAGCTGTCCACTCAAAATGAAATATGTCCAATTTAGACAAATTATTTTAAAATAAATTTAGTGATTTGCAACTACATATTAAAAATTAATTTTCTTCTTGTCTCGGATTGTAGCTTAATTTTTCTAAAATATTTTTCTTTTACAGTTTTCAATTGTGATAAAAGGCCACGACGTGCAGTGCTCGCTGTAAATTAATTAAATTTATTTATCACTCATAATAATAAAAAATAATACAATTGTAAAATAAAATTAAACGTTTGCTGTAAAATAAAATAAAATAAAACAAAACATTTGCTTCGAATAAATAAAACAGAAAGAAAAAAACGCAATAATAATAATTTAAATGTTTTAAACAAAAATAAATAAAAACCGAAAAACTTTTTCAAACAAAATTAAAAACCGTCAATATTCGTGTGCTGTGCGCTTTTTTAAATTTTAAATATATTATAAATAAAATATATAATTCAATTAATTAAGCGTAATACAATAGAAAATTTAATCAGTGTAGTGTGCTAAGCGTGTAAATTTTTGCAAATAATTAAAAGTAATAATCTTCTTTACTCGTAAGCATAAAAATTTAAAGAAAAATTAATCAATTGTGTGTGCTTTTTTCGTGTAAGTGCAAAATATATTTCAATAATCTACTCTCAAAAAAATATAAAAAAGTAGAAAAATTAGTGTAAAATCTATATTAAATCTATTAAGAATTTAAAGCCAGTACAACAGAAAATCATAAACGTACCAGCTGCATTTCGCTTTAAAGGTGAGTACTGAAAAAATAATGTCCGAAAATATTTAATTACATTGTTTTTCCTTTTTGCTGGAAAAGTGCTTATAAAATATTTACGATTATTGAAAATCAACAAATTACGCTCGAGTTCAAGCACAACCAAAACAAAACCATTATTATTTTATTTTATTTATTTTTTTTTATTACACGCTACAATTTACTACGTTGTGAAATATTTGAGCTACGATATAAAGGGTCTGTCAAGTGTAGTTTTATAAAGAATTTTAATAGAATCGGGTTTAGCTGTTATAGTTTTTCGAGAATTGTTTTTTTAAATTTAACAAACTTAAATGAATTTAAATAAAATTTATTAAATTTTATTTGACTGTTTCGAGCTGACTACTGTTGCCAAACTAAAATAAAAATATGTAGTTGAATATTAAGTGAAGAAGCTTGCCCCAATAAAAGTGAAAGTAAGTTAAGTTCTGAGTGTTTTTTTAATGCCTTTCAACACGAATCTGAATTTAGATTTTCAACAGGTAAACTTTTTATTTAAACTTACCCGAATCAGTTTCAAATTGCGTCTTAGGTTTTTTCACTCCGATTCTGTAGCCAGATTGTAAGATTTAAAGTCCAAGGCGTTAAAAAAAGGGTAAAAAATCAAAAGGTAGAAATTTAATAAACAAACGGCTTGTTAATGCCCGAGTTATTCATAACACATTAATTTTGTTTTTACTTCTGTTTCTGACATTATTAAAGTTCCAAATTATTTAAAAACACAAAACTTCTATGGTTGAAATTTTAATAAATACATAGCTTTATTTCCTGTGTTTCTGTAACACCTTTTATTTTAGTTCTGCGATTATAGAAGTTATTATTTAAAAGTATATAATTTTCTTATAAAGATCCAAATTATTTCAAAAAACCCAAAACTTCAATAGTTGAAATTTCATAAATAGCTCTATTTCCAGTGTATCCGCAAAACCTTAATTTTTTTTGACATTAGACATTAATTTAATGAATATTTTTTTTTATTAGAGATGCAAGGAGACGACTTTATAAACAGTTATTAAATATAAAAACTGGTGAGCGCTGTTTCACACCTTCCAAATTTTACCAAATAGACGTTGATTTAAAGTTCTAATTATTTAACAAAAAAAAACCATGACTAACTAAGCATTTTCCGGGGTTTCCATAATATATTTAATTTTTTTTTTAAAGTTTGTGATTATAGCAGTAGAATTCCGGACATAATTTGATATCATGCCATATTCTCTTAGTGGTGCAAGGAAATAAATCTTCAGTCACATAGCCAAAAAAATAAAACAAAGCGAGAAATTGCATAAATAGCTTCGCTACTTCCAGATTTTCCGTAGGACCTTTAATTTTTTTAGTTTAATTTAAAAAATTTCATTTTCTCTTAGTATTGCGAAAAGATGATAACATTTCTAATTTATATTAAAGGAAAAATGGTTAAAATATAATTTAGAAAATTAATTTCATTACACAGAACATTTTCTTGCTTCACGCGAAGTTAAAGTTTTTCTTCTAAATTCAAATTGGAAAGAATCATTTTTAGTAGCAAATAAATAACAGCCGGCATTTAATAAATATAAAACAGATAAACTGCATTTTTTTGACATAAATGACTTCAAGTTTAAACATTCCTTTTTAATATGGAGCACCTTTTTAATACTAAAGCAGGTTATTCGATTTTTTTTCGTTGAGAAATGCAACGAATTAACAGTGCGAGATAAATTTTACGGTCTGAACAGAGCTTAATTTATTTCAAATTAAAAAATGTTTGCACTTTAATAGCTCTTTGTACTACGAAATCTAATAAGTCTCGAAAAATTTTTTATGCACTTGTGGCAATGTTTTTTCTTTTCTGTTTTTTGAGATTCTTCATAAAAGCTATGGGATAGCAAAGAATGTTGTAATGACGGTTGCACATAAAATATTTCTAGCTTGGCTTTATTGGGTTAATTGAAATATCAAAATGTTTGAAACATAGCTAAAATATCAGAGAGATGAGTCGATAAAGGCATATTCGAACGTCCATCTGTCTGTGTGATCGAAAGTTTGTATGAGTAAAAAAGGCTTAGAGAAACTAAACTCACAGAATAAGATCAAATTATTTTAAAATTTTTTAAGCTGATAACTCGCCTTGAAATTTGTTTGATATATTTTTGAGTATGTTTTGACTTGTCTTAAAAATGGTTTGGTTGCATTTTCTTAGCCAACTTTGAAAAACAATTCTTGGTGGAAAAAACAAGGCCTGCTTGAAAAAAATTATGGTGTGTGCACCGTGACTATATATCTTAAGCTAAGTTCACACAGTGCCTGTTAGCTGACAATAATAACTATTTTCGTTGAATTTGCTGTCACATTTAGTAAACATTTTTACATATTTGAAACTATTTTCAATGCATTGTAATGCATGAGTGTCGAATGTATTCTACCGTCTGAAGAATGCTAAAGTTTTTTTTATTCCATATTTTCATACAAATAACCATCAGGCCTGTTCCATTTTTCACTTTCCTTCATATTTTGTAAAACTGAATTCGTTTAAATAAAAAAAATTGTGCTATTTTTAAATGATTTTTCAATTTTTATTAAAATGACTTAAATTTAATTTACGGAATAATATTTAACATATAAACAAATTAACTTACGCAGAATCTATACGAAAGACAAAATTTCATTGTTCGCATTTGAAATTTTATGAACCCTTGCTTGACTTCTTCATATATAGCTTGTTTATAGCTAATTAAAAGCGCAAAAATTTCATTTTTATGCCTAAAAAAATTTATTACCTACTCTGACATTTTTGAACTTTTATTATTTTCTTTAAATGGAAGTTATAAACTGAAAATATTTGCATGCATAAATTGAAGCACATTCGTTGGGCTTCAGTTACATGACTCAATGAACTACATTGAACTACGATTTAATGAAAAACTTCTAATTAATTCCATTTTTCTGCTTCATTAACAAACTGTATATACATATACTTCATGTATATACTTTCTATTCAATTTTACTCTCTCTAATATATTGGTGAAATATATTTAAAAAAAAAAAAGAAGTAAATTAATTCATTGGTCATAAAAAATGCGTAGATCAACTACAGCCGGGTTAACAAAAACCAATTTTTTCAAAAATAATTTTAATTTTGATTTATTTTTAATGTTTCCATTTGAGATATTATTGTAGAGTTCAACTTGAAATATAATTTAAACCAAATATAAAGTGTACATAAGACAGCAAATGAAATACTATTTATGGAGAGTTTTTGTGAAATTCAAAACATTATTTTAAAGGTAAATTGACAAGTTCAATTGGTATACTTTATCTGAATTGGAAATAGGATAATCTAAATAGTCAAAATTATGCCTCTAACAATTATAAACTTCTAGAACTCGTTATTCCATCGAACAGACGAATATTTTCAACCGATACGATGAAGAATAATCTATATAATAAACAATACATTTGCAACAATTTATTTAATACTTTTTAATGTGTAGATTCAAATGCGAATGAAAGCAGACAATTTTAAAAATTTTGGACTTAGAGAATCAAGAAATATTACTGCATGAATTTATTACTGAGATTCAGTAGTAAGAATTAATGTCGTGTAATATAATGTTTGTCCATAGAAGTTTTTTGTTCATATGCTTACATAAAATATATGAATAAAATAGGAAATAAAAATGTAGAATAAAATTATTTTAACAACAATGCAACCTCTTCTGAAATGGTTTAACTACAAGTTTGAGAGAGATATAGGTATATAATAAAAATCAAAATTATGGCATTAAAAAATAACTCCCAAAAAGTTACAAGTTTCTGGATATACGTCAGATATGGTAAGCTTTTTGGAAAACTATTTCTAACAACGTTCTAAGGAACATTTTATTCAAAACCGTATTGTTTTGGAAGAATATAAAAAATAAAAGTCCCTACAATAAGTATTTGCTAAGTAATGCTAAGCAAAAAATGTGAATTTTACTATGTTAAAATAATACGGTATCACTTATTTATATACATTACAGCATATAAGACACAAATAAATCCAGCATTGATAGATAATTGTACAAAGTTAATGATATATCATGATGATATTTATTATGGATTTATATTCATTGACAAAACTGTCAAAATTGACAAAAAAACTGCAGCACGTATTGTATAATAAAATAATATTTGTCAAAAACTGATTTAAAAGAACAAAAATAATAATAAAAGACACTATAAAAAAATTATTTAATTTTTTTAACTAGTCGAAAAAATTTTCATTGAACACGTAAAAAACTCGTAATCTGTCAATTTACGTACTTAAATACGAAATATTATTTTTATCATTATATGATTAACATATTTATAATTGTTATTATGGGTTATTATTAATAAAAGCCACAACAAAAAATAAATTTGGTACTGGAAGTGCTCTTCCTACATTTTCTAGTTTAAAAAATTCTATCAAAAAGAGCTTTATTCGATCTGTAGAAAAAATAAGTACAAAAGATTCTATTCCAATTATTCTTAAAAAATAGGGATTTAGTTCTCTTTTCTGTTTTGATTCAATTGACAAGTTACATCTTAAGTCTGATAGAATTATTTTTAAGGCCGAAATAGCTCATTCGACTGAGACTAGAATAGTAATACTTTTTTGATATAACTGAGGATGAGTAAACTTTTTTGCTGCCAATATTTTATTAAACCCTCATTTACATTAATCAGGTTTCTTTAACTCTAAATATTCGTCGCCATCTAACTCATTCATCCAGAACACCTCAATAGATTTGAGGAAATATTTTAAAGGGGAACAGTGCTCTCCGATGTGTCGACGGATGCAATGAATCTGAAACTATCAGAGTTTTATCAAGATTTCCATCAGATATTTACTAAAAGTTATATCGAACCACTACTAACTTACAGAATTTATTATTTTTTTTACAGAAAGTATTTGCCACATTAGATGTGTTAACTGGTTTCAGCAATTTATAAGAAACATGATATGTATATAAATGCTACATAGGAAGCTAAGTGTTCGTAGCGCGCAGACAGACTTTGCGTTGAAATAAATTTCAGAGACCAATAATATGAATCCTTTAAGTACCTATATTATTTTTTTCTTTATAAATTTTATTTTTAATTCTAAATTTTAAATTTTAAAAATAATTTCTATTATCAACTTTTTATAAAAATTTAAAATAAAATATCAATTTTTGATTTTCTTATAAAAATTGGAATTTAAGTTTTACGAAAAAAAGTCAATAATTATTTTTTATTTAATTTTTATATTAAAAATTACGGTTCCTGATGTTTTCTATAGTGACTTAAGATATAAAGCAAATCACAAACCACACTTAAAAATAATATTTTTGCCAAAGTTTGACAATATTTTTGTCATAGAAAGTTTGACCAAATAGTAGAAATATTGCATATTTTTGGCTGAGTTTAACGATTGTATTTATTATTATTGAATATCAGTAAAAATCATTAAAAACGGTAACCATGTTCAGTCATTTCTCATGCATTATTTCAGAGTTTTAACATGAATTCCAACAGATCTTTACTAAAATTTTTATAGCACCACTCTTAAGCTATTTCCATGCTAATAAAGAACAAAAGATCATCGCATTTCTTGCAATGGTTAAATAATTACCTGAGTATATTATTAAAAAATAAAAATTGCTGCGAATTAATAATCTTTCCTTTCACTGAAGTTGTTCAAATTTCAAAACTAATTGAACCTGGTATTACTTAATTTTTTTTTTTAGAAAATTATTACTGCCCCACCAAAACAGACAAAAATCAAGCAAAGAACAAAATCTTCTTGCAAGAAATACAAGTTTACCAAAAAACAAAAATATTTTGACTATTTAAACCTACTTCATTAAAACAAAAAAAAAATTTTCAAAGTTATTATAGAGCCCTGTAAACGCTTTATCAGATCAATTTAGTGGTTAGAAATTAATTTCAGTCATTAGTTTCAATTTATTAAAAGGCGGTTAGTATTTATTATGCGAATTTGACCTTCTTTGAGTTATTTGAGTTATTTTTCAAGTCTTTTACGTGATAAACATTTATCCGAGCTCAAAAAGTTGCCAACATGTCAAGAGCAAATAGGGTTTGAAAGCGTTTTTGCCATTTTTGAAATATTGTACAGCTAAATCATGACGTGCTACAATCCGTTCAGAAAAAGTTTAGATTTGCAGCGCAGTGTTATCTGATCATTGTTTCGCACTACTTAAAACCAAAGTGAACTTAGAGTTTTTAGAAAACTAAGCAAAGTTAGAGATCCATGCTTTTATTTCTGTAAATGAATCATTTTATAAATTTCTCATCAATTAATCTGTTATATTAATTATATATTAGCGTACAATTATTGTGTAGATGTGTACGATGTATACAATGTATTGATAAATGGTAAAGAAAATGCAAAATAATCGATTAGTTATTAGTATGTAAGCGGCTATAATCTGAAAATTATAGTTAAATGAAGTTCAACTGCAAATTAATTTAGTTTTCATCATGACATCCACCAACTTTGGTAAAAGAAATAAGTATTTAAGATATCTTATATGAAGTTCGGTGCATAAATTTTTGTTTTTAAAATTATTTTTTTTTAGTTTTTGTGTTTTCGGAACTTTACTACTTTAGACATAATACAAACTATAAATGCATAATATAAAATAAATTAATGATTTGGACGGATCAGTCCTACCCTAATTGGAATTTAGTTGAATTTTGAATCACTTAAACATTAAATAAAAATTTCAACTAAAAGCGACGGCAAACTTAATAGAAACTAAGCCTTAAGAATGAAGTTGATATCTCAATGGGTGACTTATAGCAGAGTTGTTTAGACGCCGTAGTATAGTAGAACAGTCACTAAAGAGTTTTCTTGGCAGCTTATGTAGTGTTCGTTTTTGGGAGGGTTACAACAATTTAACAGAGCCAGTTACGCAGGATTATATATGCTTTGCCACTTTCTTTTGCGCAAAATTTCTCTAAATAGAATGCATAACTTTTAAGGCCTTTCTTTAAAACACGCAACAGTTGAAATACCTCTTATAGTACCTACTATTGTAGTATAATATGTAGAAAATAATTTATAATGCAATATAGAATTAAATATTCATTATATGCAAAAATTGCCAAAGTACATAATTCGCTAAATGGGCTCAGACCGCATAAATTCAGCAAATGGTGGCAGGCATAAAATGGGAGTGGATACCAAACAAACGCATTTCTCATAGAAATTACCGAAAGTATTTAACGCGTCGCATATTTTTTTGTTGCTATTTTTTTTTTATTATTATTATTTTTTTTTTTTTTTCATTGCGTATATTTTAATTGCCAAAGTTTGAAAATTCATTTGCATTTCATTTGTATGTGTGTGTTGTGGTGTGTGTTTTTGTGTATCTATGTGTCTGCATTTATGAAATTTATATTTTTTTCACATTTGGTTTTATTAAATTTTTGCATATTTTCAAACTACCCGCTCCGCTCCTCTCCACTCCGCTTTCGTTTCGTTTCGTTCGTTTGAATGCAAATTAACATCTAAATTGGCATATTTGGAATATCGTTTGTAATAATGTAATTAAATGCTATAACCTCCTGGTCTCAGCTTGAAAGCGTGTGTGTTTTGCTAAAATAATTATTAATTTGTGCATAGTTTGCATATTAATTTCGTTTACATTTAATTTTTTATTTTTTTTTCATTCCGGTTGCGTTGTGTATTTAGTTGAAATACGCAGAATTCTAAACGATGCATAAATTAAAACGAAAAAATTGAGAAATTAGAAATGCCATTTAATTGCTAGTTATTTCAAAGATTTATTGTTTTATTATGTTTACAGCAACAAATAAATAAAAATATTTACATTTACGTATTTAATTACGGAAATTCTTTTTGAAATTTTTTAATTTAATTTGAAATTTGAAATGCGAGGACATTTTAATGAGTCAGTTATTGGTCATAATTTGTATTAAATCTGTATATACAATATTTTTGAAATAATAAAATTTATAATTTGGCGTTGATTTACTTTCGACTTTTACAGCTTTTGCAGCTTTGCACTCATATTCAAATCAAAGCAGTAAAAGCAATTATTTTTGTTTAATAATCTTTTGAAATTCGATTACCATATACAAAGATGCATCACCATTTTATACTAAGTTTCCATAATAAAAGTTGCTATTGTATAAATTGTACAATATACAGAGTTGAAGCCTAGATTACTCAACAGAATAGCATACTTCCTAAGCAACTCTAAAGAGTATTTAATTTTCGGTTTCACTGTAGTTACATTTTCTCTTGATTTTCAAATATTTTTAAGATCCGAAAACTGATCCGAACGCGTATACTTTTGTCATTGGTTTACTTAAAAATGAATGCGATTGTTTTTGTAATTATTAAATACTAAACTTTATCAATGCTATGAGTTACCATCCTTACCAGCCTTCTTCGTCTCGAAAATTGAATATATTTCTGATGTATTTATGTACAACCGAATATTATATGTAGGAGAGAGTTCCCACCTACTAGAACCCCAAGGACTTGAGGCCATAACATTCGTTTGGAAGTCGCGTTTGGAAGAATTTCAAACGGATTTCGAAGACGATCTAAAAAAAAATATCGGAAATCGACCATCCAAAAAATATGCCCACTTACTGGCACCCATTTACACTTAAAATTTAACGATTTATAAGAGATGTCTTTATATGAGATGTCTTTTTGACAATAAATACTTAGACGCTACTATGGCCCAAACGTCGAAACGGACGGGTGCCAGTAGCAGGTCAGTGCCAGCAAAAGCAAGCACTTCCCTATACATTCTATTATATGCATATAAGTATTCCAAAGTCATCTAATGTTCTAAATCTATGCATCTAAAGTCAAATCTATGCAAATAATAATTCTGACCTATGACAATTGGGGTTTTTCACTGACATTTACCCATTTCTAATAGAATTTCGCTTCGTCCGGTACTTGATGTAACTTATCATGTGCACCAAATAATTACAAAATTTCAATAAAATCGGTTAAGAAGTTTCAGAGTTCATCATGAACAATGTTCTGCGCTACATACCGGATGGCAACTGAAGAGAAAGTATCCTGCAGACCAATCTAACTAATAACTTGTATTATATTATATTAAAAATTTGATGTCGAGTGGCTCTCGAGTTTTAGTCGGTCAAACCAGGAACATACGATTTTTATATGTATAAAAGTTTGTCCAAATATGGACAGAAATCTGAGCGGTGATCTATTTAGTCCTGTCCACAGAATGGGCAATCTGTATCGACAGATCCAGTGAGTACGTGCTGGTGAGTCTCACGTATGGGACTGATATAAATACGAATTAAGATATCGTTAATCATTTGGAATAGGTTTGGCATACCTCCGATTAAACTGAGAGCAGGATGCAAATTTTTTGTCCTCGAAGAAGTTCTTAATGAAGGTTTTTAAGAACTTAGAACTGAAGAGGCAATCATGAGACTCACCGCCTTATCTGAATTTTACCGTTACCGCGTACTACTTGGTGACTGGGAACAGGCAAGATTGTAATTCTATGATAAACTTGAGTACACAGTTTCCGAATTTCGTGAACGGTGTACTTTTGATTGTTTTCCCACAAATTTTTAAATACTGTCGGTAAAAAAACTGTATCTACTTCCACCATATTGGCCGTAAAGGCTGAACTACGCTGTGGAAGAGAGCCACCCGCAATGATTGTTCATCTATGACTTCAAACGTTGTAGAAACATTTGCATTGGAAGGATCCATGTAAAGCCAATTACTGTGGCCTAGCATATATTTTTCGTACGAAAAGCGTTTTTAAACCTTTGAGCGCTTATACCACTTTTTTGGAGAGTTGTGCATAGTATTGCTGTCTGGCACTTTGGTGTAGGAATTTTAGAAACTTTTATTTAATCTATTAGCAACAAAATTCAAAGATAACATATAATAATAAAAAAAAAAATTAAATAAAACCAAAATTTATGTCAATAGCAATCACTCAGTTTTGCAGGTTTCTCCGGTTCTACTATGAAGGCTTCAGTTTAATACGGTGGTGACAATCCCTTATTTTTAATAAAATTTTGTATATGCTTCAACCACCAATTTATCTTTGAATTTACTTAGAAAAATTTTCACATTCTGTTCTTTCCAAAGCACCTCCATGTTTGTAGGCACTCGACTGTGTTGTCCAAATTGCCTTTTTAATACAGACCACAAATTTTCGATTAAGTTTAGGTCTAAGCTTCGCGCAGTACATTTCATCATCTAAAATTTTTGCCTAGACAGTCAAAATCTTTGTCCTGTTGCAAAATGACTTCATCCTCCAGATAGGAGCTGTGGGTAAATGGGCTTAAAAAATTTCATTATTCCATTAATTCATTTAAGCGGTCTTAAATTCAAACAAATAAATCAACCCCAAACCATGAAGTTCCCTGCGCCATGTTTGACACTTTGTTTCACGTGATGCTTTTGAATAGCTTCATAAGGTCTTTTCCAAAAATATTTTCTTCCATCAGTTAGGATTGGGTTGATTTTTGTCTACCAAATAATCCGTTTCTAGTCCTCTATGTTCCAATGCTCATGTTCTTTGCAGAATTTTCTTATCGGATAGAGCTGGTTTATTCTTTTTGACTGCTGTCACTTATCCGAGTCTGTGAAGCTCTCTACGTGCAGTCCATTCACTTACGTGTTTACTTGCCAGAAGCATGTTTTTTTTTTTCATCTCCCATACCATTAATAATCAAGGACGATCTTCAGTATTCGGCATCGGAGCTACGTACAGCAATCACGGTGCGTTGTCTCACTTTTAAGGAGTCTATGTTGATTCTCTTAAAATGTTTTTTCTTTATATAATTATGAAAAAGTTTTATTACTAGTAACAAACAATAATAAACGATCGCATAAAACAAGAGTATAAACTAAATGCGTATTGTAAGCTACCAGTCACGTATAACGGTAAATTTAGAATTTTAGAAATTTTAATTAAATCGAGCAAATTTTACAATTATTAGTAAAAAGTTGATTAGTTCACTTTATACTATTACAACGCAGTAAAAATTCAATCGATTTTAGAATTTACAAGAAAGATATTTGTAGTATGATAGATTTCTATTGAAAAGTTTCGACAATGGAAATAAAAATTTCCAACGAAATCACATGAGTTCTTTCTGAGAATAACATAAACATAGAATGTCATAGAAATTCATTTCACTTTGAGCACCGATTTATTCAACATTTATGTTGAATAATTTTTTGATAAAAAAAAAGTAAATTCTCAATAAAATGGCATTTATTTCAACAAAATCGAACATGAATTGACAAAGTTTTTGTTTGTTAATCTGGCACACTCTTATCACTTTCCTTCGGAACGCTTTTCCGATAATTCTAGGTGGATGCATTCCAGTTGTAGAAATTTTACTTCTTCTTTTCATTTAATTTGATATATTGAGGTGTAAAAATTCTTATAAAGATAGCATTGCATAAAGAATAACTTCGTATAATTTTATTAGTTGAATTGAAATTTATTTCATTGAGTTTCGCAGAATTTTATTATTAGAAAAAATTTCATTCTAAACAAATAATAACAACAAATGGTTGCTAAAAGTTAAAAAAATTAAAAAAAAATTAGATTATATTATCCAACACATAAGCTTTATGTACAAAATTAAAAAAAAATATACATAATGAATAGATACATATTTAATATTATCACCTTTTTAATTTAATATAATTTAAAAATTTATTAGAATTGTCTGATAATTGCATGAAAACCGTTATTTAGTCTATTAATACAAAACTTAAATATTTTCGTCTGTCTGCACGAGATTATCTTTGAAACGGCTGAACCGACTTTGACTTTAGAAACATTTTCTTTTAAATTAATTTTTTCTTTACTGAGCATATTTCAGCTTTCTTAAAAATAAATGTCACCAGCTGAAAATATTTATTACAATTAAAATATAAGCAATAGAGTAATTAAAAATTTATCGTATTATTAATTTAAGACTTCTGAGCACTAAAATAAGATTGCATTCCCACATTATTTATTTAATACTGTTCACATAAAAGTTTGCATTTGTTTGCTACTAATTTATTCGCAGGCTTAAAATCAATTTAAAATTTAATAAAAATACTTAAAGTGGCAATCATTCTGTCATGAAAAGAAACTTGTTTTTATATTTATTTTTAATTATTTACCTTACGCATTACTTATGCAAGAAAAGCTATAGTAATACTTTATAAAATGTAGCTAGTGACTATAGACTATTGCTCGGATACTTGCTGTTAGCTACTATCGCCTAAGATGAGCTACAAACTTTATTAATTGTACAACATAAACTTTAGTCGGATATGGGTTGAACTTTAAAAAAAGCCAAGAATCAAAGCCCAGCATATTCTTCTCTCAACACGCTCTGCTCGAATCAACTCTGCGCCGATACACTGTGTCCTATCAGATACAGTCTTCGCTCCAACACAAACTATCTCTCTTTGAGACTTTCATATAATATATAAAATAATATCTCATATAATATCTCACATCCCCTTTCCTTGCATCATAATTACAAATTATAGAAGCTTTTAGTTTAAAAAAAAATGTGGCCTAATCTGGCCCATTTCTGGAACCGAATGAATATAATTACTCTGGTGGCGGTACCAAAAGCACCAATTTCACTTGGACACTTGCGCAACATAATCCAGGAGCTTCATTTTGCAGTATTGACACACAACGTGCACTGGTGCAATAGCAAGGATTTGCTGTGAGCTGTAATCGATTGCCGCATTCTCATTGAATGCAGCTCGGTGAGGATTAAATGCAACATTTCTACGTTGCAGATTTCGATTCCATCGATTCCGTTCAACTTCATTTCGAGCTTTGCGTTGCTCATCATTTTCAGTTGCTCGATATGTCTTTGACTCACGAAACTAACTCAAAACTGGATAACCGTTCAGTTCGATAAATTAAGTTTTTGATTGATACATGCTGACAGATTTAGCTGTTAAACAGCATTTGCCGCGCGCGAAATGTCAAATGTACAAATTGTCAAACGAGCAAAGACTGTACAGTCTTTAAGTTTTATAAAAATTGTCTAATTATCTTGTTTATCAATTTTCTGTTTGTGAGTCTTAGTTTCTTTTTTTTTTTTTTTTTAATTAACGAAAAAATCTGTTTGCGAATCATAAAGTGGATGGGAAAATAAAATTGTTGTTCTTACTATTTTTCTTTGCAATTTTTTCATATTTTCTTAACTTTTGAAACTTTTTTGGACTTCTACAAATATTTCAAAACCAAAATTTAATAATGTTTGTTTACCGTTTATATTGAGATTGCCCCCACAGATTTTAAATAAATGTAGTTTAAGTTACTCCTTAGAATATCATTTATCAGACAGTGAAAGTAGCGTCAAAATCGGCTTAGCCGTGCCGGAGATTAGCCGGAACAAAAATTCGAAAAGTTCTGTCTGTTTGTCCGAATTTTTGTTCGGGCTAATAAATGAAAATTATAAATTCTCAGTAAGTCAAAACATTATAAGCTAAATTAAATTTCTTTTAAGAATCGAAATCGATTGGTGTTAAATAACAAGATCTAGGGGGCCAATTCTGTTCACTGAAAAATGAGAGTATACAACCAAGAATTGTCTTGTGTAGTAATATAATTGCTTCAATGGCTGTATGGCATGTAATGTCGTCGCGTTAAAACCGGATATTGGCCACATCAATATCATTAAATTTCGGCTGAAGGAACATGTCGCGATATCGAGCACCAGTAACAGTCTTTAAAAGTATGATACAATGACGCATTTGGCGCTTAATATGCACCAAACAGTGAAAAGTTGTAGATGCATTTGTTTTACCACAATTACATGTGGGTTCTCCAAACCTCAAATATGGCAATTTTGGCAATTTATAACGCCATCAAGGTGAAAATGTGCTTCATCGCTTCGGATGATTTTGCTCGAAACATCAGCATCTACTTGATGCTGTTCAATAATTCATTCAAGGAACTCTCTTCGCTGTGTATGGTCATAAGGTTCCATTTTTTGTGTTAAGTGAATTTTGTAACCATGGAGACAGTTCTTTTGCGAGCATACGCTGTAGAGAGCTTCTTGAAAATTGCAATTCTTTTCGATATTCTGAGATTTTCATCAACATTCTCATGCACTGCTTCGATATTGACATTTGAAGCGGTTTTTTTTAGAGGACCAGTGTGTTTAGCGTCTCCAAATGATACAGTCTCCATAAATTTTTCCATTAATCTCTTCATTGTTGATGACTTAAAGGGGTTATACGCAGTTAGAATTTTCAAAAAAACCTACTTATTTTTTTTTGTATTTCCGGAATGAATATTTTACGGTTAATATTTCCCGAAAATTTCCAATCGATCCGATAAATATTTTCCGAGTTATACGTCTCGGACTATTAGAATGTCATTTCGCGTGACAAGGATTTCAAAAAACTGGTTTGAAATTTTAACGCAACCTTATCAGATATATTCGTAAGGTATTAATCGGAAGAACACAATTTTATTTCTATTAAAAAAAAATAATTTTACGATGCCATTTTGTCAAAAATCCAAAATTTGGTTTTTGATTTCCAATGAACTTTGCCGGAGAAATCGTTGTCACCGCCGAACACCTTTGTTGGATGATCTTCAGGAGATCGTCTGCTGGAGTGCACTAGCACAATATTTTTTCAAATCATTAGTTCCATTCCTTTATTAATTCCAACAAAATTCCCTACACGGATCTGGATAGGAACATATACTCATACAAATTTATTTTTCAATATAGGGTATATTCGGAATTTCATCGATCTTCCTTTATCGAATAAAAATTATAGGCTGCGCTTTTCAAAAAATAAAAAAAGATGCCATAACCTTGCTTGAAGATTCAGATTTCTTTACCATTTTTGGAGCAGTGTGAAGTGAAATAATGGACTGATAAACTGAATCTTCACTTAATAACTGAAATTTTCAAAAAAATATCTGTCATACCTTCTAGTTTGCGTACTTTCAATCAATGTTAAGGTCGGATACTTTTGAGACTATCCTCGAAAGTGGTTAAACTTTCTTTTTTGTAGCTTGTGGATGGCCTTACTAACTCATTGACATTGTTTTTAAGACAGCCTTTTTATATTCATTTCATTGCATTAAATGTTTCACTTAAATTTTTTTTTCTTATTCTTCAAAAACTTTTTTTCTAATAATTAAATTTCTGTTTTTAGAATATTCTTTTTATTGCTCATTAACTTCATTGCAGAAATTATCGTCCAAATATAACAATTAAACTAGTAACTTCTTCAAACCTTAACTTTTATTTTTCAAAATTTCAACATAAAACACAAAAGCAAAAAAAATTAACAGAATATGAAAATTTCACAAGAATTTAGTTGCTAATCCAATAAATCGACAAATCCAAATTAGCTTTTCATCCCAAAGTCTTGTTGCTTTTTGCTGCGCTTGTTTTTCGCAAACAAACTTGAAGATACTCGTCCGTTCATTCGGTCGCTCCGTCAGTCGGTCCGCCGTCTGTCTGTCTGTCTGTCAACACGTATAACAAGAGGCAACAACGTGCTGAAACTTTGAATTTGAAACTAATTTACACATAATAATTACTCAAGCTCATAATTAACTATGTATGTGGATGCCGCAAAAGCAGCCAAGTAGCAGATACAACCGCGGTAACAACAACAACAACAAAGGCACCTTGCGCTTTGAGTAATATTTTCTCGCTTAGTTTTTCATATATTTTATGCGAGTATGTTTATTTCTGTGTTGTTTCTGTGTTGTATTATGTAATTTGACACACAAAGCAACCGCAGCAACTGAAAACAAAAAGAAAAACATTTTTCACATAATTAATTATTAAAATATAAACAGAGTGACGGGCTTTTCTGCTGTGTTATCATTAAGCAGATACAATGAATCAATTCACAGCTGCTGCTGCTGCTGCTGCTGCTGCTGCTGCTGCTGGTGATGCTGATGCTTCTGCAAAAGAACTACAATGCATTCGCTTCGTGCGATAATGTCGCAGATATTTACTGTGAAATCAAAATTTGCTGATTTGCACAATATGCGCTTAGCAACGCAATGTATCTGTGTTTGTTTTAGTAGTTATTAGTTAATAGTTTTTATGATTTTTTATAACTTATGGAGAGTGTTGAAATATAGAAGTATTAAGAAGCTGTTAGTTAGTTTCTATGGCTGTTAAATTTTTCGAAATTATTAAAATAAATGGCAATGGAGACAGTTTATAGACTTAGCAAAAATTTGAAAAAAAAAAAAAATAGACACTCCATCGCATCAAACACTCCACCCCAACACACCCTTTATTACAAATTGTATATCCATCCAATTTATTAAAATTTTTTGCTTTAAAACAAATGAATACATTTAATTGCAATTAAAATATTTTTAAATTGTAAAACATTTTAAATAGTCACAATGCAATGATTATACAATAAATATTATAAGAAAAACTAAAAAAAAATTATTTTTCCATTGTTGCGAAACATTAAACATATTATTATAATTAAAAGAATTTTTTTTTTATAATAATTTTAAAATGTTTAATTCTATAACAAATAAAAAAAAAAAAAAATTTACTATTACAGAAAAATAAATCGCCATAAAATACAATTGCGATAAATAATTAATAAGCAATAAAGTATGACAAATGCAGATAATAAAATATTCATGCTTTAGGTGCTTTTTTCTTTCCTTTCATTTTTATTTTTTGTTTGTGATATTTATTGCATCATGCATTAAACATTGATTTGTATTTTTATGTTAATTTTAATTATTTTTGCAGTTTTAATTATTGTAATGCACAAAAGGAAATAATCAAAATAATGGCGATAATAGGTGCGTTTTATTATTCCATGCGGATTTGGACGCTTTTGTGTTATACAAATCAAAATGCTGTATTATAAATTGTAATAAAATCAAAAAGGAAATTAATTTGTGAACAAAAGTGCTGCTGGCGAGTTAAGTATTTAAAGCTGGCAGGTAAAGTCCGTGTTTCGCTGCGATTAGACGGTTTTCACATTAGCGAAAAAGCCATGTTAGGTCAAATAAACTAAATAAAATAAAAAAGGAAAAAAATGTACTTTGGTGGGAATGAAACAATAAAATAAAATGTATTTGTAAATTGAAAATAAGATACACATTTTTGCACATTAAGGCCCCTTGGCACGCTAAAGCTTATCTTAGCTTTGTAGGCTTTGTATACTACGACGTTTGTCCAAAAAATAGAAGCGACTCCATTTTGCTCGAAATATATTTAATTACTAGCTTTGACCCGCGACTTCGTCCGCGGATCTTCCGATAAAAAGTAGCATAACTAATTACTTTTCTTATTTTGCCTCATTTGTGTCCGGTTTTGCTGTCCGGTTCCACAGAATTCGGTCCTATGGGTCTTGAGATCGAATTGGTCTTCTTTAGATGCAAGAAGCTCTCTTGGCTCGCTTGTTAATCTGATGCCATTGTCTATGGGACCTAACGGGGGGAAGTTACATTGCTGCAAAACGTCTAGTGTTCTTCTTGCAATATAGGGCGACAGTCTTGAAACCGAGTTTTAAATAGATTCGTAAATGTTCCATCTGGCTTTTTCAGATATAATCCTGAAACTGTTTTAGTTTTGGAGAGAGCTCTAAATAATCTTGTTACAGGGTTGGCTGCAATTTTGTCGCAATATCTTCGTTAATTATCTCGTTTTGATCTCTTCTAGCTCGCAGTTAACATCATTAAACAAGCGTTAGGATTTTTTTTTTTTTTTTTTTATAAATATATCGATTTAAAAAAAAAATTATATACACGATTCATGCCCAAAATATGCGAAAAAATTAACATCCTCAGCAATTTTTCTCATACTGATTCGAGTTTCTCCATAGCATTTTTCTTAAACATTTTCATCGGGTTTTTGATGCGCTGGGGCGTTCAGAGCGGGCAACATCGTTATTAACTTTCTTTCGGCCTTTAACTAAATGAACCACAAATGCAAACATTTTCATAGAAAAAATTGTATTCCAACTCATTTCAAGTCATTCGGTTCAGTAAAACTTTAAAAATATTGGTGGACATTTCTAGCAAAAATCATTTTACAGTTTCGAGTTCACGAGAAGTTTGTTTCACTAAAAGGTAGTGCCACCTCCGAAATTATATGAAACTCCCAACAGTATTTCATAAAAGCAATTTCTTTCTTTCAATAAATAACATTTTTTTGTATATTAAAAAAAAAAAAAAAAAAAGTTCTAAAAAATATACAAACTCCCGACTGCAATGATACCATTAACACATTAACCGACTAGTGGCAGCAAGAACTAAATGAAAATTATAACACGTTGACATGGCAATGAATGAAACTGCAACGCACACAGAGAGAGAGTAAGATGAGAGAGTGAACGTTTAAAAGGTAGTTAACCTACTTCAAACCGATATAGATCAAAAAAGGTCGTTCGAAATGAAAAATGCTAAGAGTTGCCTAAAGATAAATTTCAAATAGCTTTCCAACAATACTCAAATTAATGTAATTGGTCGACTTAGATATTGATTTAAAAAAAAAATACTTAAAAGTGTAGAAAATACAAATTTTTGTTGATGTCTAATTAGTTCGTGTTTCGGCGAGCATACTTAATGCCATAAAGTTGCACATTAAACACAGCACAGCGTGCAATACTGAGAGCATGTGTTCGTTCAAAAGGATTTCGCAGAAATGGAAATAAAAATGTTTAAATTTTTAAAGTTGCTGCAGGCGCGCTGCGCTGTACAAACATTTTTTTTACAATAGTATTTTTAAGTATGAAGATTTTTATGCGCGCTGCACTTTTTGTGTGGGAAAAAAGGAAAAATTAAAAAAAGGGCACACTACGAATATGAAGCACTTTTGTTTTGCCGCTGCTGCTGCCGCTGCTGCCGCTGCCATCTACTTGCACACATTTAAGCTATTAACGAAAAAATGCCCAAGCATACAGATTTTTTATGTTCTCAGTGTTCTCGTTTTATTTATCGCTCGCGTTGCCGCCATTGCCCCTTTTTGGTCGCCATTTGCTTCTTTTGCCACCATTGCTGCCGCTACCGCTGGCACGGCCGCTTCCGTCGCCACCGTAACGGCATTTTAATTGCTTTCCATATTGAACATGTCCATGCAATTGAGTTCATGTCGGTATGTTCGACTATAAATTACACTGTTACACAATAAACTACAAGCTGCAAAACCAACAAAAGCATTCGAAGTAAATAGCTGCGAGTTGAACTGAACTGAACTGAGCTGAGAGATGAGGTAGCAGCCGTGCCGCCGTATTCGTATCTAAAAACAGCTTCAACTTACTTGCGCTTCAGCAACGCAACATGGTTTTAGTATTTTACTTTTTTTTTTTTTCGTTTTATGAGCTTCGGCGCATAATTCTTTTTATATTTTTTGTATGATTTAATATATTTTTGCAACGCTTCTTTAGCGCGTTTGTACGTTAGTTCGTTCGGGTTTATTAAAGACATTAGTCATAACGCAATTTAAAAGACTGACTGCCACCGACATGGCATATACAGATTGCGCTAGAAACACTTGTAGCGGCAGCGGCAGCGGCGGCGGTACATAGTACTCGTCGTACACATCGCACTTTGTTTTCAACCGAAAGTACACTTTACAAATAATGTCTAAAAAGAAAAAAAAAAAAAAAAAAAAAGTGAGGAAAAACATTTAAGAAAAACAAATAAAAATCTACAAACGACGACTGAGCGATTGTCTGTCTGAGTGGCGCAGCAAAGCGGCTTTTAGCAATATACTCGTACACATAGATCAGGAACTTTACACACTTACCGCCGCCGCGTGAAGTGTATCTGAAGTTGAAGTTAAAGCGTCGCACCGCAAGGTCACCAAACTCAAATCGAGTTTGATGGACTGCTCTTGATAATGGGTGTATTGTTCTTTCAACGCGGCGGCGGCGTACGCGCATTAAACCAAGCGCAGCGCCGGAGCTGACGCAATCTAGACTGGCCAAATTGATTTTAGTAAAGTTTAATTTGAAATAATCTGGCCAAATGCCAAAACTTTGTACATATATTAAATTTAATATTTCTAAACACAATTTTACATTAGCTAAAATGTCCGACATTGTGCGGATATTTTGGAATAGTTTGTATTCGGTGAATTTTGACGCAATTAGCAGTTATTCGCGGCATTGCATGACTTAGAATTTGTCAACGGACTTACATATCTAAAGATGCTTTCAGTAAAGTACAGATTAAAATTCATTTCTTGCAAAAGACACATGACGAATGAGGTTCGTTAAAAAAAAAGCTGACCTTTCAAATTTTGCAAACTACGTACATTAAAATCTCAATTTTTTTGTTTATTTTTTTGGTACACACCTTCACAACATATGTTGATATGATATGATGCCATTTTGTACTTCAGTTTGTTTTTGATAGAAATTATGGCTAGGCGTGTTTTGGTTTGCTTTGCGTTTATTGTAGCCTTAGGGCTAAAGCTATACCAAGTTTGTGCAAATTTATTTAACAGGCAGAAGCAGATATAACAGTTCCTAATGGTCATTTTCACTAATGAGTTGCATCTGATTATAAGAGGTGTATAAGCAATATCACAGGGAAATAGTTTGTAAAATTATAAACAGGATGCTTCCATGGGAGTTCCAATCAAAGAGAAACAATTTGAATATATTTTTGATTTTCAAAAATTTTGAACAGTATAAAAAATTTTCAAAATGGACTTCACCAATCGAAAGCAGATGACAAAAATCTATCATGTCGCGAAAATTTTTTTATCTTTCAGTTCAAGTAATAAACTAAACAAAATAATTTCGACCAAAAATCCAATTTATCAACAATTCAAAACAATCAAAATATTTTTCTTACAAAAACCCAGGAAAGGTTTCAGATTTGTATGGGGCGCTACTCCTTCTAGTGATCCGATTTGGATATTAATGGGATATTTTATTAGAATTGACGCAAGTTACACAAATTTCCGCGATTCTAACTGAATTAATAATAACAAGATAATTGTTTCCATGTAAAAAGCTATAATGGTGAAGATTTGAATGGGTGCTATTTCTTCTAGTGGCCCCATCTGATCCTAAATAAAATATTTTATGAATATTAACGTAAATTTATGTAAATATGGCGTTTTTAGTGAAATCAAGAACATCAATACATATTTTTTTCCATACAGAAACTCAGAAACCCTCCGTTAGGGAGAGAGGGTTGGCACTTACATTACATACAAGTTAACTGAAGAAGTATAAACTAATTAATTTAACTTGAATGCTTTATTTGTTATGTCTCCAAGCTCTTATGTCGACTCGAGATTTTTGAAGCTGAACACGAATTTATACACTTTTGAGGTCTGACTCGACGTCTACTGCGTATTACACACTCTTCCATAAATTTAATATATATTTTCATACTATATATAATGCTATATGTATATATATTTAAGAAAGATAAAGTACATAGGAAACAAATATTGTAGTCAAAAATTCAAAATGTATTTGTTTTTGTGCTAGTTTGGTTTGTATACAGTTTAAAAAGTATCTGCACCAATTTTTTTAGATACTTTTGTTAAAATACTAACAAATATACGTGAAATCGTGCAGACTTTTATCAATTAATTTTTAATACTAAACATAAACCACTCAAAATAAACTTCCTTGACAGTCTAACGTTTTAGCTTTCATTTAATTGCATATTTAAATAAATTGTTTAAATAAAACTCAGGCTTACTGCCTGCGGGCAAAAGATGCAATTATAAATTATATACCTGCCTATAAATTTTTGTCGTTGGATTTTTGTTTCATTTAAGCAAATTAAATTCAAAAGTATCAATTACAATTTTTTGTTTTTGCGTTTAATTGAATAGAATATTTTTGAGACATAAAATGCAGCAATTTTTCATTTGAATGCAGCTTTTGTCTTCTAATTTTTACTGCAATAGAGATGCCCTCCAGATACAAACAAAAGTTTTTGTTGTTTTATTTTATTTGCTGGAATTTGATTAAAGTTTACCGAGTGCTTTAATACTTGAAAAGCTGAACAATGACAGCAAATTAAATAGCCGCAAACAAGAAATAAAAAATTTGAAAATAAAATACTTGAGAGCAGCAAAAAGAAGTAGACTCATGCTGTGTGTTTGTATATATTTCAATCACAATAAGATATCGAAATGAAATAAATTTTGCAAAATATTGTACATAAATCTTTAGTTACGTGAAATAAGAATAAAATCTAACAAACACAACAAAAACAATAAATTAAACAAAGCAAAATTTTAATTAAAATAGCATTTGAACATGACTTGAAGTGTGCCTGCCTACAGTATATAGGTAGACATCTGCGTGTATTTGATGTATCGAAGGCCTTTTGTTTTTGTGATGACTCGGCTGCATTTGATTTTTGAGAGCATTTTCATGTCATCCGATTTGTGAACATATATAATAGTATTTGCTGTACTTCGAGTTTCGTATTCAATGAGTTTGCACTTGACAGCCTAACCAATAGACACATGAACGAACGCACGGCCAACAGGACAGAATGTCAGTCAGTCAGACAGCAAATGTGAGCCTTCTTAATTTATTTTCTGTTTGTTGTTTACTCATTCGAGAGGAGGGTACAAATGCTTTGATCTTGAACTTCGGTAATTAAATAGCTTTACAATTAGTAGCTGCAGCAACAGATTTAACTGAATGTATCTAGATACTTATTGTTTGTAAATTGTTTCAAACTATGTATTTGTATGCGAGCAAAGCCTGTCGAAAGCGAAAATAAGCAGTAGCAAATGATGTTTTTTTTTTAAAATGCCAACCAAAAGCAGCACAAATAAATAAAGTATCTGCACATATTTTTTCTATTAAACACAAAATTTAACAAGTGTGCCAAAAGTTTTTTTTTTTTTTTAGTTGCTGTGGTCATTCTTGCGCCGCTGCACCGCCCTTTGTGCACAAACTGTGCCACTTCTTTTGACAGCTGAGAAATTGTTAATTATTTTGGCTGTCGTTTGAATTTGTTCGAAACACGAATTTTTATCTTTTAAATATTTCTTTGTTTTAAAATATAATTTTTTTTTTTTTCTGTTCGCTATTAATTATGAATGTGCAGCTGTGCTGGCTCCAAAAGTCGCCCCTTCAAATACTTTTTTGTTTTTAAATTTTTTTTGTTGCTATATGAAGCAGCAGTAGCAGCAGCAGTAGACGTTGAAATCAACTATGATCAACATAATAATTTAGTTTTGTATAATAATTTATTTATGTATGCATATTTTAGCTATGAACAGACGAGATACTATTATGTTGTTGTTATTGTTATTGTTATACGAGACTCGTGCTTGTGGACACGTGATATTCGCGCTTCTTCAATGCTACTACAACAAGTATCTATGCATGTTTGTATCTATGTTTGCTGTTGTCCATTTTGTTGTCGTAATTTTAGTTGTTCTTGTTGTTGTACTCATCGCCATAACTGACAGCTGACATTTGACAGTTGACAGCTTTTTAATATGGACAACAAGCACGCTATGTAGAAGAAAAAAAAATAAATTATATGAAATAAAAATTAAGTCCGAAAATCGCGCTATTTTTCGAGTGTACACACACGAGTACCATTATATATACCTATCTATCCTCATCACACTGCATAAATTTTTACATATACTAATTTTCAATCTATATATGCATTCGTATTTTTGTCTAAAAATTAATTGATGAACGTTTGTACGTGTGTGCTTACGAATAAATTGCAATAAATATTTCATGATCATATAATAAGTTTATCGATGTTTTAATTGGCTTTTAAATTAGAGAACGATAATAACTGACTTTTATGTATAATTTTTGCGATTAGTGATTGGAGTGATACATGGCTTTGAGTGGCTCAGTAGCATTTTTTCGTTTATACGGTTGAGTAGTTACCTTCTTATTACTGTTTTTTCAATAGTCGTCGTGGCGTCGAGATGTGAAATAAACTGCTTTGGCACAAAGGTCCAATAGATAGTCTTCTTTTAGGTCAATACAATTAGTCCAAAATTTTTCCAGCTTCATTCAAATAATAGATTTGCAAGGTCCTCAAAATATGCGTTAGTTTCAGTGTTGACCTCTCCATTCGACCTCTCTTATCGCCCAGCTATTTCTTTAGTTTTAAAAACAGGAAATAGTCGCAAGGGCCTGAATCTATATATTATGCCCAAGGCTTTATTGTGAAAAAATTTTTATACATTCAATGTTCAAAATATTCTTCTTCGAAAGCTATGACGTGTGTCCATCTTTCTGGCAGTTTGTGGATTCCATCCCTAAAGAACTTCTCTGGCTTGGCGGCCAAGAACGAATCGAGCCGATTTTTGATACCCTTTTCTGAAGTGAAGCGTATTCCGGACCATGTCTGAAATATAAGACGGGGATAGGTAGAACTTCCCACCCAAATAGTTTTTAACCGGTCTTGCAACATGTGGCCGAGCGTTGTCATGATGGATAATTATGGATTAGTGTCTGGTCGCATATTCTGGTCGTTTTTCCACGATCGCTCTCTTCAAACGAATCAATTGTGTTCGGTAGAGGTCCCTTTTGATCGTCTGACCCGATTTCAAGAGCTTCTAATACAACACACCCTTGTGATCCCATCAAATACAGAGCATTACCTTGGCGTCATGGATATTCGGCTTTGACGTGGATGTTAATGGTTGGCCGGGCTTCACATACGAATTCCTGCGCTTGGGGTTATCGTAATGTATTAATTTTTTCATCACCAGTGATAATCCGATGCAAATTGACTTCTTTTTGTGGCGTTCAAGCAACATTTCCGACATGCAAAATTGGCGTTCGTTTCAAATCATACGACAGCCAGTTTTAAAGCTTATGGATCAATCCTAATGGGTTTAAACGTCTGAAAATTGTTGCTAGAGCAACTCCCAAAGCTTTTGCAAGTTGTTTTTGCGTTCATTATTTTGGAAGATTTGTTTAACAATGAAAACTCATTTTTCTTTCGTATTTACTAAACCTTAACAGACAGCTATTAAACTGCTTTCTTTCGTTATTGCCCAAATTTTACCACACAAATATGTATTCGCAACTTCAAATCTTGCATAAACTAGTGGATTCTCTCTATTTGAATTGTTTTTTGATGTATCTCAATTTAATGTATCTCAATTGATGTATCTTAATTTCATTTTCTTACACAGTACTTAGTTACAACACTGCAAATCTACCCGTACATAACCGGGTATTTTGACAAGTTTTGTGAAATTAAATTTTAATATTTTACCAAAGTCATGCATGAGTTTGACACAAGTTTGATTGCAAACACATTGCCCGTAGGCTTGTGTGTGATTTTTTTTTTTTTTATTTTCTATTTGGATTTGTATATTTCATATTTTGGGCCAACAGCACAGTTTAGCTAGCTCTAATCATGTAGATACATATTCATATTTTGATTTTGTTGTCTTGGACTCTTTTAATTTTTTTTTTTGGGTGTGCACACCAGCCGATCAGTCGTCTGTATGTTTTTTAAATATATCTCATTTATATATTTTTTTTCCATTTTTTTTATTTCGTTTTATTTGTTGTGTCTACGTATAAGCGGATTAGTCTTTGCTCCGGGTAATTAGATAAGTTTCGATGAGGTCAAAGCATGACGAAACATAAAATTAAAAGCAATTTGAACTCACTTAGAATTTAGGCGGAATTGATTTATTTAGGTTTTTGCATAAGTCATATGATACGACTTAGCAGCACAATACAATTTGATTGAATTTCAACTACGTTCAATAATTCAGTTATTGAAATTTGATCACTGTATTCAATGCTGCACATGAATTGCTGTTGTTGTTGTTCATATTTTACATGTCATCGTACCGGAAAAACAGACAAAAAAAAAGAACTTCTTGTATGAGCTATAAAACAGCATTTTATTCCTCTTCAACTGCTTTTAATGAATTACAATCATAAATTACTCAAGAATCTGTCAAAAACTTGTGCCAAAAATGATGACATGCAAAACATTAAATAAGAGAAGCACACACACTTAGCAAACTCAAACTTTTGCTGCTTTCTTTGCTTCGTTTTCAAGTACGAGCGTATCTATGTGTGCTACTAAGTGCAGGAGGTGGAATTTGCTTCGTCCTCTGCACTTTTTTCTTTATTTTTTTTTTAATATTATTTTACTGTCTGCCGTTGATTTGGCTGTGAATTTGACTCCAGCACAAACTCTCAGTTGCTCGAACTGAACTACTCTGAACTAGTAACTCTGTATGCCAACTAACCAACTAGCTACATAGCTGAAGAGCGACCAAAAAATTATGAAATTCAATTTTTTTAATGTTGCTTATTTTTATGTTTTCTATATACCCTGCACTCATAACATATGGCTTCATGTCTACATTGAAGTTTATGGTGTTTCAGTTCTCTAAAAAACTAATAGATTTAATTTTTTAAATAAGTACCCACTGTACAAAAAAAAAAAAAAAACGATAAAAAATATAATGAAACTTTACCAAACGAATTGAAGTAAATAGTTCGGAACAGAAAAATTGTGAAGAAGTTATCATAGGATCCTAAATATCATAATATTGCTGGTACATGAAACACAGTGCCTTCACCAAATGTTGTAATAGGAAACATGAGGTTGCAGTTGTGTACAGAAATTTATCGGAGTCCGAATAGAACAGAAATTTGCCGAATTCAATTTAAGAATGAATTCTATAAGTTCTGTTGGTCTCTAATATATCACGAAAACTCGAAAATCAACCGCACGACTTTATTCTTTAAACCACATAATGCGAGAAAGAAATGGGAGAAAGATATAGGAGAAACAACTTAAAGCCTCATATCTTAGCATTACCGAAGATAGACATTAATTAATTAAATACATGTTTTGCGGTTTGGAAAATACCACCGTTAAAGCCAAATGTTAAAGTGGATATTTTTTCTATCTGATCGCTTTTAAACTTGTTTCTCTTTATACTTTTTCGCAATAAATAATTGAGGACGTGTTTTGCGGTTTTTGGTAATCATATCTATAAAAAGGTATTTCTACAAACCACGAAGCAACATGACTTTCAAAGCAATCGGACAAAAAAAAAATGTTTCCCGAAATAAACCATTTGAAGGAAAATTTTTTATCCACATCGCTTTTAGACTCATATTATTTTTTTTATAAAACAAAGAATAAACAAGCACTTCGTGATTCTTAGAAGTTCCGTCTATGAACCGTAGAAAGGGATGGTCAAAGGTACGGAGAAATTTTTTTTCCACAAATCGGTTTTAAATTTGATTATTACACTCTACGCAAAAAATAATTAAACACGTGTTTCTCGGTTTTGAGAGATGCTTTCTTTAAGGATGTCATAGTCTAATGTTATATGGAGAATATTGTCAATATTTGAAAATTCCACACCTAATCTGAACTGGCTGAATCGGCTTAACAGGATTGTTATTGACAATTGAAAAACTTAACTTTGAGCAAGAAGATCGACTTGGGCAGCCAAAAAGGTTTGATGTTGAAGAATTGGAGGCATTGCTCGATGAAGATGCGTACCAATGGCAAAAAAAAACTTGCAAAATCTTTGGGAGTTGATCAAGTGACCATTCCAGACGTTTAAAGGCATTGGAATTCATCCAAAAGCTTGAATATTGCGTGCCATACGATTTGAAATCTAAAGAAGTCGAACGCCTTTTCTGCATGACGGAAATGTGGCTTGAACGCCACAAAAAGAAGTAATTTTTGCATCGGATTGTCACTGGTGATGAAAAATGGATTCAATACGATAATCCAAAGCGCAAATAATCGGACGTGAAGCCCGGTCAACCATCAACATCCACTTTGTATTTGGTGGGATGACAAGTGTGTGTTGTATTATAAGCTCTTGAAATCGGGTCAGACGATCAAAGGGGACCTCTACCGAACACAATTGATTCGTTTGAAGAGAGCGTTGGCGGAAAAACGACCGAAATATGCGACCCGACACTAATTCATAATTTTCCATCATGACAACGATCGGCCACATGTTATAGGACCGGTTGAAAAGTATTTGGAAAACAGTGGGTGGGAAGATCTACCTCATCCGCCTTATAGCCCAGCCATGGCCCCTTCTGATTACTACTTGTTCAGAACAATGCAAAATGTCTTCACCGGACGCTACGCTTCACTTTTGCACAGGGTATCAAAAATTCTTTTGGAATTTTTTCTCAATGAAGCCTTAATTTTCGAAAAAAAAAAAAAAAATACACCCACTATATTAAAAAACATCACTTTGATATGTTTCAATATATCATTTTTAATTTTTTTGGCCCGTATCATCATGGGAGATGTGTAGCATTCAGAAATAGCTTCTAAGCTTAAAAAGAGACACCAGGGTCTTTGAGAGAAGCTCTATGGTCAAAGTATAGGTGGCAATTATCTCTACCTGGTAGAAACAACAGTGGTCAGACAGTTTGATGGACTTCCGATGTGTAATTCATTATTTTTGGAGGCTAAAATAACGTTGTTAATATATTTGTATGGCCTGAATGATCAAAGTGATGAATCCTATAACCACAAAATGATCATAAGTCAATGTTAATTTCAAACAAAACAAATATGAGCTTGAAACTTGATATTGTGGATTCTTATTGACGGAGTTAAGGGTTTTCCTAATTTTTAGGTATTTTTCCCACTCAAAATTATTACCAACTAATTTTGTTTTTGTAAGGAAATATTTAATAGCATAATAAGTCTACGGAAGTTAATGTTCCGCTTGTTTTAACTTGAGTGTTCTCGAAAATATTTTCTCTATAGAGATTATATTTCTTGCCTCTTTCAATGACACAGAAACACAAAGCAAACCATCGATTTTTTTTTTATTAAAGTGACTTATATATAATTAAATTGTCATTAATTTCTCAATAGCTCTTTACTTTAGATACAAAATTGCAAAGTTGATTTTTCAAGTAAGATTTTGTCCTTGAATTTTTATAGCAACATGGTTCTCTGTAGGCTATTATAGAGTCAGCCAACTCGACTGTAGAACTTTTGGCTTGTTTGTTTGTTTTTTTTTTCTATTTGGCAGAAAACTGTCAACGACAACTACATCCACTACTTACAACTGACTGAACTGACCAAAAGAGCTAGCAGCAACAGCAGCAGCAGTAGCAGCAGCCATCGACCCATCGAACGGGCAAGCGACAAACAACTTTAAAATAAGATGCAAGCCACTTTTTTTGTTGTCGCTTTGAGGCTAAGACTGATGCTGCTGCTGCTGCTGTTACTGCTCCTCTCATCCGTCGCGTTGTCCGTTTATCCGCTTGTCCTGTCCTCCGCTACATAGTACGTTGTGTAGTTGTAGTTCTGCTACACTTGTACAGCTACTTGGCCTGAAATGTTCTCAGTCGTCGTCGTCGTCGTCATCGTCATCGTCGGAGGTTGTCTTAAAGTACGCGCGCAGCGTATTTACAAAAAACTTTTCAAAAAGTTTACTTTTTGTCGAGGCTTTTTCTTCTCTTCTACTACTTTGTACTTGTAGATACTTTTGCTGCTGCTGTATGGTATGTAACATTGCTTAGCAGGTTCTTTCATTCTTATAACGCTCTAATGTAAGTCATAAGAAAAATATATAGATTATATAGAACGTTATTTTTCTTATGTATGTTTTTTTTTTTCTCGTTGCGCTGGTGGCCGCCTGCACTGGCTGACTGAGAGAGACTTGAGTTCGGCTGCTGCTGCTGCTGCCACAGCCACTTTTATAAAGTATTTTGCATAAAATTGCTTAAAACAGCTGCTGCCCAGCAGCGATATCAGCGGCAACGGATGCGTCGTCTAAATATAGTATATGCTGCTAGATTATTTTTTAGTAGAAAGGGTATTATCATTTTATTGATATGTATGTAACATATTGATGAAGGCTTTGGAGAATTGATAGCCGTATGCATGTTTGTTTGGGTTTCGCTATACGTTTTAGTTGCGTAGTTTTTAAGATTTCAAGCTAAAATTCGAAAAGAAGTTTTTAGGCCCTGTACCGAAGTTACAAGAGCCTATTGGTTTTGTACAAATGTATGTAAAAGGTAGAAATAATGGTCGGAGAACCCCCAAGGGTCCTGACCTCTATTATGGTCAGGAGGTAAGAGGAGGATTGAGGAGTCGATATAGCCATGTCCGTCTGTCCGTCTGTATGAACGAAAGAATCTCGGAAACGGTAATAGATAGACCGTCGTTCTTTCTGCATTCGACTAGGTCTTCGCCGGAATTTTACAAGTTTATTTTAAAATTTTGCTCCTCCCCTATTCCCCATTATTACTCAGAAATTGTATCATATCCGTTTAGAAGCACATATTTTAGTTGATCGTGTGAAGGGTGTTAGGGCTACGGTTCTACCGAAGTAAACATTATTCATGCACAATTTTCTTTCTTTTTTTTTTGCCAACTCTTTTACTGCAGCTTTTCTACTTGTACTTTAGCTTTGCCTTCATCGAATTGTTGTTGTTGCTGCTGACACGCTGAGTTAGAATAAAAAAAAACAAGCTGTTGTATTTGTATCGTAAAGCAAAAAAAAGTTTTAAAAAAAATTTTTTGCGACCATCGTCGTCGATGCCCAACGGAGCAGCCAGCTAGCGAGCGAGTTAGTTGTTTCAAAACAGGCTGGCCACGGATGGATGCGAGAAGCATCTTAGCCTAGGTGCGCACAAGCTAAAAAGAACAATAACTTCTTGACGTTCATCCACGGAGCAGAGACAGTCGCCAGCAGAAGTTGTAGTTGTTGTGTTTTCAAGAGATGAAGCAGAAGTAATAGTATATATAGAGTAGTATTAGTAGTTGTAGACAAAAGACAGCCAGTCAGCCAGCCAGCCAAGTGGCTTCGTGGACGCTCAATAGCTAAAAGGTAGACAAAGACAAAGATGCGAACGCGGATACGGACGCAGCGCAATGGCACGGCAGCAGACAAATAGTATCTAAACTTGTTTCGAACGTGTTACGTTGGCGTTTTGAATGCTCGTCTACAAGTTGTAGTTACTAAGTGCATGCATAGCACATCCGTTGTCGTTTTCGGTTTTGCAGCTTTGCAATGCGCTACGCTGCGTGTGTGCGAGTTAGTCGAAAAAAAAGTATCTGCTGCAGTAAAAGTAACTTTGATAATGCAAAGATACATGGTGAAATTAGGAGGCTTTTATTGGCACACGTTTGCGTATGGTGGACATTTATATACACTTGAAAAAAAAAAATAAAAAAAAATATTTAATAAAACGAAATAATCTGGATTAGTTGGATATTGAAGAATTGAATTAATCATTAAAATCACATCGCTTTCTGCAGAATTTTGAGAAATATGATAAGGTTTTATTGATGTCGGCTTAAAATGCAGAAGGCGCACATATCAAGGGCTTGATTATTAAATTTGCTTTATTTGCTTTATAGAAAGAGCGAACTCTGCTTAAATTTACTATGTTTCACAATAGACTAAACTATCAAACATGCGTATACGCGTATAAATTTTAATTTTAAATTGAAATTTGAATGCTTTTACGAACACTTTATTTTATATCATTTTAACTAATTTTATACTGGCATACATAGTTAATAATTTCAACTCGATCTGTTATTTGCCGAATTTGCATATAAATTAGTAGTATTTCTTCAACAAGGCATGCATATACTCGTACATATCTGCATATATGGCAAATAAATCATTTTTATATAAATTTAAAGTCAGCTCAAATTAGTTCATTTGCATAATTGTTCATTTTGAAATATTTTGTTGCAAACCAGAAATGCTTTATTGAGTACAGCTAATCTAATTTGCACTTAAATTAACTGTCAACTTATTTTGGATTTCAAATGTGCATTATATAATACAGAAAGAGTGAACAATATATAATATTATTATTCAATAATAGAAGTAAAACATGTTAAAGTCTTTAGAAGTTCTTTAGAAGGGATGATATTTATTTTCAATAATTTATAAATTGAAAATACTTTGAAGAATTTGCATAGCGAATGCGATTCATAATATCTAATTTATTATATTTTAATTAATTAATTATATTTTATTAAATGGATTGGGGATGTCTTATTCATATATAGTTATTTTACGCCGGCGGACATCTTGGGTAAAATGACAAATAGTACAGTTTTGTCCTTAGTAGAGGCATGGTTATTTATAAGTGTATGTAGTCCTGTATGTTTCAAGTAGGTTCCACAAGCCACGCGAGCCAGCAGTCGGTAAGATATTTTAATTGTAATGTAACATTTCCGTGACTCTCAGTTTCTTGCAATTCTTCCAGCCTATATCATTATATCTTGCTTTTTTGCTTAGGTGGTTGCTAGAACTTTAAAAGGCAAAAAGCCTATTAAGAGCCTACAGTCTATTCTTTAGAGCTACAGCAAGTGTTTCGATAGTTTGCCGCTTGATACATTGCATATTGAATATTTTTAGCTTGTTTTTGTTCTGTAGCTGGTTTTGTTTACTCACTTATTTGCAACTTCATTACAGGTGACATCCATCAAATGTTGTTTTCTCTGGCGCTAGTCCAACGACGTGGCTAGATCGCCCGCCATTTCGTTAGCATTTATCCCCCGGTAGCCGGAAGCCAGGTAGAAGGATGTTGTGCACATTTTTGTGAGATGCAAAGAGCATAAAATGCATCCCTTATTGCTAGAACTTAACTGAAGGAGTTGAAGTTTACCTTCACGGAATAAATATACGTGAATTATTTTTGGAGTGAATTGTGTTCCGATTATTTAGGATGTTAAACCCTGCTGCATGTATGGTTAACATTTCTTAGTGAAGAGATTTAAGTTCGTTTTGACTCCATTTATACAAAATTCGGCTTCCGTAACCCATCTTAATATTTCTTTTAACTTGATGTTCGTGATTGAGCTGAAAGAACATACACTCGCGATAATAAGGCTAAGTCGTTGGCTTATGTAATTTTCTTCACAGCTTTAATAAGAAATATTTTAAGTACTTCATGTAACACTAGAATTTATTACAGAGGTGACAGAAATAAGACCTGAGGCGTGCTCCCATGTATCTCTCTCATCATTCAGTAGCTTATTATTGTGAGGTAAAAAAGTGACGGGAAGTAGTGCAGAAACAGTGATTTATCAAAATCGGTAGAATATTTTGGGTTTAAAAGGCTTTCACAAACTTTTCTTCAAGCAAGAGTCAACCTTCATTCTCATGTCGGAACAGTATATTAGCTCGAGCATGTTCTCCGCTCGACAGCAAATTATATTGCAGAGCCTATCACTAAATGTTGCACTCATTCAATGGTTTCTGTGCTATTCTCTCCTTGATTATTTTTTGTTTTGGCGCCAGTTGTTTTGAATGCCACTTCATCCATTCGAATGAGGTACCCAGCCCAGCCCAGTGCAGCCGCTGGAATTTTATGCGCTGGACTATGTCAACCTCATCGAATAGTTTGTACAGCTCGCAGTTCATAAGGGACTTAAACTCGTCGCCGACATACAGTAGGACCGGGAGTATTAGCGTCTTATGTATCTTGTTTTTGTCTTTTGAGAGAGGGGTTTACTTCAAATTTGCTTGCAGCCCAAATAACATTTACTTTTAGACTGATGTTGTTGTTGCTGGTCATTACGGATCCTAGTTAAACGAAGTTTTCTACAACATTGAAGTTGAAATTCTCCATCGTCACTGACCGTCCAAGACGCGATGATGGCGTGCGAGAAGACACCAAATTCTTCATCTTGTCCTCATTAACTGCTAGACCCATGAGTTTTGACTGTTTTTCAATCTCCGAGAATGCCTTGCTGACTCGCCCTTTCTGCGTTCCAATGATATCAATCTCATCTGCGTATGCGAGCAGCATCACTTCCTTTTAAAAGATAGAGCGCGACATATTCTGTATGTACGAGCACTGGCGTAAGATGTATTCCATCAGCAGATTGAATTTCCACCAGAACGAAGCAGTATTTTAAGATGAGCGAATGTATCACAGAAATGTGAGGGAACTTGTAATAAAGCTTATGAAGACTTATAAACCATACATTTTTAGTTGAGTTAGATTCTAATATGGTCTGATCTGGACTAATGATGTAAACCATGGATTATAATGGTGGAGGTGGTGGTGGCATGCTTGACGTATGGTATGCTCTTATAGGGTATTGCTTCTGCGACCAATATTTATCGAATTCAAAAGATGCATAACTTTGCACTACATCATAAAAATGCATAAAAATGTCATTTCCCTGGAATCTCTGAACCTTCTCGTTCCGTGAGAAAATCAATTGTCATACAAGCCGTTATAATAATCGTCTAAGGAGCCATATCAATAGAATACCATCTGATCTAATTACAAATGCCGCCAACATGAGGCTTTTGCGCCTTCATTCTAATGACTTTTGCGTACACTTTACACTACATCATATCGTTAGCACACCTTGGTGCGTAAAGATGTCATTTCCCTGGGATCTCTGAACCTTCTCGTTCCGTGAGAAGATCAGCTGTCATACAAGCCGTTATAATAATCGTCTAAGGAGCCACATCAATAGAATAGCATCTGATCTGGTTACAAATAACTCCAGCAAGAGGCTCAAGCGCCTCTAATTACTTTTGGATACACGGACGCCAAAGAGATCCTAGGTTCGATTTTTGAATCTCAAATTTTTCTGATCTTTACCAAATATTTTGAGGCAGTCTGTCATTCTCTCTGCTAGTTTATCTTTCTTTCTGTCTCTTGTCTATCGTTACTGATAAGAACTATTTCGATTAATTTTCGAGTTATTGGCCTGAAACTTGGTATGGAGACTTTAAGTAATACCTGTCTGTTCGCCTATTCCAAGTATTTAATTCCACTAATTGAAACAGATTTTTTCTCAGTGTACCCAACTACTCTAATTACACTAAAGACCACTAATAGTTCTACACGTTTTATTATTATAATCACTACAACTTATTTACAATGTAGCGCATTGTGTCTGTCGGCCAAGTTTTGCATTTCTTAAGCATTCTTTATACATATATCCGAATTGTTTGCTGTATTTTTTATGATGTTCAAAGTTATTAACGCAAACACTTTTATTCTACATAACTTGCGATTTTTTTGTCCTCCATTTTGTTTTTCTTTGTTCACACTAAAGTGTCAGGAGAGGATGGTGGGCTGCTAGGGGAGACAACGTAGTTTGCTGCTGAGAGTTTGGAGTTGGCAACTTTATTTATTTATTATTACTTTTCTTGAGCGTTGCTGCTGCCACTGTCTACTTCCAGTAACGTCCTGTGATATTCTGAACTTCTACTATGTAGTTGACGCCTTGCAAATTAATATTTTATATGCAAGAAGCAGCGTTAGGTGCAAATAGATTTCCGTTGAAAAAGATGAAAAGAATAAAAAATAAAAGTAAAACTGCAAAAGATGACAAAGTTACTTTACAAGTTGCGTAAATTTAATATTGAGCAAAGCAGTCGCAGCAGATAGTAGTAGTAGTAACTGAACAGCCCGACAGACAGACAGACATATGAACGGACGGACAGACAAATGAAGCTAAGCCACTTTAAGCTGAAATTGCTGGAAGCTTTTTTTTTTTTGAATTTTTTTTTTTTTTCGAGAAGTTTCATGTGCATACTCGCATGTGTGAGAACAAATTCTGAAATTCTGAAAGGAATTATAAAATACTGCATTGTGGTAATCAAACTCGTAAAAATTAAAAATGAATTGCACTGTCTGACTGCCAGTGCCTGCCTGCCCTCTTGTCTGCCCGTCACGCCCCATTATTTTGCGTCACGCAGTTCTAAGAGTATTATGGAAAAGCCTTGTGTAAGTTGCAAAAGAAATATTGAGGCCTATTGGGTATGCTGGTGCCTGGGGAGCTTGGTTCGATCGGCAGTCTCGAATGGCATCGGCCACAGCAGCAGCAGCAGCAACAGCAGCACCGGAGTCCACTTGCAGACAACAACCTGAGATATTTGACTTTAATTTTATGTTTGCACCAAACGCATTAATATTCTTTCGATTTTTATATGCTGCCACATGTTTCGAGTGGACTTCTTTTGCTCTCTGCCTCGAATCGACTCGTTTTGGGTTGTTCAGCATGTGTTGCACGACTTTTGGAGGGTAGTTTAATAAGTTGGTTTATAAAGAATAAAATTTTTATTGAAAAGAATCAATAACCTGAATTAGACACGACTATATTCAAAAGACACAGCTGACAGCTCATTATAATTATAAAAATTTTAAAAATGGAGAATCGTGATATACGAGTTGTATATAAAAGTAAGAAATCGACCGATCTCATATTTTTCTACTTTATTGTTTTCACACCATCTCACAGTTGGCGAAATTTCCAAAAAGTAGAACAAAATTTTAAAATGAAGTATTTAAGTGATTTAGAGATCACTGATTTGTAGTCCATATATTTTTTTCGAGTCTAAATGGAGCATCCAATTTGTTTAATTGAACAGAAATATTGTCTTAATGTTGTGTCTATATATTAAGGGGTTGGTTTCAGTACTACGTAGTCCATGTTTGTGACTGAGATATTTCTCCTTGCCCTTGTAATATTTTATCATAAACTTGTAGCAATTGTAAAGCCTCCAGAAACACCAATGGGAAGTCTGTAGTAAAACAACAAAAGGAACATAAAATGGCAATACAGAACTGTGTGTTCGCTCGTTTATTTCACTTGGTTGATACTTAGCGCGTGAATAAATTTTTTTTTACAAACTATTTGAACTGCTCTCGTGGTAAAAATTTTAGTATTTTGGCTTTCCCTGCAAACATTCAAAAGTTTCAGCTGTTTTATAATTTTATTGACTTTGCTTGGCTACGTATGTGTGTGTAATTGTGTACTTTAAGCGCTACACAGCATCTGTAGCAACTGTGTGCGAGTATGTGTGTGCTTTTGTGAGTGGCTCTTGTACCTTTACCTACGACACTTTTATTGCTATTTAACCTGTTCCACTCGCTGCAACGCCTCTTTGCGCTGATGCTGCGCTGAACTAAGTTGAGTGCCACACATACCCCTGCACTACTCGTACATACGCTCATGCAGTCACTCAGTCAGTCAGTCATTCAGTCACTCAATCACTTGCCGGCCTGCCTGACTGTCTGTCTGTCCCTCAGTTACTTTAGTAGTATGCCTCATGCCCGTTGCCTTTTCAACTGTCTTTTTGTATATACATACGTATCTATCTGACTGTATGCTGTGTTAGTCTTACCTCCCTCCCTGGTTTAGAGCGCGAACTCTTCAAATACAACTCTGCACCGTTTGCCCATTGTCGTCGTTGCTATGTCAGTTTTGCTCTTTTAACAAGTTTATTGCCGCCGTCTATTATAAAACTTATGCGTTTAGTGCCCCATCCTACAGCTTCAACTTCAAGTTCACCTTTTGCCGTCTCCAGCGCCGTAAGTCCGCCCGCCCCATTGCTGCTGACCCTACCACCAAACACAACGTTTTTGACCGTCGTCGTCGTCGTCGTCGTCGTCGTTGTCGTCGGCGGCGGCGGCGTCGTCAACATCGGTGTCGCTACTCGCTATAGCTCTCGGTTGGTTTTTGTTACCCAACATCATTGCTATTCTTTACTTTATTGCTTTGGTTATCTCATTGTTTGCTCCTCAACGCTGTTATCCTGTTTCCAAGTAGTTGTTGTTGATTTTTTGTCTCCTTTTTATTTCGTTTATTTTTTGGTTACGTTTTGTCGCTTTTAGCGCTTTTATGGGTTTCCAGCTTTTGGGTTCAAGTCATAAACTTTGCGCGTTCTTCATTCTATTTTTTTTTTTTTCATTTTATTTGTTTATTTTGCCTTCTTTTCTTATTAATTTTTTTTTTTTTCGAAATATTTAATTATAAAAATCCTCTTTTTGTAATGACTTAAAGCTTTTTTCTTTCAAATTAGGCAGTCATAAATTTGTTAGGCGGAGTCCTGAAACCTTTTTGGCTTTACTTGCACGAATTCAATTAAATTTGAACGAAGACCGCGAACTTATTTCTATTATGGCTGTTGTTCTTCTTATTGGAAAACATTCGAGTTTTTCTTCTTCTTCTTCTTCTTGCATCTATCGCTCTCTCGCTCTGATTTACAAGTTTGGCTATAATTTAATAAGCAACTCAAATACTTAAAACTTGCATCAGACTTTTACAAGTTACTACTCAAGTGGACAATGACGTTGAAAATGATGTCGATAAGGAGGACAAGTCGTCTTTGTTGAAGTGCTAAACTATTTCCGATTCATTTTCAACTGTTTACCATAAGAATGTGTAAGGACAACAGCACTTGAAAAACTGTAATTTGCTTTTTCTTTGGCTTGTCTATATAAGAAATACTATGTAGGAGGGGGGTAAGCATAGTTCGACGAGTTGAAGGGACGGAGAATTATTATTAGATGTAAGTAGGTACATATTTGCCTTCAGTGGTCTCCATTTGTACTAAAAAAGATTCTAAAAGTTTAAATTCGAAATTAAAAAAATATCAACTAAAACTGTAAGGTTTGAAAGATCTTTCATTTATATTCCTTTTCAATCGTCCTTTTCAATTTGTTATTATGCATCTATGAAAAATAAGTTGACTGGCTTGGTTGTGACGTTTGCATCGGGTGGGTTGCAACTCCAACTGCACTAAAACTGATTCGAAGGTTCTCCTACACTGGTCATTTTCATCATGTTTTTTTTTTTTTTTTCTAATCTAGCGAAATGGTTTGTGTTAGACAAGTAATTAAGTTTTGTAATATATGACAAGACTGTAGTCGACAGCTAAGATGTCAAACAGAATAGGGAGAGAAAAACATCAACACCATTCAATTTAAAATAGTTTTGTCGTTTTCCTTCAATCATAAAATCTCCTTAGGAAACGTACCCATACTGCGTGACCCATTTTTTATATTTATGTAAGATTTTTACCTACGGATGTATATGTTCTCCACACCTTATAATGTTTCTGTCACGGAGTTTATAATTTAAAAGATTTATTTTAAAATAAATAAATTATCAATCACTAATCCAAATTTTCTCTTTTATTTTTAGGTAAGTGCTAACGAAGAAGCGCAGCTTCGCTCTTCAACACTATGGCAAATGCTATGGTAAACAAAATTTACCGATCTTTCGTTAGCCTTCACATAATTTTGACGGAAATAAAAACATAATAGTTCTATTTGAACTCAGACAGATATAAAGAAAACAAATAAGTACACGAACTAACCGACTATATGATACGCTGCTTGCTTTGAAATTTTTTGAAGAAATGATGTAAAATGTAATTGAATATGTTTTAAGTAATTTTGTAGCTTGTAAAACCGATGTTGACTGTGTATCCCAAAGATTTGGAATCTTATAAATGAGAAAATCAAATATTCCAAACTTGTGCGAGTGGTTAAATTTTTTCTGATTGCGAAATCGAAAATTTAATGACAATATAAATGCGTCTCGACAATCTTCTTATTTATAATTTATAATTTATAATAAGTGAAGCCAATTGCAATAAAATCTTGCAACCATATTTGGCTGCAGTGTATTAAAATGACAAATACACAGATACTCTTACTACTACTGCACAGATTCAATCAGAAAAGTAGATGAATTTCCAAAGTTGCATAAATCTGTACTTGATGCAATAAGCAAATTGCGCAAATAAGCGGCCACTCAAGCTCAAGTTGGGCAGCGGGCAACGTTTTCTTGATTTACCCCCACCACCGTGTTGCTTGCTGCTGCCTGGCCCACTTAGTCTATAAGATTCATCGAATAAATAGAGGCAACTGAAATCGAAAAAAAAAAAAAAAAATTCAACATTATTTGTTGAAGCGCACTCCACTCAAGAAAAACACGTTGCGGTGGCGGCAGCTATACCACTGAATGGTTGACTGTCTGCTACGTCTGTCTGTTCGTCAGCTCAAGGCTTCTAGAAACGCTGCCAGACGAGAGCAGTGTTGAACTGGCGTGTGCCGGAAAGCAACGACTTCTACTACCAACTATGTACATGCAATTTGCAATTTGTACAATTCACTCAAAGCATGACCAAGGCAAATGAGGGAAAGCGCATTGCTACTCCTTCTAACTTTATATGTTCGAGTATAGGAATATTTGCAGAAAATCAACATCAGCCGCACTATCAGTACCTAAGCATAATGATCGTGTTGTATCGAAATAACAGTATGAGTAAATAATTGATACACTTGAAAGAAATGTTAGTAGGTGTATTAGACTGCTACTTAAATTTTATGCTGTATACCCTATTGGGTATTAGAGTATATTAAAATTGTGCAAATATATGTAACAAGTAAATATAATCTGGATTCAGTATAAAAAGTCGAATAGATATAGACACGTCTTTTTGTCTGGCTTTATGTATGAATATATGATTTGTATTTAGTGTAAGTGACAACCCGCCTCCGTGAGGATCGCAAGACACTTGACATACAAATCAACACCTACTTCTAAGTTTTTAGGAGAACAAATTTTGAATGTTGTTGTTAATTTAGCTAGAAATGACCATTTTAGTCTTATGTTAATTCTTATAAAAAAAATTCTGTATACGTCCAGATGGGTTCACTAGATCTCTCCATCTTGTAAGGAAAACAATTTTGTTGTTGTTTATTCGCCAAATTTGTTGTATTTTGCGGCTATCGAACCATATAAAACTGTAGCCGCCACATGTAAAATTTGGACGATATAGACATGTCTCTTTGTCTGACTGTCCGTATGATCATCTAGAACTTGAATACTTTAAAAGATAGTTGTTTCAAGTTGTAATATTTTATCTATGCTATTTCCTCTTTACACTCATTCAATAACAATTTTTACCATCGTTTCTAGGTTTGAGAATAAAAAAAATTGGTTTTTAGGCCCTGTACCGAAGGTACAAGAGCCTATTGGTTTTGTGCAAATGTATGTAACAGGTAGAAAAAATACCAACATTATGGTGAGGAGTGATAGAGGAGTTCATATAGACATGTCCGTCTCTCCGTCTGTCCGCCTGTATGAACGAAAGGATCTCGGAAACGGTAATAGATAGAGACTTCGTGTTTTTTGCATTCGACTAGGATTGCTCCGGAATTTTACAAGTTTATTTTAAAAATTTGCCCTTCCCTCCCTTCCTCATAAAATCACCCCTTAGGGTGAAAACTTCTTCGGCACAACACAAACTGAGTATGCCAGTATAGAGATAAGATCCTTTTAAGCCAAAATCCAAAAAGTTTATCAAAATCGGATAATAAATGAAGATTTTATAAGCAATTGAATTCGAACGACCTCCCCTTTTCTTTTCATACATAAAAAAATGTTTTATAGGGCAGTTATTCGTGCAGTAGGAAGTGGTCATAAGCTTGGTCATAAGCTCGGCAAACATTTAATGTGTTTGTTAGGCGACTTGAACTGGTACAGGGCCTCTTACAGTCGGTTACGCCCGACTGTAATATCCTTACTTGTTTTTTGGTTGGGTATGTAGCCCAATTGTATTATAAATTCGTCTAAAAGTTTGTAAGGCATTAAAGGAGGCCTCATTAATTATATAATTACATTCTTAATCAGCTCGACGAAATAAATCAAAATAAAATAAATTTTGTGACTGAATCTCAATTTTGGACCTAACCACATACTTGTATATAATCCATAATGATATGTCATATCCTTTTATTGTTCTTTCTGTATATGAAAAACAGCTTTAAATTTAATATGACTTTTGGGGTAGTCCCAATGCAAACCCAACCCAGTTTATGTTTTTTTTTTTTTTTATGAAAAACTGTTTTGTTTGAATAGCATTAGGCTTCGGGCTTCGATACAACCTTCATGTTTTTTTTATAAAGTTAAACTTCAAATTCGAAAGGGAGGCTTCTTATTATATAAAATCAATACATAATTTTATTAAATCAAAAAATGTCCTTTTTGCTAAGTGTATGGTTTGCCTCATAATCAGCGACATCGTCATCGTCATCAACAACATCTACGTTGGCGTACAGTGACCCAAGTACATCATTTGCAATTTTGTGCTTAAAATATAGAAACAAAACAAAAAACAAAAAACAAAAAAAGAAAAACAAAATGCGAAAAAAGCAAGAGCACAAGAAACTAAAAATAAAAAGCAGCCAAATAGCACATCAACAAATGATGGCATTGGCGCTCGGTCGGTTGGTCGAGGAGCAGTGGAAATGAGAGGCGCTGCAGCGGCTAAAGAGTGGCCAGCGAGATTTTCCAGCTTTTGCCTTCGTTCGTCGCCATAAAGCGACTGCGTCAGGCGTCGTCGCCTTTTCTTGCTTGCTGGTTCTTGCTCATCATTCTAGTCCACATCCTTGCCGCACCCACCCAAAAATGCATTCAACTGAACCGAAAATGTTTAAATCAGCATTATGCTTAACGTCATTCAGTCGGCCACTAAGTTCGTCAGCCATACAGAGAGCTATCCAGCCGAGCAGTTAGCTATGTAGCAAGCTGCTATCCTCTGTCCAATTCAGTCAGAGTTGTACATCTGACTGTCCACTCTTCACTACAACCGCTGCAGCGGCGGCGGCGGCTATCCTTTCACAAAAAAATAAAAAAAATAAAATAAAAAAAATAAAACCCCCCTGAGGAGTGCGCAGCCCGCTTGGCATACGCTGCTTTATTATGCTACACAGTCCATTGGTTTTTTCATTGGTTTCTTCTTTTGACGTTGTCCCCGTCAACGTCATCCTCTGTCTGTTGCTGCTTCTCCTACTTCTTTTAGTAAAACTTCTTGGTTCGTCATGCATTTCGTCCATTCGACTGTACTACGTCTATCCATCCAACTGTATGTCTGTTGTTGGTCTGTCTGTCTGTCTGTCTGTCTCAGTCTAGCTTGTCTGTTGTTGCCGTTTCAATGTTTTCTGCAATGTTGTCCTTCAAGCGGTCAGTAATCTACTTGACTACTACTATTTCTCATATACGAAAATGTTTTCGTCGTCGCCGGCGCATATCTCAAGTCTGTCGCGCTTATGCATTTGTATCTATTCATACGTATGTTTGTATGTATGAATGTATCTGTATGAAGTGATAAAAATTTATACAGTATCTGCAGCATATAGAGCAGGCGCTTTGAGTGTAGTATAGCTTGTATCTGTATCTGTTTATAAGTAGCGCATAAAACGCAAAAGCAACGCATCGAGTGGCATCATAAAAACTAAAACTGAAACTGAAACAAATAAAAATTGAGTTATGCGCTGCTCATTGGCTTCTTACCCTGAGCAGAGTCAAGTCGATTCAACTCGAATCGTTTCGACTCTATTCGATCATTCGAGTACTTGTTTAAAGTTTGATATAATAGTTTCTGTACTTATCAATTAGTTATTCAATCAATCAGTTTCGTAGTTGTATAAGCTATAGAAAGCTTGCCAGCTCAATATGTGTCTCCAATGAAATGTTTCAGCATTAACAAAGTTTTGAGTCTTTTCTTACTTATTAAGGACTGTCAGAAGCCTTAGCTCTCTTAGCATCAAAATGTGCCAATCTAACAAAAAAAAAAGGAGAAAAAGGGCAGAATTTAAATGCTGCACTTAGAACTTTAGAATCGCGTCTTGTTTATTTTACTCGTTCATCCACAAGCGCCACTTCGCTCCCTTTGAAACCATCGCACCCTTGCATTTTCATTATGTTCGACTAGTAAATACAAATTAGAAATTCCAATCACATACGCATAAAAATCTTTTTATAAAATTTTTATTTATCACGCATATTAAAATCATTTTGCTGCTGTTGCAGTTCCTTCTTTTTGTTATTTGTTTTTTTTTTTTGTACCATATATTTTTAAATTATTATTATTTTTTCTACATCATACTATATTATATATGTACGTTCGACTATTTATATATATTTATCATATATTCACTTTAGTTGATTGGCTGTTGACGACGGCGTCTTGCTGCTATTAGCATTTATCGGTCATTGAATTTATCACGTATAATTTTATTTAGTTTGTTAAGTGCATAAATTGCATATCCTGCATTTAAGCATTTAAAATATGTGCTTATATAATTTTCTCAGCTGATAATTAAATTGATAGTTAATAGAGCTAAAATGCGGATATATGAGTTGGCATTGAAACAAAATGCGCTTTTGTTTTAAAAGTGGTTTTTCCGATTAAGTTACTAGGCAGAAGCTGGAAGCATCAAAAAGCGAGTCGAAGTAGACATGTCTGTCTGTCTGTCTCTCTTGCTATGAAGATCAAGAACTTAGAGAGTATAAAAGAAACAGCATTCAAATTCGGATATTTAATGTCCCTATTTCCTATCCAGATAAGTTATATTTAATGAATGTTCCAACTCTTTTCAATAATCTTAGCAGCAATAAAGTCGAGTCGATATAGACATCGAGATCTAGAAGACTATTAGAGATAGAGCCTTCAAATTTGCATGTTTAGATTTTTAAATGAACACATTAAGTCCTCATCCCAAATTGGGTGTTGCCACTTAGGCTGAGTTTTTGCAAGAAAAAATATTAAATATGTTGAGATTTGCTAGAAACAAAAAATTTGAGTAACCTTACGTGAATTCTTATTAAATAATCCATTTAGGTCCAGATCAGACCACTATATTTTGTTGATTATTTCGATCCAGATATGAAATATTACTATAGCATCTATTAAATCGGCAAAAATGTCCACCTCTAATCATAAAAAAGGCGTGCCATAGTGTTTAGAATTAGATTCCATGACAATATATTGGACACAACGAACAATCGGCATCAACAGCTAACTACGTTTCACCTTATACCTTGAGATGAAAGGATAAAGTGAAAACGCACACAGCAGTATAATGATAAGTATTTTATGCCACTATGGCTAGCATAATTGTGACGGGAGAGGATTCTCTACTTTTATGATAAGGCTGAGAACTTTTATTGTCGATGCGTTCCGGATAAAGCAGTTACGAAATACAATTGAAAGACGAGGAAAAAGCGCTTCGGATTTAACATTCATCATTAAAGATGAAAAAAGGATCAAAACTTCCTTTTCAACATTGTTACTGGTGACAAGACATGGTGTTTTCAATACAAACCTGAAACCAAGCATCAATGTGCCGAATGGAAGCCGCCCGGGAAGCCAAAACCCCAAAAAATCACGTTTTGGAAAAGTCAGAAGTGAAGACAATATTGATTTGTTTTTACGATTCGAAGTGCTTTATTCACCAAGAGTTCGTTCCACCGGACCAAACAATTAATGGACCATTTAATCTTAGTGTTTTGATCCGATATTCGGCCAGAATATCGGCGTTTGTTGCACGATAATACGCCATCTTATCGATCGACACTTGTGACCGATTTTTTTTTTACCAAGAATCTCATTTTGACTATCAACCACCGGCCGTATTCGCTTGACTTGGCGCCATGTGACTTTTTCTGTTTGGCAAGCTGTTATTATCCATGAAAGGTCGGTGCTATGCTGATGTGGAGACCATCTAAAAGGTGTGCACCGACGTCGTAAAGCTCATTCCGGCCAACGAGCTAAAACACTCATTTGAAATGTTACTGGATCGAGCTAATATAAGTGTATTCAGTCGGAGGGTGATTACTTTGAAATGAAGCTATTTTTCTCTGAATCTGAACAGAGTAAATGTATAATTGTCTAATGCTATTCTAGATAGAGTCTGCCCTCAGTTAGAAGGGTTCTAGCTCTACAATGGTGGTATAGGAATATGATCTAGGGAGACCGTTTGCTATTCGGCCTTCCAACATTTTTTGGGGAGCATCGAAATATTAAGGTAACCGGTTTGATTGTCGCTTAGATGTCAAAAAATATAAGGATATTCATTGCCCTTATAGACTTTTGTTCAACAAGCATCATGCGCAGAACATGTTGGCATGGATCTTAGATTGCCTATTAAAATAGAAATCCTGGTATAAGTTCCAAAGATACCCTGTGCTCGTATAATAAACTTAAATGATACTATTTCAAAATAAAGTATAATTACTCTTAAAAGTACGAAACTATGTCCGTCTGTCTGTATGCATCAAAACTAGTTCCTCACTTTATCCAAATTGGGAACGAGCACTTGATATTTGTTTAATTTTGTACCTTTTATTTATTCTTATTTTAATAATCAAAAAACATTAAAACAAATTCGAATCAATTCAAAACAGTATTTGTATTTATTTACGAATGCTATACACGATGCATTTATAAAATGTAAAACTTATTTCGTTCTCGTTTGCACAGCTTATGGGGGCAGAATAAAAGGAAAAGCCTTTGCTAAACAATAAAAACATTGATATGGTTCAAATACTATTTGCCAAATAGTATATGCAAATATAATATTCCTTTTTTGCATTTGGTTTTATTTTTTCGTTGGTCTTTTAATATAAAAATTCAAATGATATTATTTCACAACGAAAAGTTGATCTGCCGCCACATCGTCGCAAGCGTTTTAAATGTATTTGTGTTGCACAAATCCACAAACAAACAACAAAGAAAGAAAGCTGCAGTCGAGTGTGTTCGACTTCAAGATATCCTGTACCCCAAATGAAGCATATATTCCTATCTGGCAGTGCGTGACTCTCTATTTTGGTGGTTCTTTTTCGGCTTTAAAACAACATTTTATTATTACCTACATAGAATAGCTGAATATCAGAAGCAACTAAAAATTAAAACTTTGAGGCTATGTTTATTATAGACTCTAAGTTTTAGATGGACAGCCAGACTGACGAACATATCTATATCGATTCGACTGTGGGAACTCATCCAAAATATTATACTTTAAAGTATCTGCCTCTACTCCTTCTGACTGTTACAAACATTTCCACAGACTTAATATACTCTTTTATTCAATGAGCAAAGGGTATAATAAATAAATATAAATCAAATAAATCCATATAAATCTATTTTGCAGTTCTCGAATAATTGCTATAGAAAATCATGCATGTTATTGTTGTCGCAACAATGTCGTTAAAGAGATGAGGCAAATATAGTTGTCGGCCTAATACAGTGGTCAACTCTACCATGAAGATTCTTGTTTTATTTTGTACTGGGAAGAATCTCTTGTGCTTAAGACCTTTCGTGAACAAACAAATTTTGGAACAATTCTCTATGCATAATTGTTCCCTTAAAGATCAGATTATCAGCTTCACCATAAACAGAGCTGTTCGACAGAGATGCGTTCTCTCACAATTTCTGTTCACAATGGTAATATTATAAGACGCACAAGCGAAGTCCAACTGGAGGAACTTCAATGGGGACTAAACATAAAGTTCTGTGATCTGGTTTAAGGCGAAGCAGCATCAGCGCAGTTAGCCTCAAAATCAACTATTCAGAAACCCACTTATTTCGATGTGTTAACAATCTTATTAGCATCGTAGTAGACGGATTCTTCTTTCTCGGTAGTTTTATCACCAATGATAGATGTGACTGCGCTTCGTATGTTGTACAGTGTCTGGGCGCCGCGCACAAAAGCTCGAAACTACAACGTCTGCATAATAGCGCCGTCCTGTGATAGCGCATAGCGGACAAAGCAGTACGTTTCTTCCAGCTTAGACGAATATATGAATATTTTATAAATAATGGTCACCGATTTCTTCTTTCGGTTACCTACATTGCCACAATTCCACAAATATTCTCGTAAATATTTACAAACAAACATAATAAATATACAACCTGCTTGGAAATATTTTAATGAAGCACAAGAATGGCTAATTTTCAAAATTATACTCGGATTTTTGTTTTGGGCTAGGACCACTGTGCAACGAGCAGAGTTATGTGAGAAGGCAACCGAAAAAATATATAATTTACGATATTTGTTATATTTATTATTGATAGATTTGTATATAAATATGTATGTGTATATAACAACCATATGTATATGCATAAAAAATCATAATTTTTTGTTTTATTTTTTATTTCGTCCGTGCACTCGGCTATTCAGGAAAAACAAACAAACAAACAAACAAACAAACAAGCGAACACCTCGCGACAAAGGCAGCGAAGCGTCGATTTCGTCTGTGTGTTAAGTGTGGTTATGGTCGATGGTTCGTATGAGCAATGTTTGTTTGAATACATGTCTACGTTTCATACGTCCCGTTGTTGTCGTGCTCGTCATAGTCGTCAGTGCTGCTGCTGCTGCTGCCTCGACTGCCTGTATTTGAGTTAAAAGCATTATAAATGCTATATTATGTTTGTGGCATCGCAGCAGCGTTATTGTTCGCGGTGGTGGGGCAGGGCAGGGCATAACACGTGAGTGCTGCAAGGAGTGAGTGAAGTGGAAGGTGACTCGAAAAGCTTTAAAAAATAAACACATCAATTTCATTTTAGCGCCGAATGGATATGTTTGCCTTTTTATACCCTCGCTTTATATGCTGTATTTCTTTTTTTGCAATTTTATTTATTTTTTCTTTTGCCAATATTGACTGAAGCCATTCTTTCTTCAATTTTTGCCACACGTCGCGCTCTTGGGACGGAAAAAAAGGTGCCCTGAATATTAAAAAACAAAATCGTTCGTTTCGTATGTGTTTGACATTTTTCTTTTGGGGCAAATTTACAGCCAGTGTTGCCAATTTTTGTTAACGTTTTGTATCGTACAAATTGACGTCGGTAGAGAGTATTGTCGACACCGAAACAAAACAGAAAAAAGGATCCATTTGTAGCGCTAGCGTCAGCATTGGCGGGTTCAGCGGTATATTTTCCATATTTTTAAAATACTTTATGCGCAAAATGATATTGATTGACTGCCTACAAAATTGTGTTAGAGGAAAAGGGAAAGAGGGAGCGTAGGAGAGAGCGATTGAGGGAGTTGCAGGCATCAGCTTGTTTGTACAACAAGATATCTTTTTTGCTTTATACCTTATACACTTAGCTTAACAAACAAGTAGTTAAGTTTAGTTCAGAAGTTTGTAACGCATCATTGCAGATGTAAAAACTTTGAATATACAAAGAAAAATTTTAAATGGTGTACACTCATGAGGCTTTACTAAATAAAATTAATATTTAAAATAAAAATTCGTTATCCTTTCCATGTAGTCCATATAGAACAATAATTTCTAGTGAAGATATCTTCACTGAATTTAGTCCATTGGCAGCGAAAGACTCAGTCTTTGCACGCAGATAATGGAACTGTTCTGTAGATAATGTTGTCTTTAAATACGTCTTTCAATAATGATGGTTGTTCTCGAAGTATGGCAACATACTGTTAGCCATCTATATAAGCTGTTCCAACATTATTCACGCGTTTTTGAAAACAAAATAAAAAAAAGTACTTAAAAGACTTTGCTGAGGAATCTCACATCCATTGAGTTGCACTTTTGGACACGTACTAATAAGTTTTGATTTTTGGGCGATTACCTTAATTTTTTGGAGCCAGTCCTCTAACAAAGCCAGCTGACATTGAAGTAGATGTGATGCTTCAACAGGATCTGCACTTGTTGCTATGATAGTAGTGCAGTGTCTGAGACAGGTATGTCAGCTGTGAATATACTGTAGAGCGGTTAATAAGATAAGATCCAAGCAGTAGATAATATGGCGCTGGCAGAAAAGTTTAAATTTTGTATGGGTGCCAAACTCTATCAAATGCTTGCTGTATGTCAAGAAACACTGCCGGAAATTGTCGGAAATTAAGTTGACAATTCGGTGGCACTGTTCAGGTGTTCCATGGTTTCTTCTAAATCCAAACTGGTGTTTCGGTATAATGACGAGGTCGTCCACAACTGGTAACAGTCTTCTTAAAAGTATTTTTTTCAAATACTTTAGAAAAAGTTACCAACTATCAACCAATCAGGCTAATTTAGCTTGGGTATTATTATTAACTCCGCGCATTTTCATTGACTGGGAAAATATTCTAACCTTAGCATTGCATTGTATATATATGTTAATAGGCAAACACCTTTGGCTGGAAGGTTTTTCGGAGTGAAGCCGTCAATTTTATCGACACCGGGTGACTTTTTATTTTTAACTAGTTTTATTTCGGCTTTATCTTCGGCAATCGATATTTGAGGAATTGTAGGCTCATTTGACAAGGTGACCCAACAAAATTCGGAACTTCGTCTTTATTAGATGTGAGATCAGTTTCATTGTGTTGAAAGACTGAATGCCTTTTCCAAGTCAGTTCGGCAACGCTCTCCATTTCTATTTATAAGAACAGCACTTCTTCTTTTAGAATGCTTGAATTACTTTGTAGCTCTCCAAAGGCTATACTGATCAACTGTTGTAAAAGCGTCAAGTAATCTGCCATGATTTCACCTCTAACTACTTGAAGACGTTGTTCCAGATCACTGCACTGTTATACAATCTCTTTTCGTTTGAGCTACGGCTAGCTTGTCAGTTTTTTTTCGAAATTATTCTTTTGATTTTGATTGTCTTAGCTCATCTGATAGAAATGGTTCTTCCTTGGCTTCACTACAGAAGTGTGGCTTCAGTTGAATTAAGGACCTCCATTTACCCTTTCAGCGAGCATTTTTTTCAAATCCATATATGTGTTTCTTATTTTTTTTTTTTCATTTTTTTAAGTTTATATGGTAAACAGATACATATATGAAAAAATGTATCTCATAAAATCATAATCCATAATTTTGTTCTAAGAATCAAATTTTTCAAATAGGAGTTTTATTGATGCAATAGGGATGTCAGTTTGCTTGCTGCATCTTTTACAGTCTCAAAACTCATTGGTCATACATACAACAGATGTATAGAGAGATGGAAGGACATAAGTTTAGCGACTCGGCTTTGCAATTTGATCAAAAATATAAAGACTTTATGGTATATTTAGTATACACTCCATCCCTCCAGATTATATAAAACAATTCGCAATTAAATTGAGGTGATCTAAAAGACGGGCATTTCTAGAACGACCCGCTTTGCCGAATAATTAAATCTGGTACTTTTTATCCTTCTTCTTTTCGAAGGCTATTGGAACTTCGCCTTAAACGAAATGAAGTACAAAATTTATGCTATTATGTATGTTCATTTCAAACATTTGTTATTTCATATTCTACTTCTTTTATTGTTGTTTTTGATAAGCGATCTTTGCATATTGCAGAAGAAGTATTTTCAAATCAAATGTGACGTTTGTAGTTACATTCCAGCTTACATTCAGTGACAACCATAACAAAGCAGCTTCAGTTTTTTTTTTTGGCTGCTTTAAAATCATTTCCCCGTCTCCATTGACACAGCAGCAGGAAATACAAAATTGAAATTGATATTTCCAAAGCTACTTGTAAGTGTAGTTCAAAGAAATGTGACAACGAAGACGAAACTTTCGCTGACTGAAATTACCTTGTTGCCACAAAGGACGCAGAAGGACAACAGCATTGATTCGCTTTGTCTTCTTTTTGTTTTATTATTTTACATATACATATTCGTATTGCTTTTCATGCTCAACAGTATTGCCACGTCTGCTCAATTTCATCATTGAGTTAAGTCTTTTTGAGGTAAAACAAATTTTCTATGCAAAATTGTGTTTGTTTGTTAGTTTATTTCGTTGCTGTCGTTTCTGTTTGTTTGTTTGTTTGCTGACGAGCTTTTAACACTTCTTGTGCCAACGACACCAACACCATCCATGCCAAAAGGCGCAGATACATGTGTGTGTGTGTGTGTGTGTGTGTACGTTTCGCATCCTGGCACATACGCTTATTGTATCGCACAGTTTGTAACTTCATACAGCGGTCTATTTTCGGTAAGGATATTCTTTTCTTTGGCAAACGTTTAGTTGCTCGAAAGTAGTTTATACATTCTTGCTGCCTGCCACTACAAGTTGTCAACATGATTTTGCGTATTTCATACTCAAAAAAAAAAAAAGTTACATACTCTACTACTGGCAGACATGTAGAAGTGGCAATAGAATTCGTATATGGTTTTATTTCTTGTAGCTTTCTTTCTGCTTTCCTGCCAATATATACATACTTCCTTTCAAAAGTGTCTGTTTCGTGGTTTAATGTGCTTTATCTTTCGCCGCCAATCGACCAACACATTTGAAGGAATTAAATAACGACAATGCCAGCGACAATGACAGTGATGACGATGACGACGATGATGATGGTGACGGTGACGGTGATGATGAGGAGTAGCGCTCAGCTCCAATACAATGTGTTTGTCCTTGCTAAAATATCTCAATGACTTGTACGACAAAAATTGACACGCACACAGATACACACAGTTACAGATACAAAAAAAACACGCACACACTTGCTGCAATTACGAAATTTTTTTTTCTACAATGCTAAATATTTCATAAGCGTTGCGCGAGTGTGTGAGATGCCGCCTTCATCGTCGTCAACTGATGTCGTTCTGAGCTGCGTGTTGGCATGTGAAAGGTCGCAATTAATCACTAAAATAAAAAAATAAAATAAACAAAAAAAAAAAAAGAATACCAGCGAGAATGATTATAAAAAATGCTGCAAATGTTAATGTCAAATGCGCGTCGTCCTTTTCATTCCATACCACTCTAAGCTTTTGCCTTGTCTTCGTGCGTTCGCCTTCCTTACTCGGACGTCGCGCCTGTCACTTTTGAGTGCATGCTAAATATTTCATCATTCTTAGCTTTAGTTTACTTAATATTAGGTATATGTGTATATATATTCTTTCTAGATTTCTACATACATATATCAATTTCACAAAATCGCATATATTGTATAACTTGTTTTAAAATCCTGCTGCCCGCAGCCCGCCGCCCTCTTGGCATAAGTTGAACATGTCAACCACAGCGTATTCCCTACTTTTGTTTATAGTATCTATAGTATCTACGATCTTCTATCTATGCATTGTGTGCTTGTGTATCTTCAAATCAGCCCTTTTTATTTGCTTCTAAAGCTTAGCGCATAAATTCAGTGTAAATGTTGTTGTTGACGTTGATATTGTTGAAATTGTACGCTCGCCTTTAAGCGTTTTACGTTCATCAATCATTTCCAATTGGTGCTGGCTGTGCTGTTTGCTCGTGAGTTCCAGGGTAAAAGAAACTTTGTCTACAAAAAATGTGCAGAAATGGGACATCACATTTGCCATGAGCAAAACATGAATTTATTAGTTTGTATCTTGTACGTTTTTTATCTTTTCTATTTTTTTTTTATTTTTTTGAGCTAATAAACAAGTTTTTTTGGGTCAATCTTAAACAAAAAATCAGCCAAGAAGCGTTTAGTTTTGTCTTAATTTTGTCACTCAAACAATTTAAAACATATTTAGAAAATATTTTTAAAAACTTTGTCAAGCTTTGAATGGTAAAATATTCGTATTTAATTCAACTAATAATGTTTCCAATGTCCAGCTGTATGTCTGGTTGCGCGTAAGTTTCTTTGAGAAAGTCTATTGAAACTAAAAGTAAAAAGTATGAGTACATATAAGCAGAATCGTGTGTCTGTAAATGTGTCGGGAAGTATGAAATAACAGATCTTAAAATCTATAAGTGTGAGACTTCATGTCTACGAATTTTGTTTTTTAGGCAGATGAAGTTCATTAAGTTTTCTAGGTGTCAGGACCACAACGTTTAGTATATCTATTTTATATATTTATTTAATGAATGTTTTTCATACAAAAACCTAATAGATTTGAGAACTTTATTAGGAATGCCACTAAAAGCGAATGCATTGCTATCCAAACTTACTAAATAAAATTTCCTGGTTAAATTGAGTCACATTTCTAAAACTATTTTCGAAAATAATGGGAGAAGTAACGGAAGTAGAAATACAAACGGGTTCTAAATTACTTCATGTCATTAATGTCATCGATTAATTTTGTGATTGAAAGTGTTTCTATTTTGTTTCACGTGATCCCCGCTCGTAATATCTTTATTGTGCTTAATTGAATACAAACACTTCGCCTAACCAAGTTAAATTATAACAAATGGAATGCATGTCATTTCTTAATTTATTATTGATTTTTGTCTACTCTCAGTGTTTCAAGCTCGTGTTCCACTTTAATGATATGCTTTAAATTTATTTCCTCATCCCATTTAGAGATTTAATTATCTTAGATTGTCAGATTTACGCGCTCTTTGTGTCATAAAATAATCAAGCGAATTATGTCATAAAAATGTAATTACTTTGAGAACGTTCGCTCGTTCGTTCGTTCGTCCTATTGTGGTATGTAGTTGGAGACAAGTTAGGCGAAAAGCAATAAGAACAAATAAGTAGTGGGTGTGCGTCATCGTTGCCGCCTTCAACAGCGGGTGATCAAAAAAACAAACTAAAGAAGAAAATGCCAAAGTGTCTGCCACACGCATAAAGGGGCTACAGTATACCTCTAGTGTCTAACTATCGTGTAGATAATATTCAACTAGACAAACTGGCATACGGGTGCGCTGTCAATTTGTCAGTGTATGTACTAAGTCAGCTATATATATATATGTATAAATCTATAGATATATATGAGTATTACGAGCGTGTATTAGACATCGGAGACGCTCATGTCATCTGACAATCGATAAACAAAAGAAATAAAGCTTAGCAAAAAGCACTGCAGCGGCAGCAGCAGTAAAATGGCAAACAACAATAAACAAAATATATATATATAGAACCTTAAACTGGGAGAGCAAACATGCAGCGTGGGCAACAGTTCAACATCGAGGTGGGATTTTGAAGTTTTGAGATTTAAATAGTTTTAATCGTGCTTCTAACAATAGCTTTTTTAAAGAATTTACTAGTAGTAAGAGGATGTGGTAGACCTAAATGTAGTAAACTGGATCTACTCACTTTTAACAAATAGAACTGCTAAAATAGGCGCACACAGAGGGGGGGGGGGGGGGTTGGTTTACTTGGGTTGGTTGCGTGGTGTGTTTCTTTTTCAATCCTATGGCATAAAATGTCTGGGTTATACCAGGTACGAACTTTGTAGAGACACTCTGTGCCATAAGCAATAAAGGACTCAAGTTAACACAAGACTGCTGCAGGAAAGTCAAACTTAAAATCAATACTGCCAATACAGTTATAATACTGTTTACTAGGACTCGTAAACTTCCTAGACTGAAAAAAATTATGTTCGCAATATTGCAAGTTGGCAAGAAAGTTTAATATCTTGGGATATTGCTGGTGTAGTAAGTTTCTTTGAAAATTATGAACAGAAAAAATTTTCAGGAAATGCAAGAAGGCTGGTTTAGAGGAAATTGGTCGGACAATCATAGACATAGCTCAAGAACCATGCTCTGGTTGTACAATATAGTATCCATAGGTTCAAATGGTCACAAAGGAGTTTATATTCTTAAAAAGATTATTATGCAGCACTAGGGAAATTTCGAAAATACTTAACCATAGAATTGAAAGAATTTCTAGATCCAACACCATTTTATATAGTAATTTAGCTCAAAGTAAAAGAAACACTACTGAGACTGCTAGTCAAAGGAAATAATTACACCTTTGAAGCATTTCTACACAGAGATACACGGTCAGCTTCTTTGGTACTAAGTGGTTGGACAAGAAATACTCTAAACTAGTGGAGAAATCAATATACTTACACGGAGAACTTAGCTAAAAGAATGGAGTTCCTCTACTGTAGATGCCGGAACATACCAATATTATACATAATAGACAAGCTGCCTGACGGGCTTGCTAGAAAAGGAGAGGCCACGACAATGGTAGGACCTAAAACATTTTGTGGCATTGAAAGACATCTATACATTCCATTTGTTCTTAAGGGTTTATTCCGAAAACTTAAATGAAAATCTTTACCAAGTTTTTACTGAGCTATGAACTAATCAAATGATTTTATAATTTATTACCATTCTACTACTTCAACTTAGAACTAATCAAACACTCCTCGTACATTAAACTAATTTGTCATTTAAGTTTTGTTTGCGCATTTTTTGTTGATGTTCATTTGCTTTTCGTTGAATTTTATTTTATTTACACGCGATATTATTATCTTAAATATATATGACGACGACAACGATTCGCTTTGCAACGAATTCAATCGAAACTCAAAGAACATCTGACTGACTGACTGACTCACAAACTGACTCGCTAGCTGACTGACTGACTGACCTGACTCACTGAATGACTTGACTTACTCGCTCGCTGACTGAATATCTTTCGATTTGTTGTGTGTTGCACGTCGGTGTCTCTGTTTGATTTTTGTTGTGCTTAACGCTTAATGTTCCTTGTCGCCAACTGCTGCCGTCGACTGCTGAAAGTAATTTGCCTTTAATTTTCTGCTCAGTAATATTTAATGGAGGAGGGAGTGTGAGTGTGTTTGGGTAGTGCGCTAACGAAGCAGCAAGCGGGTCGCTGTATGAGGGTGCCACTAATAACGTAACAGCTGCGTATGAGGGGTAAAAACGTGTCGCAACGCATATGAGCAGCGGCAAGAGAATGAATGAAATTTTATTTTTGACCTTGGCATTGAAATTTGTTCGCTTTTTTTTTTCTTTCAACAAATGTAGGCGAGTCATCGGCGTCAACGTCAACGCAAACGGCAGCGTCGCAGTTGCTCTCATATAGTTGGCTGGCTGACGACGTCCACACATTTTAATTTCTTTAACGTTTTGCAAACTTTGCGAAGGAATACTGTAAACAAGTATTAGAAAGGGAATCGAGTGAGGAAGTTATTAAACCCATGTATTTACTTGGGAGATAAAGTAAATACATAAAGCATTTCGATTAATGTAAGTTCTATCCTCACAAATTTTGGAGGTAAACTCGTGGTCCAGAATTTGCTCCTGGAACTAAAATCCCGTGCATTCATCCCTGCGTATTGAATGCGTCACACTGACGCTAATGTCCAGATTAATACTGATGTTCCAGGGTTTTGCCCTTTGTCCAAACTCGCGAAGATACAGTTGGACTGCATCGGTAGCAATGTAAACACATTTATCTCTGGTCAGGATGGCTGTATCGTCAGCAAATGTAGCAATCATAATATCATCCTCGTCATCTATAGAAATCGATGAGCCTGTGAGCATATCGCTGGTGAGCAGTAAATAAAGCCTAGGCTCCAGTATGATTCCTTGTGGTACACCAGCTTTGATTGACTGATGATTCCTATCCATCCATGACAACAGAGAAAGTCCTGTCTGTCAAACAAGTTTGTCCTAGCAAGAACAGCTGAGGCGGCAGTATACCTTTGAGTTTAAATAGGAGGCTATCATGCCATACTCTATTTACTACCCTACTCAGCTGTTCTATAGTTCCATGGGACTTTCGGAATCCTTCTCAATTCCAAGTATTCTTGTTAGGAGGCACTTCTCGAAGAGCTTTGCTATGGCGGATAGTAGACTGATTGGTCTATATGATGCCTTAGCCTTGTGATTCATATAGATACTGGCGTTCTTCCACTGTGCTGGAATGTGTCCTAGCCTCAACAGCGCATTAAAGATTAAATATGAGGAAAGAGCGTCGCTTTGGTCTTCAAAGCCTTTTATTATTATTATTATTATGCGACACAAGTATTAAATATTTTGGTTTAACTGTTGTCATTTAATTTGCTCCAGACTCCAATAATTTCGAGAACGTAATTTCCACAAAACCTTTTACTTCATTACACAAAAATAGAATAAAGGACCTTTGCCGTATTTGAGTTTATATTCCATTTATGCTAGACCACAAATATTTCTCACAAAAATGCTGTTTTAAATTTTTCTTACGTATTGAAATGCTGCCGCATTATCTGTTTGCCACATAAAAAGCAGCAGTGGTTGAATTTCGGTAGCACAAAATTAATGTTAAAAAAAAAAAAAAAAAAACACATACACAATTTGAGTCCTTTATTGTTGCGGTTGTATGTTGCCCTTAAAAAAAAAAAATATAAAGAAAAAACTTTAACATTTTTACTCGATTTGCACCTTGGCGTTGTTTCTTATTTTAACTTTTTCGGTCTGATGCTCTAAAACTGCATTAAAGAGTATAATAATGCTGTATACGACTTTTAAATACTCTGCCAAATTACTACAATATACAGATTCTCCATACCAAACATCTTTTTTAATCTTTAAAATGTTATAAATGTGTGCCTAACAGTTTTTATTGTATCCTTGGCTTTCCAATGAGTAATAGACAAACCTTTTTTTGTCGATAAAGCAGTACACGGTAATACAGACTGCACTCTTGTCTTATTGCACTGTTTAGTGATTCACATAAGTGACACTTAATCGGGAGTGATGGGCGTTCAATAAAAAATTTAGTTCCAAAACTTCACCGACGTAGGTAACAGACGTGGAAAAATCTAAGTTTGATGACTTTAACCTTTAATAGAAGTCAAGGAATCGCGCTAGATACATACGAAAGCCTTGACTTTTCATAGTGAATCAGAATATATATTCTTTAAGAAGTCTTCCAAATCGTTTGCCCGTAATATGCATTCCATTATACTTAATATACCCATTCCTACAGGGCAGAAGATAAATACGAAAAAAAAGAATACCATTTTCTACAAATATTTGCTTGTTCATTTGTTTCATTTGGTTTCTGTTTGTGCATTAAGTGTAGATTCAATGAAATTTGCTAATACCAACAAATAACATGTAACCACAAATTTCTTTCTCTGTTTCTTTTTTTTTTTTTTTTTTTTGGTATTGTGCTATCTCATAACATATCTTTTGTTCTTTTCATTGCAGGTAAGTTAAAACAACACCATTAACCGCAATGGCTGCACCTGCAGCATAACAACGTAACCGAAAGAAAAATTCGTAAACGTAAAGAAATTAACACAAAAAGAGTAAGAGCCAGAGAAGCGGAAGCTCGTAGGAGACGTAATGAAATTGGTTGTTTTGGAGCAAAAACGAAACCGTATAAAAAATTATCACTTTACATACGCTTGACACAACATCACGTGATAATTATGTGCTTTGTAAGTACGTTTGTGTGCTCTGTATAAATAGTAAGTAAGAAAGCAGCATGTAAAGGAGAAAGAGTCAGTAAGAGTTAGTCGGAAAAAAAAATGTTGAGGTTAGAGCAACTGCAAACCAAAAGCAACAACAACAACAACAACAGCATTATTAATGGATACCCAACTCAAAGTGTTGCAGTGTGCGAGAGGAAAAACCTAGTTTAAATATTTTTTCTTTCTTCATTTTTTTTTCTTTCTTTCTTCATTTTTAGGCGTCACAACACGTCGCAAAAGAAATGTAAAAAAAAAATGTTTAAAGTGGTTTTTCGTCGTGCGAAAAATAGAAAATAGAAAAATTAAAATAATAAGATGAGTGAAATTTCATTGAAATGATGCTGTGTGAGATTTTTGCAGTTCAGTTGTGGAGAGTTACATAATGTGAATAGTTTGAGATCTGGAAATAGGCATGTGTAGTTGCTACACATATATTTATTGATTATGTATTCTGCTTTTATGATTTGGATGCTTGTTAAAAGAAATTTTTGTTTGAATATTATATATGTATGTAGTTGACCCGAACCAGTGTTTGAATTTTCTAATGTTTGGCAGCAGTTAATAATTAAAGCGGTCAAACCTGGACAATACGGAAGTTGTACAACAGTTCGAAATTCATAAAAATTCTTTACATTTGCCATTGCTTTCTTTGAAGTGTACGCTGCTGCAACATCAGTTTTATTTTTCTTCTCATGAGATAGTTTTCTATTGACAGCAGCGTTAAATCGATCCAATAACGCTGCATATTATATGCCTGTTATCGATATACCTTTCTCAAGACAGTCATTTAAAATTATTATCTTTGAATTCTAGAAAATAGTCACCATAACCTTTCTGGACGATGGAACCAAGGCGTTTGGTTGGTTGGTAGTAAAACTATTTTTGAATTAGATCGGCTTCTTTTGATTTCATCGCATAATCGATCTATATATGCGCCTATTACCGATATGTCTTTTTGGAGATAATTGCAATCCCGACTAATAGAATCGAATTTTTCGGAGAACTTGAGCACGTTTTTACCCAACATTACTGCTGTGTAGTGATGGGTGTAACGGTTATGAGTCTTGGGATTTAATTCTTTCGCTTTGTTGGTTGATTGTGAGCAAACGAGATTGAATTTGAAATATTTCTGTATTATTGGCTGAATGAAATGGCATTAGGAGAAGTTTCCAAATTTAATAGCTCTAAAACTTATAGTCTCCAAAATAACTTTGTTCAATTAGACAGCCAAGATTTTTTATGTTAATCAAGAATGAATATATTTTATGGGACATACTAAGCCCACATCTGTCTACTTGCATGAGCTTCATATACTCTTTTAATCTATGACTAAGGGGTTTCTAAAAGTGTTGTGCCGATATAAAGAGGATATATACTTCGGTTCTACTGAAATTAAGTATATCTCTTCTATATATATATATATATATATATAGAAGTATTCTTTACGCATGCAATATTTTATACAGTGCAAAGCTTTAAATTTATCTTCAACAACAAAAAACTTGATTCATCTTTCATGCAATCCGCAGAGACCCTTTTTGAAGCAGAAAGCCCAAACCATAAACTATAAGACACAGAAAATTGTGATGCTGCGGTAACTTCCTCATTTGTTGATTCGATCATTCGTTCAATATTTGACTGTTTGACTCTTCATTCACTCAATTCATGCCTTCAGTCAAAGTAATTAATTGCCTGCCAAATAAACTTGATTGCCATAATTTTTTGTTGTTGTTTCGACTGCAGTGTTTTTTGTTATATTTTTTGTTTTTCTTTTTTAACCACAAAAGCAGAGGGAACTATTACAACTACAAACAAATAAAGCAGTGGAAGGAGGGAGGAGCAGTTGCATGAAAAAAAACGTGGCATTACGTATACGTCAGGTCTACTGGGCGCAGCAGCAGCAGCAGCAGTAACAGGATGAGGTGGCGGAGGAGTGCCATCCAGTCCAGGCTATTCAGATACTCAGACTTCGATGTAATTCAACTCAGTTCAACTCGTCTCATCTCATTTCAGTTGAGTTCAGTTTCAGTGCAACTTTGTTCACTTCGTTTTGCTTTGGGTTTGGGTTCAGTACATTTTGCTGAAGTGTTCGTTGCAACAACACCAACAACAACAACAACAAGAACAGCATTTTCGTTGCAATTGCAATTTCGCACTTTACAATTTACAATTTGGGTTATAAATCAATGAGCAATAAATTTGCAATGTCGACATCATCGTCTGTCTGTCTGTCTGTCTGTGCGTCCGTTCCTACTACTGTCGCACTACTCTTATTGGCTCGTCCTGCAGCTGTTGTTACTGCTGCTGCTGCTGTTGAACTGACTGATCCTGTTTGTTGTTGCTTTTACTTGTCTCAGCCGCTTAAAACTTTGTTAGCATCAGCAGCGGCAGCACCAGCAGCAGCCAAGTATCTGAGCTGAAATGTCTTTCTGCGTTAAAAATGTTTCCAGTCCAGCCAACGGCCAACAGCCGGCAAGCAGTAACCAGCAGCGGCTTGAAAACTCTGCGGGCTTGCTGTCTGACTGGTTGGCTGACCTATCCTTGCAGTCAGTCGTCTGGCTTTTACTGCAAAAATTCATTGGGTTTGCAAATTTTTCTACCTACATTTTTTTTTTTTTTACTATTTTTTCCATCAGCTTTACTTGTCTACTATGATTTTTTTTCTTCTCGGTATTACTATTTTTCACAGTGAGTGTTTGTGCTGCATATTGGTCGAGGCGTCTTTAGTTATGTTGCCACTACTGATGTTGTTTTAGTTGTTGTTGCTCTGGTGGTGGTGGTGGTGTGGTAGCAACAATGTTGCAGCGCATGTTACAACATTTTGCAAGAAAATCCGGTTTTTTCGCATGTATGCATCCGTCGCACAAAATTAAAATACCCACAGAACGAGCAAACGACAAACAAAATGAATGCACAAAAAATTAAACTTACCTTAAATAGAGTCGAAACTATTGTACCCTTCATGTAGGCGTGCAAGGTATAGCAGTAGAACAGCAGAAATGTATAAAATGCAGAAATGGTGAATTTATTGGCGGAAGACGTGCTTTCTAAGCACCTGCAACAGAATTGACTGACGATGAATGCAACGTCGTAGCATCCTTCGCCACCCACTTACTAGTTCTTATGTCTAAACAAGGTGGTATCGCAAAAGGACGGTGTGTCCAGTGGACTAACTAACCGCTAATTCATGATCTGCTTGCCAATCGATACTTTGTGATCGTTAACCTCAACCATTGCTTCGCTCTCTGATGAATATTTTTACATGAAACACACAAAATAATTGCAGGTGAAATTATCGACAAACTGTAACTACTCTTCATATTAGTTGATATATAGGGTACAACAAAGAAGAGGAGCGTACAAAAGTATATTTAAGAGGATAGGCTCTGTGATGTCGCTGAGGTTGAATTACCAAATAAAATCGCCAGCTTGTGTGTTTGTTTGTATGTGTATGTGTACGTTTACGTGTACGTGTAATGCCCAAAAGCGGGCTTACCGCGTATGTTGCACTTTGAAATTTAAATTTTGTCTGTATTATTTTTTTTTTCAGACTAGTTTTGCATTTAAATTGGCTAGGATTTGCCACGCGTGCTTTGAGCATCATTCAAAGCTAGACCAGCCAGCCAGCCAGCCAGCCAACCAGCGAGCCATTAAAGGTACTGTGTGCAGCTGTAGTTAACTATGTAGTTTAGCAATTATTGTCTCGAGTTTTGGCTACGCTCAAAAAGTGCGTGTTTAATCGCCACAAAGTTAAAATTTAGCTCATTGTGGTCGCATAATTTTCAACGCAACTTAAAGTGTACGAACTTTGGCTTCAGCAGCTTTTCATTTAAGCCCGAAAATCATGTAGAACCGTAACGTTAAGAAATCCCGTAACAAAGCATCCGTTGTTGCGAGTTGGCGTTGTATAGTCGTAGTCGACATGGTCGTTATTCCGGCCACAGCTCTAAGCTTTGTGCGCAGCCATGCACTTAGAGCAGCAGTTGCTGTTAAGCCCATGGGTGTTATTAAGGCGCGCTTATAGTGATGTGCAGTTGAATATAAACACTAGAGTTATGTGGGTTTCTATGTAATTAATTTTTTTCGCAGCTTGTTGTTTCTACAAACAAATAATCAAAAATTTTGTCTACGATTTTATTATTTATTTGTATAGATCACGGGTGGATCATCGATTTTGTGTGGAGACTATAGCCATTCTAAAATTGATATTGGATAGTTTACACAGGTGCGAGTAAATATGTATATTATGAGTCTACGATTTTATTATATGTAATAAAATCGTAGAAAAATTTTTGTTTGTTTGTTTTTGCGCGCATCACGAATAAACTGCTCAACCAATTTGTATGAACTTTGGTATAGAAAAAGGCAGGCGATTGGAAAAGAATATAGGATACATTTTGTTAAAATCGGAGGGGGTGATGCTCTTATACTCCCCGCCATATAAGCGGTAAACAAAATTCGTCATATCTTTCCTACGGAGATAAAATTTGGTATACATGCCAATGAGATCAGGGGAACTGTTGCTATTAAGTTTGTTCAAAATTGGAGAGTGCGATGACCCGTCCTCCATAGAAGGAATATTCAAAATTTTGCATATTTTTGCATCGATTTGAGGTTCAAAGATGAAATTTGGTAAGCATGTCAATGATTTCTATAAAAGTAAAAATGACGTTGTATGTGTGAACCCCTTTGGGGTGCAGGGATGTTATTTGGAATACACGTTGTTGAGATCAGAAGAAATAAAATCTGTTTGAAAAGTGTGGAAGGTTTGGCTGTCTTTAAAAAACAAACATCTGTAGGTTCTTAGACAAAACATTCATTTCGACAATAGTTTTTACGGGGCGCAACGAGGCTGGTAATGATATAAAAAAATAGTTATTTGACATTAAAAATGGCTTAATTGTATTTTTCAAATATGATCCTCTATGAACTAAAGACTATTACATGCGTTGGAACCATTTGTCAAAAAAAAAATTTTTTTTTTCTTTTACCCACAAAGAAATCATTGGAAACCAAAACAAGATCCATTAATTTAATATTTTGAGTGCTCAAAAAGACATTAGTTTGAGCCGATATATGAAAGCTCGCATTAAAATGTTCGAGTTTGAAAAACTGAAACGTAAAATATGAAACGATTGAGGTGGAGCACATGCACAACGAAGTACTTTCCTATATACTTCAGCAGTTTACTTTTTTCTTGATTATAAGTGTATAGAATACGAATAGATTTTTTTCCATCAGCTTATATGCATCATCAGCTTTTTATTGAAAGTGTCTCCATTAACTTGCACCTGACTATTTTCTTTATCGCGCACTAACACATCGACTATGTGTGCTAACGAATGTAAAGCACGAAAAATGTTGTTGTAACTAAAGTAGAGGCAGCAAAGATTAAGAGACCAACCGTCCAAAAGTCCAAGTCCGTACAACTAGAAAGGCTGCCTTTGCTCCCTGGCTGGCTGGCTGGCTGACTACGACAGCAGAAACAGAACAGAAAAGCTGTAGAACCGCCAAAAACGGATATTTAAGGCTGCGCCTGGCTTGGCTTTGCTTTGCCTGAGCCGCTTCCTGCGACTGCTCGATTTTCCGCTTCCGTCTTCCGCCTCCTCTTCGCACTATACAAGTCCTATAGTAGTTTTGTGGTAGACAGCAGCAACGTCAGCGACGACGATGATGACTACAAAAAATAAAAAAGCCTCAAAAATGTACATAATCTTGATTGATTTTCGGTTGACGGTATACTCTACTCTACTCAACTCAACTCAACTTGTGTGCAAAGGCGGCGTTGGCAACAGCGTCCAAGCGTCCGCCCATCAAGGAGCTACACTGTGTACCTTTCCCCTTGCACTCTCTCTCTCTCTCGTTCGCTAGTTTTTAACATGTAATACGAGCCCAAAGTTGGTAGTTAACAAGACGCGCACGCGAGATAATGTCCAGCCATGTTAACGTTTTATGCTTAAGTGCCTGATTTACTTTTTGCCCTCTCTTCGGGTATTAAATTTTTCTTTTTTTGGTATTATTTACTCCTTTTGGCGGTGTTCTTTTTTTCTTGCACCCTTTGCTATTTTTTTTCGCTTATAGGCATATTTTTATGGACTTTTGGGCTTATGAAATTGGTTTTTTTTTTCTGCTGCTTTGTGTGAAAAGTATTACGATATGCTTTATGAGCCTTAAATATGCGATTAAATAGCTAGATTTATTATAGTCTATGCTTTGCTTGCTCCTTAGTGCAAAGCAGCAGAAGAATTTTTTATTACAAAATTCCTAGATAGTTTTTATTTAAGCTTTTTTTTTGAAATGGTTTGCTGTTACGACGAGTCTCTATAAAAAAAAAACCATTAGCTTAACGTGACGAATCGATTTAACAAGGCAGTCTGTTCGATTGTCTGTTGATGAAGTTATTATGCAAAACTGAATTGATGGCTCTTAAAGAATTTTTACTAAATAAATGCATGAACGCGTAAATGTTGGACGCTTTCCAAATGATTTTAGCTAATTTGACACTTAAGAAAAGTTGTTTTTTCAACTTGTAAAATTCGGGAGCAGCCCTAGTCGAATGCAAAAAACACGAAGTCTCTATCTATTACCGTTTCCGAGATCCTTTCGTTCATACAGACGGACGGCCGGACAGACGGACATGTCTATATCGGCTCCTCTAGCACTCCTGACAATAATGGTGGAACTTTGGGCGGTCTCCGACCATTTTTTCTACCTATTACATACATTTGCACAAAAGCAATAGGCTTTTGTATCTTCGGTACAGGGCCTAAAAAACCATTAATATGGATTGACTCATTAATTCTCGTACTGCCAATTGTCTCGAATATAAATTGCTTCTTTATAATTGCATAATAAAGCCAATATAGATTTACTGCTCCCAAGTCTGGGATAATGCTAGAAAAAAGCAATATTCAAATTGTTCAAAGAGTCAATCAAAAATACTTCGAATAATCACAGGAGCCTCATGGGATATTTCAGAGATATTCAGGGATATTTCTATTTCATCTGTTGAAATAGAAATATCCCGCAACTTGTTAAAAAACTGGTTGAACATTCAAACATTTTAGCTTAAAGTATTAAGTGCCCGACTTCGTAGGAACTATCGTCCTGCCCGTTGAAAAAGAACGGCTCTCTCTTCCTTTTCCCATAGCAAGGATAATTAAATTATAATAGTCTTAAGATTAGCTTAAATGTTGTTAGTCTTAAAAAATTTAAGAGATCCAATCTATGTATATATATATATAAAGGAATGTATGCCCTTTATAGACTAATAGACTATTCATCCGATCACCATGAAACTTTGGAAGTTATTAAGAACACTTCCGCGCTGAGTTTGGGCATAGTATTGCTATCCTATAATATGATAATCGCTATTTAGAATTTTATTTTTATAAAGAATAGTATTCATGCGTTAGGTTTCGGTGTGTGATGGTGGGTGATTGTGATATGCGGTTGTCAAAATGGCGTATCACGGGAGGATGAGCGTTCGGGAGGGATATTGTGATGAGTTTGGGAGAGTGATAGGCCTATTTTTGTAAATATAAGCACTTAAAATTCGCGATTATGATAGTGTTGAGGGAAGTATGCTGGGCTATAATTATTGGCTTTCATCGAGATCCAACGAATAGGCGGCAAAAGGTTATGTTTTACAATTAATAAAAGAGGAGGCTTAGCAGCGCATTTCACCCGGATTATATTATAAAAGAAACTTAAACGTTTTTTATCCTCCCAACAATATAAATCTTCTGCGGCAAATGTTTAACCTGAAGTCTCACTTCTCGAATGGTGGTAAAAATTCTAGGTATGTTTAAAATTAAAGGCGAAAAATGCAGTCCCAATCTAACCGACTACGAAATCATTTGAAATTTTGAATTTCAGAAGAAACTGAAAAATATATTTTTTTTAAAATTATTCACGAATGTGTACCGGTTTCTAAAACTTCATTTCGTATGCATTGATTCTCCATTACTCATTTTATACAAACCAAATTTATCTTGTTTCAATATTTTTAATGGAACTTGTTAGAGCTATTACAAGCCAAACTAATGCCTAATGCCAAAATATTTTACTATATTTCTTGTAATATCATATACAAGAATTTCTGGATCTCTCGTTCACAAAGTTCATCATAGGTATCATAAAAGTAACGAAGAATCCATTGATACTTATGAATACGTGCAACATTTGAGAATGTTAACACATACAAATAATTCACACAGCATATTTGGAGAAATGCAGACATACAACACCAATGCATGTTTTCTTCTCGAGCATGTCGAACCAACATGTTTCTTCGAACATACTTTCGTCTAGACAGCAAATATGTGTGTTTGAGAAAAGTATGTTGCCAAAATATAATACAAACAGATTATATTGCTCTCAGTTTGAATGATGAATTGCGAATTTCTGGTGTTCTAAATATTGCTAAAAATTTTGGTAAATGGTAAACTGCATAATTTTTAGACAACAATTCTGAAAATTTTGCTAAAATGTAAAAATTCTTCGTCAACTTTTATATTTTCCTAAAATAGCTACGAAATACTTAAAATTTCCACAACTTAAGAATAATAAATAATATATAACTCAAAAAAGTCCGCGCCGCAAAGCATCATATTAGTCCTTAGTTTGCTGACAATTAGTATTGCCAGTAAATAAATAAATAAATAAATAAATAAATAAATAAAATAAATCCAAATGTACTTGAATGCGCTGCAAAAAAAAAAGCCAAACGGAGGGAAAAATAAATACGTAATAGCAAACTGTAAAGCCAGCAATGAGGACAAAAGGCGCACGGTATGGTGGCCCATACAATGGTCGCACCATCATTTAGTTGGTCTGGCCACTCGTTAGGATTTTTTCTGCTGTCTTGTCAATTTCAGGCAATCCTTTTTATGTTGCTGCTTACCGCGACTGACGTTGATGCTGTTGATATTGTCGCAGTCGTTAAAAATAAAAGTAAACCAAAGTAATGGCCATGTCCACCGTGCCCATGGCCGAACTCCATGGTGCAACTGCTGAGGATGCCACTCAAAACAGTTGGGCAGCTTTGTTCCAGCCAGCTTTATGTGTGTCGCCAGTAACTGCCTTTGCCACTCGTGCAATAATTTCATTTGTTTCTACTTATTACTGATGCGCTCTTCTGTTGTTACTGTTGTCTGCTTCTTCTGCTGCTGCTTCTGCTGCTGATGTTGCCTGCTACATCCTTAACCACATTTACCGCCTCCTTCACATCCGGTTGCAAGTGTTTCGACTATTTCTCTAGCTGTTGTTGTTCTTCTTTTTGTTGTTGCTGTCTAACAATTGAAGCAGTAGTGCGGAAAATAAAGTCAACAAGCAATTATCGCACTTTTCTGTTTGTTTCAAGTGCGGCGTACAAAGTAGAAAAAAATAAAAATAATAGATAAATAAGAGAAGAAAAGATAATGCGGTGCTCTTGAGCTAAGGCGTGAGGCAAGTGTAGCGTGGGTAACTCTTAAGTTTTTGCACTATCGAAAAAAAATCGTATGAAATAAGTGACCACTCGTTGGAGAAGTTTGGAATGCAATTTATTTCAACAATTTGTATGACTTCAAATTTAATTAGAGTTTGCACTTTTCTGAAATTTTGACCATCAGAAATTCGGCCATTGTGTATTAATATTTAGCACACGGCGCAAAAATACCAAGCGCTTGAGAATAGTTGTTCAGACACACAAACTTGCTGTTGAGCTAAAAGCATGCCCGATCCAACATGTTCGCTTGACATGTGATAATCTATATATATAAAAATGAATCTTGTATATATCTATGTATGTATGTATGTTCCTTATAGGAAGCAAATCCATCCAACCTATTGAGCTGAAATTCACAGACGATCATCAGTTCATTCAGGAGAGTGTTCGAGTAAAGTTTGGTCAAAATCGGAGGGGGCTGTGCCCCACCCCCCATACAAGCCATAAACAAAATTCATCATATCTTTGCATCCATCTAAGGTACGGGGACGAAATTTATTACACATGGTAATGGGATCGGGAAAAGTAATCGTGTTAAGGCTCGACAAAATGGGAGGGGGCTGTGCCCCACCCCCCATACGAATGATAAACAAATTTCAACATATCTTTGTATCCATTTGAGGTACGGGGACGAAATTTATTACACATGTTAATGGGATCGGGAAAAGTAATCGTGTTACGTTTGGTCAATATCGGAGGGGGCTATGCCCCACCCCCCATACAAGCGATAAACAAAATTCATCATATCTTTGCATCCATCTGAGGTACGGGGACGAAATTTATTACACATTTTAATGGGATCGGGAAAAGTATTCGTGTCACGTTTGGTCCAGTATCGAAGGGGGCTATGCCCCACCCCCCATACAAGCGATAAACAAAATTCATCATATCTTTGCATCCATCTGAGGTAGGGGGACGAAATTTATTACACATGTTAATGGGATCGGGAAAAGTAATCGTGTCACGTTTGGTCCAGTATCGAAGGGGACTGTGCCCTACCCCCATACAAGCGATAAACAAAATTCAACATACCTTTGCATCCATTTCAAGTACATGGATGAAATTTGGTATACATGTTAATGGGATCGGATGAAGTAATCAGGTTAAGAAAAGAGAATAAAGTTTCATAGTTTAGAAAATATTTTGTTTATCGGTTTTGAATATGGCTGGAAGAAGTAGAGAAATGCTTGGAGTCGAGTAGGAGGAGAAAATATTGTTTAATAAAAATAATTTTTACTGGGCGCAGCAAAGCGTGCCGGGTACAGCTAGTAAAATATATAAACGAAACAAGAATTCTTTCAAAATTCTTCAAACTTTTAGATTTATCCACGTTAAAAATAGTAAATAAAAAAACCAAATTAAAAGGATAAAAAGTTTTGCAAAAAAGTTTACGCAGTTAAAAAGTGGAAGTCGTCGCAAAAGAAAGTAGCATAGAAAAAAAAACAACAACAACAACAAAATAAATACGTGGCTAAGTAAAAAGGACAACAGCAGCATCAGCCTAGGACAACAGGATGTGCTACCGTAGCCGATGCCATGGCCGCTGTCACAGTCTTTCCTGCCGGCACAAAGTCGTCTATGCCTATGCGCGAGCATAGCTAACGAGTGTCTATCTGGCCGTATGTCCTTGTGTTTTCATCCTTTGCTTATCCTTGTCGCCAATGCTTTGCCTTCGGCCTGATTTCTTTGCTTTTCTTGTCTTATTTATTTAGCGCGTTTCGTCGTAAGGCTTTCTGCCTTCTTTGTTTTATTTTCGTTAAGAAAATAAACAGCATGCGAGCTAAAATGTTGAACTGCTCTGCTGCTGGTATTGAATGAGAATACCCAACTGCTGCTACTCATTCTATAAGAAATATTAGCTGATGTGGTGCGGTGGGTTGCTCTTGGGCGACATTAAGTTAAGCGGCATCAAAGGTATCTGATTGTATGTATCTATATTTAGTCAGGCATATGATTGATTAATCAAGTAGCAACGGTGTCGAGTAATTGAGCTACCACCGATGAGGCCGATGAGGTGTTTTATTATGAGCGCTGCGCTGCGCTGCGCCGAGCCTAGTCGACAACTCATCATAAACACCTGTCAAAATAACGCAATCACACGCCTTGACCTTCGACAAAGTCAAGTGCGAATGAAGCCAATCAAATTGGCAAATAAATATCACCAGCTTATTTATTGTATGTATTATGTTTGTTGTTATTTGCTTTAACCTTTACACAGAGCGTAATTTAGTGTATTCATAATCTGTTCTAAATTTTGAGACACATAATAAAGGAGATGAGATATCAAACGAGTTGAAAATAAATATTTAATAAGCTTTTGAACTTGAACTTGAGCGTTTAAAATTTAACAAAAATTAAAGGTTAAATTGATTGGATATTCTGGCCGATTAATAGCTTAGTTGTTGAGAAATAAATAATTAATTAATTGCCAACAACAATGTGTATTGTTAAAAAGTATGAAAAATTTAACGTCCTTAGCATATTTCATATGAACAAAATATTTTAAAGTTTTTTCTAACAATTGTCGAGTGGGCGTAGTCAATTTAGTATTTATTAGTGCGGAAAAATTGCTTCAGAATTAATTAATTAAACTTAATGAAGGTTCTAACCAATTTCTGCTGAAAGTGACAGACAATTTAAGAAGAGTTGCTTAACAAATTATAGTTTTTTGTAAGAATTGTTTTTTTTTTTTTAAAGAACAGAACCATATTTTACTCGAAATATTATCCATCTATATTGCGTTAAAGAAATGTTTCATCTTTGAGGCTATCTGCGATTCCAACCAATTTTTTGTAACTTTATGTATCCACGACACAAACAGGTACAAATCAGGAGGAGCAATATTTTATGAATATGTTGGCTGAGTGAGTGCTAAATATTTACGAATGGGTTTTTAATGGGGCTGCATCATGTGCACGTGCATTATCATGCAGAAGAATAACTTCGTCGTGTCTAGAGAAGAATTAAATAAGTTTTCCTTGAGTAATATATATATATATATAATCTTATGAATTGCTGACTTTCGATGAGGTAGATGATACTTATTTAGGTATATAGCCATATCCGTCTGTCCGTCCGCATGAACGAAAAGATCTCGGAAAAGGTAATAGATAGAGACTTTGTTCTTTTTGCATTTGACTCGGACTTCGTCACAATTTTACGGAATATGTGCAAATCGGATGGAGGGATAATACCTACTATTTCAGCGTTTCCATGTTCATTATAATCGGTTTGCATAATGGAGCCGATAATTATAGTGTAGTACCGATCTCTAGGAATGGTTTTGTAACGTTTTAACAATTCCAGATAAAGTTCGATCTTGATGTGTATAACATGAAAATTAAACGAGTTATACGCCTAATTCTTCTCCTTAAAACTTTTTTCATTAGCCTAAATGTTTTCTCAATGTCAGAATCAACAGTTTTAAAGCGTTGAAATCGGACTCAAGGTGTAAGTTTACTACAAATGACATATCCATATATAAACCTTTGGAAATAACATTATCAATCAGTTCGGTTTAATATATCAAAACATTTCAAAATATGCCCCTAATCCGTCTAGCTAAATTTCAGGCATCAAAGACGTCGATAAAGGTCTCCTCCAGAAACTGAAAAGTCCTTCTGCAGATTTTATTAGAGGTAAAACTGATTTTTACGAGAAAGCATGCTAATCCTAACTCTTTGAATAGTTTGAAAACAATAAGCGCGTTCGCGATGGTATACTTCCTACTCGACTCATCAAACCAGTCAGAGCGCTTTGCGAAGTATAGTCACCTCACCTCACAACTACTGTACCTACTATTTGAATATAATTTAATAAAAAAATTTGCTTCAAATAAAATTAAATTTAAATCTTAAATCCACTTATAATTCTCAACTAGTTTATACCTTTTGGCAAATTATGCAAAAAATGAGCTAAAAACGACTTTAATTTTTATAAAAACTGAATCTGTGTTCATGTGGTTTGAAATCGTTTGTCAAAAAATACGAATGAGAGTGGCAATCAAATGCTCTGGAGTACTACATTTGACTCTTGCTTGAACTTCATATAAACAATTTGCTTATCTACTCTCTAGTTTTTGTCAAAAATTTCGTTTGTTTTTGTTGTTGATTAAAGCCAAATTTTGTATATTTTACATCAAACCAACACACAAATCTATGGTAGAAATAAAACTCTAAGACAATTTACAGGGCATTTCAAAGTCGAGTACACTGCAGCGCTGTTATGTATTTTATTTATTTATTTATTTTTATTCTTTTTTTGACTTAGGTGCGTTATGTTCCATTCAAAGCCTAGTTACTATCTGCTGTCATTATCAGCACGAAAATGTAGTGAAGCAAAAAATAACGCTCGGAAGTATGCAGCAAGAAGCAGAAAGAAAAAAAAAATAGCTGATGATATCAAAGTCAGATAGCTTTGATGAGCTTTGCTACTTTGGGGAATAATTCAATACTCGTTAATTTCTCATTAAAACTAAGCGTCGAACTAAGTTTTTTTTTTTTTTTTTTTTTTTTTGCTATCTTTGAATTTAATGAGCAAAGATTCGCATTGAAGAAACCTTGAAGCTGGCCGATTTTTTGTTTTATTTGTAGCTCGGTTAAAAAGCAATTAGCTTAAATTTGTTGCAGTTAAATAAGAAATTAAAATTGAAATTCATTTAATATTGCAATTGGATTTTATTGTTGAATGCTTTAATTTACGATTGCCATATTTTAAGCGCGCAGATGATCGATTGGACATTTTGCAATAATCGTCGTTGTTGCTGAACTCTGCTTATATGATTTATTGATAAGTTATAAATTATTTACCACAGAAAATTGCTTTGTGGGCGTACAAATTCAAATGTGAAATGTCGTCGTGCAGCAAGTATTACAGGAGGTACATATTATCGGATTTACTGTACAACATAGATACTAGTTAGATAGTATTGTAGTTGATGTTCTTTTTCTTCTTCTTTTAACGGCAGTATTTTTAAGCCTCGTTGGTTAAGCTTTATAGCAAATTTTAAACACTATTCCTAGCACGCTGTCGCACGCTATCTCTTTCTCGCACGCGTTCTTTCACGCTATCGGCAGCGGGCATCATTGTATGTGGTGTTGCCAGCAAATTAACACGTTACCATGTGCAAATGCCGATGCCGCCGCTGCTGTAGCTATACAGCGCCTTCCTGTTCATGCTACTAGAACTACATACTACTGCCCACGGCGCGCTAATTTTCAGCTTAGTCGGCTTGTTGCAGCTAGTGCGAGGATGTGTTAAATAGTCTTGGAGTATTAATGCAGAATATTATGTATGAATATTATATATGAAAAGATACAGTGATGAGCATGCAGGCCAGTCCATAATATCGACTGCACATGCTTTGAAACATGCTCACGCCTGACGATCTTTGTTTGCTCGCTAAAAATAGGAGCAGACTGTCATTCAACACTTTCAGATATTCAGAACTATTTGTTCTGGAGAATACGAATATTAGGTCAAATTGAGCTTCTGCTTCTTCCAAGAGAACTATTAATAAAATACGAATTTATTTTATTTATATCCACCTCATCATTAGGAATGTCGGAAAAAATCTTACCCTATATCCGATGTATATGTAATGTTAAAATTTTTAAACTTTAAACTATAATACAAAGCAGAATGAGGCTAATTGTTTTTGAAAAACTTGATACACCTAAACCAAGCCGGTTCTGAAGGGTTACCTTTATAACTAGCTGGTATATACATAGTTTGGGTCTTTAGACAAAAGTACATATTGTAAATCTTCCAAAGAATGATAGCTCATTTAATATGTTGCTCCAACAATTTGTTCTAACACAGTTCCAAGATCTCTTTCGACAGTATGTTGATATTTCGTTGCAAATTCTGAAATATTCAGACGGGCCAGCATTGCTACCAGCCCAACATGTTTTTCAACATGCTCTACTACGAAGATAATATAGGTATTGAAACTGCCATATTTATCTGACTCTGTTTTTTTAATTTTATACAATCCACCCTCGTCTTGAACTTTTCCATTTTCTGCATGCTTCGGCGCGTTGTGTGTGAGCGTGCATATAAATATTTTTCCGCTGAATTTCATTAGCAATGCAGCGAACGCCATTCAGTTTAGCGCGCGCCTTGCTTCTCTGCTACTTTTCTATATTTTTCAGCTAGAAATTCTTTTACTGCATTTTTTCCATATTTTTTTCTTGCATTTTTTTTCATTTGTTTATAAGCTTTTGTCGTTTTTGTTGATAAATTCAGCTGTGAAACATTTTCAATTTCTTTACAATAAAATTTTGTCTGCTTTTGTTGTTTCACTGCTTTAACATTTCGCTGCAATTTCTATTCTTTTTCTTTTTATTTTACTGATTTTTTTTATTTTTTGCTCTGCGTAAAATTTGCAATTCTATTAGATTTTTAAATGCACACATTTTACTTTTTCTTTACTTTACTTACTCGCATTTGCCAACAGATGAAGCGACGAAGTGCAGCAGCAAAAGTGGAAAGTAAAGAAAATTGCTGAAAACGCATTTTCCGCTTTGGTTCACTGACATTTCTTCTTCATTTCCTTTACAAATCGCTAAAGATACCCAAACGCATACGCTATCATGCACAGTATAAGTCAATGTGTACGTCCGTCCATCCGTCCGCCCGTCCGTCCGTCCGTCAGATTTTGTCCGAACGGTGCCAGCTAGTCAGTCAGTCCGTCCGTCCTTCTGTCCGTCCGTCAAAATGGAAGAGCAGTAACGCATTTGACGACATCAAGACGACAGCGTTGAAAGCGATGATGTTGATGTTGAAGATTCTGATGCAAGCTGCTTGGCGACGTAATCAACAAAACAATGGCAACAGCATCCGGGGCAGCAACGGGTATACACAATAGCTGCGTCTTTATCACAGTGTACTGCTCATTGCCACCTCGGGTGGTGCCACCGCTAGTAGTGTGTAATATTCTTACAAATCATTTCTGCTTGCTGCGCCAAGACATGAAGGGAAAACGCATAAAAATGATTGAAGTCTCTGCATGTTATGCGCTGGGATTTAATGTGGCGCGAAAGTGTTGCCACCGACATCATCGTCATCATCGCCAACAACGCCATCATCGCCGTCACCAATGTTCTGGTTGCTTGCCACTGTTTTCGTTCTTATTGAATGCATGGTTTTGGCATTTCACAAAGGTGTTTGTGAAAGACAGCCCGAGCTACATTGTTTGCGGATTTATGTACGGTCGCCGCCTTAAGTCAACCTTATGTGTACCTAAATAAGAGGTACATACAGGCAAGCTCTCAAGTCGCCTGGCTTGCCTGTAGCTGGCTTTAGAATGTATTTAGCATGATTAGGTGCACAGCTGTTCTATTCAGTGCTGTTTGCCAGTCTTATAAGCACACAAGTTGCCTTAAAGTGCGATTTATGTTTTGTTCAAAGCAGCTGCAAATGCTACGCGAAATTGGGAATTAGGAATTTAACAGAGCTAATAGAAGCGACTTTAGCTTGTGGCTACTTTGTAGTTGAATCATTGATTTACAACATATGCATGTGACGATAATAGATGGTTTGTTAAATTTAATGGTGAAGTGTATAGAATGGATCCAATGCGCGACACAAGAGCTGACATTGTTAAACGAGTGTTTAAAGAATATATATATATATATATATATATATATCGGTGGAGCCATTTAAACTTTCCGTTACGAATAACGCTATAACTTTGACAATTGTGCCAAAATCGGTTTATGTCAGCAAGCGTACGTAGCATCTTTTAAGTTTAATTCTGACAACGGAAACGTAAAATAAGAAACGTGAACGAGTGATTGAGTAAAGGTGTTAAAACGTACGAAACATTGTGGATTTTCATTACTCTCGTCGCAAATAGATTGAAACAAAACTAATAGAACATTATATTTACTTATAAGGGCCTACGTTCGTTTTTCGGTGATGGTCGCACCAAAGAAAGGCGCTTCAACTGCTAAAATTTTGTTGTGAATTGCAAGCACGCAGCAATCTCTTCATACCTGGTCATTCTATCTAACCATGTATGTTTGAGCTTTGTCGTCCATCCGAATCATTCGCACATTGCAGACCCTAAAATTTTATATGTGTTACAACCTCATCCAATAGCTCATACAGCTCTTGGTTCATATGGGACTGAAACTGGCCGCCAATTCTAATATGTCCAAAAATCTTTTTTTTACAAGACTTCCATATAGTAGGGCCGCGACTTTCAGCGTTTTATATATATTTTTATTTTAGTCGTTCGCGAGATTGTTCAAACGCAGAGGTGCCAGAAGGCCAGTGGAGACCTAGCTGGAGCTTAGCGACTTAGACTATGCTGATGACATCTGCTTCATGATGCATACGCATAGTGTTGCTGCAGCGACGCTTTGGAGTCCTTAAGCTAATGCTCTTGCAATAGGTCTCAAAATCAACTTATCAAAAACAAAGTTGATGCATCTGCCAATAAACTTCAGCAGCGCCACTGACGGTCGAACTCAGCGGCAGATACATTGTCATCATTGAAAATGTTGAGAGGTTCCCCTATCTTGGCAGTTATATTACATCGGATGCGGTTTCAGCGATAGACTCAGCTGCGCGTATAAACAGAGCGCGGATTGCTTTTCAAAAACTCGACAAAGCATGGCGCTCATGTACGAACGAAATTAAAAATAATCAAAAATCATATGGCTCAGAGACGTGGATGGTTTTAGACAGGATTGGCGGAAAGCTTGAATCTTTCGTTAAGGATTATCTGCCGTATCTTCTGGCCAGAAACGATCTCAAACGCTGACCTATGGCAAGCAACAAACACTGAACCTATCAACATTGAAATAAAAAGAATTGAATAGGTCACACTTTTCGCAGAGAAGACGACCACATTGCAAAGATGGCCTTCCAGTGAAACACATAAGGCAGCCGTCCTATATATAAAGAGACATTGAAATTAAGTAAAGATGGAAAATTAAATAGAAAGACGACAGCGAGTTATGTCAAGTTGATTTGTTGCATCATTGTTATGATAAATATTTGTTGTACTATTATGCCACAAAGCAACGAGTATAAAATTGTTTTCATTATTTATTTAAATATAATCACTTGCATGCAGCTAAGTTGAAGTTTATTTCAATATGCCGCAGCATTGCGCATGGTTTTAGCATTCGATTATGACATACAGCTACGCTCGTCTTAAATTTTCAATTGCGAATAATTTGTTGACATTTGATTAGTTTTTAAGACTTCGTCGCTTTGTCTTTAACTGCAAGCTTACAACTTGTTTCAAGCATCTCATTTGCTATGCTAAAGCACCTTCTTTTTTTTTTTTTTTGCTCACCGCTTTACGTCAACATTTAATTTTGGGTTTTTTAGCGTTCTATTTTTTTCCAGCGCACACAGTCTGCGCACTGGTTACACCGTTCTGGGCAAACGAATAACGAATTTTAGAAATATTTAACTTTTCAAATTTGATTTGCTGCTTGACTGGCTGTCGCGGGTTGTCGCTCGCTTCCCGTGCCTCGTTGCTTCAATCTACTTATTTGACTTTCGCTGCGCCAATTGTCTGACTCTGTCTATCTGTCTGCCTGTATGCCAGTTGGTTTGCCCCTACTCTGGGTTCCTTAAATATTGTTTTTTTTTTTTTTTTGCCTGCTGCACGTGTTATTTAGTTTTGAAATTGGATTTTCATTTACTCGCGACGCGCTACGCAAATCTATATACGACAAAATGTCCTTTTTTCATACTCAACCAAAAAACCGTCGTTGTCGTAGGCGTCGCCCATCACCAATGGCTGCCACCGCTGCCAAACTGTACTGAACTGCCTGCATGTCGGCGGACAGCCCTCTTGTCCGCACCTATCTACTACTACTGTATATACTCGTACTAGCTTTTTCAACTTTAGCACTAACGGGAAATTGTCTACCGTGGCTCGAAATGATGTAATTTCGCGTGTTCGCGCAATTCAATTTCCTGCAAACGGAAATGCTCTGCGAAAATTTTGCGCGCTTGTCAGTAAGCGGCGGCAGCAGCGGGCATTTGGTTCGGCGTTGGTGGTAAAAGTGGCAGCGGCATTGTTGGTGGTATCGGCTGAGTGAGAAATAAAAAAAAAAAATTACCCAAAAAACAACAAAAAAAAATGTAGAGCTCAACTTTTCGCACTATGTCCGCCAACGAGCCCTCTTCTCTTACTCTGCTGCCAGAAGACTTTAAATTTAGCTATGCCGAAAAAGTTTGACGGCCTGCACCGTCGCCACTGCTGCTACTGCTGCTGCAGCAGTTACTGCAGCCTTTCGTTGCTCATACGACTTGTGTGCCGCTGTCGCTGTGCTGCTCGGCGAAAATAGCGCAAACTCGATAGCAAGTTTTTGAACTAGAATTCGTTGCACACAAAGTTATTTTAATTGAGTCCGTGTCGACAAGCCGCCGTTTGATAGAAATTTGGGCGCACTCTAAACGAGTGTAAAGTCGCCTATTGGGTGGATGGGGTGTTACTGGATGGGTTTGTTTAGATTGCAGGCAGCAGGTGGTGCACTCAAATTGAGTTTGATAGTTTACGCGAATCGTACAAATAAAAATAGAACGCCAGAAAATCTGCTGTATAAAGTATGTGCATACACTTGGAAAAAAAACGTGTCTAATATCGCAGTTATATGGTACGTGAAATTAGAAAAAATGGTGATGTGCATCTAGGAGAACTAACGAAAAAGTAATAAGAAAAAGTTAAAAAACAAAAAGATTTAAAGTATTGAGTTACAGAAATCACGTCTTGTAAATAGTGCTTAAAATTTCATTTAAGACAAAAGGGAGTATGAAGGCAAAGAAGCACACCTCATAAACAGTGTAGAGCATGTTGGTCAAGCTGCTCGACGTAACGAATAAACTAAAATACTAATCATCCGATTTCATAAATTCTTTCATCATTAGAATACTACATTATCGCTTAGAAGTATAGAATATATTTATTACTAGTAATAATTGGGTATACCTTCTAAAACTTCAAAAATGTAATCCAAGTTATAAAAAAATAAGCAATAAACTGTCTTACATCGCATGCGCTGCCGAAACTATTCATGATAGATCAAAAAAATTGTTCTACAACATCAAAAAACTTATCAATATATACTATATGGCATTATAACTACTTTGTACATCTTAAAAGTTAATAGAAATGCATTGGCATTTAGTTTGAATTCTGCATATAGAGCAAACAAAATTGGTCATAACTTTCTATCCATCAGAGGTGCTGAGGAGAAAAATTAGTATACAAGATAACCGGAAATAAACATATTAAGTTTGGTCCGAATTGGGGGAGGCGTTGCTCCGCCCTTCTATATCAGCAATATACAAAATTGGTGAAATCTTTGCCTCAATTTGAGGTACAGTCATGAAATTTGATAATACATGGTATACATAGTATTGGTTCTCAAACTAGCTATGTCGGTCTGTCTGTCTGTCTGTCTGTCTGTGAAATTTTTAAAAAAATCTAAAAAAATTCTGCATATAGGTTCAAATCAAAGGGTAACAAACGAGCCATACCTTTCTAAGTTTTTGTACGAAAACAATTTTATTGTTGTAGTCAATAAAGGCAAAATTTGTTGTATTATTACATTAATCCTGATAAAATATCACACATTGCTCCAGATATATTCCCCATACATAATTTTATTTTTTAAGTGTGTACAGGGTATCTCGAAGCCGAGCACGACTGCTACGTTCTTTCTTTTTGCTCCTATATGCTTGCATGAATCTGTAAGTATATGTTTCCTATGTTTGTATTTGCAATAGAGTTATCAGCTTAGGGTTTATTTGGTGTGCCCATACATGAAGAGCGCAGCGCTCGATGCTTTTGGGAGTTTGCTGCAGACAAATGTTTGCTTTTACTTGTCGCCGCATTTGAATGACTTTTTAAATAAGCCCAAGCTTCCAGCATTCGACTAGATTTTTAATTGCATTTTATTTTTACTTTTCAATTAGGTTGTCAATTTAATTTTATACGCAAAAATTTCCGACACGAAATATAATTTTTTATATTAAGAGTATAATGTATGCAATTACTATATGAGTATATATAGGTAGTAGCGCACAGTGGATCCTGCTGAATTTTTTGATGAAAAAATAAGAATCGAACTTTAAATTAGAGAATGCAGCGGAAATAAAATTTCGAATATACTAATATTAGTAATATCTCATTTGACACGGAGTTTGTAACACACTGAAAGCCATCAAGTATATACATTTTAGAACCACAAGGACTATAGCCATGTTCGGGTCTCATGGAGGACTCTGCGGTCAGCATGGGTATTTATGTAACGTACACTGTTAAAGATAGCTGTCCGCTGTATTCCACAATCTAAATATTGACTTTTTTTGTATAACCGAATGAAATTTAATTTTTTGCCACCACTTCTTCCCAGTCGCACCACTGTGCAGCGTCCTTGAACACAAAAATTATTATTATTATAGATACGCAAACGTATTTGCAGCAAACATTTATCAATGTACTACAGTCGTCGTCGAAGTCGAACCGTCCGTCGTACCGCCGACGCTATATCTGTAGCTGTATCTAAACTTAGATTAATCAACGCGACGATGACGACGGCAGCGTTTAACCTTGACCATGAATAAATGGATTCACGCGAAACACGAAAAAGCGCACGAAATGAGAGATAAAAGCAGCAAAAAGTATAAAAAAAAAATGAAAAAAAAAAAAAAAATTAAATGCACACACTCAGAAAAGGCCAAACGAAATGAAACGTTCGGAAAAAAGCCATCGAAATGAATTTGCAGCGCTTTCTGAGCAATTGCAGCTGCAGCACAGATAGTCAGATACGCCGAGATACAAAGATACAAAGTATGCCCTCATTTATAAGCGAGTGCCTGTCTTTCTGTCTGTCTGTCTGCCTGCCTGCCTGCTTGCATGCTTATTTTAGTATGTTCTTTTGCCTTTGTATTTTTGTACATTTTTGGTAGTTTGCCTGTGCCACATGTGAATGCTTGCCTGCTACAAAGTTAGGTTCAAAAGATCCTAAGATGTGGAGATACTTGTGTAGGCAATTTAGTTGAGCAAGAGTCTTGTAGTAACTTTTCTTTTCAGGTAAACACAATATGATGAAACTTCTAGATATGATATAACTAAAGGCTTTTTAGGTATTTCGAGACTAATTTCATTTAAAAAAAACAAGGTACCTTCGGATAAAACGAAAATTTAGACTTTACCAGATACAGATTTGAACGACGTTCTCGAGACTCGTTCTATGTTCAAAAATTTTCAGAATGGAAGGTTTTTTTTTTGAAACGTTTTATTGTAGGGGTGTCCCTAGCATTGATATGCCTGGACAAATGCCTCTTCTGTTGGCGAATGTTACGCATGCACATTTGCTGTTGTTGATGCCTATATTACACTTGGAATCCCATTCAGTAAAGCTGTTAATGTACTCCTGTAACGCACTTGCCGAGTTCCGATCAGTGGACACCGAGTTAACACGGCCGTATCTTCTGCATATGTGGCTACACTTGCAGGTGTTGGCATGTCTGCAATATAGATATATTGTGTAAAGAGTAGGACCTAGGACACGGCCTTGTGGTATACCAGCGCATATTGTTCTTCTTGTCGATTTAATGCCGTCTACAACAACACAAAAGGATCGACCATACAGAAAGCTGCTAACTATCTGTGAGAGCTGCGTTGTTAGTAAACTTTTTAAGTTACACTGGAGGCCAGCGTGCCTTATCCTGTCGAAGACTTCCTGTATGTCTATGAACACCGCTACATTATACTCTTTTTGTTCCATGGCTTCCAGTGCGAAGCTGCTTTTCCGGCTTGGGGATTATCGTGATCAGCGCAGACTTCCAGTTTTTTGAAAGTACCTCAATCTTAAGCTGCTTTTAAAGATCAACACTATATACAGCATGGCTTTTAGTGGCAACAGCTTAATAGTGCGGTTGTCCAAACAGTCATCACTCGGCGACTTTTTTGGTATTGGCATTTATTTCGACCTTGCATCAGTTTTTCTTCTTTAATTTAAAAGAAATTGCCTTCGACTCCTCTATGTAGACTTTGGTTTCGTTAGTTCAAGCTGGTTATTTTGACCTTAACCACAAAAAATATGAAAATCAGTCCAGGAAGTTTGAGGTGTAGCAATTGCAGAATATTTCGGATGAAACCGGTTACTCAGTCATTAGCCATGTGTGTACATGAAATTGGAAAGTTCCATAACATCGAAAAATGGAAGCCACATGAGTTGAACAATAGGCAAGTGAAGGAACGTTGAAAAATATGGCAAAAAACAAAGTCGTTTGAACGTTGAAAAGAGGTACAATCCGCAAGAAGTTGTGGATTGTTTTCGCCCAACAATTATCGTTCACTATGAGTTGAATTCTGGTAAAACTAAGAAAAGAAAATTGCATAGGGTTTTGCATCAAAAAAGACCAAACTGTCAACAAAAGCAAGGCACACATCAACTCGTGTACGAAACTACATGGAGGCACTCAACTTGCAGGTGCTACCCTATACCGCTCATTCATTTTCCTCTATTATAAAAAGAAAATCCCAGTTAGATTTTTTTCATATGAATATAGAGAGACAGTACGCTCCAATGCACTCATATAGCTTCCTATAAAATTATTTGGAAACTGTTTAATGCTCCGAAAGTAAAGCATTTCCTTAAACATTCAATCAGACCTTGTACGCCTGCTACTCGGCACTTTTGCAAAATTCAATTTAGAATTTTTATTTCATTCGGTCTTTTGAAATATGTGCATCATTTTTAATGTCTGCCTGCTTTGCCTGCCTGCTGTCTGTTTTATACTTCGCTTGAAGATTTTTTTAGCAAGAAAGGAAAACAAAATCTTGTCGCAATTTTTCAAAGGCAACTACAACATGCAGAAGTATATATGGTGGATTGTCATATTTGATATTTTACTATAGTTTTCTGTTTTCGTTTTTTATATTTCTGTGCTGGACTGGGAAAATTGTTTTGGCTGCACTGTTGTGATTTGTCTTCCTTCCTTTTTTTTTTGCTACTAAACTGCGGCACGCAATATTAACAATAATTTTGTTAGCAGCGTAATTCCGTAATGTGTATGTACAGACAAGTGTAGCGTACATTCTGGCGCATAGCCAAATTATGGTTATATGGAGCAAGCAGCAGCAGTAGCAGCAGCAAGCGCACTGCTGGCGTTGGTCAAAACGGAAAACGTTTTTGGCAAACGTTTTATGACCGCCCGCTGCCTGCCTGCTGCATCGTCTCACAGTCAAAATCATATGTGGCGGGCATACAAATCCTGTCTGTGACTTGCCTTGTATTGTACTCGTACTATCCGTGGCGTACTCGGTGCTCATTGTTCGCATAAGTTCAGCGCGTAGTGGCAGCTTCGAAATATTGTTTGCAACGCCTGCTGTCAGTCGCTGTATGGTCAGGCGTCACTCAAGTCCCTTTTCCTACAGTTGCGCCATTGTATGCGCCTAATAATATGCCACATGTTGTGCAAAGTTAATCGTGGTCATTGCTTTTTCGGTATATTGCCTTTATTCATTGTATAGCTCGCTCAAAGGACATACACTGGACTGGACTTTGTGCAGCACATGCGCTCGTGCTGCGCCTCAAAGTAGGCACTAAAAAATAATGGGCACACACAAACTGTGTGTGAGTGTGTGTGTATGTGTATGTGTATGAATCTTTTGCGGTTTTTAATAAATGACTACAACTTTACTTTTGATTATTGCAACAAATTGCAGGAAATCAATGCGCTTAAAAAATAATTGACAACATTTGCAGCACAGCGTAGCGGCGTGGTTTTACTTACTTACTAGAGTGCGAAGGCCAAGTAGCGAAAGCAGCTTAAAAGCCAAGCGGAAAGTCGTAGTAAGAAAACTAGTCGAATTCTATTATATACGCAAGGAAAATGCGGACAGGACAGGCTTCTTCTATTGCTGCTGCTGTTGCTATTCCTATTTCTATTTCTTCCGAGCAGTGGCAAGAATAAGCGCAACAAAACAATATTAACCAGCAACATTTTTACTTTGGTAAGACCGAAAGTGGTATATGCTGCACTTGAAATAAAAATTTGAATTAAAGAATTTTTTAATTTTTATTCATTCAATGGTTTAACTTGGTTCTATACTTTGTAGGGGTAACAATGCTAAATATTAAATGGAAATTAAGGCATTTTACTATTATTTTTCATTATCAATAAATTTCATTATCTTTATTGCATTGGATAGAAATGGCCTATAGCAGTAGCGTTATATGTCGATTTAATCGATTCAATCGGGATCAATGAATACATTTTTAGAATTAGAATCATCCATAAATGATTTTGATTTTGCTAATTAGAATCCGTGCCTCGTTCGACAAAGCAACAAAATTTGAGGGATTTTTATAGAGAAACGAATATACATTGGTGGTATTCTTAGATAATATAGATAGATAGGGAGTTATTCTATGCCCATCTTTCAAGTGGGTACCTTTCAAGTGGGTACCTTTCAAGTGGGTACCTTTCAAGTGGGTCCCCCGCCAGAATAGCATAGCAACAAAGCGGAGAGCGCCATGATGCGGATGAGGTGTATACTTCCCAGAGATGAAAATCGAAACTTCAATCCGTCTAAGCGACTGCAGGGCTTATCAAGCAGAAGTTCTAGCTACCGCAAAAGATTCCATAAGTATATTTACAGATGGTTTAAAATCGAAGGAGGTGTAAATGTCCCGGAAATGAAGGTCGAACTCTCAATTGGGTGTCCAAAGTCATTGTTGTGTCCAGAAAGCATATGTTGTAACTATTCGCGAAGTTATGCACATTCTTAGAAAACACTCGACCGAAGAGAACACGACATTTTTTGTACTCAGTCTCGATTAAAGGGCTGAATGAAAAAATAATTTGTGTCACAAATCACCGATGATTCAGTCTGGTCACATATGGTATTTCCAAACGAACATGGCTTAAGTTCGATAAAAGAAAACAAATTTAAACGATATTTGGCTGAGTACTACCTAAATAGACTTTCTAAAATCTCCGATATTGCGATTAGAAACCAAGTACTATTCGTCCTAGTGCTTATAGAAGGCTTCTTTGACCAAATCGGTCGGCTACTACACCTAACCAACACATAAGAAGGCTAGCCTAGACTGATTTAATCATGAACGCACCTCCGAAACCGCTTATATTACAGAGCTTAATTCTGGAAATTTATGGGACCGAAGTAAGAAATAGTAGTACCTTTAAGGTAATATGGGAGACCTTCTTTTATCGGATTGCCTTCAAACTCTATTTGTATACTCTACAGTATACTCTGTGTTGCTCCGATTTTAGAAAGGGAGGGGGGGAGGTAAAGATCAAAGATTATATGGGGCATAACTTTGTTTTAAACCGATCACCGGTTTGCAAACTCTACTAAAGAAAGAATTAAATACGAGTTTTGGCCTTTTCTTTAAACTGACTTCTAAGGCGGAAACGGAGTTAATTGTTATATGGGGAAAATTATTATTGAATAAATATACTACAGAACATTTGTATAAATTCTGCACTGGACCATGTCAGAATTAATTGGAAGTGTGGTACAACTTGGCCCTATATGTAGTTCCATTCGTGGCTGTAAATGGTATGCATCGATCAAAAGTTTTTATATAAAATGTGGGTATGTAATACTTCATGATAGAGAGGAGATGCTTATTAGTTTAGGTCGAAGCAAATAATTACAACTTCGTTGCAAATCTGGAAGTCATGGCATCAGATAGGCTTATGCTTATATATGCTTGGTTGACTCTCTGATACCGTTTTCAATGTGTTTCAAATTTTGCGATAAACTAATAGTACTCACTTAAGATTATTTGTGAAGTGTATAAAAACGACGACAACAACAATAAGAAACATTTGAAAATTAAGTTAGCTACCAGGCAAGCCAAGTCAACTCTAGACTTGAGTCTGGAGAGTTTTGTTGCGTTGAGTGGAAAAGCGTCAAGCCAAGAACTTGGCGTTTTCCTTTCTTTTTTGTTTCTTCTTTTCTTTTTATCAATATTTCTATCCCACTTTCTCACACACACACCTTGGAACTATGTAGTTGTCTGTTGCTCGTTTCTCGGTCTCATTTTAGCAGCGTGTAAGCAGCTCTAAGCCGATTAAGTAAAAGCCAAATTAAATGTTACAGCAATTCCTGGAAAGTCGTTGTTGAAATTGTAAAGCAGATATTTGAGTGAGCAGGATAGAAATAGCAAATATAGCCACAGAGTCGCAACGAAGCAGTAGCAATTGAAGTCGCATTGTGAATGAAACGAACTCGAGTGGTATGGTAGGCATGGCATGGCGTGGTGTGGCGTGGCGTGGAGTGAAGTGTATCGCAATGCCAGTTGAAGAATTTTGAGCTAAAGAAAGTAATTACGTTGGCTGACTTTTAAACACTTTAAGACGTTTCGCTTGAAGCGCTAAGTGATTAAAATTGTTTTTAAATACGATCAGTCGTTGTGGCAGTAGCAAATTGTCCCGAGGGCTAAAGGGGTCGACCTGTGTTGCGGTGTGGCGTAAGTAGTATATACTGACGATGTATTGCAATCAATTTGGTAGCGTATAAAATAACTTTGAGGCCATGCGGCGGCCAATGAACTTGACAATGATAACTTGTCTTGAAGTGCGGCATTGCAGCAGTCTTTGCATGAATTTTTATTTGAAATTATGACGCGGAATACTGTCAGGCAAAGTATTTGCTATATTGGACTATGCTAGTAGGTTTAGTATTTGTCGTTTTAGGCCGACTTACGAAGTATACGACTGGATTAGACTTCTTCAATATGGTTCAGCATTATTAAATCGACGACATGAATTATTATAAAAGCTATTATAATCTCATATGCTTAATGCATTATATAATTCCTATGAGAGATCTTTTGCTTTCTTGTTTTTCATTTTCATGAAGAAGCTGCTGCTTTCCAATCTTTGTTTTTTTTTTTCATGAGTGTTGCAAATTAATTTGCACAAAAGAGCGACGACGATGACTTGATGACGATGATGAGTCGACGTGTCTCAGCATACTATGCCATACCATACCGAATTGTGCCATCAAATTCCACTCAAACTCCACTTGACTTTAGCTGCTTTTGTCTGACTGTGGCACTTTTTTCGTGGCAAAGACACAAAAGACTGAAAAAACAGACAGAAAGTCAGTTGCAGCAGGAAAAGTAAAAGCTTAATTAGAAAAATTGCAGACGAATTCTGTTTGTGTGTCTGCGTGTTTTCATTTGTCGTTGTTTTATACACACATACATATGTACATACATACACAATATTTTAATATACAATAGCAGTAGCAGTAGCAGCAGCAGCAGCAAAGGAGAAAAAAGAACGAAAAAAAAGATCATTGCATAACCCAAGGCGTTGCACACTTTTATACTAATTAATTTTCAAGCGAATAAGAGAAACACGTAGAGCAATGATTGCACCACCTTAGCTACAAGCAGCACATCAATATCCTTTTACAAGGAAAAAAGAACTGTTCAAGGGTTGGCTTAGAAGTTTCTGCACTTGCATGAATCTTAAATTTTGGATTAACAGTGACTAAAGAAATTGTCAACATAGCAAACACATCCTATACGCTACTACTTTTCTGACACTTAGCTTATCAATAAAACCAAAATTATTCATCAATTTTATCATCAATTTTAATCAAAGTAAATTAATTCTTGATCAGCATTAAATACCGAGTCGTTATCTGTAGCAGTGTTCGTCTGTCTATCTGTCAAAGACTTTAAATGATAGAGGCTCCTAAATTGGAGTCTTAGATTCATCAGATACATACGAGGGCTAAGTCACTTTCAGCCTGATTAGCCTCCAATTTCCATTTTCATATAAAAGTTTTGTATTTTCTGGCATAAACTTAGAATATTTTTTTACATTAAATTCATATCGGAAGAAAATTGAGGTTAGGTCGTGAACTTATTTGTGCTATGATTTATTACGAACTTCGATGTAAATTATCAAGGAAGGAATTCTTCAATCAACTTACCTCCACTTACTTCGATGAAGCACCATACTGAATTCTGAAAGTTAGACATCCGTTTGTTTGCCATAAGTTTTCAGAGAATTGAGGAAACCAATCACTGTAGATAGATTGCCCTTCATTATAACAATGCCAGCTTACACATATTGGCTCAAACAATAGTATTTTTGGAACGTGAGAGCAGCTAATCGAGATGACTATGGGATGACTATGGAATCTGATATTCAAATGAAGTGGAATCACTTAAATCGAAAGGTTCAGTGAATTATAAACAGTATGTGCTACTAATGTTTCATCTAAATGTGATATATTTTATTAATTAGTATATTAATGAGTATAGTATAAATTTTTTACCTTCGAACTTGATTAAAGATTACAAAGACCGAATAAATTCAGTTGTCGTTCATTAATCAATTACCGCAGATTCTTGCTGGCTAAAAGGTAAGAGCGGTAGCTAAGGTGAAAGGCGGTATGCAGCTTTCTTCCATAACTAACCAAAATTAAAAGTCTCACGTGAAAATATAATCACTTGCAATTTAATTAATGAGTGAGAAAAAGTAGAAAGAGAGAGAGAGAGAGAGAGATCGACAGACTAAAATGAAACGCATTCAAAATATTCGAATTTATGGCATTCATGTCACTCAAATTCATAAATTAGAATGAATGTAAATTTTTCAGAATGATTCAATCAATTCATATGCATTAAATGAATGTACGCTGTCATTCAAATTAAATTTAATCAGAATTTTTACTTTCGCTTTTACACAGACGGAGAGACAGACATAAACTAGGTGGAAGAATACTGCTACATCGATTTCGACATTCACTTAGGACTCCCATTTATATTGCAAGACATTACTAATTGGTTTTGTGCATTCATTTGCTGAGGCAAGGTTAAAAGGTTATTAAAAACCAACGGCGGAACGCTTATAGTTTTAAAGAACTCGGCCTTTATACAGACGGACCAACAGACATACAGCAGATGGAGTGATAGGTCTACAACAACTCGACTTTTGATCAATAATCTATATGACTCTGATACGCCTTATTATGGCAGCTATATATCTTGTGAATAAAATGTACTCGAAACTTTGCAATAAATCGAAATAAATATGTAAATAATTTTTTTTTAATTCCCATTGTAAGCAATATAGTACATACATATGCCAATGCTTATTCCAATCTTCCACTGTATATTTGCAGATTTTATAATTGTCTTCAGCTCCTTGCGTGATTTTTTTTTTATCGACTCAATCATCATATTACGAGTCCATGTCAGTCAAATATGAAGCTTAAATATTTTTTTGATAAGATAAAATAAGAATCTCTGAAAAAAATTCAGCAATGTCGCAGAAGAACATACTGTTCGGTACCGAGTCGTTCGAGACACCAAGTTCGGCCGAAGTTTACTCGATGATTCTTAGGTAAAATATTCCTAAATTTTTGAACGTCGAACAGGTTCATTGACGATCAAAATGAGGCAAATCATCGACCAGTCGTATGCCTTGGTTATCAAAGTTGCCTCTTAAAAATAAATAAAAATTCTGAATCTTCTTAAACCAACCATGTTTTTTTTTCCAGTCTTCGCACACTCATTATTGGTTTATTCGCTTTCAGACATGTTAATTTGTTAGCGTCGCGTTTCACTGAATTGGCCAACATTTCCTTCTGCTGCCAACAAACGTGCAAGCAGCGAGCTAACTAAAACTGCGCAATTATGTTATTAAAACAAATTCAATTGAAACATTGAAAAATGAATTTAACCACAAAAGTCGACAATGCAGACGACTATGACGATGACGACAACGACGACGATGAAGTCGAGGAGGCAGCTGTAGCCGGAAGCGCTGCTACTGGCAGTCGCCGCAGATCGGTAGTTGGCTTAGCAGAAGCATTCTATGGAGTACGAGTGTCTGTCTAACTGCTTTTCAGTTTTGCAGTTGGTTGCAATAATTGCTGTGCTATGCTCTGTTGTAGTTATTGGCGGCCAATTGCAGCGTGTAGAGAATGTGCAACAGCAACTAAACTGCCAATTAAGCTCAAACTTGAGTCGATTTTTAAACGTGTGCGCTTTGATTTGTACGCTCGCTCATCGTTGTTTTTCTTGTTGTTGTTGTTGTTGTTAGTCTTGCGGTGCGCTGCGTTTCAATTTACAATTTCCGTTCAAACAATCGCAGTCGCTGCCGTCATTGTAACTGTTTTTTTTCTTCTTCTCTCGTATACCCTGTAGGCATATACCAAGAGGGCATATAGGGTCTATGCAGATGTATGTTACAATCGAAAGAAGTTGTGGCAGATTATTTATTTTATATTTTATCGTTTTTTCATTTTAGTACCAAGTTTTCAGAAAACAGCATTCAAATATAACTCTTTGGTATTTTGATGTTGTCGAGTGTAAAGACTTTGTTTAGAATAAACTCATGTCAACCCCCTTCTCTATGAATATTACCATAGAAGCCTACCCCTACTTCTAACTTTTTGTATGGTACAAATTTTATTGTTGTGGTTAATTAAGCTAGAAAGTTCAAAATTGGTCCATCTTACATAAAAATATTGCATATACGACCAGATCGGCCAAAAAGGTGTAGTTCCCATACATAATATTAAACGAACTTGCCAAGCCTAAGGGATTGTACCAAACATGTGTTTTCTTTCTAAGTTTTATAAAATATTCTATATAGGTCCAGACGAGACTACAAGTGGAAGTGTAATCTGCTCCTTTTAGCCTTTTAGGATTTTTGTCTGAAAAATATATTGTTGTGGTTTAAATTATCTTGAAACGACAAGATCTAGATAGGAATAAATCAACCATACACTTTTTAGACTCTCAAAGCCCGTGCTCTTTCTTTTTTTTTTTTTAAATTTTATTTTGTTGAAACTTGTGGTAGGTTTGTCTCTTACTTTTGTGTCAATCGCGATCATATGGATTAACTATTGGTTGATGACACCAAATTTGGCGTTTCTGGTCAAATTATTATCGAAAACAAAGTTTTCTAACAAACATTTTAAAAAGGTGAAGGTATGTTTGTATGGTGGCTACTCCTTAGGAAAGGGTAGACGCCTTTATTGAATACTAATCCGGAGAGGAAATTTGAATTTTAAAAGCGAAATTTGAAGTCTAAATCTTTTATAGTCTCCAAGACGAATAGATGCATATTCGGTCATGAAGGCATAGAGATAAATAGAACGACTATTTTTTATGCTGTTCCAGAACGTGTATAATTTAAACAAAACTTCGAGTATCAACTCAATAAAAATGTTAAAATGTGTTTTATGGTAAAATATTTTCATCAAACTTACAGAACTCTTTACGGACTAACTTCAAGCTCTTCAACAGACAAAAACAACGAGAAGTAAAAAAGATAAAATAATGCTCGATATTTGACATTCCAGCTTAAGAGAGGCCAGGAATCGATGGTGGAAAATTTGAGCACGAAGAGTTGCGCTGCTTGGCTCGTTCCAAAAGAATTGAATTTTCTCTCTAACCGATTGTTCTTCAGACATGCAACACATTCAACATGCATTAAAATGGATATCACAAAATAAAGCAAATATTATGTTTTGACGGAAAACGAATATAATTGAACCGTATGAGTCTAAAACGGCCTGAATTGGTAAAAGTAATTGTGATCGATTGTGACCAGAATTACGATAAATACTATCGATCGAACCTCTTTTCTCAACTGATTTGAACCTATATGACTTCCTTTTCAATCACGAAACTACGTGTCGATTGGCGCTACGTGCAGTCTGTTTTTTAAATCAATCATAAACGAAAATTCATTGCGTTTGTTTGAAAACTTGAAGAAAATGTGGAAAATGTTGGTCTGGCTTCCTGTCTTTTTGACTGTCTGTACGAACATCAAGTTTTTGGAGAATATTATTATTTTTCAAATTGAGTTTATGAAAAGATTTTGCCAATCGCAGTACAAGATGCAACATCCAAAGAAAGCTGTCATCATGTATTTCTGGTTAATTCTGCCCCTTATTATTACCTTTGGTTCAAATAGACTCCCTACAGAATGTTTCGACGCCAAAGAAACTCGACGGCAATATTCTTCTTTATTTTATTTTATTTTATTTTATTTTATTTTAATTTTTTGATTACAGGGTATTGCGCTGTTGCGCACACCTGTCTGCAGTTATCTGTCTACATTTGGTTTACTTCTTTTTTTGTTTCCAACGCTTTTATTGTTGCGTCTGCCATTATTTGCTGTTGTTTTTTTTTTTTTTTTCTGTCTTTTATTTTATTTGTGCAATTAAACAGTGAACGCGATAATTATGCAAACGCTTAGCATTCAATTAGATACTCAATACATCAAACGAACATACAGATACACGAACGAACAGACTGGCAAACAGTCAGTCAGTCAACTCATTGCTGTGGGCGTGCAAGTTTTCGAGTGCTTGTAATTTATTTTACACTTCTTCAACATCGGCTGGCTGCCATTCGTTCGTTTTTGCAATAATTATTTCTGCAACTTTTTTAATTATTTAATTGTATTTTGTATAGCTATACCTATAATTTTTTATTTAATTAATTTACACGCTGCTGTCAAATTATTGCAAAATGCCGACGTACAAGAACCATTAAGCCATATATGTATCTGCAATGATGATCATTAAAAAGCTTACACAATTTTATTAATTTGCATTTGACAGTTTGAGCGTTTTTATATATTTTTGTTGAGCAAATACTTTTAAAACCTAAAAATGGCAGCCTGCTTGACAGTTTGTTAACCTTGAATGGTGAGAAAGAAGCATTTTAGACCACTTTGAATCGTTTGTGTATCGTTTGATGGACAGTTTGTTATATTTGTTCTTTTCTGACATTGATTAACGACATAGAATCATTTAATTAGCTATAAATGAGTTTAAACCATATTTCACAAAAACAAAAATCACAAAAAAAAAAAAAATGATTTTAATTTGTTCAAAGAAAATATTTGTTTTGAAAAATGTTTGAAAATTTCCTTAATGTTTATTCAATTATGATTTACGGCAAAAGTTTTCTTTTGTTACATAAAAAATTTATCCCAGCAAAAAAATTTATTTTTTGCGAACCGAAATTTACTTTTAATGACGCGTGTTGCCCTCCAGTGCGAGTGCGTCGCATTGCTGTCTGTACCAGTGTTGGCAAGCCTGGCGTTGAACCACACCGCCTTGTGATCGGTCAATGCGCACACTGCTCTATTCCACGCTGTCTTGTCCAGTGGGTGGCGGGATCTCATCCACCTTGTCCGGAGACGTCGTTTTTCGGCTATGAGTTGACGCATCTCATGCGTGAGTGGTATTCCTGCTGCTGCAGGCCTCGGCGGTTCGTACGTAGCATTCAAGGCATTATATCGAGGATTATATACTGATGCTTCTTAATGGTTAAACACTAAAATTGCAGAATTGGTGAAAATGCACAGGTTTCAACATGATTTGGTAACATTATGTTTCAATGGCCAACATGGATGATAATAGCTTCGTTGTCACTGAGGCAGTATTGTGATACAATATAATCTTCATATTCCCTTCTATCGTACTAATCGTACCATCTTTTGCCTGTCCATGTCCTTCTCTTAAAAATTTCCGATATTAATACCCAATTTCGCACTATTTTCCAGTTTCCAGGCACACATATAAAACGAACTCCGTAGTGCTAAGCCCTGTATTGCTGCGGTGCAGTCGGTTAGAATGTGTACCTATTCTTCATAGCATGGGTCTAGTCCAGGAAAGTGAAAAGTCTATTTGATCACCGGAGATAGGTGCTTCTTCCAATTTGCCTGACGAGTTTTGAACCATTTATATGAGGTAAGGAATGGTCGGGATGCAATAGTTTGTACTTGATCCACAAAATATAACACCGAAAAAACATTGGCTTCGCTGGTTTCAAATGGCAATGATAAATTGGTTCGTTTTAATTTTAATGTTGAATATTTTGGAAACCATGAAATCGTTTTACTCTAAAATTTATTTTGAGAAAAAGCTTTTGTCGTCTAATCTGTAATTTAAATATGAACGTTTTTCTTTCCAACTGGTATAATCTCAAATTTAGCAATACCCATCCAATCTATAAAGCATCCAAGGCACACAGGTGAGTATATGAAGATTGTGCGGGCGATTGTTGTTATGATCAGTTGGGCAGTACTCGCATAAGTCTTTGGCAAATAATTTGTGTCGATTTCAATTTATTCTCTTACAAAAATTAAAGAACCTAGTTATGGTGAAAAAACCATTTCTTGGAAAACAAATAAAATTTTCGGCTTAGAACAATTGAAACATGTCAATAGTTTTACAAGACATCTCTTCGCGTGTGAGGTGGCCATTTGAACGGATCATTTTTCAAATCTTGTAACTCATCTTCCCATTTAATAGATCAGTTTTTTTGACCAGCTGACGTCAACCAATACAATTGGGCCAAAAAAGTTTTCCAACATTTTTATTGAGGACAACTGTGAAAGATTTGTGAAGTAAATCCTTTTAGCAAGCGTGTTTAAAACACATAGTTCCAAATATCTATAAACATCAACTGAAAGTTACAACAAATTTAAAGAAGTTTTTCAATTGAAGCATTTTTTTCTTGGAATATTACGAATGTTAGCTGTAATTAAAATTGAACAACGCCATCTGCAATATATAATGCCTTTAATTAAATAAGTTTAAGTTATAGATTTATAATTGGAGAGAGAGTAGCTAAGCTTCAGTTTCACCAAAGTGAATTGTTTTTCTTATATTTTAAACGTTTTACCTAAAAGAAAATTCGAAAGATTTTATTACCCCAACCAGTATGATTAAGGTTTCACATTTCATCTGCGAGTTATTTGAAAAATGTAAATGTAAAAACTTTAAGCGGTAGTGTATCGCTTTAATCCGCCAACTCCAATAAAAATGTGTTCTTTAGTGAAAATCAGCCATTTTGTTTTTAATTAAAAATGCGCAAAATTGATGTAGAGTAAAAATCTACATAAATGTAATAAAAAAGAAGCTTTAGCTTAAATAAAAGGCGTTTTATCTCAACTAACACACAGACACTCGCACATAATACACACATTCAAGGACTGCACTTACACACACATACATTTACGCAATAAAAAGAGCAAAAAGCAAAACAAAAAAACTCGTATGAGGGCAAATAAACGAAATTTTTGAGCAATTACCGTCGAAAAATAACTTTTTATAACAAATTTCAACAAATAAAACAGCATAGAAAATAAAATTGCCAAAAGAAAACACACAAAATAATAAAAACAAATCTGTTTAAAAAGCGCTGAATAAAAAGCAAAAAAAAACAAAAAAAAAAAAAAAAATTAAAACAGAAAAATACAAAATGTTTGCCATAAAAAAGCATTTTCATTTTGCTGACGCGAGCGCGCAATTAATTTTAGTATTTTTCTCACCGATTTTTCCAACGCCGCCGAGCTGAGCTGAAAGTGAAGCACACTTTTGTGCGCAGCTTGTGTAAATTATTACCTAACAAAATACACACACAGAGCGCGACAGCAGGAAGTGTGAGCAAAAAATGCCTGTAAAAGAGTGAGAGAGATGCAAAAATAAAAAGAAAATCACACAAAAATTAAAGCATAAAACAAAAAGAAGCTCCTAGTATGAGAATGATGGCAACAAGGACGAGAACGCAACAATACAAATTAAACGCAGAAACCCGCATAAACTGCCATCGTCAACGCCTACGCTTCAATGAAATCCTACGAAATTTAACGCATTAAATCGCCTAAAAGTATGCAAAGTGCGATGAGGTCGAAATCACAAAGTGGAACATCGAATGAAACGAAACGAAGCGCAATGAAATGAACAAGTATTGACAAAGTTCGCATATTTTAGTACGTCTGCCGTAAACAATGCCGAAAAGTGGCATATTTCAGACACAGAAAATCAAATAGATTAGACAGACAGCAGCAGCAGCAGCAGCAGTATTAAGGAGCTACAAAACAGCAACAAAAAAAAAAACATAAAGCATGGAAAAAATATCCTAGCATCCAGTGTAAATTGAGGCATTTCGAAATGCCAAATGACTGTTGAAACAATATGGCGGCATTTTTATTTCACTTTTGTGGAAAGCGTCAGCAAGGGAAAGACAGCGAAAGCGGGCGTAGTCAATGGCATACGCACTGATTAGGCAAATTTGCGTATTGAATATTTTTGCGTACGATAAATTTTAGAATTTCAATTGGAAATATTTAACATTGTAGGCGTATTATATTTAGAATATATTCTTAAATTTTTTGCTACAAGCTGCTTTTGTTGCTTAAGAAATTCAATGAAGTTTGTACTTTTGTGCCAATTTGGCATAGAGATCTTTATTTTTCAGCCGATGTTAAGCAATAAAGACTGTTGAGTAGCAGACCAACTCCGAACAGTAAGTTAAAGTAAATCTAAATGAAAAGTAAATCTATTTACTTAGCAATGAAGATGTTGATATGTTCAATTATACATATCGCCTTTAATATAATATCCTGTATGTACACAAATTTAAAGGTCAATGAGGTACCCGGAAATGGACACACTTTATTATTGCGATGTTTCTCGTTGCATATCAGTTTCGAGTATTTAATTTTTTTTTAAGAGTTTTGCTCTTAATATGGAGAAATAAGAATTGATTTCAATTGCCGTCAATTTCTTCTTCTCAATGTAAATGTTGTTCGTACCAATTTTTGCTGTTAAACTTCTATTTTCAAATTAAATCATTTATCTTTTAAGCAAAGTTTAGCCCGGAGAATGGCTTGTGAGTCTGAAGCATAGATAAGAGATGCTATTGTTTTTGTTGCTGCTGTTTGGTTTTGTGAATGGTGAAATAACAATGGTTAAATACGTACAATCCATAGATATTTTCTCTCTTGTAACTGATAACAGCGTTAGAACGCGACAGAGGTGAGAGAGTAAGATATTTAGTAAGTAGAAAATTTGCTGCAGCGTGTTTTCGTTTCTTTTGTTCTACTGAAAAATCTTATTTAAGAATTAAAACTAAATATAGGTATTTATCAGCTGTGCCTGAAAGTCAAGAAGAAAATCCTACAGGAAGTCAGCTGCTGAGTCGTAATGGTTTGTGCAGCAAGGTGTAAAGAAAGATTTTTTTTTTAAAGATATTTTCAAACTTGCACTTTTCCCAATTCTTGCTTAATGCAACAAATTTACTTTAGACTTCTCAGCGTCGAGCCTCAACATTTAACATTGTAATCGTCGTTCAGCAACGAAATAAGAAAGCATATTCTTCAATGCTATCTATTAGTTTTTCATTATACTTCAACCACTTTTAAGACAACTAAGAGATCTTTTCTTACAAAATTTCATAAGCTTGCTTTTAAAATAAATAAACAAAATTTTAAAAAATTATCTCAACAAAATGCCATAAGTCAACTGCTTCCAAAAAGTTTTGTGGTTTTCCCAACTCTTAACCAATTATACAACACTTTTAATGACAACACGGAAATGGCGAGGGGCTCATGTCAAGATGGCTGTGCAATCAGCAATAGTTAGCAATAATGAACAAACAATACTGATTATCTACTTCCAAAATATTTAAATAATACCATACTAATTGTCAACGCAATTATTAATGACTTAAGTGTCGCACAGAAACACTCTCAGCCGACCTTGAGCACAATTAGGAAGTGGCTTGAGAATGAAATAACCAACAGAAATACTCCACTTGACGATGATGTTTACAGATTCTATTATCAGTTTTGTTTATTCTTCGTTTGTTGGCTTTTTATATCCCTTTTTTTACATTTATTGTCATTGTATATCGTTTTGCTGTTGTAGTATGTATCTGTTTATTTTAGTAGGTGGCGCCAACAAGACAAATATGTTTTTGCTTTTTTCCCCCAACTTGTGTTTGAATGTTGGTGACATCTTTTGCAATCTTTTCAACTTTATTTTGCTCTTACTCAGCAATATTACTTTTTTTGCGGTTGTATATGACCTTAACAACCAAAATAGCCAAAAATAAATCTTTCGTAATACTGGTTACTGCTTACAAATAACGAACAGTAGCAAGAAGTAAGCAGAAAATATTTAGCTGCGTCCGAAAAGCGTGCGAACGCTCAGACCAGATTAAATATATGCCACCATATTTATGAGCAGAAAAATGTTTATTAAATTTTATGTTTTAATCACGAACTTCTAATCAATCGAGCGCAATGAGTTTTACATAAAATGCTTGTCGAAGTTTAAAGCCATATTCAAAAGCGAATTGGACACGTTTTGATTTTTTACAATATCAAGTTTGAAAAACGTGATGAAATTATAAAAAAAAATGGCAAGAGCGTATAGCCAGTCAGCATATGAACTATGCCCTCATAATTTTTTTTCTATTTTTTTTTTGTTAATGCTATAAACACGAACAGGAATGTTTTCAATGAAGTTTTGTAATATAAAATGACAATTTTATACTTTTTTTTTTGTTATAGTTTGACTAATGGTGTCTACATACAAATGTGAAGGGCTATATTAGCAGCTTGGAAATTCAAGCGCGAATGTATGAATTTTTATAAACAGACATAGATCAGACAAAGTCTTTTCCAATCAGTTGAGTGCACATGAGCGGAAAAATTTAAAAATTTGGGTAAACAATTTTTTAAGATTTAATCAGCCACAGTTAGCCAGCCCCATGAAATAATAAATAAACGAATATAAAAATAAAAAAAAAAAAAAAAATCGTGACAAATTTTATTAGAAAAATATAAAGAAAAAAATAGATGCTTTAAGAGGAGCAAACTGAAAGGTAACAAGGGTTAGTAACTCCTCATAAGTTTCTGTGAATATTCAAAGAAAGTTTTAGTAGCCTAGAGAACAAGTTAGTTCCATTTCATTTAATAAATTTACGTGCGAATACTCAACCACGCCTAAATTTCACTTTTTTTTTACTTTTTCTGTCCTCTCTTCTTTTTTTGCACAAATACACGACATGCATGCGTAAAAAAATGTTTTTTCCCCTCTTTCCATTTTTACTCGGCAACAAACAATGGAAAATAATAAAAGTCTACAGATCCATAAGTGTGTGGCGAAACTTCATTTTAACCGATTGCTTCAATTAGTTTTCTGTGTATAGGCTGCTTTAGTTATGTGTTTATACGAGGTGTATCCGAAAAATGTCCGACCTACATTCAGATCTCCGCGTTGGTGCTATTCTTTGTCATTCGGGCCGTGACACCTTTGGAAGTAGTATCCATTTGATTGAATCACATGCTTCCATCGGTGCTTGCACATCTTAGAGCAGTTCTCGAACGCAGATTTTGAAATGGCCTTCAGCTCGCGCGTCGCGTTACTCTGAATTGTATCAATGTCGTCAAACCGCTTTCCTTTGAGCGTCATTTTCTATTTTGGGAACATCCAAAAATCACAGGGAGCTGTGTCGGTACTTTACGAAGGACGACAAAAGGTTCAATGTGTGCGCTGACGCGTTATCGTGGTGAAGAAACAAGTCTCTGCTTGACCAGAAACGCGGTCGTTTTTTTCTCACAGCATCACGCAATCTTCTCAGAACTTTAACGTAATATTCTATATTGATTGTCTAACCGTTTGGAGCAAATTCATAGCGCACAACACCTTCACAATCGAAAAAAAATATTGACTTGACATGGATCCGACTTTGACGTGCTTTTTCCGACCGTGTCTCATCTGGACGCATGCACTGTGAAGATTGTTATTTATTTTCGGAATCGTAACCATAAACTCACGATTCATCAACAGTAATAACCTTCTTACGGAGAGTTTCATCATCAAGTTGTCCTAAGCTATTTTAGAGCGAAGGTATTTCTGCTCGGTCGTGAGTAATTTCGGAATGAGTTTCGCACACACGAGAGTCATTCCCAAAATCTTATTCAAAATATACCAAACAATAGTTTTTGGTATTCCGAGATTATCTTCTAGTTCACGAGCAGTTAATAGACGATCACCTTCAATCGCAAGTCGCACACGCTCGATGTTTGCCGGTGTTGTTGTCGGTTAGAACGAGGATCACTGTCAACAGATGTGCGGCCATTTTAAAACCATTTGTAACACTCCTTTATCTGCGTTGTTCCCATACTTTCGTTCCCTAATTCCGTCACAATAATCGTCTAGACAGACACCCTGTTTGTGCTATAATGGTTAAATTCGAGTCAATATATACACTATTGGTTGTTCCTGTATCAGCGAGAGCACATTTCTGATAGAGCAATACAAAATTTAACACACAATACGTTGATCAATATTTTCACTCATAAAAAATCGCCAATTAATTTAATTCCCAATACTTTATTGACAGGGTGCTTAGTGTATTGGATGATAAGTTGGATGGATAAGTTGATTGCCTTATTACCGTCAATAGATGTATGGCTTGCTGCAGTGATATGTGGTTCGTGCAAATTGGTGCCACAGGTACTGGCCTAACAATTGATCGTTTGCAGCGCTACCATGTAATTCGGAGAAATAGTTTGATCGAATGGCCAGCTAGCTCATGCTCTATAAAGCTCGTTGATTTTTTTATGGGATTACATTAAGCTTATGATATTTTAACAGAGATCAGTAAAAATATTGAACTCGAAATTACCCATGTTCGGCCTGTATGTGTAGTGGAAAAATGGCTTTAAACCATATATCATATCTTGATGCTTGATCCACTATTATTTCCAGAAATTAAATTTAACTGCCAGAGAAATGGTGACTTTATCGTCCTGACAGGTATAGCTAAAAAGTTTTGAAAGACACGTAGATTAGGTACTCCTGTATTGGAGAGCATCGAAACGGCTCTACAACTTTGTCATCATGAGATCGTAACTTTGCCTGAATGGGAAACTTGGAGCATAAAAAGCGACCTTCTGGCTGCAATAAAAGTCCTGATTCCTTGTATACTTTATTGGTAGTAAAGATTATATTTATAATTCTAATGTATAAGAGTCGCTGACAGATGTGTGTTTATGCTTATTAAAACTTCTTTTTAAACTCAGTAATCCTTTAAATTGTTCTTAAATTTTTTTTACCAATATAAACTGCTGTCATTAGTGTAGCTGTTTAACCAACCCTTTCTCTCTTCTTCTTCCCTCTCTTCTCTTCTTCTTAACAAGTACTGCAAATGCCAAAGTATTGCAAAATGAAATATCTTAATTATCATTAACAACTTCCGACTTTCTTTTTTCTTTTTTTTTTTTTTGTGCGGTTTTTACACCTTCGTTCACTGCTTCTTCTTCTTCTTCGTCTATATTATTTTACGTATTTTGAACATTCCCTACACTGTCTTCGCTTTCAACTATAAAATAGCCTACGGGTACGAAAATTTATAATGAAGCACGGTTTTCATTGTTCTCCACTTTTTTCTGTTCTTTCTCCTTCCTACTTAACTTTCTCGTGCTTGTTAAATTTCATGCACTAATGGACACACTGATAAGAAAAGAAGGTGTTAAAAGAGCAGCACAGAAGGGCAGTTTAAGCAGCGAAACAAGCAACGGTGATGAAGATTGCGACATAGCTGCTATTGGAGGCAGATGACATCGCACAGTGGTACGAAGTACAGAAAAATTGTCTATCTATGATTTAATGCTAAAATTTAAAGAGACTTGGCTGCAACATCCCCACATACTCAGAACTGTTAATGCTTGAGTTTATGAAACGGATTTCAATAGTGTCACATTTCAAATAAACGCCAACAACATTAAATTGTGCCTATCAAAATATATTATAGTAGTTACGAAGATACACAAAACTCTCCAATAGTTTTGTTTCCCATCGGATACATCTGAATTGAATTTATTATCTTCAGAAAAAATCACCTGACACGGTATTTATGAAGTGCTAGAATAGTTGGAGTCTACTCATCATAGAATTGACTATGTGTTTCGAGCTTTTTGAAGGTCAGTCAAATGGTAAACCCATTCGGTCTAAAAATACTTTCTGAAGAGAAATTAGATTTTGGTAAAATCTTTCACATTTGAAGAACTATAGATTCAATTTAACAAAATATTTCATATATTGCTGCATTGAAACACTTTTCAAATTTTCGTCAAATTGTTTTCTATTCGGTACCACTGTGCAGCATCGTCGTCAAATATAGGCGGCGCTTGACTAATGAGCAAGTGTAAGCATGTGCAATAAAATGAAATCCAGGCATTTAATTGAAAGTCAGTTGAGTGGAATTCCCTTTTCCCTTTAGTCATCTTCAACATCATAAGTTTTTTTTATTTTTATTTTTGGCCTTGTGTTGCTGGTAATTTTTATTTCACAGTCTTCAGTAGGCTTCATTATATACTTTTACCAAAAAAAAAAAAAAAGAAGAAAATAAATAGTGATGAAGAAAGTTGAAAGGCAAAAGCATAAATCGGCAAAAAAAAATTATATAGCCACAATTATGCTGCTCATTGCTTCGCTCGCTTGCTCATTACGCTCAGTCGACTCGCGCGGCTTCAGTTTTCAGTTGGTCACAATTCAGCACAATTGCAAAGTCGTCTGGGCTGCCCTTTGTGGTTTTCTGTCTGTGTATTTCGCTGTTTTCAGTTGCTTCCGCTTCAATTAAGGCGCTGTCGATTAAATGCAGTGCACCACCTTCGTCTTAATACCAAACCAAGAATTTTTGCACTATTTCTAATTAGTATAGCAGCAATGGCGGTAAATGAATGGAGTCAAATCTATTTGGCAGCTGAAAATCTTAAAAGACAAATTTGCTACAAAAAGAAAAAAAAAAAATAAATATGTTGGCAAACTGACCAAAGATGCGCTGGGCTTTTTTTGTTTTATTTATTTTTTCTTTTCGGCTGCTTACCTCCATTTTCCATTCGAATCCTTTCATTTTTGTGTGCAGACAAAACAGCGCACTAATGAAAATTAAAAGTTTTTAATTTTTCAGCTGTTTAGGCTTAATTCGGCGTAGATTCTCATTAAAGCGTCGACTGGCAACTTGTATCTGGCCTTTGTAGCGGCAATGCTGCGGGCTAGCCAAACCCTCATGGCTCACCCAGCATCAAGCTAAAGTACGCCGCGACCTTTCATAATTTAATTCAGAATAATTGCGCACGCTGTTTGAGTTAATTTTGTTGTAAATTTGTTTGGTTTTTCTTTTTTGCTTTTCATTGCAGCGCTGGTCAGTCGTGCGGAGATTTTCTTATTTTATGTTTTACACAGCCGACATGCCCTACCTTTAATGAAGTGACTATAGCGACATATGCTGATGATACAGCAATACTTGCTACATCCTCTAGTGCTAAAGCAGCAACACAATTGCTTCAATAGCAATTAAACAAAACCCAGGAGTGAATGAACAAGTAGAATATTTCAGTAAACATAGCCAAGTCCGTTCATTTCTTATTCGCACTTCGACGTAAGGTTAACGCTCGGGCTCGATTAAATGGTTAGATAAAAGGTTGTCATTTAATGATAATATTATGGCGAAAAGAAAGCAAATAGATTTAAAATCGCGTCGTATGAAAATCACTCAAGGTCAATGACAATTTTCACAAAGATCTTCAGATGCCAAGTAAAACTGCAGTCCACACAATTGACGAAACTCTACAGCAGCTATAATTATTAAAAATTCCTTTGAAGCGTATTAATATCTCAGTGTCGTCAACTTCACCTCTTTTTCTTAAACCTTGTCCCGCATTTGCTTCGCTACTTGTACAATAATTAAAACAAATTACACTGCAAAGTGACATTGGTCACAGTGCAATTTGTATACTTTTATGTTTACCTTAAAGGAATTGAGGGAATATTATTTAAAAAAGCATTTAATACAATTGCTCAAACGGGTTGTATGCACGAACCAAAAATGCATTTAAAAATATTATGTATACGCCTCATATGAGCCATTCGCCTCTGCTGCTGCTTGGCTATTATTTGGCAACAATGAACATAATAATTGCCTTCTGTCAACAATGCAAGAGGCGCGCGCGCAATTTTTCCTTCTTGCTTGTTTTTTCTCTTTTTTTTTTTTCGTTTATCTCAGGAATTTCTCAAATGAAATTATACTCGTATATCGCACAATGAAATCGAATGGCACAAAGGCGCGAAGAACAAACGCGCGCACAAATAAATTTGTTGGCGCATATAAATCTTAATGAAAGCAACATACACGAAATAATAAATTTCCCAAATAAAATATTGACAACGCTTGCCAACGCGAACAAACCAACGTGCTGCGATAGTATCTGCTACAATATTATCAAAATAAAATAAAAAATTATAGCGAAAATGTTTTCGTTGTCGTTAGCCAAATGCTGTAAAAGTGTTTGCAAATTGTTGCCAATGCGCGAGAAACTACTACCATATATAGTATATATGTACATGCATAGATACTCGTGTACTCGCATATACTAAACTACAAAAATCTATTATTTTTCTACAATTTGATATTACAATATTTTTTATTTAATTCCTTTGCTCTTGCTTTATTACAAATATTCAACTTTTTGTCACGATTTATTATTTTGTTTGTGGCACAATGTTTGCCTGTCTGTCTGTCCGTCCGTCTGTTCGTTTGTCTGACTCTTGCCGTCTTCTCCACGGGAAATGCACTGCCTATATTGATTTATATAACGACGCGCAAGAATTTATCATTATTCGACATTTGTGGTTGCCACAAATTTATTTATTTCATTGCTGTAAAGGCTTTTGTAAACATTTTTATATAACTATATAGTTACAATATAATTTCCGTGCGCTGCGGTGTTGCTCGGTTAAAAATAAAAAATTATAAGCAAAGCTTTGAATGAGAATTGAGACCAATATTTCGGGCTCATATTTCGTCTGATTTAAATGACTTTTCATAATTGATTTCGGCAAATCACTTCGGTTGCTGAGCGTGAAGTTTCTGTACGACACTGAAAGGCATGTTCAAGCTAAAATGACTGAAGATCCCAATGACGACTGTACACAAGGAGCTAGTCCAAAAACTTCACGTTCACTGTTAGAGCTCTTGAAAGATATTAAAAAGGGAGCCAAATTTTGACGGAAACAGTATCTGTGATGAAGCACATTTTTATCAAGAATCTCAATTGCATCTGATGAAACTGACCTTTTGGTGTGGGTTTTGAACAGATTAAATACAAGCTGTTAATCTTGCATAAGGAAAATGGTCAGAGAATGACTGGCATTGTTAAACAGTTTCGAGCCTTCTTACTTCTGATTACATAATGTATATTGGATCCTATATGACATCAATGAAGATTGTATATCACATTAGGGGACAGCTCCTTTTCCGCAAGATGTATGGTGGCGTTGTAGCCCTAAATTGATCCAGTGACGCGACTAAAGTAAGCTTTGATGGTGGAATTTACGATGAAAGAATAAGCATTGTAAAAAGGTGGATCAGGAGGACTGGTCTCAGTGAAGAATATATTGTGACTCGCCAACTCGAACATACTATTTAAAAGAACAATATACAGATAGTATACTGGAAAGCATATCAGGCTATCGTTGCTCTTACCAGGATAAAGTCCTATATTACCAATTGATGAGACCAAGTTTGAGCTTGGTTATACGCTATTCTCGTAGCAACATCTCATAGATGTCGCTGTGGAACATGGAATTACAAAGCAATAAAACAATGCACAAAGTCTAATAAACTCTTAAATAATCCAGTCAAACCGTTCACATACTACGGTAAGCAAGGCGTAATTAAAGGATATTTACTAGGGCCATATCTATGAAGCATCATATATGGCATATTACTGCTTAGCTTCCCTAGAGGTATCGTTGTTGTTGGCTTAATGGCTCTTATTATAATGAACACCTACTCCGGAGAATTATTATAAGAATGCATTCTAGAAAAAAGATGAATTAAATCGGAGATCACTAATATGAATGAGTGGATTGGAAGAAAGCACGGCAGTGTGCGCTTTTGTCTGTCATAAATTCTAAGTCGTTACGGCTGCTTCCGCAGCTTTATTAATCCAAATCATTAACAAAAAAAAGTTTAATGAAGAAAATGTTTCAGCTAGAAGAAGCTTGTTCCACTGTAAGCTGCTTTGCAACGACGTTTATAAAAGATATTCCAAGTCTTATATAAGTCTATAATTATTTTGCAGATTTATAGGCCAAACAATATATATATATATAAATTTTATTTATTGTTGTAAACACTTCTGCCATACAAGACTTTATTTATATTTATTTAAAGCGCATTGCATACGCTGACAGAAGTAATTTTATTCGTTGCATGCTTATAGGCTGTGAGACCTATTTACTACTTTTAATATTGATTCAGCCTCGTTAGTTAAACACGTTTTACTTTACCGCACAGTCAGTCGGCTCTCGCCTCGGTATCGCCCTTTCTATCTCTGTCACAATGAAAAGTAATTTCCTGCCACAAAACATTACACACAATTGCGCATTGTCATTTAAATATTTAAATGTTTGCATAAATTTATTAATGCTGCTGATATTTTAGTGTGGGTTTTTCTGCATGCTCGACTTCCTTCCTTCCTTCCTTGCTTCCTGCCTGCCTGCCTGCCTGCCTGCCTGCCACACGATCGACATTTGCCTTTTGCTGTTTTTGAACCAATTTGCTATCTGCTGCTGCTTAATATTTACAATACATTTCCCCTATATAAGCCGTACTTACTTAAATGTATCTCATTTTTGTGCTTGCTCTGTCTCTATTTTTGCAGATTTAATTGATATTTTAACTGTTGTGGCGTAAAATTTGCAATTCGTGTACTTTTTATTTCGATGGCATCAGCGGCAACATCGGAACTTCAACGGAACGACAACTGAGTTGTGGTAAGTTTTAATAAACGATATTTATTTTTTTTTCCATTGCTGTTGTTTGAACATGCTCATATTATGTATGGTGGCATGGTTTTTAAATATTTTGTTTCATTTATTTATTGTACAATTGGCTGCAAATGCTGTACGCGCCCTTTTTGCTTTAATTAAAAATGAAAATGTTGGGTTTCGCTCGTTTAATTTATTGCTGGCCTCAGGTGCTGATACCCTACATGCAATGATTAATGGCTTTCGAGCTATTATTTTATGAGTTTTACAATTGGTAGTTTGGTAGATATTCAGCCTAGGCAGCGCTGCTTATTATTATCCTTAATGAAATACTAAGTACTAGCTTACGAAATAGATATACTAATTTATGTTTTTTATTTAGTGCCACTTGATGTATCGCGCGACTGTTTAAAGTAGCTTTGCAACGCTACTTGACTTGTCAAACGGCAATACCGCCATAGATACAGATACAAGTGTATCGTACAAGTGCGCTCGTTCATTTCTGAGCTATTGAATTCAATCAAGCACACTTCTCACTTTGCTGATGCTGTCTGCCACTGCTTGTTGCTGTCTGCTACACTCTTGACTAATTAACAACTCTGTTGATATATTTGTATATAAAAAAAATTTGCTGCTATCTATGTATATTATTTTTATGGATTTTGTTACGCGTTTTCGCTTTGAATATCTCATGCTTGAGTTGGCTGTTGCCTATAAATCTTTTAATTAAGTTTCATTAAAAACCTATTTGTATTCATTTGCCTTTAAATAATTGATTTTGATTAGCGCTAAGTAGACAGATCTGCAACAAAGTATCGAACTTGATGTAGCGTAGAAATAGACAAAGGTTTTTAGGTACTACATATTTGGATATGCATATATGTACAAGTCATATGAAAGCTATGTCTAAAAGTGAACGTGAATGAAGCAATTTAGACGGTAAATACATACCAAATTAGTCACTAATTCGATCGAAAGAACGATATAACAAGTGACAGACTGTTTAAGTGCTGCAGATACAGACAGATAAGAGTATATATGTCTGGAATAAATATCATTTCTATGCAGATGATATAAACTTTGTTTAACATTTGATATATAAAGCGTTAATTATATTAAAATTTTTTTTGGATAATTGGATAATTAATTGGAACAAATTTCATACAAACAGCAAAAATAGATTTTAATATATGTAACATTTATTTTACTAAATTATCTATAGCTGGAGAGTCAAGGCTATATTACTTGTGTAGAAGTATCTAGCAGAAAAAGATGTGTTACAACACAAAAAATATATTTTATATTCATTAACATAAATAATTTGAGCCAATATTAGCTATGTCTGTCTTTCACTCTGAATGTATGTACAAAAATATTTGTCTTCCCCGAACCTGATAAAGAACATGTTGTGCATCAATTTCTGTCTAAGTGGGTTTCTAAGGGCGTACAATTTTGCAAAGCAAAAGCATGAACTAAATTGGAGTTAAATATTTTAAGCTTATGTTGCCCAACTTTGCTTTTCTCAATTTTTAAGGTTCAGTTCTATTTAAAAAATATTTTTTTTTTATGCTTGATTTAGTATTAAAACATTTTGCATATTTTGAGTCTGTTGTGCCAAGTTTAAGCTGAATAGTAACTCAAGAATATAAAGACTAGTTTCCAACAAAGCTGCATACGCTTACAGTAAGCTAGTAACATACCACTCAACCCACAACCGCATACGAAGTTTACTTGTGAGATATATCTATAAAGTTATGCATGTCAATTGAATTAATTAGCTTCAATTTTCTCTCTCATCTCAATTATGACCTTTTTATTAAAGTTTATACAAATTCTATAGCCCTCTGCTATATCTAAGACTGACAGCAGCAGGACTACGTGCACAGCAATTCGAATTAAATGCCGCACAAAAATACGAGATTATTTTGACAAAACTTTTTTCTCTTGTTTTTTTTTTTTTTTTTTGTTTGCCAAATTTTTCGTGGCAAAATCTGTCGCCATTCAAATATTTTGCGCAAATTGCAAAACTTTTCGTCATGTGCTGCATGTGTGTATGTTTGTGTGTGTGTGTGTGTGTGTGTGTATGTGCAAAATCAACATACATAAAAACAGTTAAATAGTTTGCAAAATATCTAAAATGCAAATGCGTAGATACATATACATACTCATAGCAGATACATATAGTAGATGCTCCAGATTGCAGCGTAGAGAATGCGCTTAAAATGAAGCAATTCGAACCGCAAACTATTTGCGAAAATCGGCTTAGTGTATGCAGCAGCAGCAGGGGCTAAAATCGAATGATAGGAAGTGTTGCGGAGCTGGGTGTTTGGGGGTAACTGTGACGTTTGGAAGCGATAAAGCGCAGCCGGAATATGGCGAAACTAAAACACCTACACCGCACAACTTCCTGCTATTTGATTATTTTTTATTTTTTTTTTTGTATTTTTTTGTTAGTTTGTGTCTCATTTTCGTAATTTTTTTTTTTTAAACGTGCGCCAGTGCTATGTAGAAAGATAAAAATTTTTTATACAACTAAAAGGTCTAATTTAAAAGTTCAAAAATTCCAAATAAAAAAAAATAAAAATAAAATGGGCTGACAAAAATGATATATTGCAAAGGAATATTTATGCCATGAGTAGAGTAGAACAGTATTGTTTCAGAATTTTGTGAGTTTATGTCAGATTCTAATTTTTATACCCGGTGCCTAAAAAAACAAGCGTTAAGTAACAATCGTAAGAAGGCATGGCGATGATGACAAGACAAAGAGTGTTCAAGGAGGGTCTTCATCTGCCTTCCACAGCAATACCTGTTCGGTTCCTTTTCGGACAAAACTCAAAACCATCCAGAGGAGATACTGTCCAATATTATGAGATGTGTGCAAGTCTCAATACTGCATTGAATGCAGACCTTTCAATTCTTTAGTACTTTGATGTGGGATCTTCGTACTCGTCTTCTTCGAGTACTGCAGGTAGTGTCAAATGATTGCAACCTAGGCTAGCATTCATTTGCATTGCGATTGGAAAGTTTCTTTGGTGGCAAAATTCACTTTGGACCCATAACTGCTTTACATTATTTACAAATTTCCTTACTGCGTCGAAATGTTGTCTCTTGTTATTTTTAAGCAATTTGTGACATTTTTAAATTAATCCTTGTATCTCGAACATATTTATATGTTTGTGCTGGCGCATATTTCGCAATTTTCTTAATTACACGCAAAAACTTTGGACTTTGTAATGCGAAACACATACAAAGAACAATATTATGGCGTACAACATACAGCATAAACAACATAAAAACAACATTTGTTGCCGCTACTAACTATAAAGTTGGCACTTAAGCGTTAACTTTATGCCGCTGCAAGCGCATTATGCCGCTCAAACTGCTCGCCGCGCACTGCTTACTACTTTGTATATCACTTGCAGAGCAACGCTTTAGTTGTTTTGCTTAAGATTAACCAAACTTTTTGTAAGCTATAAGCACCAACGACAAGCTTGTTGCAGTTCTTTGTCTGGCTTTGCTGCTAATGATGTTGCTCTTGTTGTTACTCAGACAGTCAGTCTGTCTGTCTGTCTATCTGCTGTTTAAATGTCTATTCGTCTGTCTGTCTGTCTGTCTGTCTCTATTCGACTAAGATTTATTTAGTATGAATTTTTATTTAGTTTAGACTTATTTTTAGCTAGCATATACTAAGTATAAAGCATTAAGTTTGCCTTTGCTGTTGCTGCCATTCTCATCTCGTCTTAGGCATTGTCAAATGACTTTCGTGTAAAATGTTACCTAATCTCTTATAAGTCTCTTCGTCGCTTGTCGCTGTCACTCTAAGTCGTTCTATAAAACTATGCGCTGCATACTACAAGAGTTATATATATATATATATATTATCTTTAGTTGAAACGCACTCCTCCTAATAGTGGCTTAGAATGCATAGTTAAAAGTGCCAAAGCCGCAAACCTTTGCCAAAGTGTCAAAGAAGTTAGTTTTAATATGCGCTAAGAAATTAGCAAAGAGTTAAGCGTTTCTAAGGCAGCAACAACGTCTTTGTCATCGCTTAGACGTTGAGCAGCTGAGTAGCTTTAGACAGTTTACAACATTTTGTAAGAGTTCTAGTGCACGAAAAACACAAATTTTAAATAAATTGAGTTTAGTTTAGAATAAATGCTGACAAATCTGAAAAAAAATTTAATAGTAATTTCGAGTGCAATATTGCATAAAAAACTTTCAGCTTGAGTTATTTCCGCAACTTTATTTTTGAGAGCTAACGTTTATATGAAGATCAATGTATTTATTTTACTGTGAAGAGATTTCATATACAGTTCTTAGGAGAAAACTTAACGTCATACCAGCAGTTGGACATTGGACGGACATATATTGACAGAACTTCTCTCAATGCAACTCTTAGTTTTAATAATTTTTTGACGAATAAGAGGATTAAAAATAGTTTTGAGACATGGAAGATCGGATTAAGTATAAATAAACGATAAAATAAACGACAAGATAAGACGATATAGACATGCCGGTCCGTCGTTAAGTCTGCCTGAGTGAAAAATTGAATGAGTAGAGAAGACTGAATAGAAACTAAGCTCATAGTATAAAAGTCTCTATATGTCATACTGTTGCAAGCGTATCTTCAACGCAGTGGTATAAAACTTATCGATCGTATATGAAAATTTTTTATTGTTTATTTTATGTCTTGTCTTGACTTAGCTCAAAAATTATTCGATTTGGCCTACCGTGTGGAATAATTTAAAGAGATCAAAATTTAAAAAAAAAAAAAAACCTGATCAAACAATATTTCAGTACATTTCAATACTTCATATTTAGGTGTTTTTGACCCGGATACGTGTTGAGCACGAGAAATCCAATCAGAATAACTATGTCCCTTATCATTCGTTATTGATCCGACAAACGAATTATACAATTTACAAAAGTAAATTTATTTGAAAGTGGATTTGAACATGTCATAAGTCGGAGGACACCATTATAGGAACTAATGGCAACTAATGGGCCACTAAGGATCTAAGCAATTTGCTTTTCTATAAAAAGTTTTTAAAACAAGTTCGGTTAATATCTTTTTAAAGAATCTATATACATACTCTAGCATCTATTTATGCACACAAGATACTACTGGAAATTTCTACTTTTAATGCTTAAATGATTTCCTAATAAAATAAATCGAACTGACATTAGCAATAAAAATACCCAAATTTTATGCAATATTTGTTGCGTCAAAAATAGTTTTTAAGAAAAATTGCTCAAAGCACAAGAACTAACACTGCGTATTTAAATGTTATGTAAAGGTAAGAAAAAAAAACTACACTCAAATGTATTGCAGCAAATGGCAATGAAAATGTGTATGCAATCCAAATATACAGAATTCACGAATCTGTATAAAAAGAAAGGCAAATAAAAGCAGCAAGAGGAAATGAATGGACAAAGCAAATTGTGCGCTAGAGTACAATTGCAGCATTTAATGTTAACAATTGCCGCTTAGCAGCAAATGCAGCAGCGGCAGCAACAACAACATCATTCGAACCAAATGCCTTTGGAGTACTTAGCAGCAAATGTATATTGTAGAATATCAACAACAACAACAACACCAGCAGCACAATCAACAACACAACCAATGCCGACAGTGGCAATCATAACAACAAAAGGTAGTACTTTATTTCTAAGCTACTTTGAATTTCATTTCCTTGACTTTTCTTATAACCGACAGCATAGTACAATACAATTTTCTTTCGGGTTTTTTTTTTCAATTTTTCCCCAACCCTCTAATGGTTAGCTACGCTCAGATACTTTCTTGACTTGCACAAGCAACTTTGTTTTGCGCAAAAGAGCATTTCTAATGCGAACGTGTAGTAATTTGCTTTTGCTGCTTCGCTGATTGCAGCAAATGCTGCAATAACAGCAGCAGCCGCAACAACAACAACAACAACAACAACAGGAACAACAGCAATGACCTTTATTAAAGGAAAAACACGTTCAAGGTAATAACTTTAATAATTTTTACTCATTGTCTGAGTCAGTCTTTGCTAGATACTTTCTAGTGGTTACTCTTTTCCTCACTTATTGTTTGACTTTGTTTTTCTTACTATTTGCAAATGCAGTTTTTTTTTTTTTTTATTTGTATACGCTTTAAGCATGAGGTATATTAAGTTTGTGAAAATGTATGTAACAAGCTAAATGAAGGCATGGCAGAGCACATATATATACTTGATTTATCTAGTTATTTCTGTCTAAGAAACTAAAAGATAGAATCATCAAAATTGACTTTTTAGGTTCATATACAGTTTTTAGAATATAACTTGGCATTGATATGATAAAGCAGCGTTCATTTCATGAATAACAAAAAGTTTGACTGCTGCGCTTGTTAAACAGTAGAGCTCACGGTTGGCTTGTTTTTTTTTTTTTTTTTTGAAACTGGCAAAGAGTATGCTATGGCAGGGTATTTTGAAGTCGTGATTTCACGACTGCAGCATTCTTGTTTGTATTTGCTGTTGCAGTTACCGCTTAAGGCGTTTTACATTACTGCCGCTGCTGTTGTTCTTGAATTCATCCAGAACTTCCCTTGCAAACGGTGCTTTGGTACTTTCATATAATTGCCTCTGTGGCTGTTGCAAAAGCCAAAACCAACAACAAGAACATCGCCAGCTAGTGGAATTTTATATTGTTGCATAAAATTATTTGCATGTACAAAAAATGATGCTCAGCGAGAGTGGTCTAAAATATAATCGTCTGCTATCATATTTTAAAATTTCATTTTCTGTTAATGTTTTAAATTCGATAAGGTATCAGCATTTCTATGAAGCTTAAAATTTTTCAATCATATCATTTCTTATATTTGAAACTATAAACCAAGATTTTTTGCTGCTAATTTTGAATCCATATTATGTGTCTATGGTAATATTATTTGTGTTCTTCAGATTTTGTGGCGCAATTATTGCACCCTGCATGTATTTTGTAGAAATACGTGAGCCTCAATATTTTTGGTACCAATATATGAACACTTCTTCATCATAGAACACTACATGGACGACCGGCATAATTTCTAGCCCATTTCTTGTTTATAGATTTCCAATTATATGATGCAATGCCTCATTAACAATTACATTGTATGCTGGTTTTCCTTTTTTTTCTTGATTGGTACCAACAGCTTGGCTGAAAGTATTTTCCGTGCTTCAAATTGGAATACACGAAGTGCTAAAAATTCAATTTCCTGTGCATCCTTTAATTTTTAATCATTCTTTTTATACCTTATTCCCATAATAAAAGGGTATGCAAGTGACTGAAGAAGTCCTGACAGACCCCATAAAGAACATATATTCTTGATCAGCAGCAAAAGTGGAGTCTATATAGACTGTCTGTCGGTCTATGAGAATGTAGATCTTGGAGGCTATAAGACATATATTCTCTTATTCATTCTTAAGACATCTTGTGTTCAATGAACACATAAATCCAAATGAAGGCCAAGATCAGACCACTAGAATGGGTAGCCCTCATATAATTCGTAACTAGTAGCCAAACACACTAACAGTTAGGCTCAAAATTTCATAGGCTCACACATAGATGGCGCTACTAGTATTATATCCATATGATATTTAATTAGTCTTATCCTTCAAAAGACATGTGTAATAAATAATCTAATAATATTGGGAAGTGGTTTGCTAAGTTAAAACGAGGCGAAACGAGGCAAAATGAGCCGGAGTCCAATCGACAGTCAGCCGAATGGACCTGCACGTGATAAACTGTCTCAAAAGCGTGTATAGAGGCAAAAGGCGGCTGGCAAGTTTATGGCATCAGTATTTTGGGTCGCGCATGGTATAATATTCATAGACTATCTTAAAAAGGGAAAAACAATAAGCAGCGGCAATTATGTGGCGTTATTGGAGCGGTTGACGGACGAAATTGCAGGAAAACGGCCCATTTGAAGAAGAAGAGATTACTGTTTCATTAAGACATTTCACCTTGTCACAAATCAAAGAAAACGCATGAATTGGGATACGAATTCCTTCTGCATCCAACGTATTCTCCAGATGTGGCCCCCAGCGACTTTGATAACTGCATGTATCTGCTGAGTACAATTCAATTCCACCAATAATAGGAGCTAAAGCATCATTATCATCGTCTGCAGAAATAACAACAGCTAATAAAACAAAACTTATGCAAATCAAGTTTGAAGGCTATCGAATGAAAAAAATATCACATTGAAATTTTACCCAACAACAATTTAGCCCCACATTTATTTTAGTTCCCTTTCCGCTCTTTCAAAGTAAAATTTGCAGATAGATTTAAATCATTTACGATATTGTTCCAAGTATTCTTCTGTTTAGAAACTATTTAGGTTGCTTGTTGCTTTATGTTCAATTCTGGCTTTATGATCTGCCTCCATCGGTTCCACAAATTCGTCGCTCCACTTGATCGATCTTTGAGTTCACGACTGCTACATACAAATTTTTTGTATCCTATAATTGAGCAAATGAGTTTTAAAGACTGAAAAAAACGCTTGCTGTGCACCGCCTGCATTAGAGATTTAGCAGTGCGTTTCGTTTATTTTTAAACTAACCTCGTAGTTTCCTTTTGTACATGTTTCTCTCACTTCCAGTGCAACGCATGCAGGCAATGATTTTTTAATTATTTCGAACGTGCCACAAATTATGAAACAATAGAACAAACGAAAAGTTTTGACAGCTGAAAACGGAAGTAGTAAAAGAATAACTTAAACATAGGAAACCAATGAGAAAAACAAAAAGGCGAAATGAGACAGCAATATAGTTAGAATGAAAGAAAAAGAGATAGAGCTGTTGTAACCGCTGCACACAGCATAAAAACGTAATACTGCCCTTCATGTTGCATGTGGCAGTTATTCGCATATTTGCAGCAGCAAAAGCAGCAGAGCGGTGCATGTTATACGCGCAAGTTCAACTTGTGGCGTTGAAAGGAAAAAAAAAATATATATATATATATACATCTTACTTATATATATATATACCGCACAATAATTCATATTTTGTGGATTCTTTTGTCTTTGTGCAACTTAGTGCTACGCGTTTTGCTCTCCCCATATTTTGCTGCACTAATTAGAATATAACGGTAATTTCATATTTACAGCTAGTGTTGCATAGTGCGCGCATAAGTCAAAGTTGTTGCAGCAATTCTTTTATGCCACTCAAAACTGCTCCTTCCCTAATTTGTTTTCTTTTCTTTTTTGGCAATTATTTTTGAAACTTTTTCTCTTACCCTCGCATAGTCATTATAGCATTTGTTATTGTTGTTGTTGTTTTACTATCGTAACTGCTGCCGTTGATGATGAAAATTAATTTAGACATTTTTGCGGCTGCAGTTTCAACAGAATAAGTACTCCTAGGACAAGATATTATACTACATATAAAAAAACAAAAAAAAAATAAAAAAAAAACAAATAAAAAGTAAGCAACTACTGAATTGCTGTAATTAAAAAGAAGCCTTCGAAGGCATAAACAAAGCAGCTGCACTTTTTGCATAGCAACTTTTCATAGCATAAATCTGCATGGCAAAGGCAGGCAGCTGTCGATTCTAATTGGAAAGCAGTGTTGCATAGTTGCCTCTGTTTTTCGTATTTTTGGGGGAAACCACTGGCACCGAAATGATTGGCAGCAACATCAACGGCAGCAAAGCCAACTGACAAAGTGCTCGCGAACATCAAACTTTGTACAAAGCACTTAACTAAAACTCAAACTTAAGCGCAATGTTCGAAAGGATGCTCTACTGAAAGAAAACAGTAGCAGAAGTGGCTTGAAGCATTATGCTACTTGCACTTTCAAAATTTGTATAAACCGAGCGACTTGTTATTTGTTTCGCATAAACCGTTCGTTCGTTCGTTCGTTCGTTCGTTCACAAATACACAAAAACTTTTTAATAGATAAAGCATATTGTTATTTTAAAAGAATTTTCGGGGAGTTTTTCATTAGATGATACCAACGTTTCTATACTAAACGTAGAGTATAGTTTAGCTGTCTACGAAAATCTATGTTGAACATTCTTTAGTCCTTCGTAGTTTAAGTTCAATACCAATTTAATATGGTTAACTACTACTAACACTTGTTTACATTTAGAGTCGTTATGATTCGCAAACAGTTTAACAGTTGTTACGAAAGTGATTCGAATCAGGTGTCGATACAGTATATAAAGCGATCATTGGTTGTGGCAACTTCACAACAACACATGCTTGGCGTTTCACCTTTGAATGTATACGCTCGGCAATAACGACATATTTGCTTCATTGAACCAATTACAATATGTCAATGAGAGACATTATCTATGGAACTATTGTATGTGAATGTAATACCTTTGAGACTTGCTACATCACGTCGTTGGATTGTTGCACTTTGATTATTTCGTTGATCTGATCGGATCTTTGCAGTACTTGTACGATAACGTTCTACTCGTTCTACTACTGCTTTTACGGATCCTAGAATTCGCAAAGTCTTGACATAGACAACAAATGTTCTTGGAATCAAATAATATTTTAAAAAGCAATTCAAAATTTAACACAAATTTTAATATCTGTGTTGTTATTTTTGTATTGACCTATCAAAATGCATATTATTTTCCCAATTTTAAGCACTGACGTGTGGACAACTTAATAAATAAACTTAGTTACCGACCCTAGCTATCTTTTACAGAACACCGCATGTCGGTATGTAGTGCCGATCAGCCTGTAGGCTCTATATAGTAAAAAAAATATATATTTATGCCTTGGTATAAGATTTTGTAAATTGGGACCGTATTCATCTAAGAGTGTATTTCGTTCAGTCACCCCGATCCAATCTGCTTTGACAAGCGCATATTTCTCAACTTTCGAAGGTTGAACTGACAATAATTCCAGTTGTTGTGCTTTAAAGTCTATTTCTAGAGTAACAACACGGGCTCCGTCATTTAGCTTATGATAAATTGCTACTCCGCATGCCCTCGTGCATGGTCTTTTATAATGAACAATAATAATAATTTGTTTCATTGTAGATCTTGTAAACACATGTGCTTACGACTGCTTGTGCGTCAAGATGGCGCCAAGACTTTTTCGCATGGAATTCCACACATACACATTTATTTTTGCAAAGCAGACGCTACGAAGCATTGCACAAAGAGGAGACCGAGATTATAAAATAGTGTGTTATGTATTCTATCTCATTTTCTCGCCGAGTTAATCCTATTTATTTGCTACTTTTGTGCAAAACGCGTCATCGTAAAGAATACGCAAATCTATATTCTGTCTTAAAACCATTCCTAAAAAATTATCATGGAAATCTCTTTGCAGACTTAGCAGACTGTTTAGCGAGACCTAACAGAGTGATTCTATGACTGACTGGTTTTCGTTCTCAGCTGCTCAGCTGATATTCTGCTCTTTACTATACATAAAAGTTAGTGAAATGCTGTTTAAATGCTGGAACGTCAGTCAAACCGATAGAAGAACGGATGAAATCGATGTTGTTGTCACAGTAGAGCTGCGAAACAGTCGATTCATTGATGAGTTTTGTGGCGAACAAAACGATGCTCCAAGATAGTTACTCTATGGTAGCATGAAGAGCATTCTTGAGAGAACAAAGCTGTCGTAACGATGTTCCCGAAGTGTCAACTCTGTTGTTTATGAAGTTTTGAAAGTCTAGCGGAGTTTGCAGTTCGTTTCTGGATTGTAATCTAGTCAATTGACGGGCAAGATATAATGATGATGCATTCCGATGTTTCATGTTGGATGAAGTGCATATTAAGACTGATAATATTATATCACGTTACCAAGCCTATGTTGTGCAACCTGGAGTTGTTTGTGACAAGTGATCTTGTATCATCTGATTAAACTTGATTACGCAGTCGTACTAATATTTTCTTTTCAGTTCCACGGGAAGTCAATAATACCTATGAGCTTCAGTTCAAATTGATTTTTTGGTTGAAGAGCTGCAACATGGTGACAGGTAAGATAGTCGTTCCGATATCCGATGAGAAGTTGAATTGCAACCAACCTTTAATAGCTATTATCCCAAAAGGCTGAAACTTAAAATAGTCTGCAATCTTTGTACGAAGGTGAGAAGTTGAATGAACAAACAAGCATGACTTCAAAGTTGGTACTCATAGAATTTATTTTTTACTTATTATTTTTACTATTTACTTTATTATTCTGTGGAGAACGCCAAATGACGATATCAAACGGGCCCGTGTAATAAAGCCAACTAGACAGGTGTACACGTTGAACAAGATTGGACTTGTCTGCGATCTCAAGGTCTAAATTATTCTATCCGGAATGCAAATAAGTAACACAAAATATCTTTGTTATCTCTGCGAATAGGATAGTCATGCTAAAAGTCCTTACAGCACTTAAAATTATGTGGGATAAAACTTTATGTTGAGCTTGGGAAAGCATTATATCCTTGTACCAACTTTGTCTTGGAAGGACAAGTAGATTTGGTTAACAAATGTCTGGAGAATGTCAATAAAAATCATTTTTCGTCATTCGCAGTTATATTTTTTCCCAGACACATATTGATGGAGCTGCACCACTTGCTCAGACAGCGAGAGAGAGAAAGGAAGTGTTAGAGAGAAATCATAAAATAATGTTAACACAAAAATGTCTGCGTATTTTGATGTTTTTCTATAAAGAGTAAATGGTAAGCGCAAAACGGAATAACATACTATCTACCTGAATATTTAAGAGTGAATTTTTTGCGTATCTTATGAAAACCGAAATTGCTTTAGTTTTAAATAAATTCCAATAAAATTTGCTCAAATTTTCAATAATAACAAAATAGAAAAAAAGTATTTCGTTAAGCTGACCGATAAAAAAAACATTTTATCATTGGAGCGCTACGTGTTCCGACACGACACGTGCTTAACACTAATACTGACTGCAGCTCAACTATTAGCTTTCTCCAAAAAATTCAGCAGTTTTTCCGTGGATCGCTTTCAGATCGACATCAAATGTCTGTAGATAGATCATTTAGTTTTATTTCCTTTTTTTTTTTTTTGCTGGTGCAAAAGTTGCGACCTGTTTTATTTATATTGCTTGACTGTCTGTCTGTCGGTCTGTCGATCTGTCTGTGTATCTATTTGTGTATCGACGGTGCGCTGACAGAATTTAATAACTTTTAACTACCAATTTCGCGCAAAGTTATGTTCGCATGCGAGGTCGCTAATGCACGCCCACTTCATTAGCACCGACGCCGACGCATACAAAAGCGCCCACGTGTGCGGCGGCGCTGTACTGTACATAAATGCTAATGTAATCGGAGACTAATAGTTTATCGGAGACAATAAAATCTGCAGCGGTAGAAATCCTTCATGCGAGTGAATATCTAAACTGGCAAATCATTCAAGGCAATCGCATGCAAGCCAGTTTGCCGCTTTTGCTGGTAAACCACAAACTGCCTAGAAAAATTAATATCACAAGTTTGATCTGAATGTCGCACAGGTCTGTGATCTCGAATGAATTGCGCTTGATTGGCGCGCAGAGCAGCGTGGATCAGTGCAGCTTGCTTGCTTGCTTGCTGAACTAGCTCTCGTGGTTGATTGCTGGCGTCTATTTGAGCTGAGCTGACTGCCGATATACGTTGCGATGTTCATAAAAATGTCAGCTGTGTACAATATACTCGAATGTGGGTGTCCACACATTACAGAGCAACAGTGACGAGACGTTGTCCATGTCTACTATAATTTATCAATTTATATTTAAAAAAAAAATTCATTTTCCCCTCGTGCGGTTGCTGTGGTTATTGTGTTTGTTGTTGTTGTTGTTGTTGGTTTTGCTAATCACTTTTACTTAAGATCTTTATTGTATGAAACAATACGCATGACTTTGCAATTTCTAGTTTTTACAGGGTGTTGCAATGGAAGGTACATATATTTTGCACAGATATAAATTTTTAAGCTCAAATATTGAGTTTAGCCTTGTCAGTCTTCTAAGTACCTGTAAAGCGGGTGTATATATATATTAAATTTTTTCAATGTATGCAACTGGCAGAACCCATAAAGTATTTATGTATTCTTGATCAACATCAAACGATTGGCTGTCCGTATTAACACCCGAGAGCTTGGAGACTATATCAGATAGAATCTTCCAGTTTAGATATTTAGGGTCTACATTTTCCATTATGATACGCAGCTAGTTTATTATACACGGCAAAGCTTGCTAGTAAAATGTAGGAGTCTTTATTACTGTATTTTTTTGATTAAAAAATTTTTTTTTTATTTTGTATTTGTTTTTAACATCGCAGTTGATCATAAAGTCTATACATTCTATAAAGTTTGCATAGAAGTGTATTTGCGCCATTCTAAGTCGTGGTCATTAAATCGTATGCGGCATCGTTGGGTTGTCTTATCCGAGGATTCCTAATATGTACTATATGCCAGATTCTACAATTTGTGACACTCTTTATTTGCTTATACTACATTAGTCTAGATTAATTTCATGTTTGCCTTTCGTTAGTTAAGTTTTAATGTTGATTCAGCTCCGTTTAAACAGTTTAAGCTTAATTATTGAACTTAGCATGACTGCGTAGTTTTTATACAATATATATAACCGATATTTTAGACAAGACATCAGGAAATAAGTACAGCACTTAAATGCTTTTGTAAATTCTACTCAAAATGCACTTTTAAAATAAGCCGCTCGACCATATTTGAGAAAACAAAAAAAAATATTACAAATTGCTGCCAAAAAAGAAAAAAACAGCACAAATCGCTTTCAAGTCGCAAATTAGCCAAGTAACAATTTAAGCGCAAATAGACAATTTATAAAATGTATGTCGACAATTGTGTCGTGTGGTTGATTTTGATTTTCTTAAGCTAAAAGCGCGCTTGTTAGTCGGTTTGTTGACCAAGATTTAGCCGCAATCTGAAAAGCTCTACAGCAGCAGCAGCAATATTAACATATCAAGTTGCTGCCGCGCCGATTTAAAGTCGAGTCGCATAAACTATATAATACATGCAACGCCTACATTTGGCAGCGACAGCAGACAGCAGTCGGCAGTGGCCCAAAGTAATTTTGTTCCATAGCTTGGCTTGATTTTAGCTTAAACGTACAGCAAAAATTTGGCAACCGTTTTTCTGCGGCGATGATTGAGCTCAGGGGCAATTTTTCGGATTTCTTTAGAGATTTTTGCCAGCCCACAATTTAACTTAAATCAATGCTAAATTTTATATTTTTTCTTTTCATTTTACAATATTTGCAAATTGGCAAAGGCAGCTGGGAACGTGCGCCTTCGTTTGCTTTGCCTGACACGCCCATTTATTCCAATGTGTACATTCAATACGAATGATTTCTTTGCTTTTGCTTTGCATTCGAATTGAATTCAGCTCAGTTTTTAATTAATTTGTAAAAATCAACTAAATTAAGATCCAAAATACGCTTGTAGGTGTTTTGTTGTCAGCTTGCTAAACGCTGAAACCTGATACATGTTCAATTTGGATTACGTTGGTTTTATGTTTCTTAGCTCGGATTTTATGCAAGCAATGTGAGTATAATTAATTGGAAAACATTGGCGCTTTGCATTTGCCATGGCTGATTTATGAACTTGTTGACGCGTTGTTGCTGCAACATGAACCTTTTGAACTTTTACGGAAACATTGTAACAGTTCGTGACCTTAATGGCATTCATAAGTTTTGTCTTGAATTTATTTCGTTTTGCTTATTTTGATTATTTGTGCTGCGCTTCAACAGCTTTCTATTCAAATTAAGATATTTAATATTTGATTATAAATAAATATTTAATGACTATAAATAAATGATTAGGAATATGATAGGAAAGGTTCTTCGTATTTTTGGAGTGGTTCGATTTTGGCCTGTATGGAATATTTTCTTAGGAATCATGCAAGATACACCAAGTTTGGCGTTTCAAGCTTAATAAACAATAGCAATAAACTATTTTTTTATACATAGGCACAGAAAGGTTGGATAGATGAATGAAACATTTGATACGGTTTAACTTAAGGTAGCCCTTACTTATTTCTAGACAAACCAGACAACATTAATAAAAAATGTTCATACAAAAACTCAGATCGAGGAGTAGTTTTGCATGGTAAGTGCCAACCCCACTTAGGCTGTTGGAGGCTTACGTGCTTGAATTGAATACAATTTATATAACGAATGATTAAGATAATCTAAATACGTAAATTTGAATTCTTTATTACTTTTAGTCTCCAAAATCTCGATTATCATACGTACAGACAGACGTACATATGGACAAGTCTATATCAACTCGACTTTTGCTGCTGATCAAAAACATATGTGTATACTGAATCGGATCTGTCATTTACACAAACTCAGTATACCCTTCAGTATACCCTTTTGAAATGTTGGGATTATTTTGAAGGCAACATAACCCACAAAATATCTTATCGAAACTAACTCCAAGTTTATATTAAGTTTAAGCTACATTAACTGCGCCAAATACTGATCGGTTTTCATTACCTTCTTCGGATGGAAATCTAAATTCCATATCTCCACATTTGCTATTGCATTTCGACACACATTTTTTAGCTCCGACTGAAGGAATTTTATTGAGCTAATATGTGCTAAATTTCGATGATTTGTTTTTGTTAATTAAACAAATTATCTGCTTATTACAAAATAAAAAAAAAAATAAAAAAATATATAAAAATAAAAAAAGAGTAAAATAAATCCGTACATTTAGCATTCGTAATGGCGACTTTAAATATACATAATTGGCTTCCTTTAGTAATTTGTTGTTATTATCCGAGTATATTCAAGCAAAGAACAAATTCAGAATATAATACAATATCCAGACATAATTTCAATAGCTTAGAATGAACAACGTTTGCTTAAAGTATAAAGCGTATTCAAGCGGCTTTTACTTGTTTTGTTTGCTCTAAATATACAAAAAAAAAAAAAAAATAAAATAGATTACTTCCTTAAGCAGCAAACACTCTACACGCCACCCCACCACATAAATCACGCTTAAACTGAGACGTAGCCATTGGCAATAATATGGAGACAACTCATTAGCGCATTCATGCATGCGACCGAATAACAAACAAATTTAGGCAATAAAAATGAAATTTAATGCATGTTATAGCCACTAAAAAGCCATAAAGTAAGCTTAAATTAGCAGCTTAAATGGAGGCGCAGCGTGGCGCAGAGATAAAACCATATACGCGTAGCGTCTTCCAGACATTGAATTTATTTATTCTGAATCAACACATTGTTTGGGCGATAATAATGTGTGCCATAAGAACACCAATAAAGATCTTATACATCAAATGCGTTTGCTACTTAATAAATATTAAAACACTTTCGCTCGCTCATCGAAAAATTGATTTCATATGCAAATCCGTCCGCTCGCTCGACTCATATTCAAAACGTCTTCCGACCTGCCCCATTATATTACTATACACTACCCGTATAATGCCCGCCTACGCATTGTGTTGAGAATGTTTGTTGTTGTCGTAAATAAAATGCTGATATCGCGTTTAATATGCTATATAATGGATAATGCCTTTGAATGGTTTAGCTGCTCTCGTGTCGGCATCATCATTATCATTCACATCGAAGTCGTCGTCGTCATCGTCGTCGTCGTCATCGTCGTCGTCGTCAACGAAAAAATTATGCAAATGGCGCGCGACGCTCGCCAAAGACGCGTAATTATTGTATAAAATTGTATCTTTAATTTGCCGCAAGATTTTTCAGCGTTTCAGCTTGTAGGTTGACGTAGCTTCGCAGCTTCCCACGCTCTCGATAAACCTATCATGCTAATCAGCAAAGTCATCCGTAAAGGTGTTTAGGCAATTAATTCGCTGAAATGACGGAAATAGAATATTGCTTTCGGCAGTCGTTGGCTAAGTTATGGTGAAATTTATTACATTTAAATTATTTAATGAAATGTGATTAATCTGTGCGTAAAAATTATTTACCTATTTATTTTATCTATTTGAAATCTGAATTTTGAAGTTTGTAGCTTTGCAAAGTTAATCACAATTTCAATAGCTTTCTTTTTGTAATGTTTTATTATGCTTGAAATTAGTAGCTGAAAATGTATAAAGAGGTTTAGTTGGCAAGGAAAACTATATAATTTACTGCTCTGATGAAAAATGGTAGAGGTCAACAAGAAGAATCTCAAGTTATCTAATATCTGCTGAATCTCTTGCCGATCTCTCATCGGATCATACTCCAATTCGTTTCAGCTTACTGGAGAAACCTTAATTAAAATATTATCTCAATAAACCCAATTCGATGAACCAGAGTCTAACAAACAGTCATATTGAACAGTTAGTTATGACGAAATTGCGTTTATGAAGGGAATAGCAGTAGGGTATGCACAGTACGACAGAATAACTACATAACACAGGAGTCTCAAATTAAATCTGGAGTACCCCAAGGCAGCGTTCTCGGTCATATTTTATATGTTCTATACACATCAGACATACCAACGGATCACAGACTCACAATAACCACATTTGCTGATGTCACAGCAATCTTAAGTAGATCTCGATGCCCAATAAGAACAATTAGACTACTAGCTAACTGCCGTATAAAAGTTAATGAGCAAAAAAGCAAACACGTCACATTTGCTTTAAACAGAGGTACTTGTCCATCGGACGTTCGGCTCACAATTGTGGGGTAATGTGAGTTCCAGTAATGTGGATATAATGCATATGCAAAGGGCACCCGGGGAAATGAGTAGCAATATTTGAGATAGATGTCTACAAAATAAAAGAAACGCTTGCCATATATGTTTATCAATAGGATCTCTCTCTGTTAACAACTTCAGAAAATAAACACCAACCAACCTTGGAAGTCTCATTTGAGTTTGATAGTTTTGGCTCTTTACTGGATAGTAATTATAGTCTTCGACGTTTGAAATATTTTAGAAAAACTGACTACGTTAAATTAAATCACTTATGTACTTTTAAGTACCGATTGGACTGCTGTAGATTGCTCTACACATATTGATTTGGCATTGAATATTTTTAATTCAAGCATTCTTAATAATTTTTAAAGATACATTCCATTCCACAAGTATATATTTACTTGTATTTAATGTATCTTTCCAAGCATATTTTCGTTATTAATTTACAAATACTTATTTTTTAAACACTCTGAGATTTTGTTGTTGTTGTTGTTGCTGCTGTATTATCATCCTACAAACCATGCCAACGGCTGAAAATATTTTTTAAAAGCGATTACGCAGCATTGTATAAGCGCCAATTAGTGTAGCTTTTGTTATGAAAATCGGTTTTATTTTTGGCGCCAAGGAAATGCGCCTCAAGTGCACTTAAGAGTAAGTCTGAATAAAGCGTAGAATGAATAAAATTTAAGTAGAGTTAAGCCACTACTGCCGATGCTGCTGCTGATGTTCTTCACAAAATCACTCATACGCATCGTTTGCGCTTTAACTTAACTGATTGTGCAAGACAATTGTATTGATTGATACTCGAGTTCAAGTCGCCGATTCGAACAGTTTGGAACTCAATACAATGTGAAATACACAGAAATATAATAAAATTGTATAGAATGCAATTGAATTCGATTCGTTGCGATTTTAATCCTGCTTTTTTCCTGCACCTTCTGTGCCAAGTGACACTCAATGCAATAATATCGTTGAGTAAAAATTATCGTTATATAGACATAATCAATATACTTATAAAAGAACGTTAATTATGACAGGCAGACAGGCAGGCAGGCAGACAGAGAAATGAATGAAAGAATAGACATTATTGTATCTTGTTGGGAATCACTTCACACGCAGCTATAGACATTCGAAGTTGTCAGGACAATTGCTTGATCCTGCTGTATGTACATATCAACGTATGTGTGTACAGCATTACTGACAACAATGAGCTGCAAAGATACAAATACAAGGAGCATGCACATAAACTCAAACACTGACAGACGGACAGGCAGACAGACAGACAGACAGGCAGACAGTTATATGCGAACGCGCATAAAATCCATTAAAATTGTATATTCAATATGCTTTTTTATTTGCTTTTATTTAATTTTATTTTTTTATATCTGCTATTTTATTTCATTTTCAATGACAATTTGCAATTGTTGGCTGTTTGATTGTTTGTTGCTGGCTCATTGTTGCCATAGTCAGCGCCAACATCGACATCATCATTGTTGCTGTTGTTGCTGATTGCTGATATTGCAGGCAATTGAAGCGTAGACGACCCCCATTGTCATAACGCTACTCATATATTGACAAAATATATATATTGTGCATACATGTGGGCTAGCAAGAGTTCTGTAAATTATATTTAAAATAATTAAGAACACTGCAGTCGTATGTGCTTGACTTTGAGATACCCTGTAAACTGCAAAACCTTAAATTTTTATGAGGTATGAATATCTATTTGGAGCTGTGTGAAATATTTTAATGTGGTCAAAGTAAAAAACAAACAATTGGTCGCTTTAAGCTTAACTTAATTATAACAAAATGTTTTTCTGATAAAAACTCTGACAGGGGAAAAAATTTGTATAGGGACTACTCCCTCCAATAGTCGGATATAGCCTTAAATGAAATATTTTACTAGAATTGAATAACACGGACTATCATTAATTAGTCGTATGGATTTGTTTAGCCGGTCTAGTCATCGTTCTAGACTTGGCTCATTTAAAGTGTCATTTGGGAGGCTCACATCTGGCTTGCACGTTCTTGTCAGTGACTATACACTGCTGATACAGAGTCGACCCACTGCTGGACAACTATTCAATATTATATAATTTTTGAATCAAGAATAAAAAATTCTATCTTATTAGACAAAATATTGTGGATGTCTAAGAAGGGTAATATAAATTAAAAAGGATAAATAGGCAGTGATTGGAATGCCAAACACCTGCTATAGGGTGAGAAAAGATGTGACAGTAGTGTAAGAGCGTACACAACATCCGTAGCATAAATCTGAGTGGTAAAGTACTTGTAGAATCTTCAAACAAGCCCTCCAGAAGCAATGCACCAGGGCTTTATGCCGGAAAGCATTTTGGAGCATGAAAGCAATTCAGCACCTGCTAATAATGGACGTTATTTGTAGATGTTGCCGTTGCTGAGAGGAACAAGCCAACGTTTTGCAACACTTCCAGCCGAAAATTTCAATTCTCTCAGTTTGGCAACCATAAAGAAAACATGTGAATAGAAGACTACTTAGCTTCACCGCTGCAAATGGATGTGCCATTAGATAATTTGCGATACCTGAAGTAAGAACGACGAACATAGTCCTCCTGGTCATGATGGAATATCCAACGGATGGAATATCTAAAGTATTACCCAAACAATATTTTTTGTAGAGTTACTCTTTAACGATATATGTATTAGGCTTTCACAAGTCTAGTAAGAAAACGCCTTCCATGCGAAGGTTTGGATGATACTGTTCGTCAGCCGGACTGGTTTTTGTGAAATCTGCGACATTAATTTTTATCAGCAAAAGCATCTTTGATGATATTCACACTCTTTAGAGAAAATTCGGGTCTGACATTGTTGATAGCTTTAAAAAAAGCCTTTAGGAATGATCCATACGTGTTTAAACATTCATCAACGATTTCAATTACTTTATTATATTTTTTTTTTTGTACTGAACCTGTTGAAATTTTCTGAATTTCTTAACAAATAACACAAACCAAACAAACTTTTGCTCGCCTCCATAGAAGATCTACTTATTGTCTGTGTGTCGAGCGACCTACTCGTCATCGCCTGTTTGTATACTTTGCATTTCTACTTCTTATTTTTTTTTTTTATCATTTTGAGTGGAATTAAATCAACGAGAGCGACTATAATCAGCGGATCAGACACTGAATTATTTGAACTGGCATTATAAAAATATGATTTCAAAAAGGATTTGGCGCGTTACAATTGCCAATTGTTGTCAATAAAACAGCCAAGCAACGAGAGAAAAAACTTATTATTATATACGGTTTTAAATGGTAAGCGCATTTGCATAAAAAATATTTCATATATATGTGCACCTCACCTCAAAAAAAAAATAAAAAAAACAATTTTTAAGCTACATTTGCGGTTGAAGTGCAGTCAGTCTGTGTCTTGTTAGTGAAAATTCTGTCATGCAGCAAGTTACTGCAACCGCAATTGATAATAAGGCTGCTGCTGCTGTTGCTGCACATTCTATTCCAATGATGATGTTTAGTTTGATGATAATGACGTTGACCATAGTCATTGTTCTATCGTGGTTTTGTAGCAAGCTGCAACCGCATTAATTGCGGTTTTTGTGGTTAAATGTCATAGCTAATTGGCTAAATTATTAAATGCATTGCTATAAGTTTGCATGCCTAATGGAGCGTTTGATCTGAAATATGAAGCTGAAGTGCTAGGAGAAGCCAAGCAAATGCGCAACACAAATGTCGCGCGTATACGTAATATTATGCAAAGCAGACTTAATTAGCAGACTTTCTTAATAGCATAAAAGTTTGCTGCTGGTTCATGATATATTTTTTTTTTTTTTTTAAATTTGATTGATGATTTAGCAAAGTAATTGTTCGACAAATGTTATAAGCATGTCTTTGACTTAGAAACCCACAATTACTGCATATATTTAGGTTCTCAACAATAGCACCTTTTAGCATATTGCGTGCCATTCAAAGTAGCTTAACTTAAATGTATATTTATGAACAATTTCTATTTTCTATTTTCTTTGTTTTTTTTTTTTTTTTTTTGAACAGCTCTGTTTCTTTTACCACAGTATTTTAGTGTAATACTTCGTCCATCGATATGTCGGTTCCTCTTTTGTCGAATTCTACTCACGTAGGCAGTGTACGCGTAACATTTGCTCAGGCTAACGAAAATTCAAACATTTGGCTCGGATTGAATTTCGAGTGAATGCAAAGCACACACACACACAAACTAAACCATTGCCACACGCATTCATTTCGAAATATATTCGCATATATGCCATTATTCGAAGGAAGTTTCTAGAATTTATTAAAGTTTTTTTTTATTAAAGTATCTTTGACTGACAATGGCTTCTGTGTTATAGCTATAAACTGAACAGGATATACTAAATTTGTGCAAATATACAATGCATAAAAGGCAGTAGGAGGCGTGGTAAAACCCATTAAATATATTTATTCTTGATCAGAGTCGAAAGCTGAGTCAAGATTATATCTATATCCATAATTTTCAAAGTCTCCTAGTTGTAGTTGTTCATAAGCAGAGCCAGACAGACGGATAAGTCGTCAGCGTGTGGTAACGACTTTATTTTTGATGCTGATCAAGACTAAATATACTTCTGGGTTCTGCCTCGCTTTCTTCTGCCTGTTACATACATAGGCACAAACTGAATAATAGTCTTCTTATTCAAACGCTAGGAAGTCTCAGTCTTTCTGCGCCATTGTTCATATTGGCACCGAGAGCCAAGAATCTAAGCAGGGGACTAAAAGTCGTATCAAGTATTAAGCTTTTGTAAAATTGCGAGACTATTTAGCAGAATATCATCTCATGCATGCACTTTTTCACCTTCAAATATATTTTCTATCTCATTTATTTCTAAATTGCTGACCATTGAGTCAGCTTGTCTAATATATTTTCATCTGAGTTCATTGAAATATTAAATTGCTTAGTTTTAAACTGTGAATGAAAATAGTTTTTATGGCCGTGATTCCAACAGGCAGAAATAACAATTTATAGGAAAACCTTTAACGCATATCAAAATCTTGAGTTTGATTCTCTCGACATTCTCTTCCAACATTTTAGTTCAAACTTTAGACTGTGGATAGATTCCGTCTTTTTCGTTTCGTTCGTGTTTCCGCTCAAGTTTTGCAGATTGAGCGTAACACCCGAATTGGTCTCACACTGACCGCTCAAATCAAACAGACTCGGTCGTCGAACAAGTCAACATGAACCCGAGTGCATAAGGCTTCTTGACTTCCCGTGTTACTAAATGAGCCATCAGTACAGAACATCGTAATCAAGTTATTTAGTTTAGCAAAACTATTAGATTTTGGCCAAACGCCTGTGTACGATTGCTCACTACTCGAAAATGCACAAATAGCTCCAGGTGGTACAGCATAGGTTGGTGAAGCGTTATAAGCTTGTCATTCTTAATATGCACTTTTTCCATCCCGAAACATCGAAGTCTTTAATATTTCACCTTCAAATAAGTACTTAATGAGCGTGCAAAACTCTGTCTAAAGGGTAGTACTTAAAAAAGGTAGAATACTTCTGATTCTTTTTCGAAAACGCCCAAATTTGATGCGTCTTCATACATATGTGCATATCGCACAGCAAGAAAGGGTAGCCACATGCAGATCTATATTTTTTCCTGGATATTTTTTAGCTAGAAATGTTTTTTGTGTAGATTTTTTAATTTAACGCTTTATCGCGCCTGTAGGCTGTCATTCAAATGATTGCTGGTTCATATTGTATTGTATGTTGTATTGGTATACCCATGTCTAGTCGCCAGTAATTATGCGCTCCATTAAAACTCGATCATATCAGCAGCTACCTGCACTCGATACCCTTTTTTGAAGGAAATTCAGCTCTATTGGAATAAGTCTTGGCGTTGCGTACCTTTGTTTTTTGTGCATATTCATATCTGCACTCTCGTGTGACATCTCTCTGAAGCTCACATGGTAGCTTTCCGCCACGGTTTCCTTAACATTATCGACGCTTTCATCGATCACACAAGTTGAAGGCCGTCCAGACCAAAGCTTGTCATCGATAGTCTTCTGTCCATCCGTAAACTCTTTATACCGACCATAAGTACGCATTTTTGACAAAGTAGATTCACCAAAAGTCTTTTGCAATATTTTCAATACATCGGCACAATTTCGTTCGTAACACAAAATTTAACACAAGTACGTTGATCAATATTTTCATTCAAAACATAAAATCGCTAAGCACTACTGAGGTCGACTAAAACACCTGCAATTAACACCCTCGTTGACAGTTCGTGGAAAAATTGGCATCATTACTAAGGACAGTGTTACCAACATGAGAAAAAATTTACTTGCCTAACTACTACCCGGTAGATGGTTAGGCGCAGCTACCGACTTTCTAGGCAGTGCAATTTGTTCTTGTTCTGTTTGTATATAAAATATTTCTGCTCAAAATTATTCAATCTTCACTCGAAGAGCATGTATCGCACAATGTTGTGCTCACACATTTCTGCAATGAAAGTTTATTCAAATTTGTTGATTTTGTGCGTTTTTGGCTTACGATTTCTCCCTTGACTGCTGTTGCTACTTTTCGGAAAATTTGGAAAACTCGCACCAAATGAAACTTTTCGCACATTTCCACACAGAAATATATTTTATGTTTGAACGGATTTTCCAATGCCATTTCATTTGAGCTTACGTGCACGCTTCTTTCTGACTACTACAACTACTCGCAGTGACTAACGTGTTCATTTGAAGCCCTCGAGCCCTGCTTCCTAAACGACTCTACGACTATGCAATTGCTTTACTACTCGTAGACGTAGACGTTGTATATGAGTATAATTTTTTCTCGTCACAAGCAATTTTGGCGTTGATTTGCCTTCCTTGCTCGTACTCGATGTTCTGGTTTGAAACTCTTGCGAAAAATGCTCATTCTTGAATGCTGGCTGGCAGCTTTTTATTTATGCAACTCACGCAACATAATTGTGAAAATTTCGAAACACTTACTTTTGAATTGTGCACGTCGAAAATTTATTACTTTCTGGTGTTGATGTTTCGCATTGGCTGGCTGGCAGCTGACTGACTTCTGATACGATTGCGTAGGTGGTTGCTGTTTTGGGAATATTCACATTGATTGAAATTGTACAAACTACACGGAGTGATAGACACGATATTAAGTGCGACTAATTTTTGTGCGAATCGTGCTGATTGGCTTTGTAATTGCATTTATTTTCCTTTTTCGTTTCGATTGATTAAGCTCCTAGCAGAAGCAGCAACACAATATACAAAATTTAATAAGCGCTTCAAGTGCTAACACTGGAAAATCAGGTCAGATTTATATAGCACTAGCTAAATGTTGAAGTGGCGCGTTATTTATGTTCATCCGTGTTCAAGTACAACTTTATCTAGCTAACGATTCAATTATTTGAGGAAAAAAAAAAAAAAATGAAAAAAAATAGATGCGCGTTTGCCACCCACTGTTGCAATATTAATCCTTCCAACGCGCAATGGCAGCACACAGTATTGCGGGCAATAAATCATACATAGTATCATAATCGCGCCTAAATAACTGTCATAAAAATTTTGATTTATTTCACTCATATGCGAGCGAGAAGCCAACGTCAGCCGGTCCACACTCACCAGTAAAACAGCTAAAAACAATAGCGCCAAGCACCTCGTTCATTACAAACGATTGAGGATTGAGGCAGGCCAAGTGCCTGCCCTCAGACGGACAGACAAAAAACTATGTAGACGTTAGACAATAAAAATTGTTAGTTGTGCGTTTTTACGTCACAATTTTTATTATTATTTTCTATTTTTTTTTTCGCTTTCCATAGCAATATATGAATATGCTGTGCAACCGCTCACAATAAATTGCTAACAATAAAATATAAAAATAATAGCACAACTGCCGTCTGCCAACATAAACTTACTCAGTTGCTGCATTTGATAACAAATTTCATTTATTCATGTAGCAGTCAGTCGCGCACTTGTTTGCACCCGCATGCATAGATTTTTGTACCCTTCACATATTATGTCAAAATGTGTTATTTAGTTTATTATGCAGTTTCGAAGATAGTGTATAAATTTTTGCAGCATAAGCAGAATATTTTGGATTTGTAGAAATGTTAGAACACGACGAAATGAATCAATCTAGGCATGTCCAACCTTCGCGTAAATCCATTAATTGCGTAGAGACCAACCACAAACAGTGACTAGTTATTGATTAGCCTATGCGAGCAATGACTTTTGAAATATAGTCTCCTTAATGAAGTACCCGAAAGTATCTACCGAAGCAATTTTATGAATGTGCAACATTAAGATAAAAACTCAATAGTTTTCAATAAATTCTTTCTACAAAAAATCGGCTTAGAACGAAAAGCAATATTATTTTTAAAATAAAAATAGTCCTTTTATACTTCAGAAGTTTCAATAAAACTGTTAATAAATAAATTGCGCTTTTGTTGTTGTTGTTGTTTTTGTTGTTTTTAATAAACTTTTTACCATGCGCCTCGAACAATTTAATAAAAATTCTAATACAATGCAATACAATATTGAGTTGACAACGATTGAAAGCAAACGGCAATAAAAATCGAAGAGTAAATTGAATAATAAAAAAATAAATAAATCTAAACTCTCTGACAGAAATTCCTGTACAACTTTGGTCATAAATTCAATTGAAATTAAATTCCTTTGTTATATTGGAGTTTGGTATACAATAAAAGATTTTCATTGAAATTTTTAACGTTGCTTTTTCATATTAAAAATATGAATTTCTTAAAATTTTTAAATAACACACATAATTCTTAGTGTAGAATAATATGTGCTCCAACTATTGAAATAATATTAAAAGCTGATTCATAAGAATTTATGTCAAAGCAAATAGAATATTGTGGAATGTGTGTATAGAAGAAAAACATATTTCGGAAGAATAATAATAATAATTCAAATGAAGTTCATTATTTGTTTCATTTAGTTACAGTCAACATTTTCATTGAACAACTAAATAAATACTCTCAATTGTTTCGGTGCAGTTACTTAAACAAGAATTAATTGATTTAATTGATTTATATTTAATTAAATTTGAACTATAAAAATTTTTATAAAATTAATTCGTAATCGAAAATTTGACAAAATGTTAAGAAAATGTTGCATATTTTTCGAATATTTTAAAGTTTGTAAACATAATCGAAACTAAAATGGTAACCATTCCCATGATTTGTCATGAATACCGTCATTAGAATTTGATCAAAAATAATATAAAAAATAATATAAATTACAATGAAACATTGATTATGTTTCACAATTACTCGCACGAAAGACCCAGATCAACGGCAGGTTAACTTAAGTGAACGAGCAAGGAAAATTCAGGTGCACAGATGATGGATACTTCATCCAACTAAATATTATAAATACTTATTATTTGTATTCAAATTAAAATTCCTTTTGACACAATAATATGAACCAAATAAGAAATACTAATATGACTATCCAAAAAGTTCTCCATTTTTCACTTTAAGTCCCATCCAAATTGTTTCTGTAGATTCGGAGATTAGCGCTGTGGCTTTCCAAAATATGTGAAAAGCTTCTTTAACTATTACTTCGATATTTCAAGCCTAACAGGTGTAATTTCTCAAAAACAAGCATCACGAGTTTCACCCCAGTCTTAAAATGATCAGGGAAAACCAAAATGTCTTTTATGAATTAGAGTTAGAAACTTCGAAATACGCGAAATAGTTATTAAATAAATTTATGTTTAGTAAATAAAATTAATAAATAAATAAATTAATTAATTAAATAAAATTAATAATACCTTCTGGTGGAGCTGCTGGCATGCATGCATACATCTTAGGAGCGCAGCAGCGCAACTAAGAGTATGCAATAAAATATAAATGCTAACACGAAGAGCACGAACACGACGACGACAATCCCAAAATTTTTTTTTAATAAAAAATCTAAAAATTTTTTCGCATATTACTTCTGACTACTTCTTGCCACTGGAATTTCACAAAATCGAGGACAAAAATGTTGCCTTACAAAAATTTTAAAAATTTTAAAATTTTAAAAAAAAAAAAAAGTGACAGCAAACGTTACCAAAAAAAATTACTATTGCCAGATATCTGGCACTGTATGAACCTGCCTCAAGAATGAAAAAAAACCAGACCTCTTTGTAAAATTTTGTATGAAAAAAATAATATTTATGGCATTATTTAGTCTATCTTACTTTAATCTTTATAAAAATTTCCACAAAGGTCCATATTAAAAATATGAAAAAAGTACGAATTTTTCCTTACACTAATGTGGCACCGCTCATATTTGCAGTGATTTGTACTACTCCCGATGCTTGCGTAATTTTGCAGTTTAAGAAATAATAGTATGACTCTCTGAAAAATAATCCATTTGTCAACAAAACTTCCATAAAAATGTTTGCACTCTATTCTAAGATTTGGTGTGAATTTAAAAAAAAAAAAAAATAGAAAATTACTTTTTTAAATTGACTATAAAAGTCAAGAGATATCAGGAAAAAAATATTTCCCTCTACAACTTTTGATCAGTCCTTTGCACGCCTTTGAAGTGGTAAGAAAACAGAGTTAAAAAGCGAGTAGCTGAAAAATATGTTTATTTGGACTATTCCAAGACCATGTACCAAGTAATTTTTTTTTTTTTTTTAACTGAGTATACAACTCATTGAACGTATCACCGATTTTCATCCAAAGAGGTGAGATTTCTTAAAACCAATGTTTAGCGGTTTTAAGAAATCTCAACTCTTTGCTTAATTTTTTTGTGTAAGGGAGTATGGAAATTTTGTTGATCGTACGAACCAATCGAATGATGAAAAGAATGTTCCCTCATACATACTTTTTTTGAGCTGTTTTAAGCCTAAACGAGCACTGTCTACTCCAGTCTATTGCATGACTTTTTCGGAGATACATTTTCTAATTACAATACATATCCATATTCATATCCATTTATATTTTTTTATATTTTTTTTTGTTTGTTTTTTGATATGTTTTGGCCTTTGAATTCGCGCCATAAATTTATCGCATTTCAATGTTTATTGAAATTATTTTCATACATGCAGACTATGAGTCCTACGGGTTCGGTAAGCTTTGCCATATTTTTGTCTACATTTTTATTATATAAAACTCGTATTTAAATACTTAACTATAAATTTATTTATTTCTCTGTTAAGCTGCCGCAGCTGCTGCAAAATGTTTTTATCTTCGCATGGCATTCGTTTATTATTTATTTATGAATATACATTTAAAGTATATATTTCTTCATACGTTTTTTTTTTTTATTATATTTTACGTTTATTACGATAAAAGAATTGCATTTAATAAACAATTTGCAATGAAATCATTTTTTATTAGTATTAAAAATGTGCGCACGTCAACTCAGTTTTTTTTTTTGTTTTTGACTTGTTTGAAATTTTTATTTATTTCTTTTAGTATTTTAATATTTTTTTTTTTGCTATTTGTTGCTACGTTTATTTTATCGTTTTGTCGTGTCTATGTAAATGCGGTTTTGTTGATTAAAGTCGCTGCTGCTACACACACACACACACACACACAGTAATACACACACATACTACTATTAGATTGTATTTGCGGCGATAAAAACCACAGAAAGCGATTTTAATCGAGATAATAATTGCATTTGTGCACTATAGAAGTAATATATTTTATATACCCTACATACATATATGTATATATATATTTTGTATAACAAATATTACTCATACGTCGCGTGTGGCGTGAATTTGTGATAAGACCAAAGCATGATATACAACACTAAAATGTAATATTTTATAGAACATTTTTTCCGCACAGAATTTATAAACAATTTGCAAAGGAAAAAAATTGTTTTATTTATGATGCCACATTTTAATTAAAAAATATTTTTTTGAATACTATAAATAAAAATTGCTCTAAAATATTGCGTATACGATTACGGATTCATAAACATGTAGGAGGATGGGTTCAGAAGTTACTGATTCAGCAAATATGTATAACGATTTAGCAGAAAAAATATTTTTAATTCGTAACAAAGTGTTATTTTAGCTGAACTTCAAATCTATACTTTTAAATTCTAGTGTTCAGATATGGTCATATATGGCATATGTTATTGGAATTGAATTATGTATAATGCACAACATTTGTCATTTTTGAACTAAAATAACAAGAAAGTAAAAAATAAAACGAAGTTAATTAAATAAGCTAAAAAATAGAATGTAGTTGAATAATAATTTTGAAAGGGTCTTGCGGCCTAGCATTGCTTATAGTCAATCAGAGTCGCTTATATTGCAATCTAATTTCATTCTTCATTAAAAATTGTCAATTATGCTTCGTTTGATATTATTTCTGCTATCATCCGAACACTTTTTAGGTTGAAGAAAATCTTGGTTTTCTTTATTCTAATTTCTTGATTTGGTAAATTTTTTTGTAAGCCACAACAAATCTGATTCAGCATCTCAGTGAGGCTTCTTATAGTATTAACTTATTCTTCATGAATTGTAGTGAAGAATATGTTACTTGCTCAATTCTGAAATGGACAATGTGGGCAATACACGTTTCAATGAGTTTCTGGAATTGTTGATGTCCCTAAAATTTATACAATTCCCATAATTTTTTAGGGATATGTTACAGGAGTCCAATGGTTGCAACTAAAGCCGTATTTCAAGCCTATCGACACACCAATCATCGTGCTCCTCTAACGAAGGACAATTAAGGATGAGAGATGATATTTTAATAATCAGTTTTCTATATATACATTTAAATGCCATTTATTACTGATTTCGGCACAGAATAAAACTCATTGGAACATGTATTTCCCACATTGTCCTGCCCAGAAATGATCAATTGACATATTTCCAAAACAATTCGTGATGACAAAGACTATTCTATAGAAAACCGTAAACACATAAATCCAAAATATGGTGCCAATGGCAATGTTATATAGTCTCAAAATCTTCTTTCTTCTATTTCGTGAAGTGAATCATATCAAAGATTTGATAAGCTTCAAATTGGATCTTAGGTCGATTTTTTTATATCCCTACTAGATCGAGTAGAAAAGTACGTAGTCTTCTTTTACTCAAGGTCGAATATGTTCACTTCAGGTGGTTTTCACTCTGATAACTTTCAGAAACGTCTTTCGAGCTGCCAGTACTTTGATCCAGTAATATTGGTTTTGTGCAAATTTATGCAAAAGGTAGAAATAATGGTCGGAGACCCTCAAAGCTACCCTTATTATGGTCAGGAGTGATAGAGGAATCGATATAGCCACGTCCGTCTGCCCATCTGTTCGTCCGTATGCACGAAAGCATCTCGGAAACGGTAATAAATAGAGACTTCGTTCTTTTTGCATTCCACTAAGACTTGTCCGGTCTTTTACGAGTTTATTTTAAAATTTTGAACAGCAAAATAGCATAATTTAAAGATGCTTATTTATATCATTAATGCCAAAGACCGACTACTATTCAATCCCTACTCGTATATTCCCGAAATTGTTATCGAAATTTTCAGTGATTCTTTTTAATGCAGCCGAAACTGATACAACTAACTTTCGAAAACGTACAAAAATTTGAAAATTTAAAATGAAGGAAAACAAGCGAACATTCTACTCGCATTGTCCACTATCGAAGCGAGGGAGTCAGTCCGTATTGCATGTGTCTGTCAATCAAACTGAGTGCTGATTGACAGCTGCACCAGAGGTCATGTAGGGGCGCTTGGACGCATATTTGATAAAACTAGGCGTGGCAATGGTTAGACACAACAAACGGACGGCAGATTGTGTTCAATGTAAATGAATTGTACAGAGAACTTTTGTTTCGCTGTGCGCACTTCTTGCACTTTACGAGTTTTAAATTGAGTGAGTGAGTGAGTGAGTGAGTCTTGTGCTATTGTGTGTGCGTTTTACATGCTGTGCAAGTGTGAATTTCACAGATACGACATACATACATACATACAAATTTATAAACGAGACAAGACCGAACAACGAACAAACGAAAAATGTCATTTCACAAAATGTCATTTACAAATAAAAACGCCAAAGAACGAATGCAAGCAGCCAAAGGAAGCTGGTGGTCCTTTACGTATGGAAATGGAAACGACTGAAATTGTATATGGTGTATTGTGGACGACGCCTCAGCAGGAAACAGTGCACAACAAAGTGTAACGAGTCACAGCTAAAGCTGATTTTGAGTCTGAATTTCAGGATTCTCATAGTCCAAATGAAATGAAAGTCGCTAAATGTGAGAAACGAGTGAAAGAAATGTCAAAACTGTGTTGATGTTTGTTGTTATGCTGTTGATATGCGGCCATGTTTCACTCGCCTCGTTACCCGCACACCTCTTCAGCTCTTCTGCTTCTTCTTTTTTTTTTTTTTTTCTTCTTTGTAGCAGTATGCGTATCATTGTTGCACATAGATACACACAGCCATATGTATATACAGCTGATTGCTCAAAGCGTGACTTTGACAGCTTCAGACGCATAATTTTTTCGCATTTTTCAACTGAATTTCGTTTATGCTGCATACTCCTCTCATCTATCCACACATTCACATGTCATACTCGTACGCACAGCTGGTGTGGCATGCATGACGCCTACCGCTGCTGCTGCTGCTGCGCTGATGATAAGAAATATCTCGCACTTTTTATTGCATTTGTCGCTCTTACTGCTGCGATTCTGCATATGAATTGCTTTATATAAATTAAAAAAAAAAATAATAAAAAAAATATCATGAAATATGTTTTACTTCGGCCTATACAAAATGTTTGTACCCTAGCTTGATAATTCGTTGTTCGTTTGCAACGGTGCTGCACTATAAGGTTTCTCCTAAAACCGGTAGTGAGTACAGTATATCGATTTGAGTAACGAGCACTTGACTAATTTCTTTGACTGTCTTCGTTGTTTCCATGTACTTTTAAACTGTGGCGTAGCTGGTACAATTCATTTTCGCTAGAGGAAAGCTAACGACCAGTAGTTAGTTAAATCGTCAAATAATAAAACATCAACATTGCCCTGAATTCATCAAAAATGTGCCGAAATCGACATTGCGGTTCATGGAATCGAAATTGGGATTGTTCAAAGACTCAATCCATCACATTTTGGTCGAGCGTTTGTACTTCAGGAAAGTGTGTGCACGATTTGTTCTGCATCAATTGAAAGATGAGCAAAAGGCGCTTCGGATTCAACGTTTGAAAGACAAAAAGGATCAAAACTTTCTTTTCAACATTGTTACTAGTGACGAGATAAGATGTTTTCAATACGACACTGAAACCAAACGTCTAACTGCCAAAGGGAAGCCGCCCGGTGAACCAAATCCCAAAAAAATCACGTTTGAAAGAGTCAAAAAGGGAAGACAATGTTGATTTGTTTCTACGATTCGAAGGGCATTATACACCAAGAGTTCGTTCCACCGGTCCAAACAGTTATTGGGCCATTTTATCTTGGTGTTATGAGGCGTTTGCTCCATCATGTTCGGCCACAATATTGCAAAGATTGAAGTTGGCGTTTGTTGCACGACAATGTGCCATCTCATCGATCGACACTTGTGACCGATTCCCACTTGCTCGTCGAGCTTTAAACTATCAGCTCATGGCAGTATTTTCTAGGGCCTTACATTAAGACCTAATAGAATTTAGCAAATTTTTCAGAAATTTTAGTTGGGATGCAATAGTCCGTGACTGATGGGAGAGACCTAGATTTGGTGTATGCTCGATGAACCACAGCACAAAGATAAAGTTTCCCTCAGCCTTAAATTGTAGTTGTAGCTCTCTCCTATGCAATGATGCTCTGAGCGAGAGAGTGTGGTGCAATGAGCTCAACCTCTACAGAATACTTCACTTTGTTGTACCTCTAGCAGTACAAGGCATAGCTACTGTAGGCCAACATGCACATACTCCAACCGTTACTGCGAATATCATCTTTAGGGCGATCTCTTCTATATCTATAGATTTTTTCATGGTTGAAACTAAAGATTGCAATGTTTTTTCTGTTTGGATCTTAAGAGGAGCGAGAATATTCCTTATATAAACATTTATTAATCTCACCGGTTTGCTGTGGAGAAATTATGACAAGCTAATAGATCTGAAGCCATTAGGACTAGTATGTGAAGCATTAGCCGCACTTAGTATAAATTCTTTATTGTATTCCTTTCATTGGAATGTAATATAAGCAAATCTAAAACATTCTAGTGCTGATATGTAGCCCTGGTAGGATATGGATATGACAGTTAATGAGGAGTAGCGATCTCTTGTTCTACTACTACTGTTCTATCGAGACAGTGTCTTGAACTGAATCATCCAATATATTTTTTTTCATTTCACATAACATCTTATGATTCTTCGGCTGGTTTCTTAAAGCACATAAAAATTTGGATCTATACAACAAACTTGGTTACCAATATTCCGATGCGCAGAAAGGAAGTATACACAGATATACACATCTCATCAATTTGTTACACTATTATTGAGTATATGTATTCAAATTATATGACTGTCAACGCCATTCTTCACCATTCTCTCCATATATACGCTGAACTTTCAATGAAGCTTAATAAGCTCTTCACAATTGTGTGCAGGGTATAAATAAAAAATCGCGATATTTTGTTTTTTTCGAATGAACATTGACATGATTTCACAGCGAAACTTTTTCTGTTTTTAAGCGTGTCATTTGCTTATTTTTCGCCAATATTTATCACAATTTCTCAACAAAAACTTTATATGGCATTGTTTACTGGCACCGTTGTCCGTTCGTCGTCTTTCAACTGTCCTACAACACAGCACAGTCTATCCATACCATTCATCGCACATTGATAGTGCGTTTTCATGCTTTATAGCCAATGAAATCGCCAAACTTTGCTCTCAAGTTCGCATTCATAATAAAATAATTTACCAGAAATTATCTCGAGCAAATAAATTTCAAAAGTTGCTATCGCTCGATTCGTTCGATTTGCTTTCATTTCCATCTTTAGTACATTATTATTATTTTTTTTTTTTTGTATTTTTTGTAAACTTAGCAAATAGTAATAAAAAAAATAGAAGAAATTATTCTATTTTTTATGCTTTTTCCCTACAAGTAGCTCAACGAACCAGCTAGCTGCACAAACATAGACTCTTTACGCACCACACACAGAGAAGACAAACACATAAAATCCATAAAAAAGATAAATTATTAACTTTTGAACTTGAATTGTAAATGGTGTGCAGAGGCAGGCAGCAGCAGCAGCAGCATGGAAAATCGCAGACAAACATATCAGTAGCCAATGAAATTGCCTACTAATCGATAAATTTGATTAAGTGCTAAAACTTTCCACAAACTCATAGCAGCGCACACAGAGCAGCCACTATATGAACATACTGGAAATTGTTGCACAGCCGCTACGAGTTCGAATCGGAGACCGAGCGACCGCCACGCTTTACGTAGCAGCGCAGTTGTTTGGCCTCGTCTTGGTCATAGTTTTTATGGTCATTGTGAATATTTTGCTGCTTCTAGCTCATTTTTATGCTTTTTAATAATTTTTATTGTCGTAAATAAATGACAATTTTATGCTTTGATGATTTTTGACCCCACCGCCAACTGACAGTGTTCGAGCTAGCTGGCTGTCTGTCTGTCTGTCTGGCTGTCGTGTGAACAGTGCCAGAGCGTGAATAGTTGAGTTGGTTCCGCGAATATAAACATTTTTCTTTCGCGTCTTATTTTTTTATCCGGTTTATTTGTCTATAATAATTTTTTATAGTAAAAAGAAAAAATAAATGGAATTATTAAGTTGTAGTGTGTATAAAATTGAATGATTGAATGACATGGACTTGAAATATTTGTTGCGAGAGATTTCAAAATTCCCTGACATGCCCTAATGATTGATTCAAACAAAACAAAAGAGAACGTGACAGTATGCACGACTTCGAGAGACACTGCACCCCGTACACTATGAACCGCAAATGTTAATGTTGATATATTCTTCTTTGGATTCGTAAGGTACATCTTATTGGGATAAGTGAAGGATACAATAAATTTAACATTTCAAGCTAAATTAAATCACAAAAAAAAAAAAAAAAAAATGTAAAAACCCACCACTTCTAGGGGTTCTAAAAACAACTTTATGGAATATTTGATTAGAATTTAAGATACAACAAATTTGGCGTTTTCAATAAAATAAGAAAAATTACAATATTTTCATTCCGGAAATCATAGAGAAAGGGTATCTCTATACTGGCATACTTAATTGGTTTTTGTGCCGAAGAAATGTATTGTTATATATTGCTTTTTTTACTCTTAATGGTGATTTTATGGGGAAGTGAGGGGAGGGGCAAAATTTTAAAATAAACTTGTAAAATTCCGGAGAAGTCCTAGTCGAATGCAAAAAACACGAAGTCTCTATCTATTACCGTTTCCGAGATCCTTTCGTTCATACGGACGGACAGACGTACATGGCTAAATCGACTCCTCTATCACTCCTGACCATAATGTGCGTAACTTTGGGCGTCTCCGACCATTATTTCTACCTATTGCATACATTTGCATAAAACCAATAGGCTCTTATATCTTCTATAGAGGGCCTAAAAAGGGACAGATTTGTATGGACGATCAACCATAAATGAGAACACCGCCGAGTCCAAGAATCTTATCCCGAACTTCCAGTTTAGATTTCGCAGTCTAGAGGCCTTTGTAAAAAAAAGGTTTGTAACGCTTCGAATACCTTCGCTTAATTTCGCTCTGATGCAATTTTTTCTGGAAACACACTCTGTTAGAGTCAAAGTCCGGACAGAGCTGTCCTCTATCCACTTCTTTCGTGCTGGAGTATCTCAGGGTAGTATACTTGCTTTCTTTTTCTGTTTACTATGTTCACTGCCAATGTTCTCACACCGGACGCTGTTGATCTCTATCACCTATCACCTCTCGCAACCCTTACTGCTGCCTACTCAGATGATAACTTCAAAATCTAAAATTGATGCCGCTGCCGCTACTCAAAACTAGACTAATCTGCAGAGTGGGCCAGAATATGGAATGTAAAGCTTAACCAACCAAAATCTTTGAATTTAATCTTTTCACACTAAAAAAGGGACACCCCCCACCCATTATGTTAAATGGGTCTGCCCTTAATCAGAAAGAGGAAACTTCAAAACTAACTCTCCCCAGCCACATCAAATAGAAAGTTCTCGCCTGTAAAGCGAAGATGAGACGTCTCGACTGGATTTTGAATAGCCACAATCATAGCCCTTACTAGAGGTACACCATACAGATCTGGGGTAACCGGAGAGGCTGCATCCGTGAAGTCCGAAATATGCTGCAATTTATGCAGAAACTTGGAGAAATTTTTAACAAAGACACAAAATTGCACCAATTTGGATGGATTGAAAGCTCTATCATTTATAGTGTCAAAGATCTCGATTTTCATACGGACAGCCAGAGAGATGGACGAACGTAGTGGGACATATCATGACATATCAACAAGACTTTTGTTAGTTGATCAAGAGTATATATATTTTACGGTGTCCTGCCTCGACCTCCTTCCTCAATTTAACCTCTTACCGCTTTGTAAGGGTTTTTACTTTATTTATTTTATATTCGGCAAATATTTGACATAAATTCTAAATTTTTATTTTTAACTAGACTACCTGGCGTGCGTTGCTACTTTTCGTTTTTAGTTTTCCTCTCATGTGGACGTGAAGCACTTCAAGTGCTGGTTTCATTGGGCCAAATATTAGGCATCTACGACAAATAGTTTCGGCGTTATTAATTTTTCCAATTAAACTTATTTCTCCCTTTACACTTTTAATAAGTATCAATACTCACCCCCCTGCTTCAAATAGTTTTAGATATTTAAACGGAATTGTTTAAAAAGCGTGATACCGCCAAGTAGTCCTTTTTTTCTAGTGTCCTTTCTATATGCATTGAATCATCCTTCCTTGGAATGCATCTAATCATAGATAGGCTAACAGCATAGGAACCGATCCACACTTTGTCTTAGAGATTTACTTTCCTGATCTATTTGAAGTCTTCCTAAATTGGAAATTAGATTTTTCTCATGTCCTACCTAATACTTTTCCAGCACTTTTTATTTCTTCCCGTTGCCCGGTACTTGATTTCAAGTCTTTGGTGTTCTTACCTGGTATTTTATTTATCTTTGACAGAATAATACTTTCAGCTTTTAAACTAATTTCGTAGTGTTATTCCCGATAGTCATTGAGAAATTCTGCTAATCATAAAAACCATCCGTAAGTAGTTTATGCAAATCATATTTTTAAGCACGAATTAAACTTTTTATTGGCACAAAACTTCTTCTGACAGTCTCGAAAGTGGAATTTTATGTGGAGAAATTTTATAACGACTATCTGTGCATAAGTTTTTATGCATTAGACATTAATACAGATTGTAGTTAATATGTGCACAGACAAATGTCATAAGTTTTCCGCGTGGGTGCTAGTTCAAAAAGATTTTATAAGTTTTCCCTATGTTTCACTCTTATAAAATGTTGATGTATGCGTATGTGCAGCTCAAAGTCTTTAAACAGTTTTTCAATAAACATATTTTCTTTCATTTTCATTGCAGACACTCACTCTCTAACAAATGCAACAACAAGGCAGAACAGAGCAGAGCAGAGCAGCAGCCACTAAAATGTGAGTAAACATACCTGCCACCATTGGTTTTAAAACTTTTTAGCAACTATGAACTGGAGAACACTTGGAAACATTTCTCGTCGTTATGAAATTTAGCAGTTAATTTGTTGCACAGCACATCAGACACACGCATACACACACACACACACACAGATCACACCCAGTGGAACATATTACTACAAAGCCGCAACGAAACATTCCTCAAGCACGCGTCAGTGTAAAAACTTTGACTTTGACTGTTGCCAGGCAAAAGTTGACGAGAGAACAGTAGATGCAAAATTATGGGTAGTTAGGTATGGATAGATGTTGGATGACATTTACGACGATGACTACATAACACTAACACACGGTGTTATGTATGCATGAAAAGTAGGCTTATATATAGCCAGAGCACGATTCGACGGCTCGACACCTCGAGTGCTTTGTCGGTATTTCTGCCGGCTCGCTGCCGCTCTATCTGACAGTCATATAATGCACTCACATAGGTAGATAGATAGCTAGATAGACGGATAGATACATATGAAACGCACCTCTGCATCCTAACAGTGTCAGTACTTTCGAAATTGGGTTCATTTCCGTGTAGTGTCTGTGTGCTGTCATCATATTCATCAACAACATCCTCGGTATCATCCTTAGTGTCATCAACAGCAACAGCAGCAGCAGCAGCAGCATCATCGTCAACATCAGCCATATCAGTCAGCAGCATCAACTGCACTAGTAGGAACAGCAGCAGTTTCATCGTCATCGTCATCATCATCAGCAGCATCAGCAGCAGTTTCAGGAGCAGCACATAATAACAGCAACAAACGCTGAAGCAGTCTATCTATACAACGAGCCATCCATCCATCCATACATTCCTTCATACTATACTCGTACTTGCACACATATTGGGCTCATCAGGCACAGTTTGTATGACACTCGAGCGATGGATTCGACGCTGCTCGCCTGAAAGTTGCCAACGTGTTACAGGCGAGTTTGAATGAGTGAATGAGTGAACGAGTGAATGAATGAATGGATGGATGGAATAATGTATGGATGGATGTACACCTTTTGTTGCTTAACACCATTTTTGTATAAATCATTGTTGTACATACTCAGTGCTATATGTATGTAGGTAGGTATATCTGGCTAGGTACATATATCGCTGTTGCCATCAACTTTTGGCGTCGCCCCTTTTTCCTGCACTCTGCTGTATTTTTGTGCCATCGTTGCATTTATTTGACAAACTCATTGTCACCAAAAAATTTAATTAAGCGTAGGTGTGTCTTGCACAATGTGTAACCGTGATTCCTCCTTTTTTATTTATTGTGGCGTGTAAGTTTAATTTATTTTATTTAATGAAGTTCGCTGTGTGGTGCGGGGTATACTTGAATGTCTGGACAAACGACAAGTGATTGTGCTGAATTGAATTGAATAATGTACTCGTACAAGTATGTAGTACTACGTTTGATATTTGTCAGAGTTGTTTGGGTAATTGATGCGCTTTAAAATTTTTGGTTCAATAGGTTTTCACTTTGATTTGGTATACTTCGTTAAAATGAATGAATACAAGTGGCAGCAAATCGATGCCAATCGAATTTGTTTGGTAAATGCTGTGAAAAGAAATTTTGGTTTCCATTTGAACATATACAGAACATATGATGCGCAATTATAGAATGTCCTGTCGGCAATGCAGTTAAGCATGTGGTTTGCATATCATAAAACAAGTCATTGTACAGCAGAACGTGATCTTTCAAAATTCTGTAGATCAATTAGAGAGGAAATGAATGCATTCATTAGTTAAATTTTTGCTTTCAATTTGCACTGTCCAACACTTAGCTAAGCTGTTACGTTAAACATTTCTTTCGATTGTGACCTTAGTCAAAACAAACAAATTGCTCTACACTGACACTCAAATACAGCCAACCAATTGCTTACAACGTTGTTCTATATAATTTATGATAAATTTTCCGAAACACTTACAATGTAATTTTTTTACTTCTCTTCTTTTCTGCTTATTAGCTAGATTAAAATTTCTGCTTTAATTGAATTTATACAAAATGTTGCTCATCTATTTGCAATATTTCATGATATCAGCGTGAATAGACAAGACGACCGAACACTCGCCCTGGATTTGTGTCAGATTAGCTTTTGTTATTAGATTTTTAGCTTTCATCATTGCTGTTCTGGCAGCTGCCATCCTTCTGCACCTCTTTCTGCTGATTGTGCTGCTGCTGATCATCATTTAAGCAAAAATGCGCGCAGCCCGGTTCAGTACACCAACAGCTCAGCTCAGCTCGCCAATGTTGCGCCATGTCAATTTTTCCCTGCTGACAGTTATGATGAAATAGCAGCGCGCTTATCAACTTCAGCGGTGCATGAGAGAAATGAAGAAAAGATTTTTTTTTTCTATTAAATAAAAGAAGTTCAAAATGGCGTACCGGCTATATGAAGGAGCAGCAGGAACAGGATAGATACAATTGACTGTACGGTTAGAAAGGGAAATGCGCTTCTTGGCTGGCTCCCTTCAACTGTATCTTTTTCTGTTGCTGCTTGTGCAACACAATCCGCCCGCAAATGTTGCTGCTAAATAAATTGTCGAAAAAGAATCCTGTGCAATGTTTTAGTTACAAGTATAAAAATTTAGACAGTGTTGGCGAAAACATTTGGAACCAATCCGACTATTGAGTAATATCTAACGTTTAAGATGGAGAAATTATATAAAAATTATTAGGTTCTTTTAGAATTAATTAATTTGAATTTTAAAAATATAAAAGCAAAACACAAAAGATCTCAGAAATGCTCAAAAATAGTATGTATACACAGAATAGCCCGTAAGTAGATCGTAATATTTAGTGAAAGGCTCAACAACAGTTGCTACAAATACATGAATTTGCTACTGAGGCAAATTAATATGTTCCGACATGCTCCACATGTACAAATGAGAAAGAGTTCCATAAAACCATGCATAAGTGTTAACAAGTCTATCAACTCTGCAGAGCTCTTCAGCTACTCCACGGTCCGAAAGTCTTCCGAACTGGTGTTCCGGGAATAAGCCTTGGAAGTTGCGACATCAGCTAGTCTTATAGCAACTTGCTTTTTCCAAACATTTGACAGTGATGGAAAAGTCTGTACGGTTGCTTTGATTCAGGGTTGCTGTACGTCTTACCGGGATTGCGTATCATTATGATCGCCGCAGTGTACGAAGACGTTTGAAAGTGTTGATCTTAGGATTCCGTTGAACAGCGTAACGAACAAGAATAGGAGAGGGTTCACGGGAAGAGTCATTGTGACTTTGTGACCAAGGACTTTGTGCAGTCAAGATGATAAGAGTAGTGGGCATGTTAATTTGCTTTGGAGTATGTAATGATGCGTGTGCAGCTATGAAATCGTTAACTGAAGACAAGTATTGTACGAAGACGGTAATCAGCTTGGCGTCAGAGTGACAGCACCCTCCACTTGTATGCTGCAGCGGAGCATAAGGCATGGGTTTATGCTTGAAGTTTTGTATACCGCTGCATCCATCAGCATCCATATTCTCCAGTAATGTATCAATGAGTTACTTGTGTTCTTTGTGGAGCGCCTTTCAAATTTCGCGGCGTAGACGTTCTTGATATGTATATTAGTAGAAAATATGGTGGTTAAAGAGATTTCTCCATCAGGTATTGTTGATTTTAGTTGCCATACTTTTGCACAGCACGTTACATAATAATGTTGCTGCTGCTGCTGCTGCTGTCTGCTTCTGATGAAGTTGCATTTACTGAGTAGCGGTAGCGTCTGTGCGCGATTGCAGATGTACGTACTATATGTATCTATATATGTAGTCGTCTAGTATAGTCGAATGCTTTAGTGACTGGCTGCTGCAAGTGATGCTGCATTGGATTTTTACAACATGATATGCTTTATCCTTTATTCTTTTGCCTGTCATTTATTTCTCGTCATCATCATTTGCTACTGCTTCATCTTCTACTTCTACTTCTTCTTCAACACCGTCGTCGTCATCGTCATCCTTAGCATCGTCATAGCCATCAGTCAGTCAGTCAGTGAGCTACAATGTTCTAACGTGTAAACTTGTGTCTCCTTTCTGTATATACTAATTGGTCTGGTTGGGAGTTGCTCAGTTGCTTCGCTTAGTACTCAACACTCATCATCAGTCGCTGTATCTTCCTTAAACTGTCTACGACTGCATTGTGGTGTTTATGGTATCTATTTATCCTTTTAGTTATATACATACTGCTAGTCAGTCAACCATACAGCGTATCAGGCAGACATTGTACTACAGAAGCTATTGCTGAGCGTTCTAATCCCACCTGTCAAACGAATTGTTTCACCAGCTCAAACACTTGTTTGCCCTTACACTGCGTGGAGATAATTCCTGTCTGGTTTCACCTATTTTTTTTCTTTTATGTTTATATAATATTCTGTTTTATTTTTGTGTTACCCTCAGTTGTCCCTTTTAAACGGTACTTTTTTGTTGTAGATCCTTTTTTTTGTGCGCTTAATCGATTATTTTCTTTGATAAATCGATGTAGTTTGTGTTGGTGTGTATGGTGATTCATTATCAAAGCACTGTGACTTGGTTTTTTTTTCTTGCCACCAATTTTATTTTTGTACACTAAAAAAAAAAAAAATAAAAGCTAAAAAAAAAATTATGCTATTTTTTTTAGACACTACGGTCAGCTCTTTTTATATGCTTCATTCTTTGTGTTCACTGAAAGGATTAAAGAAATGGCTTATGCTCTATCCGTGTGCTTCTATATATTAATATGATTTCATATTCTTTACATAAAATGTGAATAGTCTAATTATTATTGGAGTGAAGCAAGGCGATTGAACTTTTACTTTCCACTAGAAAGCTTTTATAATTCACAAATAGTTTTAATATAGAAACTGTGAAAAGTTAATGAAAATTCGTGCTTATTTTATTTTTATTGGATTTTTTTTTAGTTTTTTATTTAGTGAATGTTTATAATAATTTTTAAAATCATGTTGACAACGTTTTACTTGGAAAAGCAGTTAAAGAAAGTTTTTCGCAACACAAAACAAGGCGTCAGAGACTCAATGTTCGGCGATTTGTATGTGTTTGTACATATGTATGTGAATTATAGATTTTTCTTAAAGTCAATCACATACTCGACTACAGCGCTCTTCTCTTAATCATTGCTTACTCAGGCGTATCTACAAATTGCTATCTAATTTAGCTAAGAGGTATAAGGAAAAAAAATCGCATCGATGCTAATGAATTCCGCTGGAGTATCGTATTTAAAAAATGAATTCCCAAATGAAAAATCGCTGGCGCTCATAAGTTTTTATTACACATCAGCGATTTGCTGCCATATACATATACTGCTCGCTCATCGAAATGTTTCGCGATTTGTAAATAAAATGCAGCAATTTTTCACTTCGCATCTTTACGTTTGGTTTAATTTCGATAAATTACGATTTCCATTTTGATTCGATTTGCTTGCGCCATAAAAAGCATCATTTCAATTAAATTTTATACGTTATAGATTTTTTTTTTTTTTTTTTTTTTTGATTATTTTGGATTGCGCCACTCTGCGCTGCGCTCAGTGCCGGAAAACTTAAACAATGTGAAAATTAACATCAACTTTTAAGCGAATTAAAAACTCGCGTATGAGCGCGATACTACTCGATAATGAATTAAAATTCAAAAAAAAAAATAATCGTCGGCTTTGCTTTTATGTATCTAGAGATTAATTTGCTTGCTTGAGATACATACGCGCGCACATAGCTGCAGCGCTTGAGTATTTAATTGTTGACGGTTGTTGTTTTTGTTATAATATCTGTCAAGTAATTAAATTTTCAATTATGTTATTTTGCCGCTGCTACAGCAGTTACTTAATTCGTTGATACGTGTATTTTACAGATACACAAAATATTGTATCTTCTGCTGATTACTCTAGGAAAAAATGAAATGCCTGCTGGAGCTCTTTTATCCATTCGAATGAGGTGCCCAACCCAGTGCAGCCGCTGGAATTTTATCCACATGGTATCAGCATCTTGTAGATTTTTGTTTTTGTCTTTCGAGAGAGTGCTTTATTTCTCATTTGCTTGCTCAGCCCAAAAAAGCATCGGTTTGCAAGCGTCATTCTTCGCCTGATCTCTAGGCTGACGTTGTTGTTGCTGGTTATCTCGGATCCAAGATAGACGAAGTTTTTTACAATACAGAAGTTGAAATTCTCCATCGGCACTGACCGTTCAGGACGCTATGACAGAGTGCGAGAAGACACCAAGTACTTTGTCTTGTCCTCATTCACCGCTAAACTCATAAGCTGAGACTGTTTTTCAATCTCTGAGAACGCCTTGCTGACTCGCCGTTCCTGCATGCAGATGATATCGATGTCGTAAGCAAGCAACATCACTTCCTTTTATGAAAATTCGAGCTCGACATACTCTGCATGTACGGGCACTGGCGTATTATTTATTCCATTAGAAGATTAAAAAAAAATCACACGACAGAGCATCGCGCTGCCTGAAACTCCTCTTGGCATCAAAGGGGTCCGAGAGATTTTTTCCCACCCTGATAACACTCTGTGACAATATTTGCCGGGATATCTAGTGCAGACTGGGCGTCGAAGAACTTCGATCGTATCGGCGTGTCGAAAGCAGCTTTGTAATCGACAAATAGGTGGTGAGTGTCTTTGTTAAACTCACGGGTCTTTTCCAAGATTTGGCGTTATTTGATTATTTGGTCACTGGACGACCTTTTTGGTCTGAAGCCACACTGATGTCGTCCTATCAGTGAATCCGTATACGGCTTCAGGCTATTACACAATACACGCGACAGAATCTTATATCTGATGAAAAGGAGACTTATTCCGCGGTAGTTGGTGCAAACAGCGAGGTCTCCTTTCTTAAAGATAGGAAAGAGAACACTGAGATTCCAGTCATTGGGTATGCGTTCAGCGGACCATACTCCTAATCAACTCTTCGCCGCCGGTCTTAAATAACTCAGCTGGGAGCCCATCGCTTTGTTATTTTATAGTTTTTTAATAACTGAATCGACCTCGTTGTAGTCCGGTGCCATCATTAACTAGTGGTTCCGGTGTCATATCTCTGTCGGCGGAATTGTGCGCTTCATCGCCTCCGAGTAGGTTAGAAAAATGACTCCTCTATAATATCAATGATTTCTGTTCATACGTTACCAGATTTCCATTGTTATCCTTACAGAAAGTTACTCCGGGCTTAAAACCTTCAGTCAGACCCCTGTCCTTTTGATAGAATTTTCGAGCTTCATTTCTGTCACGTAACCTTTCTTGCTCCTTTTTCTTGCGTCTGAAAAGGCGTTTCTCCTCTCTCTGTTTCTCTCGGCAGTCGAGCTCGCGTTGCTCTCGACTGCTGAGTTCGCTGTTATGAAGCGTTCTTTTCTGCAGTAGCTTGCAACACTCTTCGTCGTACTAAAAATTATTCACAGGTTTTGTATACCCAATGACATACTTGGCAGCGGGTGATATGATTCCACTGTTCACATACATTTTGAGAAGACGGGAAAGTTTCCCGTACCAGTAGGGAGAGTCTGTTTGAAAAGGCTACGCGGTCTGTTTTGATTGCAGCTTGCCGACATCTAGCTTTCGTTGGTGCACTACGCATTCATACAAAAGATTCAATGAAATTCTGGATGGTTTTGAAAAAATTAAATACAAGCTTACATTAATTATAAAGAACTAAACTTCTTATCTTCATTAAACAAAAAAAAAACCAATTATTTGACACTGATAAAATATTAATTTTTTTTTTGAGTCAAAAGCATTAAACATTCATGCGCTATATACGCTAGGTCCAGACTATTTTTGAATACCTTACGCGATAGTTTTTCACATCAATCATCTAAAGGGTATATAAGGCTTGTGAAAATGTATGTAATAGTTAGACTACACAAAGAATATATATTCTTGATTAGTAAATGTCCGTCTGTCTACATGTTCGTATGCATTTAGAGACTGTAAGAACCCTCAACTTTAGCTATTTAGATTCTAAATTAATAAACATGTTCAAGGTTTTTAATATCTAACAACCGATTGTACCTAGTTACAGCAATATTTTCTACAAAGGCTTTAATTAAAGTGGCTCATTATGTGTATAAATGAAAGTCATTAAAATATTGTTTGTATAGAAATTGATTTCATTGTTACTAGATTATTTCGTACAGTGTATCAACACACAATGAAAATGGTTTAACTCAATCTGATGCAAGTTTATACAGCTAAGTCGCGACACGACGACGTCTACAGCAAAAGCGAATAAAGCAACAATAAAACTCACCCAACTAAATAATGACAACAATTGAAATCAAATTAAATTAAACCACAATTTGTATAATACTCGTTGATATTTTTGCCACCATTAGCTTCACAAACAACAGCAGACACACCGTTCAGTTCAGTTCAGTTCAGTTCCACCGTGTGCTACTCCTTCCTCCTAGCATTGCTTATTATCAAAAACCACTTTCAGGTGAATCCGCTTAAACACTTTTCTAATTTATTTTGTGTTTTTCTGACTGAATCGCAACGAATCGAAGAGTGCAGATACATGTGTATGTAGTTAGATATAGATACAGAGATACAGTGAGGTAGCGTTTCGATTGAATTGGCTGAAGTATCTCAAATTTTAGAGCATGAAGCAACAACTATTATAGCATGGTGCGGTATCAACTCGCGCGTAATTAATTAATTTTTAATGTACAAATTTTAGAATATAAATTTGTGTTTTATGCATTTGCGCGTGGGTGCAAATATAAATTGCTGCTTTTGTCGTTTTAGTATTACTAAATAATAGTTAATTTTTGCAATTATAGTCGAGCAGTTTGTATCGATTTTAATTTGAGTTGCGCTTTGGCTATGGCTTCTACATTTGGTTAGCAAGTGAATTAGACATTCAATGGAAAATAAAATGTTTTAAACTTAAATTTTTGTTTTATTATTTATAGACTATTGAATCTGGAAATATATGATTTTGTTGCTTTGAGGATTACATACTTCATATTTATTTTGGAAGTAGCTGCCTACTAGAATTGCTAATAGAAAAATATTCAGTTAAGTCTTTATGTCGCCCTTACAAGATATACAAGTTTGCTCCATATTATGGAGCACATTTCTTTACAAACTTCTACAATTTCCTTTCTAGCATATGAAAAATTGTGCTATGCCAAAATTATTTGAAATTTGTTTTATTTTATTTATTTAATAATTGTATCGTTTCCTAGAATTTTCATCGCTGCGTGCCACATGAGAGCTTTTATCTAATTTACGAGCAAATGATATCTTTATTGCTTGCAAAGAACAATATAAAATGAAGTTTCGTTTTTCAAAAGAAATCAAAGACAACAACGACGACATCGAAGTCGATAAATTTGTAGCTAAAGAGTAGTAGTTCGGTGCGAAGGGGATCCTAGCAGCACAAGCAGCAGCAGCAGGAATGACAGCAAATCGTGAGGGAGTCATTTTCATGCAGGAATCATTTCAATTTATAAGTTTACTTTTTCATTTCATTTGAGTTGCAACAACAGCAAAAACAACAACAAAAACACAACAATAGCATTCAAAGGGGAACTACTGCTGCTCAGCTCCACCGAGAAAGAAGAAAGAAGACTGACACAACGTCAAATCAATTGGACACGTTTTGCAATGAAAATGCGCATATCTCTGCATTGCATTGCATTGCAAATGGCGAGCGAAAAAAATAAAAATGAAAAAAAAAAAAAAAAATAAAAAAAATTGTATCTATAAAAGAAAAACCGAATACTACTGCAATGAAGCACAAAAAGCGAAGCGACAAAGCACAAAGCGAGGGTGTGCAACAGCAATTGTTGCTAAGGAAGCGAAATTCAATTTTAAACGAATGCAGCAAAGGCACTAAATATTTATACAACACACACACACACACACACACACACACACACACACATTCGCATATATATATATATACTCAAAAGGAAAAAACTGAATGGCATAAGAAGTGTACAAGGTCTATTTAAAAACTTTAAAGACTTAAATGTCTTAAAGATGTATAGCGTTTGGTCCAAATAGATTCTTAGATGTAAAGAGAGAAGTCGGATGTGAACATATGACAACAGTAATTGGCTCCTTTGACTATCGACGGTAGATACTTGCACATTATTATATAATCTCTCCAGTATAATTTCAAAAAAACCTCAGGAAAAACCTCCGAAGGTACAAGAGCCTATTGGTTTTGTGCAAATGTATGTAATAGGTAGAAATAATGGTCGGAGACCCCCCAAAGTTACACCCATTATGGTCAGGAGTGATAGAGGAGTCGATATAGCCATGTCCGTCTGTCCGTCCGTCTGTCCGTCTGTATGAACGAAAGGATCTCGAAAACGGTAATAGATAGAGACTTCGTGTTTTTTGCATTCGACAAGGATTGCTCCGGAATTTTACAAGTTTATTTTAAAAATTTGTCCCTACCCCCTTGTTAAAATTAAGTGCGCTTAATGGTCTCCATTTTTAGTTCCCTAGCCCCATCACAACTTCTAAGAGCTTCCTCACCGTTGAAACATTCCCTTCACGTCTGCTTTAAATGGATTTCAAAATTGTAAATTTTAGAAGTAAATTTTTATTTCATTGGCAAGTAAGCCCAAACAAATTAAGGAAATTTAAAAAAAAAAAAAAAACAATTAAAACTTTTAAATCAGACCTTTTTGACAGTGGTAAGAAATAATTTGGCGGGGTACATAAAATCAATGACAATAGACAATGCAGGCATCAAGGGAGTTTGAGCAAATGAAACTGCATTGGCAACAGCAGCGGCAGCAAAGCAACAACAGCAGGCAGCAAACAAAACGTTTTTTGTCATGAATCACGCAATCTAATCAGTTGCTTCACGTTTCAGTTGCGTTTCAATTGTGCACGGACAGCGGACAGGCAGACAGTCTGACAGACGGACAGACGGACAGAACGACCAATCGACCGACATAAATGCGAAATAAAGAAATGTGTGTTTGTATGTCTCACAGTCTGTCGATCGCTCGCTAGCTGTTCGTTCATTCGGTCTGTTTATCTTATAACAACAGCAGCGAAACAAAAAAAAAGGAAAAAAAATGCCCATCACTACGCCAACACTCGAGCGCATCTCAATGATGCATAAATCGCGCTTATTGTCTACAAAATGCGCAGGAGAAAAAAAAAGTTGGTCAGCAGCTGCCACTTGCTTATTTAATATTTAATTTAATGCCTTTTTGAAATACCCGGCTTTGCAGAGGTTTATTTTAATGTTGATTTGCTGTTTTTATTTTCCTCACTGTTTTAAGCCCTTTCGTTTTTTGTCAGTTGTAAAAAATTCAAAATACAAAGTGAAATTGTTTTTGATTTCGTTGTAACTTTCGTTTTTTTTTTTTTAACTACTAAGCGGATGGAAGGAAGCTTAAATTTTTTTAACAGTGGATGTGATTTATTTAAATGTTTTGTGCAACTAATTTTAATATTCTGAAAAAAGGGGTAAAATGCAGAGATACATTCGCTAGATTAAAATTAAATATTTGCTCTATAGTTGGTGGAAATACAAAAAAAAAAGTATGGACTGACTGAAGGTATTACATACAAACGATGCCTTTTGATTTGTTTCATTTTAACTTTTTTTTGGAAGTAAGCGGAATGAATTCGCAAATATTTTTTTTACACTTTTGTAAGCCTTCAAAATCCTTTGACTGAACATCGATACCTGTTTTCGATGAATGTGCAACAATTTATTGGCATCCAATTAGCAAGTAGAAACAATGCACGTCAGAGTATTTATTTCAGTGGTTCGCCTACGCATCAATGAACTACCCATTCAATAAAAAAAAAATATAAGATCCTTAAAATGACACCATTACACAATATGAGAAATTCATTCATCGATAAACAGTTAATTGTGTTAATTTTATCCTTTAAGAAAAATACTTTGTGATAAAAAAAAGGAGAGTTATGCTGAGAGTTATTTAGCCTACACCATAGAGATTCACAAGTTCTTCAACTCAATCCGAAATATAGGTATCACAGAATATGAATGTTTTATATTTAATAAGCTTCAGAAAATTTTTTTCCAGAAATTAATGGGAAAAAACAAAAAAAACGAAGTTTTAAATTGAATATTATGGCCAAACGGTGTAATCCAATATAATCCCGAAAATACATTCTCAAAGTCATGGAAGATGTATCACCACAAATGTTAATTTTTTATTTATTCAAGTCATTGAGATGACTCCATTGAGGAAACGGTTAAGAGAACTGGATCACCTTTTTTAACGTTAAGATTTGTTATACGTTACGAGGGTTGCAACATATATCTCTAGCCTAACCATGAAAAACGTTAATTTATGAGAAAAATCGCTTTATTGTTTTTTCAAAATATTCACCAATATTCACCGCTCGAACCATTTTGTGAAGCAGTTTTTCCACTCCAAAAGAAAAAACACCAAAACATGCGTTTTGAAGGCATCAACAGCTTCTTCGGGAGTTGAAAACCGCTGTCCGCACAGTTTATTTTTGATGTGAGGGCACAAGAGGAAGTTATTCAGTGAAAAGTCAGTGCAGTACGCCGGATGACCCATAATTTCGATGTTTTAAGCGTCCAAAAACACATTTGTTACGGCCGAAGTGTGAGAGCTCGTATTATCTTGATGAATTATGATTCGTCTTCATCGGTTGGTGTTCCTCAGTTCATCGAACACTTCAGGCAAACAACTGGTTGTATACCATTCAGAATAGACCATCCTTCTTTCCACAAGCGGCACGGTCACAAACATGCCCGGATTTCGAGAAGAAAGATGCAATCATTTACTTCGATGTCCTGCGCGAACGAGTAACTTTTGTTGGCTTTTGCTCGTCTTGAAAGACCCAGACTGCTGTTTTGTTTCGGGCTCTTACGCATAGATCCACGTTTCGTCACGATTGAGTAGACGATTTTTGATGCACCTCGCATGAGTTTCTTCAGCATTTGCTTGCACCAATCGACACGAGCCTTCTTTTGAGCGATTGTCAAATTATGCGGTATCCATCGTGAAGAAACCTTTCTGACGACCAAATGTTCATGTAATCCTGCTTTATCAGTTCACACAGAATCGATGTTCACAGTAAGTAAGGCCTAAAAAATGTCAGACTTAACGATGGAGACCGCATTTGGCAAAATTTGTTGTTGCTCAGGGTAGAAATATATGTAGCAACCCTCGTATTCATTGAATTCGAAAATATTCAATTCGGATTCGTGCTCGAAATGAAACCATTCGCCAATTTTGGTTTCTCTTACAAAAAGGAAGTTTAAGATCATGAAGATGTTTTTTGTTTTGGTTTTTCAAGTGCAATTTCTAATTGACTTTGACCATTCATTTGTGGTGAATAAACGTTGCATGTTTGTTGTTCATGCAATTTTAAAAAAAAATCTTTGCTCTAAGTTTATTTTGGATTGCTTAATAAATCTTTAGAAAGACTCTAAGCTTGATCTCGCAATATTTTTGCTTTTTTAAGCCTCTGAAATAAATATATTTTTTTTTTTTGAAAATATCGAAACGAATTCACAAACATGAAATAATTTTGTATTTTGTTTTCATATTGATTTAAATATTTATTTTATAACTGGGTCGTTGTGATTGTTGCAGAGTTCCAAGAGCAGCAGCAACATTTTTCAAAACACTCAAACGCTTAAGGCCCATCTTCTGGCAGTAGACGCGAAGCGCTTGAAATACTTCACAACACTTCAGCTGCACCACAAGCAATAGCAGCAGCGGCGCAATTCAAATTGCAACAATTTTTCAATCAAACTTGAACATTTTTCGTGCAATTATTTCAATTTCGTGGAATTTGCTGCTGCAGCGCATGAATATATGAAAGTGTCACGTACAGAGACATTCGGCACAATCAGTCAACCGTGCAGCAGTCGCGCATTCATGCATTCATCCAACTATTCATCCATCCATCCATCCATCCAACTAGCCGTACAACAAAGGCAGCCAACCAACCATCAAAGCAACCAAACATGCCCTCAGCGCAGTGCATCAGTAGTCAGTGTTGTCCGTCGTCTATCTTTCGCTTTCTAGGGAATAACTATTTCGAATTTAAACAAAAAAAAAAAAAAAAAAACAAAACAAAAAAAATCAACGCGCATTGGTTGTCGCCTGGTAGCCATTGTGACGCCGCTGGGCAAATCTAATGAGCAGCATTTGTATAGGAAGGTGTCAGCGGGGAAGCTGCAGTCAGGCAGCAACAAACAGCAACTGCAATGCCAGTCCGCATGCTTAATTGCAGCAGACAAAGTGACAAAGTGGCCGAAAACGAATGCGAAAAAATTCGCTAGCCAGATACAGATACAAAATGTATCTCTTTATATATGTATTTATATGAGTATGTGAACGCTAGAGTGCCCATATGGTTGCACTGCACGGGTGTGTGTGTGTGTGTGTGTGTGTGTGTGTGTGTGTATGACAAAATAATTTTAAATTGAGCGCTGCCAACGAGTGCAATTAAAAACACACGCCGAAGTGCATTTGCTTTGCTGTTGCTGACTCGAAACACTGCTGCTTCACTGTCCTCCACTCGACACCAGCCTGGAAAATGCTATTGATATATACATATATATGTACAGGGTGTGTATTCGAATAATAGTCGGAATAAGATTTGGATGGTTCCATGGTGATATCTTTTAAGAGCGCAAAAGTCCGGTGTTATATGTTGGTGGGTGATGCATATTGCGTTTATTTTTGCTCGTCGGAAATCTTTCTTATTCCCAAATTTTGTATTTTTAAACACACTCCCGAATAATTGCGAATCATATCCGTTGTGCCATATCTAAGTTTTAATTTAATCGCTTAGCGCTATCCAAGATATTGCACCATTTTTTCGTCCCACGGAAAAAGTTCATTAGACATCTCTGCGAGCCGCACGGAAGCCTGTGGGTGACTGATGCCTTGAACGTTTTGCAGCCTGCCAATTATGCACACCCTGTAGATACAAACATATTCAATGACATATGTTGCCAATAGCTTCCTAATAGTTCCTACATAAAACAGCAGCTCAACCGTGGTCATCGCCGTGGCGACTGACAGTGAAACTTTTATTTGCCCGATCGAGCGTTGCTGCTTACGATACAATTGTTTATGCGCTTCACATGTGCTCGGAGAAGTGGCACTAACCGTTTTGTCGAGCAGTTTGTAACGCAGTAGACAGATCGTATACAAAGTATGGTCAAGATTTTTAATGCAGATTGGCACACTTTGAAAATTATGAGATTGAGACTGAGATTGCATAGCCAATGTGGCACTTTAGTACAAACGGTGAGCTTCAAATTTCGTGTAGTGCAAATTAGTATCTTTCTTATAAAGTGTATAAAAGCTTCGTTTTCACTTCCCTTAAAATTGCATCTAACGCCATTGCTTGCTTTTGTAGTGTTTGTACTTTACTTGTATGCTGGTATTTGATTTTCATTTCAATTCACTTTTCAGATACATTTCTCGAAAATAATAATAATACAAAATTGCAGGCAGAAGTCGTTGTTGTCGATGAGCGTGCGCCAGCTGTCTTTCAAAAGACTTCGTTTGCGTTTCATTGCCTTGCCTTGCCTTGCCTTGCCTTTGATTATGACAAAATTAGACAATTTTAAATTGCATTTAATTAAAAGCACTTTTAATCGTTTCTCTATATACATTTGCTCGGGCTTGTCTATTTGTGTTTTGTTGTTGTTGCTGCTGCTGCTGCTGCAAGTATTAAATAAAAGCGATCACGTCGCAGTATGCAATTCATTTTGGTACGAAATATTTTATTCGCTTTGCTGTTGCTGCAGGCTTGAAGGCGGGACATTTTGAATTTACGATACAAACGTCATTTGGCAGCGATGCATTGCAATCAATACAAATCTTTATATGCTGAAATAATGTCTGAGATGAGACGTTCCAGAAGTAAGATATATTGGGAAAATTTGTTATTCGAATGTAAAGATTGTTGAAAAAAAGAAATAATTAATATCTACCTTCAAAGTAATTCCCCTTCAAAGTAATTCCCCTCAGATATACATAATATATTACTTGTGCTATCGCTTTTTCCAACACTCGCTGCACTTCTAATAACCGCTGTTTGCTATGGCCTTGAGCTCTTCCACTGATCCGGGCTTTATCCTCATTCGTGACAAAGGTTCTTTTCAGTTTTTGAACAAGGAAAAAGTCAACTCGGACCAAATCCGGTGAATATGTCTGAGGCATGATTACGATGTTGTTTTTTGGCCAAAAATCACAAACAAGCAATGATGTGTGACCAGGTGTATTGTAGTGATGCAAAATCCAATATGATGAGTTTCTTTGCGGAGGGTATAAAAATAGAAACTTTATACATAGTCTAAGATGGAGTTACTCCCAAGTCTAAATTACATGTACATAACAAAAATATATGCACGGTCTTCTTCTTGTTTTTTAGGCTTTTTATATGCTTATTATTCAAAAAAAATACGACGCTGTCTGTGCGGCCTTTAATATTTCTATACCTTTTATAAATATTCCATTTCTCATAACTTATTTGGCTCTCTCGATTTTCTTAAGCTCTGATTTATATTCTTTCCACCCAGAAGTACTCAAAAATTAACGAAAAATGTATGTTCTATTTAAATTTCAACGAAAAAAAAAAAAAAATAAAGGCACTTTTCTAGGAATGGCAATTTGTCTCAGAGAGAGAAGAATAGTTCCACAATCACAATGAAGTCAGAATTAAAGCCACAATTGAACAATCACTGTTTATCTTGTTACCTGAGCTGTCAAGGGTCCGACCGCTGTCATGGCTTAAAATGTGATACATAATACTGACCCAGAGACAGGTCAAACAGTTGAAGGCAGATGCACCCACCCTCACCAATCATCTACAACCTAAAATGTACATAGCTAAATAATATTATGCCGTGCGCGCCTTCATAGATAAAAAAAGATAATAAAATAAATAAAAATAAATAACAGATTTGAAGTTTACAATGTTGATTTATAAGAGAATTCAGTTTGGATTGTATCAAAATCCGCTTTAATATTTTTTTCGAAATTGAGAACCGAAGCGGAGAGGATTATTTTGAATGATAAAAGTTCTTATGGAATGCCCCATATATGCAAGCTTTTCAATTTGCAGTTTTTATTTTATTAAGTTTTTTTTTAACCATTTAGTGTCATTAAATCATCAGATGACGTCAGCTGTATATATTTTTAGTTTAACGAGCAATTAAATTCGCTTTGAAAAACTCTTGTTCGATTAATCCAATTTTTTTCCTGACGCCTTTTTGTGCACCTTTTGAAAATGTTGCAAATATGCATAATATGTCAATTCTTTGTGCAGTTTATAGTAACTATACAGAAACGTTCTTAACCGTTTAAGTACTAATATACATTTCTTAATTGGTAACCCTTCATTATTAATTTTTGAACCACAAAATTAATCGAGATGTTAAACTACTGGATGCAGTAATGAATCCAGAAAAATTGTCCAAATTAAACAAACTTAATTTTGTTTTATTTTTTTTTTTTTTTTGTATTTATTTGGCATTTTTAGAGCTGGAGCTATGATGTAGTTTTATATTAGATCAAAATATAATAACAAAAGTAATATTAATTATTATATTAAGCAGAGTTCCAGTAATAAAGAAACACAAACCTCAAAATAGATTCAGTTGCAGTTTTTCTCTAAATTGGTTTTATGTGATACATTTTTTGGTTAAGTTTTTCTCAATCAAACTGTAGATCATGAAACTTTGAGGGAGGGTATTATATGTTCGTCTAAAGCGATTAGCATAATTAAATATTCCTTTTTTTTTTTTTTTTTGCTTTTGAAATGCAACGACAGTTATATAATATTGCAGCATTTTATAGGTTTTTTTTTGCTTGAATTGTTTCATTTAAATGAGTTTATAGCATTTTTATGCCTATTTGAATGATTTCGATGACAGAAAATTTATTCGCAATAAAATGATAAAAAAAAATTTAAAGCTGAATAAAAATAATTAAATTAAAACCTTTTTAAACATTTTAATTTTGAACGTACTACGCTTCGATGTCGACGATGTCAACGATGCACGAAACCGCAACTTGTTTGTAATTAGTGTAGGTTTTTACTTGACTCAGTTTATTTTGCCCTTTTAGCATTATTTCAATTTTTTTTTTTTTAATTTTTTTTTTTGGTTTTTTGTGTGCAACAATATCAAAATATGCAACCAAGCAGAAATCTAAAATAAATGCGAAAAAAGATGAAAATTAAAACAGCGTAGAAATAAACACATAGGGAAAATGTTAAAAAATGGTTAAAGGGTGAACGAATTTTAGATGGCGAGGGGAATAGTGGGTTGTAAGGATAACCATGCTGCATATGCATATGAAACCGCAATAAAATTGAACATACATCATACGTACCGTTGTACCACAGAAACAAACACACAAAGATACACACACACACACACACACTCAGAAACATTTTAAGCCAACAACGGCAGCAGCTTCACAGTACTAGTTTGCTTGTTTCTGCTTTGTTGCGTTTCGTGGTCACTCACACATACGTCGGGGCTAACGACAATTGTATTGAAACAGGATTTGGTTGATCTAGTCCTGTTCGTTTGATTGTCTGCTAAAAGCTGGCACATGGATCTATTTTAATGTCACAGTTTTGCATTGAGATGAAAAATGATATTGGTGACTCAACCTACATATAATGAGTGCTCCAGCCTATGAATTCAACCAATTTTAAAACTGAAAAAAAATACCTAATTCTAAAAATTGTACAAACTTCTGTTAGCTCCCCATGTACACAAATACACACAAGTTCATATGGCGTAAAGTAATACTCATATAGCGTACACAGTCAGTCAGCAGTGCTCAGTTACTTATGTCGTTGCTGCTATATGTTTTTTTTTTTTGTATTATTTTTTTTTTTTTTTTTTGTGTAACCACACTTTTTTTCCTTCTCTCTGGGTTTATTATGGTTTTCTGGTTTTATGACCAAGACCAAGCAAAGACCAAGTTTAACTTTTAACGTTGGCAAAGCAAAGGCGCACTAATTACTGCGTCTCCATTTTCCAGCTGCCGCATGCCGGAGCAGAAAACTATGGAGTAGTAGTAGTACATTAGAAACCGAGTTGAGCCAGTGACTGGCTAAGTGACCAACTGAATGACTGACTGACTGACTGACTGAGTGGCTGACTGACTGACTGACTGAGTAAGTGAGTGACGCATGATGTTGCTGCTAATTATGCCTATTTTGATGCTGTGCACTCATGCGTTTCAATTTGGATACCAGTTTGATGTTTGAGTTTGGAGTTCAGCTTCGGCTTTGCATTTTGAGTTGGTTGAGGAACACTCACTGATTCGGTTTTGTTTCATTTCATGCATAACCTCAAATCAGCTCAACATACGCTTCAGCAAATTGATGCATAGTGGTCCAAAATTGTATGTACTACTTACTGGATGAGTTATTAATTTGTCACTAGTTATGCAGGTACATACATATCTCTGCAAGCATTCGGTTGTCAGTCACTTAGCAGCTGCCATCAATGGGCAAGCAGCCTGCGGTCGGTTTGTGCATCGTCTAAGGCAATATTCCGACTTGCGCCACAAATTTGTCGCATGCAACGAAAAAGGCAACAGCGGCTGTGCATGACTTTGACGTTGAGTTGAAGTTGAGTTAAGTAATAGACGCCGTTGCTAGCGCTTGTTGCACAAATTAACCAAAAATGGCGACTCAACGCCGGCGCCGCTGCAACAAATTGTTGCCCGTATTCGCTTTGGTATGTCGTTGATGATTTTTTTGACTAAATGCTGTGCTTACACTTGGAGAATAAACGTTTTAAACTACGATCGTTTAAATGTAGCGGAATATAAAGAAGAACGGAATAGGTAAAGCCGTAGCACTAAGATAAATTTGCCCCACCTTTCTAGATTTTTGTAAGACAAATATTTTTTCGTGGTAAAGTTTAGCGTCAAATACCAAATTTGTTGTATCTTATTAATCTAAATTAAATATTTCACACGGTTTCAGATAGATATATATTTCTTTTGCAAATGTAAGTTTCAATTGGCCCTGTAACAGATCAGGATATAAATCCTTTCCTAACAAACCTATTAAATGTTTCCCCAGCTTATGCACGAAGCAGTGCAAAACAAAAAGGTAGGAAATTAATAATAAAACTGATACTGATGAAATGAATTTTGCTCCTCCCACTTCTTACTGTATGAATTGGACTTGCCCTTCGCCCCTAGCGAGATAGCAGAAATAATTGGTCAATAGAGCACCAGGTCATGATGCCATATGCAACGCCATATTTAAGGCACTGCCTAGTCGTGCGATCCACTACATAATGTTGATATTCACTGCCATCGTGAAGTTGCAATGCTTTCCTGTTCAGTGGAAGCTGAAGCCGGAAAGGGAACCTGCGTCCTACCAGCCGATCAGTCTCCTCCCATTATTCTCGAAGATGTTTGAGAGACTAATTGCAGCCAGGATTGTTTGGATTGTGTTTGGTTTCCGAGCTGGCCACTGCACTGTCGAACAGCTACATCGGGTCTGTCGTTACTGTCTGTCTGTACTGTCTGTGCACCCACGACATGCCTCAGACAGACGCTAGCCCGTCCGAGACCACAATGCTGGCCATATTCGTAGATGATGTCTGCATCACATACAGGTCATCGAATATGCCTCAACATTCGCGCAATGGGCGAGACACTGGAACATCGGCATAAATAGCGGCAAGTCAGGCAATGTTTTCTTCACCCTACGACGCAGAACGATGCCTTCTGTGCTTATCGAGGGACTAACTTCGCCAAATACCTATGGGTCACACTGGATTGCAGGCTAACCTTCGCTAAGCAAGTGACTACGATAAGGATACGCATACGAGCTGCGGGGCCAAGCATTATTGGCTACTCAGCCTGCGCAGCAAACTGTCACTTGCAAATAAAATAGCATTAATTTGGAGGTATGGGTGCCAAACCTTAAGGCTAACATGCAACACCCACATCAGTCTCGTACAGGTGGCGCAAAACCCGACCATAAGACTTATCACTGGATGTGAATGGTGCATCCGCAACAGTATTGGCAATGGTTTTCGAACAAATAACCCACCACTCTAGCAGGTGCAACAATAGACTGGAGCGGCACAGAAACAGTCTAGCAGTTGGTCTGGTTATAGTGGTTAGACGGCGCGCCCAACTGGGCTGAAAGAACGGTTCAAACAATGTTATAAAGGGTTTATCAGTATATCCCGTATATCTTAAAAAAATAAAAATATAAAAAACTATATGAAATATTTTTTTACGTATGAAAAGAAAAGGGAAGACGGATGCATCATAGGTCGTTCAAATTCAAATGCTTATAAAATCATCATTTCTTATCCGATTTTATTTTTTGAAGTTTTGGCATTTTGGCTAAGAGAGACGTTATCTCTATACTGGCGAGTTACCTTGAGGGGGAATTTATGGTGAAGGGGGGAGGGTGAAAATTGTAAAATAAACTCGTAAAATTCCGACGAAATCCTAGTCGAATGCAAAAAACCAAAAGGCTCTTGTACCTTCGGTACAGGGCCTTAAAACGAACATTCCATATCAATCCCCGTATCTATCTAAGGCCAAAGATTCTGAAAGCTCTTAATCGATTTATTTTTTTTTTTTAATTTTTTTAATTGCTGAATTATACTAATGACTACGGAACCAAAATTAGCATGATCCGTTTAAGAGATTGAAGATGCATATCACAGACAGATGTAAAAGAGGATGCTCTTACGTTACATATTTTCATATTCCGGAAGACATACTCGCATTCAGAGATCTACCAAATAGTAGGAGTTAACTCTTATGTTTGCTTTAGAGGCTTTGTAACTTTCTTTCATGGTAGAAGAAGGGATTTTTGTACTCGGAAGTGCCTTTCTTTGCGCAATGATTATTTTATTTTCTAAAAGAATATCTTTCAAAATCTTTGGTACAGATATATTGGCTCAGTTTGGAATCAATTTGGAAAAAATAAGCGGAGCAAAACTGAAATATATTGGTTTGATGGTCATTTTTTGTTTTAAAAAATTGCGAGTTACCATGAAGTCTAAGTTAAGGAACTACTTGATTCTCTAATATATTTCCAATATAATATTTTTCTGAGTGTAAAAGTGCGCCGTATTAGACATCTGTTCGTTTTTTTCTCAGCGTTAGAAAAATTATGCACAAGGTCGTTTGCCGTTTGTGCATCGTTCGTGTTGTTCATCATGCCTTCAAGTCTTTGATTCGAGTTATTTCGATGCGATTCGTTTCAGTTTGGTATGGTTTGGTTTGGTTTCGCACAACGCGGCGTATAATGAATTTTTAATTATGCTGTTGCAAATATTTTGTACATATTATTATGTCTGTGTTTTTTTGTTGTTTTTTAGGCTGTTGACAAATGTAATTTATGTCAGCAATGTGCGTGTACAGACTCGTCATATGTGTCTGTTTTCCTCTTTGATGTTGCCTTTTGAATTTACTTTTGTCATGACAGGTTAATGACAAATGAATGTGCATTAAAAATGAGAGGCAGTCACAGCGAAAGAACAGCGAATTAAGCCGCAAAAAAAATAAGAATTAAATATAAAAAAAATGCAATGTGCTGCTATTCAGGTAAAGGTCGTTTGTGCGTTAAATGAACAACTCATGCCTTTCGCATGTTTTATGTGTGAAAAACAGGTGTTTGTCTGTCCGTCTGTCTGTCCGTCTGTCCAGTGTAGCTGATGTTCATCTAACTATGTGTGCTGACTATAATTAAAACACATTTAAATGCGCAACTAAAAGATGCCAACAGCAATTAACGCTGATGCTTTTGCTCGCGCCTTGCTTGATCACCGAATTTGAATGATACTGCAAAATGCGCATGTGGCATGCAACGTTGGCATTATAATCAACAACAGCAACAACAAAAACAACTAAAATAATCAAGATATGATTCTGTAGATCTCGACAGCAATACAATTTTGATTGTTGGCACAATAACGAACGACGTACGTACGTACGAACGAATTGAAAGACATTTTGCTGCAGTGTTGAGTGCTACATGAAAATGAAATCTCATGTTGCATGCAAGACTAGTCTGATGCAGCTCAGTTCAGTTCAGCTCAGCGATTCGACTCAATTTTCCAACTGTCTGTGATTTTTAATTTTTAATTTCTTGGCATTTTTTCAGCCGCATACGAAAAAAGAGAAAAACTGTGCACTTCATGCCACCAAACGTCACCTCATTCAAGCGTTCATGCATTCATTCGTTCGTTCGCTCGTTCATTCATTTGCGGCAAGCTCTGTTTTGCATTGTTCTACATAAGATTGTTGCCGCTTCGGCTACCGTTTTCTTGCGGCAGCTGCCATTCGAAAAAATACAAAAAATATAAAAAAGAAAATGCATAGAAATGAGTTTCCAAACATTAATGCAAACAATAGCTCAGCGCGCTAACAATAATTGAAATCTAAGCATTTTAATTTGGTTTTTTTAGCATTTTTTTTTTATTTTGCCAAACAAAAGAGCTGCCGAAAAATAACGAAAGCATAAAATTTTATTTTGGTAAAATAGATTCTTTTATACCCTTTTAAAAGATTTGTTTTAATAACCCAATACGCATATAATAAGTATTTCAGGGGACCAGAAACTTTTTACTCCATGTTTGAAACAGAAAGATATGAGTTTCTTACAAAAACACAGAAAAGAAACAGACTTCGAAGAGTGGTACCTCTTCTAGTGGTCCACTGTGGACCTATATGTAATATTTTATTTGTCTGGCTTGAACAATTAAAACTTAGAGACGGGTTTTTGTAGGGGTGTTGCCCTTTTCAGTAGTGTACGCGATAAGTGAATTGAAAACTACGAAATATACAATAAATATTATTTTTTTTTATATTCCTTCCATATATTGCTTTCTATAATCAGCAGATATGAATTGAGTTAACTAGGACTACTAAGATTTGATGTAGGCCTTTCGTAAGTATGTAAATGGACATAGGAGAATTATGATACACTGGAAAACTGAGCTGTGCCCCATGTAAGAGAAAAACCAACTCAATGACAAAAAGGTTACTAACTGAAATAAGAGAATCTAGAGCAGGGAAATCATATATTATCCACAGAAGCGCCCAATTTGAAGAACATTCTTATACGATTTCATGTTTAATGCTATGAAGTTAGCCATTGAAGCGATAGTGTCGGCTTAGTAACTGTGTAAGGTTAAATATTTTCTCTTTAGCCACTTATCCGGATAAGTGGATATTCATATAAGTTCTGAGTCTATATGTCTACCGGCTTTTCGAAGACTCGTACCAACGTGTCTGCCATTCAGAAGAAGTGCGAAATCTTAAAGTGACCGTGGTATCGCCATTAGTAAGTACCGCTTCATACAAAACTATTTAAAGCAATTTTTCTTGACAGATTAGATCGATGCGAGTGATCCTCAACTCCGCAGATTTTCTGCTATCAACTAGCGTAACGCCACGATAAGAGAAACATCACCAAAGCATGCGAGTGCTTTTCTTTCTGTCGCAACGATAACCTTTCAATCAACTTTAAACAAGTATTCATAAACCCTTCATAAACTCTATGTCAACACATGTGTAGGGTATAAAAACGTGTAAAAAATTCTAGTATTAATATATCAGCAACAACGACACGAGCAACAGTAACAACAAATACTTGCATTGATGGCAGCAGAGTGTGTGGCATGTTCCTATTGCCGTTTGCCGCTGTTGCTATGTCACGTGATATTATGCGCTTACTTGTACAATGCAACGCCACTGCCCTTTGCCTCAGTTGTTGCCTCGGGATTTTTTGGGTTTTTATAGCATTTTTTTTTTTGTTTGCAACATGTTGCCTGTCTTGCTCAATATTTGACTGCTGCCTGTTCTCTGCTTGGCTGACTGGCGCTGCATGCTGACACGCTCCGGCCAAGAATAACACACCGACTCGATTCGCTGGCAGCCACTGTTGCTGCCTGCCTTCATTGTGTTGCATTCCTGCCACAGTTGTTCGGTGTACTGGATGGACTGTGCTGCTCTGTTCTGTTCTGTTCAGCTGAACTCAGTTGAGTCGAGTTGAGTGTTTGCATGTTTGCGCTGTAAACAGTGTTAAACGTGTACAAATTTATCTCGATAAAAAGTTGCTGAAAAAAAATAAAATGTATAATGATGAGAAAACAAGTAGAAAATGAGATGCAGCCTTTGCAGGGAAAATCACTTAAAATTTTGACAAAATGTAATCAATATAAAAGCAGAATTTTTCGTAAGATATATATTGTTGCATATAATCTATAAAAATATAAATTTGAAAACTTCTCTTAATTATTTGTATGTTTGTGCGCGTATCACGTCTAAACCGCTAAACAAATTTGTATGAATTTTGGTATAGAAATAAATGAGATGTTGGAAAAGAACATAGGTTTCATTTTGTTAAAATCAGAGAGGGCGATGGCTCACCCCATACAATATACTTGTAAACAATAAAAAAAAATGTTTAACAGCTTGCATCAATTTGAAGTGCAGGGATGAAATTTATTATACATGGAGTAACTATACCGATGAAGATTTTTAAAACTTGGAGTGGGATATACATTGCACCACCTACCGTCCCCCCCATATAAGCAATAAAAACCTAATATCTCTTCATCTATTTGAGGAACAGTTACATGTTAACGTTGCAGTGTTGCCAACTCATAGTTTGGAAACTTTAAAGAAAGCACTATGTATTATCATAATGTCATAACCCTCGTCCATATAGCGTTCTTTATAATTTGGTCTTTAAATGTATTTTAAAAAGAATGTATGCTGATCCCATTAGCCCATAAACCACTCCGAGCAGTGACTTTCTGTGTATCAAAAGGTGCCTGAATATCTTCTTCAAATAATGGTCGGAGACGCCCCAAAGTTACACCCATTGTGGTCTGGAGTGATATAGGAGTCGGTATAGCCATGTCCGTCTGTCCGTCCGTATGAACGAAAGAATCTCGGAAACGGTAATAGATAGAGACTTCGTGCTTTTTGCATTCGACCAGGATTTCGCCGGAATTTTACGAGTTTATTTTAAAATTTTGCCTCTTCTACCTTTCCCATAAAATCCAAATTAAGTGTAAAAATTAAGTATGCCAGTATAGAGATAACGTCTCTCCATGCCAAAATCCCAAAACTTCGTCAAAATCGCATAATAAATGACGATTATAAAGCTTATAAAGCAATTGATTTTGAACGACCTAAAATACTTCCGGCCTCCCTTTTATTTTCATACATATAAGTCAATTATTTGTGGAGTGAGAAGTGAGAGCTGCAAAATACTTTTCATCATTTCTTATTTTTTCTTAATAATTTCCTACCTTTTTGTTTAGCACTGCTTCGTGCATAAGCTAGGGAAACATTTGTATATGTTAGGCGAGCTGTACTGCTACAGGGACTCTTACAGTCGGTTGCGCCTGACTATAATTTTCTTACTTGTTCATATTGATATGCATTCTAAATGTTTCTTAACTTTTTTTTTTGTATGAATAATATTTGGCTTTTGTTGATTATTTTGAAGGAAATAATTTTTTAGGGGAAACCGTACTCATACGATACTAAAAATCAAGTCTTATTCGGTCGTAACCTTGAGTCCATGTAATTTCAAATAACATTATTGCTTTGCCTTTAAACAGATCTTAGATGAGTGTAGTTATTTAGTTCGTATAGACATTCGAACCGACGGACATTGTTTTATCTACTTTTATATGGCACGCTTAATTTTCGATATTATACGTACACGACTTTGCACCTTTAAACTAGATTATAAAACTTTTAGTAGTAGTTCCTTTATATATTATAGAAAAAAACTACTGAATTGAGCTATGCCACAGTCTAATTATACATTTAAGGTGTGAGAGCTCTTGTTGGCTTAAACATAAATTCCTTAAATTGGGAAAGCGTGCTTTCTGGTACATTATCTTCTTTACTCTATCAATGCTATGCAATCCCTTCTCTTTATAACTTTTGCTCTTTGTATATTGTTTACTTCTTACTCGTCTCTTTTCCATTTACATTCCTGTGCAAATTCTCGCTCTTTTGCTCTAAGAACTGTTGTAAACTTTTGCACAGCAACACGTAATAAACACGCAAATCATACAAACCAAGAAAATGTGCTGTTTAGTCGTGGTTACTGACTGTACGATACCCTGCACATGCTTCTATTTTGTAGTAGGTATTTTATTTAATAAAAAAAAAAAAACGAGTGAGTGTTGAAAAATGTTTTATCAATAGAAAGACAATTTGAAATAGAGAGTGAAAAGAAAGAGGAGGAAAACGATTTTGCTTTTACCTGTTATCAGCTTGTTTTTATTGCTTGCTGCTATGTCAGATAGTTTCTATTTTTCTCCTAACCAGACATCATATTTATACCATATCAGCTTCTCTAATATGGTTATGTCTCCTGCGGAAAATGTATCTTGAGGAAAACGTGGAATTGGAGAGCCAATTCAGCATAGCTTTTTAAATACATTAACTAATGTCTTCATAAAAATTTGATCCTTTTAGTTTTTAAAGCGGACTAATACGTTCAAAGGATATAGAGTGTATAACATAAATATTGTGGCTTCTTCGTTGCCACCTTCACCATGACCCAAACAAAAACCGAAAATAGACCATTTTACAATTATACAAGACATATCTGCAGGGTATACTATAAATAGAAATGAAATACAAAAGTAAAAGAAAAATGGAATGGAAACAGAAGTAAAACTAAATGCAAGAAACTTTTGCGAAAACTTTCAGTGTAGCTCTGTGCATGTATGTGTAATGTCGAAGGCGATGCGCGGTTGTTGCTTGAATGGAAGTTGCTCGGTTGGATGGCTTGGCTTAGCTTGTTAGTTGGTTCGATGCTTCTTCGTTGCTTGGTATGTACTAATGCCGGTCGGTCGGTCGGTCTATCTATTTGTTAGTCATTCCGTCAGGCCGTCAGTCAGTCAGTCTATCTGCCGGTATGCCTGATGTTTGGTTTTACTGCCGTATTTGTTCGACTCAACTTGCCTAAGCTCATTTCTACTCAACTCGAATTGCTTTGAATAACCGAAAAAGCCGAAAGACGTGAAAGAAGTTACTTCCTGCTTAGCATATATAAAATCCAAAGAAATGTCTTGTATGCACGCACAATTGTGGCATGCACTACTACAACTACAACATCTGCAGCAGCAATTGCTACTAAAAACAACACGCAACTCTCTCTCATACAGATACACATTCCAACATACAAACAACCAACAAAAGAAACTTAAGTTAGTCGAGGTACTTCCCCTTTTTGAACTTTTTACCTTATTCTTTTGGATTTAATTTTTGTTTTTCTTTTTTTCAGTTCGCTTTTGTATTGAAGCGAGTAGCGCAAAAACTAAACCAACTTCTGTGCAGCATTTCTTTTGAGTTTTATTTCAGAATTTTATTACTCATATCGCTTTTGTTGTTGTCATTGGCGTTTGTGAGGTTAATAAACATTAACAATGGCGCGCAAATTCACAAACTTTAATCTGAAGTTTGATTTTGAAAACATTTTTCTACTTTTCTTTTAATAAGCTTAACACGCTAACGAACGAACATAGCGAAACATTAGTCCGTATTGATGTTGAGGGTATTTTTATTTGTATTGGTAGAATACATCCGTAGCCTATCCACTTAAGATTTAGTATACGCTTCAAAAAATCAGCAGTTAATGTTCGGAATAATACGCTTCATCGATAACTGAGTATACAAACTGTGAAAGATTTATTTGAACTATACTGATTGGATCGTTGGACTTTCAAATGATAAAACATAAATTACACGTTTGAGTGATGAATTCTCACAAGACATTATGCGTAATTCTCTAGGTACACCCTTGAATTAGTTCGCAGAATTAAATGATTCAAGTTTTCAATGCATGAATCTAGATGCCAGTGGGCTGTCCCATGGAGAAATATACTTACAAAAAATTTCATAAGGCTTTATTATAAAGTTAGAATAACTAAACAAGAAGGTAGTCCACTCATCAAAACAATAAGAATATCCAAGCCTAGCTGTAATAGAATATTTTGTGAAGGCATACATCAACTACATTGGCTGCTCGAGTATACCGGGCAATGGTCATGTCGCAAACAGATGTAAGATGTAAGGCATTTAAGCGGAACTTTAAAATCAAATTATTGCATCACTCTCGAATGCGTCGAGTTCACGCGTTCGAATGCAGATTATCTCCTTCTGCAATACATACCGATCCACTTGCTCATCGACATTTAGTCGCTTCAGAATAAAATCACTTTCATTGCTTTTTATAAAAAAAGATAATCGGGTGAATTCAAGCTAGGAGTAGAATTCCTAGAAATCGGCTAAATTTTTAGACAGACGGACAAGGCTTAGCCGGGTAAGCTGTTCTATAATTTTAATAAGTTCTTTGTGGGGTTTTCGTATGTCACAATCTTTCCGCTCACAATTAAAATTCAATAAACATGTTCCGTGTTTAATTTATTTATTTTTTCAATTTGTAAAAATTTCCTTTTTTTTTTAGTAATTTACATTCTCAAAAATATGCACTTCTCTGCAACTGTCGTTCTTCAAATTGTTGCTGCTGTTTCGTAATAGTTCGATTGAAAATCTCCGAAAATTGATAGTATAAAATATTTTCCTGAATGTAACTTCCATATTGCCGGCATGCTTCCACTACAAATTGATTAAATTCTTTCGGTTGATCGAATTGCAAATGATGACCAGCATGCGCGACAATCTTGACTTCAACACAACTGTTTGCACGCAGTGTCTTGACTTTGTAACCCAGTTTTGGATCTACCCATGACTTGGCACCAAATATAAAAGTAATACCAATACTAGGCATTAATTCGCTTATGCGACGCAGCATTGGATGCTTGGCAAATGCGAAATACTGTGAGATTGTATGAAAAGCAGCTTCACCACTTGGTGTCGCCGCATTACACTGATGCAAATAGTTTGTCATCATGTCCAGATTATTGCCCAGCAATGGTATAAAAGCCTCGATAACATCAGCACTGGTGACACGCAACAAGTAGGCGCCAAATGGTCCAGCAGCGCGCATTAACCAGTACGGATTGAGCCAGAGTGACATACGACCTATAATGCGCACCCAAAACGGCACAAAACGTGGTGGTTTTTCGGGACGTTCAATGAAACCCCACGGATCAGCCAATATGAGATGCTTAACACGCTCGGGATAGCTCAACGCATAACTTGTTGCTATAAATGCGCCCATGGAGTGTCCTAGTAATATAAATTTATGTAAATTCATTTCACGGCGCCATTCCTCTAACGATTCGATAAGCTGTTGCTCACACAGCAGTGGATCATAGGAAAACTGTGGACGTGAACTGCGTCCAAAGCCGAGCAAATCAATGGCATGTACCGGACGTTCACTTGCAAAAGCATCAAAATTGAGTATCCACAGTGCAATGCCAGCGCCGAGCCCGTGAAGTACGACAAGCGGCAAATTCTTAGACTCTGTGTTGAAGCTTACTGTCCATATTTGGTCCGAAGTGCCTACAACGCCGCCAATGTCTATGAAGTAGCCACGATATGAAGTCTCCAAATAGGATAATAGAAACTTCTCAGCGGCACGCAATTTGTCGGGTGAACTGAGCGTCCAATTGATGACTTTTTTCAACAAGCCGAATCTTGAGTTACTCTTACTGGCAACAATGTTGTTGTTGTTGTTTTTGTTGTTAAGATCATTTTTATCTGAATTATGAGTTTCAAAGTTGGCGTGTTTTTTAATAGCTTCACTTATTACGGCGGCGGCTAGTTCCATAATGGTTTTTATTTTTACTTTTTTTTAGTTCAAAAGACTTCGTTCCAAATTTTGTGCCATTAAATTTTGTAAAACTTTTAATTTTGTTTGACGAAATAAATTTGAAATATGTCAAGCGCTTGCCGGCGCACACTTGATACATAAAATCAAAAGAAATCTCATGCCCAGCTCAAATAAATGAGTCATTCACATTCGAGTTGCTACTGGGTTTCCCATGCAACCATTTGGTTCTGCATTTCCAAAGATATGCGATATAAATATAGCAACGCCAGCCATAAACGTGCCATTCATTCATTCTACACTTTATACGTTTTATTTTGTCGATGCCACTGTTTCATTTTGTAAGATTTTTCTAGCGTTACGCATTTGAGCGATAAATGCTCGCTCGTTACGTGACCAGTTTACGAAATCAACGCTCGACTCGACTATGACAAAGCGGCAACTTCCAACTGCCGGCAACAGCAACAACGTGCAACATTCGAACACACACATAAAGTGAGCAACATTGCCAGCAACGACAGACGACAACGACCAAAATGCCACCAGCAGCGAAATGCTCAACGCTCTTTATCAAAGTCATGAAATTATTAAATTAAGCGCTAATTTGTGGCAATCAAGTTGCGCGAAATGTTATTATTTTTTATTTTATTTTTATTTTTTTTTCAAAGAAGATTTGTGTATTTGTGCACAGAAGTGAATACATTTAATGCGTACAGAGTTTTAGTCAATTATATTTTATTCAAGAGAAAATTTAATTTTTTAAAACATTTACACAAAAAACTGCGAGTTTATTAAAAATTAATTAAATAAAATTTACAGAATGTAGCCAAAAAGTGAAATTAATTTGTTTCATTATTAAAAGGTATTTTCATAAAATATTTTTTGCATAAAAAATTTATGCATTCTGAAATGAACAATAATTATACGCTATTCTGGAGAGTCAAGGTTATACCAAGTTTGTGTAAATATATGTGGGCGGAATTATGCATGCAGATCGTAAATAATCACTTGACTGCCTGCCCGCCTTTCGCAAGTGCGAAAAATAAGAACTTGTAGGAAAAAAAAACATAAAACTTCGACTTTTAGATTTGCCTCCTTTTTACATAGGTAAAGTTGAGAAATAATTTAAAAGTCAAACTTGAAACCCTCAAATTCCATTTAAATTCAAGTTTAAACATATAATATTTCACATTTATAATAGTATGAATAGGAATGAAAATCTTTATATGAGGTGTATAAGGTGTATCGCTCTTCAATACTTACGAAATATTGCAGATGTGCAGATAGCTCCACTAAATAGGGGCTACTCGTCCCTTTTTTAAAGGATTATTTTTGATATAAGGTTTGCTAAAAATGCAGAAATTAGTGTGGATTATATTTTTAGTTGTGGCGTAAGATAATGTCATTGCTAAAAAAAAGAGCAACAGATATAGAATGGTATATATCCCATACACATCGAATTCAACTTTCTGCAATATAAGATCTGAAGTTTTGGAAAAAAATGCCGGTTATGTATTGAAAATATTTTTGTTGGCTGATTTCTCCCCTCTCTTCGCGCTGAAATTTTACATCATGAATTTGTTTCTACGAGGGTTGCTATATATATTTCTAGCCTAACCATGAAAAAACGGTAATTTTAGAGAAAAAATCGCTTTATTGTTTTTCAAAGTTTTTACCATAAAGATCCATACACTTTTGCATTCGCCCGAACCATTTTGTGGTGCAGTTTTGTCACTCCAAAAGAAGTACCTCCAAAATATGCGTTTTGAAGGCATCAACAGAGCTTCTTCTGGAGTTGAAAACCGCTGTCCGCACAGTTTATTTTTGATGTGAGGGCACAAGAGGAAGTTATTTGGTGCCAAGTCAGGGCTGTACGCCGGATGACCCATCAATTCGATGTTCTGAGCGTCCAAAAACTCATCCGTAGTGTGAGAGCTCGCATTATCTATCGTGACGAAGTATGATTCGTCTTCGACGGTTGGTTTTCCTCAGTTCATCGAACACTTCAGGCAAACAAATGGTTGTATACCATTCAAAATTGACCGTCCTTCTTTCCACAAGCGGCACGGTTACAACATGTCCGGATTTCGAGAAGATAGATGCGATCATTTGCTTCGATGTGCTGCGCAAGCAAGTATCTTTGGTTGGATTTTTTTCTTTGCTCGTCTTGAAAGACCCAGACGGTCGACTGTTGTTTTGTTTCGAGCTCATACGCATATATCCACGTTGCATCATCTGTCACGATTGAGTAGACGGCTTTTGATGATTGTCGCATGAATTTCTTCAGCATTTGCGTGAACCAATACGATACGAGTCTTCTTTTGAGTGATTGCCAAATTAAGCGGTATCCAACGTAAACAAACCTTTCTGACGACCAAATCTTCATGGAATATTGTATGTATGCTAGTCATACTATTGACCAGGGATTCCTCAATCTCACGGTATGTCACTTGACGATCCTTCTTTATCAGTTCACACACAGCACAACATGAAAAGTTTTGAATTTCATGCAAGTTAATAGAGTACATAAAAACTCTTTTTAACCGAAACAAATTTATTGGGAATTCTCTGTAAAAAATATGCGATTCTGTTAATTTTCTTTTGTTGTGCTCGTACATCGAGCAGGGTGAGCACACAAAAAATAGTTGGAGCCAAGCATGTCCAATAAATATAGCACATACGCCGCGTGTGTCGCTTTGCGTGCCAAGTTGCAGCAGCAAATTTCGGTGGCTATTATGTCAAGCGCACAGCATGCGCTTGCAGCACTGTGACTGTAACAATGGCGGTCTGCGCACAAAGGGGGCGTGGTCGACGCCCAAACTTCAGCGCAGTAGTCGCGTATTTATTGAATTAAATGCTGAATGTCGCGACTTTGGTCTTTGGTGGCATACGAGTAAACGCGACAGGCGCACTAAAGGATGAACATATTGTTGGCAACTTTGCGGAGCAATGCAGTCGTCTCGCGTTGCCAACTGTCAGAAATCATAAATTGCATATGTCGCCTGGAATGTATCTATATACTTGTGAGCAAATATTTGGTAATCTCTCTGGCACTCGGTTTATTTTTTTCTTACTCTTAGTCGATTGCTATGATGGCGTTTCAAGGCGACGATCTACAAGAAATTCAATTGAAAATTGAGCGCAGTTGTTTATACTAAATGTGTGTGTGTGTGTGTGTGTGTGGAAACAAAAACCATAAAATAAAATACAAATAAATAGTAAACGAGTGTGGTAGCAGCAGAGTATAAAGGAAATTTTTAGCAATTGGGGAATAAAATAAATTTAAACGAAATCACATTGTATGAAAGGTTTCAAATTGTGGAAACGACAGCGCGACGATGGCTTCAAGTAGTACGATAAAGTAACAACAACAGCAATAGTAGCGCAGTAAAAAACCAATCGAAAGCAAAATACCAGGATCACAAATCACAGAATTGCTTTTCCTACGCTTACCGCGTATGCGCCGCCCCGCCTTTCGAATAAACGCAGTGAAAGCAGTGAGCTCAACTAACACTTGTGACGACACCAAACACTTCACATGTCAGCTACGGCTTCGGTTTTTTCCTTTTTTTTTTTTTTTTTTTTTACTCTTATTCTTGATGTGTATGTGCAAGATTTAGATTGAAGTACGACGCAGCGCAACACAAAAGACAATCAACAATGCACAAGATGTGTGGGCAAGAGGCAACAAGGACGAATAGTTGAATAGGATATGCAGTACAGGATAAGCTGAGTCTACTGCGGCTGAAGTTGAGGCAAGTGTGTGTGTGTGCAAGAAGCCAATGCGAACTTGACACAATGAGTGTTGCTGTCTACACTTCACTACTCTTGCTGCCTTCGCTACGCAACGTCGAATGCTTAACAATTGTAGCAGGACATAAAAAATATGCTCAAACATTCTCACATATCTCGAGAAGAAACATATATATTTCTGTACGTGTGTATAGCATTGAACGCATGCTGCTAAAGCTTTCGCTTTGCAATCGTTGATTTATTCGTCAATACGAGGTTGGTCTGAATAAACATGAGCTTAAGTATTACTTACTGATATAAATGACAACATTTGCAAAGATTGTTGCATTTGAAACACATATCTTCATAGCTATTTAATCTTTAAAAATCTTAAAAAAAAAAACCTAGTCATCATTCTGAAAAAATATTTTTTATGAAAGATATTCGGATGAACAGACGGACTAATATGGCTTCATCAACTCGTCACAACTCGTATTTGTCAAAATTCGATGTTTCAAGATAGTTTCAAGACTGAGAATTTTGTAATAGATGATCCAACACTATTAAAATACCTCGTTAAGTATCACCATACAATAAAATCCGAGCAAATTTTATACAGTACAACTTGAGCAAAAAAAAAAAAAAACGCTTAAAATTTATGGAAATATAATCTTCGCATTCATTTTTAAACTGCGGCAAATATACTCAAGCTTAGATTAATCAGGACGTTCAACGAAGGTAAAGTACACTCAGAGGTCAGTCTGATAATTGTACGAGACGTACGACATTCTCCAGACCTTTCAGATGAAAAAAACGATTTCCGGAAAATATTATGCGTTTCCTGAAATTTATATTCCCTCTTCATTACGGTACAGTCAGTGGCCTATTTGCAGTCTACATTTTGATCCTATTCTTGTCGGTTGATATCTAGGTAAGGTAATATATCCAGGTATCACCCACTTCCCAGTAAATATATACGACTGCCAACTGCAGTGTAAACCCAATGAATAAGCCGCGGTTCTAGTTTTCGTTTACTTTCAACTGCTTGTTTGCTAACTTAGGAGGCATTTATTGCTTTTTTCATTCAAATCGATATAGCCATGCCCGTCTGTCCGTTCGTCCATATGAACGAAAGGATCTCGGAAACGGTAATAAATAGAGATTTCGTTCTTTTTGCATTCCACTAGGGCTCGCCGGAATTTTACGAGTTTATTTTAATACTTTGCTCCTTCACATAAAATCACCCACAATAGTATAGTATAGAAATATCGTCTCAGCCAAAATCCCAAAACTTCATCCAAATCATCAAAAGCAATTGAATTCGAACGACCTATGATAATTCCGTCCTCCCTTTTTCTTTTCATTCATAATTTCGTTTAGGTAAACAACGAAATATTGGAAAATATCGTAGATGAAGTCAACAATATTCGATTTTTACATTTTCCTGATTCATATTAGTTGTTTTATGAAACTCCTAAAACACCTAAAATACCAGTAAGCCTAAAAAATACCTGAAAAAAAAAATATTGAGTTACATAAAGGCTTTCTCCGATATTTAAATCCATTTTATTGCCATATGCCAACCCATGAAAAACCTTTTTGCCAATTTAATGTAATTCCAGTCGAGTAGTCAAATTGGAACATGTTGTTGGCGATCTGGTACGACATCAGGCTTCAACCTATTGTGAAATCGCTTGCCAACATCTAGAGTAATCCATTGTATTTCATGCTGAATTCTCTACAATCGTTTTCTGCTCTACTCTCTCGAACTATGGTTATTTTGAGAATCTAATTAGGGTTATTAGATTGATTTGTGCCGATCAGCCTAAGGTTGCTATTGCGGACATTGCTCTGTTGGTGTTAATATCTGTTGCATCTTTACAAAAACGTACAAAAGGTAAATTTTTCATTTTATTTCGCATATAAAAGACAATTCTGGAATATACTAAGCAACGACTTTGTATATGTATCACCAAAAGAACACATTTTTACTCAAAATTAAACACTTCTTAAATAAGAAACAAAAACTTTCATAATTAATTTCAATTGCTTATCGTAACTTATTGCTGACTTCGGCGTTAGCTTGTGCCGAACTGGTTTATTGTTATAATTTACAAATATTTTTAAAATATTTAACATGTTGCTGTAGCCAAATTCTTTCAAAACATCCTCGTTTATAAAAGAACACAAAGTGTTTGGCAAAAAGAATTCGGAATGAGAAAATGCAAGTAAGAAAACTTGCAGCACACAAGTGAAAATTGAAAATTTCCTTCTTTGACAAGTGGCAATCAGAGAAAAAAAAATGTGCGCCAATGCAGCAACACAACTGCACCGCACCACATCACCGCTCCCTTTAATCACCCAAATCAACAAAGTGCTGCCGCTGCGCATCGGCAGCTACTGTCGTTGCTGTCGCTGTTGCTATTGACGAACCACTTAAATCCAACAGCCAACAATAAGTTTGGATACCTATTGTGTTGGCAAGCGTCAAGCGATGCGTACAATCCTCGAATCTACTCCTACCGCTACTTGCTCCTTGTTCAATTCAGTTCGACTCGTTTCATCTCGATCTGTGTCCTGTTGCCACGCATACGACTGACTTTGAGGCGAACTGATTGTTGTCGAGTTGTTTCGTACGTTCGTTTGTTGAATTTGTTTGCCGTGCAAAAATGAAAACATGAAAAATGTTTTAAAAACTTTGACAACAATTCCTTTACACAGTAAAGCAAAAGAAGAGAAAAAAGAAAAATGCAACAAAAAATGCAAAAAAAAGAAAACTCATCTGAAAAGCCAGAAAAAAAGAAATTGTTTTTTGCAGCAGGTTTTTCGCAAGTACAGAATTTCTATACTGTCTTTATTTGCTCGCACTTCCCACGAGAGTTGACAAAAGGTGTTTGTGTTGAGATACAGCAACCGCAGTAAGAAACGTAGCTGGCAGTGCTGTATACGGCATATCCTGCTGCTCGACAGGACTTATTGTTGCGGTTAAGACTAATCAGGGGATTTGTTTAAAGTTTTTCACTTTGGAAGTTGGCTGTCAGACTATGTCAGGATTTTGCTTGCATTTGCAGACTTTGACCTAAGATGCGCTGTATATGAAGTTGTTAGTTGTTAGTAGGAGTAGCTGCAACTACTCATGTATGCATAACTATCTCTGTTTCTCATAAATACACATTGCTGCCACACAAACTCAATTATATTTCATATTTATTACGCAAACGTTGACAAAATTACAATAGCAACAACAACAACAAAAACAACAACAGTAACAAAATTCAGAGAACGAAATGTTTGCAAATCGTTGTACAGCACTTCATGCAGCAATTTATGTTACACATACGCAATGTGGCACGAACTGCGCTGACATTGCTTACATGTATGTAGATACATTTACGAGATACATGTGAATGTTAGATTGCGAACTTGTCTCCAACGTGCGCAGTGTTGTGTAAATTTTCTAGTTTAGAAATCTGCAATTCTTTCTATTTTTACGTTTTTATATAAACCTACTACGATGTATGTTTCTCTCTTTTTAGGCCAGGATTTTTGCACAGGCTCAAGCCATATAAATATTTACACAGTTGAAGTTTTTTCTTTATAACATTTTTTTTTCCATTCTCTTCAGCTTTGCTAGACTTGCTTTCATTGCACAATTGTTGTGTTACACTGCCGTCGTCGTCGTAGTCGTCGGTTGTTGTGCTGTCGCTTCTAATTACGTGACCCACAAACAGAAATAGACAGACGGACAAACACATATAAATGCTTGTACATATACATATACGCAGATTTTTACATATCCTTGCTGCTGGTTTATTCGTGCCTACACGTCATTTCTATTGAGATTTATGTATATTTGTCTGTTATATTCTTTTTTTCCTTTTCTTTTTTGTTTCACATGCTCTGTGATTTCAATTTTGTTGGAATTTTATAAATTTGTTGTCGGCTTTTGTCAACTGCACCCGGTGGAGCCGTTCTTCTGTATTCGACTCGGCCGGAATATAGATTAACTTTGAATTTTTTATGTTTTTGCGGCAATAAACATGTTTAAATAGTTCAGCATTTTATATACAAAAGCAAACGAAAATAGATCTGTTTGAGTTGGACTGGGCTGTTCCTGTATTCATGACGTGAAGTCAAACAAAAGTTTGTATGTTTAATTTTGTACAAGTTGCATGATCAGACTTAAAACTAACAATGGAGACCTAACTGTACCAAGGACTAAAAAAAAAACAAAATACATATATGCCTGTCTAACGCTTATTTCAAATTAATATTAAATATGTCTTTTGTAAAGTCAATTTTTCTATATAAAAAAATTCGTGATTTGGTGATTCAAAAGAGAAGGAAGATTTAGACGGATTCCTCTATTTAGTCGAAATCCTACAAACATAACATCTTTCAATAAAATATAAACAAAAAAGTGTAGAAGAAAAGGGACGAACAAAAATAAGGAGGCATTTGCATTTTTTTTGAAAAATTTTGGGACTCTTAAATTTCTATTTACTTCCACTCTCCATGCAGAGCTAAACCACTGCTCTTCTCTGTTAAATCAGCAGAAAATATCAGTGAACTAACAGAAAATAACAGTTCTTTTTTCAAACTGCTGATTGTTAATTTCATTCTTATTTCAAATGCGACTGCCTACTATCTGACCAATCTACTATATACTATTGGGTTCAAAAATAGGATTTTACTAAATACAACAAAAAGTTCTTCAGGTGTAATTACCTTTTAAAACGTTTAAACGCAGTTTTAACTTAACTGGCTATTTACATTTAAGACTAAACAACTTGCATTGCAATTTGGTCGACTTTTAGTGTCATGCAACATGTCTATAGTCCCTTTCCCCAAACATATCAAAGGCGACATTGTGGAACTACATAAAAGGGGAGGCCAATGCAAGCAGTTACAAAAAAGTTTTGTCAAGAAACGCTTTATGTTTGCTTCGTCGCGCTATACAAATCGCAAGCGACATAAAAACGTGAGGAAGCGAGACAAGAACTCGTAAAAGGAAATTATTTTTAACGCCTCAAGTGCCGAAAAACGCATTTCGCCGCATTTGCAGTCATGAAGCAACTGAAAAAAAGATTACAAAAAAAAAAAAAAAAAAAGTATCTACAAAAAGAAGAAAAACAAATGACAAGAAAAACGGTGTCGCATGTATTTTGCATATTCACCAGCGCTGCAGGTGCGAAATACTGCAGGACACAGTTTTTTTTTTATGCACAGCACATCACGCATACGCACAGAGTGATGCCGAAAGGAGGTGCACTGTAACCGAGGCAAATAAAGATAGCATACTCGTACAAAGGATGTGCTGTGCATATCTGTGTTTTGTCGTCGTTTTATGGAGTTATCACATGTAGAAACGCTGAGCAAGCTGACGTTGTTTGCGAATGGCCAACGAAGCGCAACGCAACGCAGCGCTGTGCGCAGCATGTGCTGATCGTTGATTAAAAAGCAGAATGTATAGCATACTTCACGGCGTATATGCAGTAGTATAAATATAAATAGTATACGAGCGGAATAGATAAAGTGACAGACAGAGAGATAAGGCATACGAGGAGACCAATAAAAGTTCAGTGGCAATAGCTAATAGATATTTCAGGTATGTAGCTTGAAATTTTAATGAATAATTTCTATAAGATTTCAGCTTAAATTCAAAGAAATTTGATTTATCATACTAGACATCAACTGAATACAGAAGAAATCTAGGCATGCCATACAGACTGAGAAGCACTTCAACTACTGCATAAATCGTTTTCTAATCATGATATTGACCGCTATCAAAATTGGCTTTCCAGATCCTAAGATTACTTGCTCATGGTTTTTTAAATTTAAGGTTTTTTTTTCAGTTGAAGGTTTATGCCAACCAGCCCACCACCACCAATGTTTTGAAGGATGGACCGCTGTACTAACGTCCATTTATATTTATGCATTAAACAAAATTACGTTTTTCGAAATTTCTAAGAATAAACAACTCAACACAACTCTATCCTTTCGTTTACTTCCATGCGCATAGACAAATCAGCTGATGCATAGCAGCAACATAATCAAAGGAAAATCCTTTCACAGGCTTTCAATTTAAATGGAACAAAGTAATAAAATTCTAGTAGAGAAGTGTTTTTCTTTTCATTGTTTTTTGTCTTGACCTTTTAATTCAAATTTGTTTAGGCAATGCTTCAAATGTTGTTTTTTGTCCCAAAGTGTTATCGCTTTTAATTACCCCGATTGACAACAACTCGACTGCAAATAAGATACTTCTCAAATGAAATTGAAGTTGCCGTCAACGCTGCCAAATACTTTTGGACGCTTCAACGAACGGAAAGGTCAATTAGTTCTTTTTTCCGTTGCTTTTTTTTTCTCTCTCTTTATTGTTTTTAATTAAATTGTTAATGAAAAAGTTTTACGATTAAAAAGTAAAGAAAGAATTGAAATAAAAGAATAATAATAAGATGGCGAATGAGTAAGAAGAATAACAGCATTTTAACAAATAAGCAAAGGACTTTGCGCTTAATGCGCATGAAAATGTGAAATCCTCTTTGCTAAGCTGAGATGAGGGTAAGCAGGACATTTCCAATCGCATTAAGCTGCACGCCTGGCGGGACTTTTCTTATTGTTATTATGTCGCGTTTATTTAAGGCTTTTCGAGAGAGTGTGTATTGATAAGGGTTTACGTCACTTAAATTTAAAATCAATTGAAGTTTAAGAAATTTAAAAATGCTTGCATAATTTTAGTTACACTTTGCCGCCTGTAAACACACATTTTTTTATTTTTATTTTATACTTTTTTTTGTCGTTTAGAACATTTGTGTACTCCTTTCTGCTATTTACTGCTAAAGAAATTTATGTCGCACGCCTTTTTTGCGTCAGAATGATTAATACGCTGACTCGATTCCATTCAAGCCTGCAGTTAGACATTCTCTATCGTATTGGAAGCTCCGTCGCTAGCTTTGCTAGGACAAAGTCGTTTGTTCGCTGGTGATATTGACCTGCACTGCTGAGCAAACAGATAAACTAACGTGCACACACTTAACCGCAAAAACTTTTGCTTACACACAAAGATAGACGACAAGCGAATGAATGGACGTGCGGACGGATGAACGGACGGACAAATGGATAGATGGGCTGACTGACTGACTGACTGACTGGCTGTTTGAAAGGAGCAATGCAAGGATGTCGCAGCAATTGTGAACAAACGAATAAGCGAGTGAACAAACTAACGAAAGACCAAACGGATGTCTGACAGGACATTCGTCGAGTGGCCAGCTCTGTGGCACTTTGTAGATCTACGAGTGCCATGGCACTTTGGCATTTTGTTGTTTGCAAATAAATTTTTGTGTGTTGCCTTTTGCTCTTTACTGGTCTGCTTATGCTTCACTTGTCGTCTCTTTGACACTTAGTACACTTAGAGAAATGTATAAAGAATATTGCAATGGTTAATATAAAATTAGTAATAAATTTTAAATATAAAATAGAAAAACAAAATGTATGATCAGAAGCACAAGAAAGTTATTAAATGATGTAATACGAAATCGAATTCATAACTTTTAGAGCTGTGCACGAATGTGCAATCGTTAAAGCAAACGATTGCATTCTATTTCTTATGGCTGAAAGCAAATACTGTGACTTATATGAGTAACTCTTATATGTTCGCATTTTTATTCTGCTTAGAATTCATGTGTAGTAGTGAGCTAATGATATGAATTATCCATACATCATTTTATGAAATAAGATGTAGCTCGGCTTATGTAAAGTGAAACACAATCTAGGACGTATATAGTTCTACAATCATGAATAAATACGTCTTTATTGCATACGTCTTTGTAACTGAACTCAAGTAGCAATCTAGGGTTTCAACACATTTATTCGATGTTTGTGCATCTTTTATGACTTGATAAGTGCGTATTAGTCTGCTTTGAGGGTATCTTTTTATTAATAGACCTTGAAAAAACCAAATATAATTGCATAACCTTTCATATGACTAGTTTGTTAGATCTTCAGATGCGTGTAGTTCTTTTACGTTCTTTGATAAACTCGTAAACCATTTCATATTTTGAGGTTTCGTTCAAGTCAGTTTATTTCCTATAGTTGAAACTTAGTACTGATATAGTGAGATCAGTTTTTAAAAATTAAGAAAGGTTTTTTTTATTGTGGGGACCCATCTTCTGGGTTATTACATTTATTATAAGAGCCCTTTTACGAACAAAATATTCAACCGATATTGATTCAATCTAGTTCTTTTCGTATACTCTCTGAAGGCTTTCGGAAAACCCTAGACAACCAGACCCCATAAAGTATACAAATTCTTGATCGGCATCAAAATTCGAGTCGATAGACATATTCATCTGTCTGGCTGTTGGTATGAATATTGTGAACTTGGAGACTATAAACGACAGAGTTTCTAGTTTTGATATTTAGGTTCTTCTATTTCTTCTTTAGATAACATGTATTCTCTCTCCCCCTAAGGAGGTTTGTCACCTACCATACAATTCTACCTATTCTTCTGAGTTTTTTGTACGAACTATTATTAATGTTGTTCTGTCTGGCTGTCGTTATGAACACCGAGAGCTTGGAGCCGATTAAAGATAGAGCCTACAAGTTTAAATATTTTGAGTCTGATAATCCCTCTTCAGATTAATAGTACATATTCAATAAACGTCCCAAGCCCTCTCTGTGGTGATAGTGCCCATAAAAAACCTGCACCTCTTTAAATTTTTTCAATGCGAAATGGTTGTTTTTCTTGTTATTTTATTTAAAAGCGCAAAATTTTTTTTAACATAGGCTTACGAAATTAGTCCCCTTTATGGATCTACGAAAAACATTTTTTTGTGGTTTAGATTGGCTTAAAATTACAATTTTTTTGTAACTTACTCTAATCCCAGTAAGTATAGAATTCTATTCTCATAAAAATTTAAGTTTCAATGTAGGAACAGTATATATCGAAGCTTACTTTCTTGTTTCTAATAGCCAAAACTCAGAGTTCTGGCTTGTATATATTGTAAATTTTTGTACAGTGTACGAAGTAGTGAGCATTCGCTTGACCTGTTCAAGCTTTGCTTTTGCGTTCTGTGTTTGTGTAGCTAAAAAGTATGCTTTTAGATTTTGCTTAATTGTTCTACAATTTTGGTTTTAGGCGACGCCAAACGCCGCTGCCGCCGCCTACATCTATTCCTTTATTGCTACACCGGTACATAGCTGCAGCAAACCTTTTCGATGTCCTGTTGGGTTTTTATTTTTTTTTTTTTTCAATTTCCAGCGCAGGTGTACATTTGGTCATTTGTAGATACATTCAGTCGTTCGTTCGTTCGTACGGTTGTCCTTTCATTCATTATATCCTTTTCGTGTGCTTATTGCTCATTTGTTCGCTCCATTTTCTTCTGCTTCTTTAATGTTTTTTTTTTTTTTTTTTGCTTTTTTCTTTTTGTACCGCTCCGCCCTGCTCATGCATATTTATTGCATTTTCCACTTATCGGCGCATGTACACTACAAGCTGCTGTGCTTTTGCTCCTGCGGATACTTTATCCTTTCATGCCATTTTTCTGTCGTTCACGTCCAAATGAGGCGGTGGCGTCTGTGTGCTAAGCATAATGAATGGAAATAGCTACGAATAGCTACCATATTGAGTGCTTTCTGCAGCTGCCACCGCAAATTCCTGATCAGCCAGCAGTAGCAGCAGCAGCAGCAGCCGTGTGCTATTCGAATTGGTCGAGTCCTTTGAACGTGTGCCGAACTTTCAATGCGATTTGAGTTATAGGAACGTCAATATGGTTTGTTTCTTTGTTGTTGCGTCGGTCAATAGTTTTCACTAGAAATGCAAAATATGCTCGTAAGCAACATAAATTTTAATTGGGTTTTAAGCAGATTTTACCATTTTACGAAAATTCTATAAGTAGTTGCAATTTATATGGAAACACACACACACATACACATACGCACAGCGCACACAGCAAGACAAGTAATCCCATTGTAAGAATTTTAAAGCTGCTTACAGTCTGCACAAAGCCAAAAATCTCATGTGAAAAAGCATTTTTGGTTTGTGTATGTGAGTGTGTGTGTGTGTGTGTGTGTGTGTGTGTGCGTACCATACTTGAGCAAATTACCGAAATTTTATATAAATAAATAAAGCCACTTCACTATATGAACAGTGCGTCTTTTGTGTATGCATGTGTGTGTGTCTGTGTGTGTGCATGCATTTATATATTATTCTATGTGTTTGTTAATTCAAATCAAATCGCATAAAATACTTCAAAACAAAAACAAAAACAAAATAAATGCAAGTATATAGTTACAAAAAAAAATGTTCATATAATAAATAAATGTCTGTACGTTTGTACGTTTTTAAAGATTTCATTTTTATATGCATTTTTGCGTAAAGACTTGATTTAAATATGTACTACGATATGCAATGCCAGCCAACGAAACTTTATTCATAGCTCCATAAGCTTTGAAAAAGAAAAAAAAAAATGATATATGTACATAGTTCTCTATTGAGATTGAAAAATATATCAAAATATTATCAATTTGGATTGGAGTCCGGATGTCAAGCGGTTTTCTTATACAAAGACTTTAGTAAAGCGTTTCTTTGTGGGTGTTACAAACACCATTTGTTTCAATAAGAAACTATAGGTTTCCAAAATATCATTCTACTTGGTTTCACTTACTTTTCAATGATCTTTCGCTGGCTATTAAACGTGACCATACGCTACACTTAACTGTTCACCCAGTTTTAGAATTTGGCTGCTGTATTGAGAACCCTTAATATGTTATTTACCAAAACTTTTTCTGATCTTTAATCTTTGAAGTGGTTATTGGGATAACCATCTGAATCTTGCATCTTACAATGACATATTGAAATTAACCGAGTTCTCAACCCTCGTATCACTCCGATCTATGCGTTCTTGATTGTAGTTTCACACTTCTGCCTCAGTAAGAATCTTGAACGGCATTTTTATGTCGGTAGTGTTGTTACTTGTTGAGATAAAATATTGTACGTTAGTCATTAGGAATTTCTAAAACGAAGATCCGAGGCATGTGTTCTATAAGTCTTTTAAACAAATTTGTGCAGAAGAGCAAGACAATCATTATATCGCGATGAATGTCGTTTGATCTTCTTCAACACTCTGCGTAGACCAAAATACCAGTAAATGATATTACTTCACACAAACCTATCGGCTCTAAAAATTCTTCGCAAGGTTTTATAGTGCATACATTTGTGTCCCAGATTTCAATGCTGTAACTCCAGAAAGAAAGAACAGTTTGCCGGTAATTTAGTACTTTATTTGCCAAGGACAGTTTGCTAACTGTGGGTAACACCTAATGTTTCCATTGCAGCTTTTCATAATAAAAAATCAAAAAAAAAAAAAGTTATAGAGGTAAAAAAAATGTTGTGGATCTAGATTGAGTATATTTTTTATGTAGTTCGATCCGTTGAATCTGAATCAGAAATTTGTTTCGCCCGTTGTCCATTCAACTTGCCCTCAAACTCGATCAAAAAAATGTATCCTCATGAATAGAGTGGATTAGGTGCATCTTTGTCATATAAAGAACTGGAGTTTATCGATGCACTGTTAGTCCGAACATTTGTAATGCATTAAAGTAGGCGTTTTAGAGCCCATTTTTCAGCTATAGGGCAGCTAGACTTATTTTTTTTCTTCGGAGTTGACTAGTCCAATTTTTAGGGTAACCCTATTCAAACTATACAAACCCTTTTGCAAAATTTTTGTATGTAAATCTTTTGTTTTGTACTCATAAATTTTACGTGGTGGAATTTCAATTGACTGAAGCTTCACCCACAATTTAATGGGTATGATTCGTCCACTTTTATGGATAGCCCTTTATAAACCAACCAACCACATTTAGGATTTTATAAGAAAATCTTTTTCTAGGGGCGAGTCCCGCTCAATTTTAGAGTCGCCCCGACACAAATTATTTATTTATTTTACTTTGAGCTGCCAGTTTTGGAATGTGAAATATCGTACAAAGGGTTTTAAGATTTCCATTCAGCTGGATTTGTTTATTTTTTCTGGTTCTTGTTATAGGTCATTCCATTATCCTACTAATATTATAAATGCGAAAGTTTGTATGTATGTATGGATGTATGTGTGGATGTTCCTCTCTTACGGCTAAACCGCTCAACCAATTCGTCTGAATTTTTTAATAGAGATAGATGGGATGATGGAAAAGAACATAGGCTACGTTTTGACAAAATCGGAGGGGGCGTTGCCCCTCCCCCCAATATAAGCGATAATAAAAATTTGTCATATCTTTGCATCCATTTAAGGTACAGAAATGAAATTTGGTATACATGTTAAGAGGATGAGGAGAAGTCAATCTGTTAAGTTTGGACACAATTAGAGGGGCGGTACACCACCCCTCCCGTATAGTTTCACAAATGAGGCAAAATAAGAAAAGCAATTAGATATGCTACTTTTTATCGGAAGATCTGCGGACGAAGTTCGCGGGTCAATGCTAGTATTACATATATTAGGCGTTGAGATCTGAAATTTTGTCATTTATAAAATAAATTATTTTTTAATAATAATAATATATTTATTTTGTAAAGCCAATTCCTCTGCAATGTCGGGTAATTTTGCTACTACGAGAAAAAATATAAATAAACAAAAAACAAGAAAAAAAACTTTTTACATATGAAATCAACATAAAAATGTATTAAGTTAAATCCTTTGCCCGAAGCTTTTGGTTCCTTCTAAGCTTGTTCTGCATTTTTCTTTCTTTTTTATTTATGTATTTATTTTTATTATTACTTTTGCTGCTTAGTATTTCACAAATACACACACACACACAAACACATAAAACACCCACACAGCCACTCATACACTCAGACAATGTAAGTACAAATACAAATCTTCAAAATGTATTTTCAATTTATTCCACAAGAAAAACATTTATACGCAAATGCGTTGCCACTTTTTATTTTTATTCGTACTCAAGATCCTTTATGCTCAACTTTGCTCCTGCGAACGAGCTAGCAAGAAGCTTTTGTAGCGAAAAACTTCGCAAAAGCATACAACGCTATTTTAGTACTTGATTTTATTGTTGCAGTGGTTTAGAACATCGTCTCAAACAGCCAACATTGGCAACAATAAATAGAAGCGCAATCAATATACAAAAATACACACATTCAAATACAATTCAAATCAATTCAATTTCAAATATAAACAAAAACTTATTCAATTTACCATTTGTTCTATTGCTATCCCTTTGCCCTCCGCCCTTGGTACTGTCACTGACTCTGAGCTTCTTTTTCATTTTCTTCATCTTTTAGGATTCAACTTAAAAATTTGTATTAAATAAATAACACATTGAAAGCAATTACAATAAATAAAAATTCACTACGTGTGTTTTCTTTGATGTTTTAGTATATTTAAAAGTTCTAAGTTATTTTGAGAAGTTTAAAATAAATATTAAAAAAGTTTGAGAACTACCTTCTGTCCACAGTGTTAAGTGTGAGTGCGATAGAGATAGTGCTATGGTTCGTTTTAACTTGTTGTTTTTATTTTTTATTAAATTTTGCATACATGTAACCAGAAATTGGGAAAAATATGCCCAAAGCAGATAAGCTTAAATCTTAATGGGATGCTTCATTAAACATCTTCACGTGACAACACGATTCAGGACCCTTTATAGTTGCTGTGCTCTATACTAATAAAGGCAATAAGCTGATTGCAGAAACTTTGAATATCTAGTATTTCAGGAATGAGTCTATATCGATGCATCCCGAGGTATTTTAATCCAATCATTCGAAGTCAAGTTCATCTAGAGACCAGCTATTAAGATTAATTATACATTATTTAAATCAATCAATTTTTTTCGATGCTCTATGCCCTTAAGACCATATCGTAGAATAAATGAAACATGCCAGATCCAGATTTACTCTGCTTTCCAGGTCATCAAAGAATTATTATCCGGTTAACTGAGTAGAGCAGAGCAGGTAAATAGGAACAGTTGGATACTTTTCTTCTACTCTTCAACATCACAGCTACAACTGATCTTAGTAAGGCCTGAGAGGATCTCTTGAAAACGACTGTACATATCCGTCACCGCAAAAATTGCTGGCAGCGGCCAGGAACATAGATAAGTTCAATTCTGTGTTAGCTTAGTAGTGACCGTCGTTGTGTTTTGATATGTTCCTTGCAGTTTTCTCCAGGCTTTAAATATAATTCAGCCTTAAACATATTGCATCAGTCGGATAGAAGATATGAAGATAGGAGGTATGAAGATGCATTTACAGTTCCTCTGAAAATATTTCTGCAGCTGTGTTTTCTTCCATGTTCGTTCCGTCGGCGTAAGTTAATATTGCCGCAACTCTGTCAGTTTGTAGCTTTCAGTCTTTGCTCTGTAGGAATCCTTTTACAAATTTGTTTATTAGTTTAAACTCTAAACCTCAGAAGTCACCCTCATTGACCTCAGTCGGGTTGCCAACTAATTGTATGATGGTGCTGTGTCCCCCAGCATGTGGCCGATTTAGGCTTCGGAGTTTAGCTGTACTTCCGTTTGCTTTAGAAAGATGCCAATTGCTACCAGATTCAGCAATTCATAGTTATCCGCTTACTCAGGGACTTAATTATGGCCAAGCAGGCTGCTCGTTGTACCTCGTGGAATCAAATAGATAAGATTTAATATCAGCGGTTCCCAACATATCAAGGGCGCATAGTTTAAAGAAGGTGTCTATTGCCGTTTCCAATCTTTGCAGAGTTTATCCTCCGAGAGAATTATGAGTTTAGAATGGAACAAAGATAATTGAATTTTTTCGGATAGTTTGAGCTGCATTCAACAAAAGAACGCAATTCTGACGCTCGGATCTCGTATGCTCATGTGCATAGCAATAGTACGTTATTTTGTGGGTTAACCCCAAGACCGATAGTGGTATTGTTGAAGGCTTTCTAGATATCGGGTAAGGTGGAGAAAGCTAATTTCTGCTGTTGAAGTGCTTTCCAACTGCTACTAACTACTTTGTGTTGTACGGTCTCAACTAATCTACCCTTAAATTAGCCAAGTTTGTGGCACTGAACTCTTAGATGAAGATCTAACAGTCGTTCTATAAGCCTAGTCTTTTGTTATGGTGTGGTTTATCGTCCTAGTATCTGAATCGTTGAATTATTGGGAGGCACATTGCTTGAAACAATGCAAACGACATCCCGATTAAAGGACTACAATGACCCAAAACACAGAGTTTTTCCATGACTAAGTCATTAATAATGGCTATGGTGTCCCTTCGCGTCGTCCCTAGGTCTCTTATGATCCACTATGAACTCTTATATGATTTGAAGTTAAAATACTTTTTGTTTCATATTTGTTTACACCATAATTTTATAAACCTGTAGCTAGACAAACAATGGAAGTTGTTAATTATTTATTACTTTGAATTTTTTCTGTACGTCTCCCAAAAAATTATTACAAAACATGCTATTTAGTTCGGCATAGGTCGATTTCGATTGTAGACGTAATAAAATCCACTTAAACGCGTCGTAGTCGAAGCCTCTGGTTCTGCATAGTAGCCCTCCTGTTGAATGTGAATGGTTTGCGTTGTCATACTCATGGTGCGATAGAAGAAGGCTGTCAGAAATGAGGCACTCACAACGAAAGCCACAAAGAAGCCCAGACAAAAGACACAATCCTTATTCACTTGCAGACAAAGACATAGAGCGGACGCAAAATCGTTCAGCGAGTTCATGATACGACCGCCAAACGTTGCTCTACCGCGGCGTGGCACTGGTGGATGTAACGGTGAATGGCTGCTTATAGTTATAGTATGGTGTGTCAGTTCACATGGAGGACGTTCTGTATTCTCAGTATATGGTCTTAGCCTTTGCGGTTTCTGTGTTACCACGGTGCTGTTGCTGTTATTTCTGACGTCAAGAAAACCGCGACTACAGCTTGGCAAATCCACAATATAAATGCTTGATTTCCGCTGCGTAAGTTCCAGTTCTTTGGCACGTTCCATTAACTCGGACAGGCGTGAAGTTGTTTCCGATAGTTCCGATGAATGTCGCGTTGTAGTGGTGATGGTGGTACCGAGTGGTGCCTGATATAGTTCTGTGATGCGTAGCTCCGAGCAGCTTGAATGCTGTGAACTACGCGGATTGTGATAAGCAGGCAAATCATCGCATGAAGAACGCAAACGTTCACGGTGTACTTTGAAATGGTGCTTACGATGCACTTGCGCCAATTCATGCGTTGACTTTGTTTTACATACTTCGCCTTGCGCTGGCAGACTATGCGCTGAAACACGGCGATCAATAATATCTAGACTACGTGTAAATTGATCGAGTAAGCTGAGTATGTGCTCAATGCGTGTAGCACTGGATCGTGCTACGGGCAGCTGTTGTTCGTCGCACTCCTCACTGCGTGGCAGCACAGATTCGAGCACATCGGCGACCACTTGCTGTTGAATTGGTGTTTCATCGTTTGCACTTGTTGCTGTAGTATCAGCAATATTGAAGCTCACATGCTGCTGCTGTTTGGTTTCAATGTCTTCTGTATCTGTGGCACCTAAATGCGTGCCTTCGAGTGTGATTATGTAGGGGCTATTGCAGTCAGAATTTGGGCGTAATGTTTGTTGATTTCTTGAACTCTTTCCTGTTGCATTTGCTGCTTCTGCAACATTTTTCTCATTGTTAGCAGTTTCTGTGACTTCTTCGTGGCTGCTTTTTGAACTAGTTGGCTTGGAATTATCCATGTGTACTAAAAATTTTGTCTAATTTAACTGCATAAATATTAGCAAAATATTTTGTACATTTTTGCTATAAGCTAAAAGTTTTTATATGCGAAACTATGACAGCTAAAACTTTAAATAAAAATCTTTCAAAAATTGAAAATGTTCTTGTGTATATTTTACTAAAGAATTCCTTATACAAAATTATACAAGTGAAGTCATGTCAAGTGAAGAAGACGGCGCAGTGGTTGCAAATTTGCTTGCGCACGAGATAGTTGCAGAGCTGCTACAGGAAATTGTGCCAGACGATATGCATTGCGAAGTCGTGTCCGAAAAGTTATGGCGTTCAAACTGTGATAAAATTTTGGATGCTTTGGGTCTAGGTGCTTGTCTGCGAAGTAGCGAAGAAAGTGATTTAGTTGCTGTAGAGAAGCATTTCTACTGCAGCACTGCAAATGCGCAGCAACTGGAAGAAACGCTGAAAGCTGCGCTAGAAAATGGTAATATGTACTTGTAAGACATGCGAATGCTGCCAATACTTTTCTTTTCTTTTTAATTGATCTATAGAAAACTCCGATAATGATGATATAGTAATTTTTGAACGTTATCCCAACCGTTTTGCCCAAGTTAATGTGCAACGAGGCAGCCAAACAGTTCCGCTACAACCTAAGAAGCATAAATTATGTATTTCAAGACCATTCGAACATGATGACTTACCGCCGGCGCCCTGTGAGTTGACAAAGCAGACTATATACATAGAAGCGTTATCCATACCCACACCAACCATAATGCAGCGCGCTCCGATTGCAGATCGTTTGTGTTATATTTTAGCTGATTTTGCGTCGGCACTGTACTGCAGTATTTTGGTTATGTGCTGCTGTACACCGGGTGGTTTTGTGCTCAGATAGTTGACTTTTAAATAAAATTGAAGAAAGCATAATTATTTCGAAGATATGGTACAAGAGAAGGAGTGTGTCCTCGTAAAACCATTAAAGACAGTTTTAGAGCCAAAAGTCATCGGAAAATATGGCAACTCGGTAATAAAAGTTAGATCACTGGTTAGTTTCAACAGAAGAGTATTCTGTCTGGTCATAGCAGCATGGGGTGATATTTGGCAGCCTTAAAGTTATGTACATCTTACACTCGTCTCGCCCTACTCAAGGCATAGATAGCATGCGCTCTCACTCTGGCGCCTGCACCTCTTAGGTTTGTTTGGTATCTAAGTCGTTGCAGATTAGTTTTAATTTTTTAATGAATTTAAATGGTCATCATCAAAATATGCGCATGTTTATTGAACTCTTTAACCTTGTACATAAAACTTTTCAATTTAGTATTGTGCTAAGCCCAACGTGCACGTGGCACTGGTATAGCGCGCTTCTCCATATTGGTCGAGATATATGAATAGGAGTGCGCAAATATGAGATACAAGCACCAGGCACAGAATACCACAAAGAGCAAATAGGTGCAATTTTCGCCAAGTAACAGATAGACGCGCGAGCATATACGTCTCATTATTGCAACAAAAGATTGCATACAGCTGTTGAAGCGACTACGTGGCGCAGTTGCAGTGCGCGTAGCCGCTACCTCTACGCCTGCTTCGTTCTGCGAGTTGAGTTGTATATATTCAGTAGGATGCCTGACGGATGTTGGCGCAGGAGCCGAGCGTGTACGCTTGTGTTTCTTCTGTATATTGAATCTATATTGGTTACAGAGCGCCGCAGCGGCAGCTCCGCCTGGTGTGAAGCAATGGCAAGACGTCTGCATGGCTACGTTGCAAGTTGCTGTATTTACAGGATTTGCATTTTGACGTTTTTTTCTTGTCATGGGTACTGGGCGCTGCAACTCTTCCATTGTGAGTTTAGTTTCTGTCAAGTAGAAAATGTATTTAAATGTTAAATAGCCAACAAATTCAACTCTAAATGCTTACCGTTCTGTCGCATTGTGCTAAGCGCACTCAACGACTTTGTGCGCTTTAAGCCATTCAAACGCAGTACAACGCCCTGGCATTCTTTAGTCCGATCGTCTATAACAAACTTTGTATAATTATTGAATAGCTCCAAAAGCTCAGCGAAGCGTTCTTTGATATTTTTTCGAGTACCCTCTACTTCGGTGTCTTGCATGGGCAGCTTACAGTGCGGCAGCGCTGCAGTAGCAATTGTTGCATCAATTTCATTGGATTTGGCCAGCGGTTCCAAATTCCAACCGATTGCTTTGCCGGTTGTTGCAGTCTGTTGTTGTTGCAGCTGTTGTTCTTTCGTTGTCAATTCATCACTCTTAGGTCTCTCGATTTCAATTATTATCTGCTCAGTTTGTCTTTGCAAAAGGGTTTCATTCTCGTTGCATTTCGGTGCTTCATCTACACTGACCTCGCCTAATTCATTTGTTGGCATTTTGTAATATTTTTGGTTTAAGTTTTTTTTTTTTTATTATTTTTTATAAAATATGGTACAACACGATGTTGTTAACGCTTCGATATATTTGATTTTATATGGATTAAATTTTGAAATAAGTTGCTGAAATATGTATGCTTACGATACAAAATTTTTATAATGATGAGAATTTTAAAATTTTTATAAAATATAATCGACTTTAGAAGATGAAAAAAATGTGACTTATTTGCTTATTCTTTTTTTTGGAGATTTTTTTTTAGTTTAATTTGTAAAGATATCGATCTAGCCAAGTCCGCCCAATTTTCTAAAAGTTTTATTCAGGTTTTTGAACTGCGAGTGAAGGACGATATTGGAGACTTTTTTGTAGTGAAGAAATAATTTTAATAGACTATAAGAATTAAAAATATTTGTGCCATTTCTATACAAACTTATCGCTCATATTTCCAGTTGATAAATGGATTATTTTACAATAATCTTCGACATTTTATCGCTCACAGATATGATAAATAATTTCAATATATCATATAAATGCTTGTCTAATCCATAACAATTCTGTAAACAGAAGGCTTAATTTTTACAGCTGCCCATTAATCATATAACGTTACCTAAAGTAGTACCATCCAAAATCTTAAACGCAATAAAATTTCTGGCAGTGTTTGCATATGTAATGGGACGTTGAAGACACTGCCAAAGTATTTTTTTTTAAACAATTTATATGATTCCACAGTTTCCCTGTGAAGGGAACTTCTCAGTAATCTTGATATACAAGAGGTTAGTCGTTAACGTTAATTTGACCGTTGAATGAGCCGTTCGGCATCCATGTACCATGCCAGAAGAAGCCAATATCGGATCTCGCATGAATACTTGTAGTAGCCAAAAATGGAATGTCCTGCCAATTCCGACGGGTGCATCGAGGGAAAATAAGCCACAATTATCATCATCAATTGATTTAATTAATGTATCGTACACTTTCTTCAATTGAGGGCTCAACAGTAACACTTTGATTCAATATATTAAATATTAAAACCGTTTTTTATTACAAACCACTGCACATGTCTTCGATTAAAAGCAAAGCCTGGAGAATGAGGACCTTTTGATCTGAATTCTCTGAACTAATATAAATTTGATGTTAAATGTCTTCGGGCATGTCATTCTTTTACTTGCTCCACAGTTCCACAGTTCACGATGGGAAGCATGTAGAAAGAATGTTGCCAAATAATGTACGAATATTGCTTGGAGATGAGGAAACAATTCCGTCTGCGACATGTCATGAGTACACCAGTACGAAGTAATACGAACATACACCAGCAACGACAGCAAGTTTGATTCAGGAAGGAGATAAATCCAACAATATAAATATCATAAAAATCGGTCCAGCCGTTCTTGAGTTATAAATGGTGTATTTAACACGATTTTATTTTATATAGCGCTAGTCTGCGCTGTTGTAGCAGGTGCCTCGCAAGTTCGTTTCGATGGTTTTGTAGCTCATCCAAATAATCTTTGGAATCTTTGGCACATTATAACATCGCCAATTTTGTCAACATTTAAGTCGCTTTCTAGGTCGGAAGTGCGCATCTATCAAGGGGCTTCAGAAATCATGCGTATTGTCTTGGTCCGTAGTATTCCAATTTTAGCTAGGTTTGATATGGCTGCAATACCATAAACTTACAAGCCGTATCGCCAAACTGGAGTAAAAATTGTCTTGTAAATGGTGACTTTATTCCTCAGAGAAAGTTTATGTCTGCTGTTGAGTGGCCAATGCAACTTACTCAATCTTCCAGTAATTGCTTTGGTGATTTCTAAAAGTCTGGTGCCTGTCCAGAAATACACCAAGGAAATACTTACAAGTATATCCCGAGTGTTGGCACATCAGCTGGTTATGTAAAGCATAATTCACATTGGCACACACACATACATAAACCAATTGTGGATAAATACTTGGTAAATATTTTTAAGCTCATAAATGATGCTTTTAAAATCTTTAGCACAAATTGGCGTAGCTATTTACTAGCTTCCGACTGAACTAAGCGCTAATGGAACTAGTTATATCGACTTCAAAATCATATCAGACTTCAATTATTTAAATAAAAATAATGCCGAAACCCACATATGAAATCAGCTGATTGAATGAAATGAAACAAAAACTCTCCTAAACAATACATCAAGTTCTGAAGTCTTTTTTAACCCATTCTTGTACATAGTCAACAAATATTTGCCAAAATTATGCATGGAAAATCGTTTGCATGAGAAACGAACCAAATCCAAAAAGCGCCCAAATGCGTTCCAAATGTGTGAATGCTGAGCGGGTAATACATCAGAATCAGTGCTGCCAACTTTATGCAAATTTTCATGTATGCAATTTGCCCTTGTGAATATGTGTGCGGCGGGTAAAAGTAATTGAGATGTGCGTATAGAAAAGCCAGCAAATAACTCTAGAAGCAAGGATGATGCGAAGCCGAATGGAACATGCAAAAAAGCAAAATCTGCTGTAAAAAGCAAAAATCTATACAAATTTGTTTTGCTTGCAATTTTTATGTGGCACACGTGAGTGTTGATAAAGTATCTACAATATGTATCTATGTTCGACTGTGGTATGTAGTATGCAGAAGTAGTCGTCGTCGAAGAAATGAAAACCAAGCGGAAATTGAGCAAATGGAAAACGTTTGTTTGGTATGAGGCTGATATTGTTGTTGTTGTCTCTTAAGCATGCATGAAATTTTCGCATTTACTTTTACAAGTTACGCGAAAATTTCCTGTGATATTTTTTTTTGTTTTTCTTGTTCAATGCTGCGTGTTGTTTTTTTATAAAATACGAAATGGCGGTAAATTTTTTATAAAGAGAGACACACACACACACACCAGAAATATCTGGAACAACAATATCAAGGAACGCGAAAAAAAAAACAACAACAAAGCGTCAAATCTCATGTGACATTTATGTGACACACGCAAGAGAAATCAAGTTAAGACAGATGAAGATGAAGAAACTTTTCTGCGTTGGAAATCGAAAAATAAACTTAAAAGAAATGTTGGCACGTTTGTACGGCATTAAATTATTTTAAGCGAATATATTAATGTAAAATATTTTAATATTAATATTGAGGATGATTATTGTTTTGCGAAATATGGGATTCGAGTAGAACGGAATGATTCGAAATGAAACAATGATCAATGACTGTGATTAGTAGAAATTGATAAAATTTTTGAGAATTACGAGAACAGATCTGTCAAACTTTCTATAAGTTTAAGAAAAATGGAAAGTACGGGAAAGTAGTAGCTTTGTTTCGAATATCCCCAACCATTATAAGCCAACCATTTACTAAAATCAGATAAAAAATCTTTAAATACAATTTCTGTGCATAGCCGGAAATAATGCCGAAAAGTTGCTGTCGCATATAAACCTAAAGCGCGAACGCATTTCTTCTTGTACGCATTAAGCTTAAAAAGCGCAAACAAGGACCAAGTAGGAATATAGCAAGCAGCAAATAGATAGCAAACGCTTTTCCAATAAATTTTCATTAAATTTTAAATAAGCTTAACTTAAGTCACTCAAAGTTAAGCAGTGACATTTTTCGTTTGCTATGAAAAGATTTTGTGTGGGTTTTTTTTTAAGTATTTATGCTTTGCAGATTAATTTTAAGGCTATATAAAATTTTTGCTATTGTTAGATATTCGATTTTTTGGAAACTTTCAAATAAAACTTCTTGACTTTGTCATTTATTTTTAAAATTTCTGTTAAAAAATTATTTATTTATACAAATTTTTTGACATTAATTGTATTAAATTGTTGCCTACGCTGACATTAATTAAATTGCGATTTATATTAGCCAGCAGCAACTTTGCTAAAATAAAATCAAACAATTTTAATCGCTAGAGATTTTATGCCTCCTGACTATTGCCTATCTTATAGTCATAACCATTGAATCATATTAAGAAAAAAAACCCCTTTTAAAATGCAAACTATTAATGTTTCTTTAACGTTTTTCTACTCTTTTCAGATTTGTGTTATGTCTCTAGAGGCAATATCAAAAGAACGCACTTACAATAGACAACTGAAAGCAGTAAAAAAACTCAACAAAAAACGCAGCATTTAGGTAAGTCTATTCCATGAATACCATATATATGTACATATCTATATTTTTTTTTCTACATTTTTTAAACGCATTTACCATACATACTCGTACTTTCATGCTCAATAGAAGCAAGCCCCTGGAAGTAAGTTTATAGAATGCACGCCCACCTTCTTCTAAGTATGCACATTGTGCGCATTTATATTGTGTATATTTAAACAGATTTACATAAAGAGCTACGTTTGCATCAGAGTTCTTTTTAATAAACATATAACACTGTTTCGCTATATATCTGACTCTTCTTCGTGCACTCTGTGCGAATCTTTCTTTACTTTTTGTTATAGTGGACTCGATTTAAAAGTTTCATAATTTTTAAATTAAATAAAGAATTTTACGCAGTCAAAAGTGTTTCTTCAATCAAACATTTCGAATTATATGCCTTTCAATATTTTATACAAAATAGCAAAATCGAACAATCGATCAAACAATTATTTTAATCAGTGATTTACATCGATTGAAGTTGGCAAAAGCAACTCAAATTGATTTATGCTATTTAGTAGAGCATTCACATAGACTAATCACTTAAGAAGAATATAGCTAAACACAAAGCGAAATATTTGACGTCGTAGTTACCAAGTGGTACAATACTGGATCTACTCAGATGAGCCACAATCTTCTCAAAGTCATGTGCAATTACCAAATCAGTTATAAGGCATCCAATTGGCTACATAAAAAATGTGAGTCAGTTGATTTTCGCAAGCCTCTTTTGAGGTCAATTTCTCGCCAGCTAAATCGTCCAACATTGACAGAAAGAGATGGTAATCCGATGGAGCCATGTCCGGACTTAAAGGTGGATGCGTTAAGACCTCGCATCCGAACTCCTGGAGCTTCTGTCGCGTCACAATCGAAGTGCGTGTTCTGGTATGTCCAAACACTATTCCTCTCCAGTCCAGTTGTTCACAGTAGAGAATCAAATTGAGCTTTTGGCCATAGGTGAGCAGCTCATAGTAGATGATTCCCTGCCCATCCTACCTGTCTACCGGGTGATAGTACGGCTGCTACTATGGCGGTCTATCTCGATTCCTTCCTTTATTAATGTAGATTGAATATCAATCTATTTTTTAATGGTCTGCAATTTTTGTGTTTCAATGTCTTATGCAACGCTATCTAAAACCTGAATATAGCAACAAGCCATGGTGTGAAACTACGTTTGTGCTTTATACTGTGAACTGGCCTTAAACTTTTGTATCTAACCTTGTACATTGGTTGCAGTTCTACTTTGTCAAATGCTTATTAAAATTTCATATATGTGTATGATGTACGTGCAATTTTTTTATGCACTAAAGAACAGGACAGCTAAACTGAGAAAGAGGTAGGATTTGTATAAGAGCAACAGTGAGAGCAACATACAATTTTTTTTTGTGCGCTAAATTAAGCAATTTTAACAATGCCGAGACGCAGCACCGGCATACGAGTATAGCAACAAAATTTCCACTGAATATAAAATGCCAAAAGGACTTTAAGCTGCATATAGCACACATATACATACTCGTATATTGTAGATACTTACTACAGTCTAACTGAAACTGACTCAAAGCAAAGTATAGCGCAAGCATGGATGGAGACTTTTAGATGGCAGGGTAGGCAGTGCAAACTCGTTACTAGCTCCTGCTGCTTCTGCTGCTGCTGCTGTTGTAGCTTGAGTTACTTTTGTGTCTAATATGACAATAATAACGGTCTGCTGCACTAATGTTATTTATTTTGCATAAATGCATTTTGAGCACGAATGGCACGAATATGAGGCAATCCTGCCCAGGCTCCACAGTACAGCTGACAGCGGCGAGGAGCTGAAATGAAGTTTCAAGTGTAGTCGTTCATATTCGTGTTGCATAAGTGAGTATGTGAGTATATGTGTGTAAAGTGCATGCGACAGCCGCCTGCCTGTACACCACTGAGATACATTTGTATCTATGACTCTGTACTCATATGCAGCGCAAAGAAAGGGCACAAAGTTTAAATTGTTAGGTTAGTGGGAGTACGCTGTCGTAAAGTATATGCAAGGGCGCCTGCCAGAGTAACAGTCAAACCAGCTGAGCTAAGCTTATTTGTGAGCTGTCAACAACAGCAGATTATTACAATTTTCATATTCGTATATTTATTTATATTTGTACACTCTACCTACCTAGCTACAATGTGTAAAATCTGCAGCGTTTCCTTTTCGTATTCAGTTTACATGTTGTAAATATTTCCATGAAATTATTAGAAAATTTAACCTCTAGCGAAATTGAATACCATGAATGAGTGTACATACATCAAATCTGTGCATATGCACTTTTTGTGGGCGAGTTAGATTGTACAATTTTTCGAAATAGAAATTTTCAATGTATATTTCTTAAAATTTTGTTATATGCTTCAGTTGCACCAATGAGTATACTGCTTCTAATAATTTATTCAATTATTTTGTTTTCAACTTCTACTCAGTTTAGAAGGAATGCACCCATAGTGCATACTTAGAAATATGGAATGTAAAATTTTATATTTTAATGGGCAATGTGACCATCATTAAAGTCAACTGTGCTGCCCATGAATCCAAATCCAAATTTAGTAAGGTGAAAGCGCAGACTTCATTGCCGTTGAACCTATATATTCTCGGTTCGAACGGCTGCTGAGATATAAAAGTTACTGTATGAGGTATGCATCGACTTTGATGATCAGATTTCAATGAAAACCCTAGACATAAATGCAAGTTTAACTTGTGAAATGCAATGAGTTGTGTAAAGCCTATTTGAGATGGTAACCACACCTGTTGCCGTTCGTACAAGGAGAAAGCTGAGGCATTTCCTGCTGAAGACGCTTTACTTCATTTAATATAGCTTATGTTGAGGATGTACGAGAAACATGCATTCTTTTAAAAAATACCTACACAAATCTGCGGACTTTAAAACCCAATCTTTTCGCAAGAAGTTCGACTTCAGAGCAAATCCCGGGCTATGACGAAATGAAGGCAGAGTGGTGAATGCTCTTCCAGAAAACACAATATTGCTCTTGGTGCTACTCTTTAATGCATTCACTCTTTTCCCTATCAATGGAAGTGCGCTACGAAACCTGGAAAGCCAGAAAACATTGTTGCATCTTACAGAGCAATTGTATGGAGGCTACATCCTTAAGAGTTCTTACATAGACTTTTATGGACTTGGTGGTCACCATTACCAATCGCTCATATCAGTTCACCTCCGTCTGCGTGGACACCACATTGGGCATGCTACAATTAGGCTCAGTATATGTCCAGCCCAACTACAAAAGTCAGATAACGACTTCGTTATCCTTAATTCTGTTGGGGGAAAAATCATTAATTGGTGTAGATGGGAACGCTCGACACTGGATGTGGAGAGATCGCAACTGCAACGTTAGAGGTACTCTAGCTGCTTGATGAAACTATACGAGACTAGCTCTCCGTCACGTTATCCTTTTAGCTGCAGAGAAAGCCCATCCTGCTTAGTCTTTGCTCTATACAAAGCCAAGGCATTCCTGATGGGCTAATAAACATAACGGATAAATGGGAGCTACATAGTGACCATTTGAAGCTAATTAATAACATCCACACTAAATCCACAGCAGCTATTTTAAGGTTCCAGAGGAAGCTCGATGAGTTGATGCTTTTAAATTGGGAGCTGAAGACACATCAGGACATAGATGTTGCAGTGGATCTTTAGACCTAAAATATACATACTGAGGTAGCTCTGTCGGGTCCTGTTGTCAGCGATTTAAGTCCTTCAACTCTCTATTGTCTTGTCCCACCTTCCAGTAGAAGGTGCTACTCGGTAACTAAGAGGCACTCAAAATCCAAAGAGAAGCATATTTTGTGAGACAACTAACAGAATAGGCTCCGGATACTTTCTGTGGAAGGCTACTAGATCCCTTAGGTGAGAACTGTTTAGATATATGCTGGTCAAAAAGGTATCGGAAGAAGTATCTAGGACATATAAGGAGAATGCAGAAACTTTCACCCTAAACCTTGAGAACCAGTTTCTGCCTTTCAGCACAGCATCTAATAGAAAGTTGAGGAGAACAGAATGGGCTCTGGGTTCAACCTTACCTGCCTATCACGCCTATAAGAATAGAGGAGGTAGTCGATGCTATCAAACGTCTGCCGAAGAAGAAATCCCCGGTGTCTGACAGGATATCGATATCGAGCGATCCTTTTTTTGCTGTATTAATTTTCAATGCAATACTTAGGCTGTATTACTATCCGTTCAGTTGGAGGCTGACAAGAGTATTGATGATCCATAAACCTGGTAGGCCGGAGGACGATTATGTGTAATTCGTACTGATCACCCGTCTCTCTTCTCTCTAAGGTGCTGCAGGCTAATTGTTTTACGACTTACCAGGCGTGTGGTTATTGGAGAAATCTTACCAATCCATCAATTTAGCTTCAGGCAAAGCGACGGTGATATTGAACACATTCATATAAGTTATATAATAACAAAGATTACTGTAAAGTTGTCTTTGTTCACGTGCAACAGGCATTTGGGACTACTTGCAAAAAATCAAGAGACACCACCCAGCCTCCTTCTATCTTTTCTTCAGATCGTAGCTGCTTGATCGCCAGTTGTCCCATACGCTGGAAGCTGGTGTTCCACAAAGAAGCGTGTTTGACCCACCTCTGTACAATATTTTCACCGTAGATGTTCAGGCACCTCCAGAGACAAATTACTTCCTGCCTCATATGCATACTCTATTTGTTTCTAATATTCTGCGTCAATGTTGTATGAAGCAGCTTATTCGCTGAATGAATGAATATTAATTCTAAAAATTTTAACGATTTGTGCGCAGATCCATCCATTCATCGTTAATATCAAAGAGACAAAAATAATTATGCTTGCAATGATATATAAGTTCGACAGCTTACAGATGATATTTCATCTTAGCAAAATATCATACAATTAATTTGGTTCAGTTTTCACAGTCAACTTATTTATCAAAAGAAATATTTCCAATAGCATTAAATAGAATTTATTATCTGCTTTTTAAACTAAATGCTCTACTTTCTAAAGATTCACCCACTTTCTATCTTTCTATATGTGTATATGCAACTTTTCTCTTAAATGTCTTTCTTCGCTTTCAATATATACTTAGATGGAGACACACAGACAGTGACTGCTCAGCCAAGCGTCAATTGTCATTAAGTCATCGCCCTTGTAATTTTTGACAGTTCTATTCACATTTTCTTTGCTCTTTGTTGGCAATTGTCTTCATTTTGTTATTCTTTTGTTCTATTTTTTTGCCATCAACGTTCTTGTCTAACATTTTCATTTTTGATCTTTTTCGATTCTACAATTTATATATTTATTCCTCCCATTTTTTCTGCTGCCCTCTGCTCCTCTTCAGCATACACTGAGCGTAAATCGTGCAAGCGTGAAATTGTTATTTTTGAAATTTGTTTCATTTGATGTCGCAAAGAATTTGTTGCCAACAGAAAATTGACGCAAATGTGAAAAGTTAACGCAGCGAAATGCAGCGAAAATTTCGCTTAGCGCTGCCGAGCGAGTGAGTGAAATGATTTTGCAAATGGGAATATACGCTGTGGAAAGAGTGTGTGTGTGTGTGCTTGTGTGTGTGTGCTGGGTGAATCGTTACAACGCAGCGATACCCTATGTACGTCTTTTAAATTGTTGAATGCTTACAAATTTTTCTTCTCGACTGTCGTCAGTCATCTTCTACATTTTGCATTTTATTAGGGCGCATAAATTTTAAACCCTTGCAGCACATCTTAAGTATGCAATTCTCATTCCAGTATGACACAACTCGCTGCCACAGCCTGTTCTATCCTTGTCTTTCGCTTTCTTTAGTTTATGTCTGTCTCTCTGTTGCTAGCTGTTGCTAATTAGCGCGCTTTCAACTTGGCCACAAATCATGAGCGCTGCACTGCTGCCGACGTCAGTGTCAGCGACATTTTATTAGAGCGCATACAGTTTTAAAACACCCATTCCAAGCCAACCCAAGCCAACCAAAGCCAACCAAAGCAAATGTCATATCAGGAATCAGCAGTTGGCAACAGTGCAGTGCACTGCTAGTCCCTGTGTGTCATCTTAAGAGCTCATTTAGTTGATTTCCTTTTTTACAACTTTTCGTAGTATGCGTACGTCAATTATCCTTGAAAGTTTAAAGTTTTACCAACGGTGCGACTGATGAGAGTTCGGCTGCATTCTTTGTGCGAGGTTTCTTTTAGTTCAGTTTGTATATTTAATTGTTCTTGATTTTTGTAATGCAGAGGAGTTAAAGGTGGTAGAAAATCATGCTGAAATAAAGAACATTTATAATTTTTATTTTATAAAAAGGAAAGATATATAAGAAACTTAAAGCTGACACTTTAAGAGGCAGAAAGTAGCCCGGTATACAGAATCTTCTTTTTTTTCATTTCATTGTTTGTATGTTAGGAGTTCTATGGAAGTTTCGTTTTATCTTTTCATAGCTTATTCTCCTCCTTTTTTATGTTTTGTGTCAAACAGAATATCTCAGTCTCAGCGCGTGTAGACATTCACAGCAAAGAAACAAGTTGCATTAATTTACAAACACTACTTGAAACTTTTGAAACTACCCGCGCACTTCACATGCCAAATTAACTGCTCTTCAGCATATATCTTAATCCGAGGCTAATAAACTTTTTATTTATGCAGTGACACGCGGTGTGAAATCTTCTGCTCAATGAATTTTCGTTTGCTTTGTAAGACTTTAGTTGGCCCACTTGAATGATGATGCAACACGAAAGATCTTTATTAGGTACAGCAACTTGGAAATTGCGCTGTAAAAGTGTTTTTAATTTTTTTTTTCCTCTTTTTTTTTTTTTACTAATACACTCAAACACTTTTGCCATACACAGAGCAGCAAGTACTTAAATATACTTGTCGGTCGATATACACTGCACTGTATAGGCATACAAACGAAGCAAATATGCTGAAACCCAAGTAAATTATGCTGAGTGACGTCCCCTGGTGACCGTGCGCACTCTTCATTGCCCCTCTCTATTTGTCACCATTTGAACGAAGGCTGCCATCGAAGCTGCTTATTAACTTTAATGAATGAAGCGTGCGACCGTACTTCCCTTACAGCATTATGTGCGACGGCACCGCTTTGGCTTGCCTGCTCTATTCAAATGTCATATTTAAACGTTGTCCTGCATATCCGGTGTCATTTTGTCCTGCGCTAACTTCGACTCGACGTCGTATTAAATGCTTGGCCCTTTATCAGAAGGCATTTGATGCTGCCCACTCGCTCATTCTTCTATACACTCATTTTATAGTATGTCTCCTGTGTATTTTGTGTAATGAGCTTTGTGTGTTGAAATCATGATTAGGCCCTCTTTCAAAGGACCATCGACTCAATTGAAGTCGGCTTTCCTTGCATAATTCCCCCCAAAAAAAAAAAAAAAACGAACTTCATTCATATTCTCTTTTACAAATATGTAAGTGCTTTGATCGGCCAAAGGCGCATGTAGGGATTGAACATGAGCCCGTATTTCACTTGATAGCGCAGCCTTTTTTATTGAATCTATTTCTCTACCGTTTCTGTGTTTTCTCTTCTCCATTTTGGTTACTGTCCGGCCTACCAACTCGTGTTACTAACGTCCTCGTTGTCCTCGACTGCGTCTATTCTGTTTAACATTTTCAATAAGCAGCTTTTTGAATTTTTGGGTTTTGATTTTAGGCTTTTATCTGCTACATTTACTTCGCTCATATTTACGCTTTATCAGCTTACAAGCGTAAAAGATGTTCATTTTACTTGGAAGGCTTTGAATTGAATTTTTTTAGAAATTTAGCTGAAAAAGATTGTCTATGCGTTTTGCCTTTACCTTATTCTCCGCTTTCGAAAAACCTTGAATTTGAAATTGGAAAATTTACGCATTTTTTTAGCTAAATAGAATATTTTTGCTGGCATAATGACATAAAGTATCTAGCGTAGAGCAGCCAGCAAGTTTCAATATTGAACTTAGGTCACTGAGATATTTTAGCTGTGATTGATTTTCACATTTCGAATTCTATGAAATCATGCAGAAGTGCTTATTAAATTATAATATTGTCTATTTGTAGTGAAAAAAGTGAAAGAACCAACCATTGACTTGAGATACATATTTGCTTTGAATAAATCTTTATACGGGATATAAATATGTATCTACAAAGGACTTTTTTTTTGGTCAAAATGTTATTTCAAATTAAATGACGCTTTATTAACACATCTATTCCCAATCTTCAATTCCATCCATAAACTCCAAAAAGACTTTTTTGCCAAACATATTTACTAGGAAATCCGGCTTGCGTTGCTGCACCTATTTTGTTTGTTTCTTAGTTGGAGGTGTGGCATCGCCAATATTTCTAGAGCACTAACTTTTGCAAATCTGCTATAAAAACATTTTTTACTTTGAAGGCATAAAACTATCCGCTTAACCCTTTTAAACCATCTACCCTTTATATCGGAACCAGTTCACATCTTTCTGCAACAAATATGACAAAATTATTTTCGGGCGTAACACCGCAGATTTTGCAGATGCTACTAATTATCCCAATGTCCTTCAACTCCGTCGAATAATGCTTGAGATATGACGAATTGCTTAACCATCGAATTTGCCCATAAAATGAAATTTTGAGCGATAATTCTTTACCAATTGGATTAAGTTCTTTTAGTTTTTTAAGTCAGTTGTTTTCTTCAAATTATTTCCAAAACCTAAAAATGAATGCACATTCCAACTATTCCGAGAAAATAGCAAAAGTGCAGTGAATCTACGATTTGGTGCCACCCAAAACTAGCGTATTTTCTTGGATATTTTATGCATAGCCTTTTTTTTTTTTTTAAATATCCGACAAGAGTAGGTTAAGTCTGCTCAGCTTGGAATAGGAAACCGTAATAAAAGAATGCCAACGCACCATTGACCCCCATTAGTCGAGCCGAGTTGAGCTGAATGCGTTGCGCTTACGCTATATCCGTCTCTTTCACTCGGTTTTTTTTATTTTATTTTTTTTAAATATTTTTTTTTTTTTTTTTTGCGATGAAATTTAATACGAACTCCAATTGTGCAGTACAAAAACTTTACTGAGGAGCGGTTATGGTGGCCAGTTACTTGGATGCCAGTTGTAGGGCAACGCGTAATGAACGCAATGCGACACAGCAATAAAACGAAGTAAAAAACAAAAATAATGAATCAGCGGAACGCAAGTGAAAAAGAAAGCTACAGATTGAGTGAGTGAAAAGGCAGCAAATAAAAATATTGGAATATGAAACTTGTGCGCGAAAATCATGAAACGAGACTGCAGAAATGTTGAAATGTGGAAAGATCCGATTGCAGTCGGCAAGTTACATTAGTATGGAGCAGTAATACCGGGGGTAGCGTAGTCAGTAGGGACTAATAATAGCTTAATTATTTGGGTTAAAAAAAAAATTAATATACATTTTTATTATTTTGACATGATTTACATTTTATCAGCATTTCGTAGTTATTTTTAATTTTAGTTCTTCTTGCATAAACATTTTCTCCTGTATTACATATCATTGGACAACATTCACGGGTTCGAGCTTTGAATGGAACCCCTTATGTTGTGACTTCAAGATACCCTGTACCACCATTGGAACTTCATTTTGTATGTAGTACATATCGAGAAACTTGGTTCGTTTATATGGTTAGGGACATTCGTCCTGAGACAGACCGACATGTGTGAATTGAATCGACTATCGTACGTGCTAAGTCCAATTCAAGTTTATATCTTCAGCGGTTCTTGAAGTTTGTGAATGCGAGGTAGACAAAAATGCTAAATGGCGACCATGTTTTTTACAAAACAACAGTCTATAATATGGCTATAAATAATCCGAAACCTATCAAACTTTGGTTAGCCCTACATATTTGTTTACCGAAGAGTGGGACAGAGGACGGCACAACATGTGACGCTTATATTGCTGATGGTTTCAAGTGATTTAAATACACGCAGTGCTGCACATATGGGGCTTGAAGCTTTTATTCAGTTATATTCATAGACGACGATATTTCTCTTCTTCTGTCGCTTGGTTTGACTCACTCAGGGTTAAGGTTAATTTGCGGCAACCGCGAGCGTAACCAGACACGAGGCGGCACCGGCAACGTCTGCCGCCCGACCGCCTTCCCTCGTCAGCTATTTGCCGGTAAAGCAAAAAACAGCATTAACATTTGCCGGCTCAGCTCTTGATGCACGTTGTGATTCTGCCAGACAGCGTGGCGCGTACAGTGGCATGGTGAACGCTTAAGTGTAGACCGGGTGAACGCGGCGGCGGCGACGAACGATGACGATAACAACAGCAGCGTAGCAAATGAAATGCTATAAATACGAAACCATGCAAGAAAAAGCCGCAGCAAAAATGCAAATAAGTCGTTTAGTATTTTTGTGTGAGTAGCATACGAATGCGAGTACCTAACAACAAACACAAATTACATATATGAACGTGCCACAAATGACTTTGTGTATCGATTAGTAATTAAGCAAACAGCGTCATCGGTTTGTTTTCAGCGGCTTCTGACTTAGTTGAACGCTACAATGTTTGTCTGAGACTCAACATTGTCTTAGGATTTTGTGTCGAAGTGTTTGTCGATATTTTGGTTGCGTCGTATAAAAACCGATACTAAAAATATATCCAATTTGCTTGGTATGCAGACTTTTAGAACGGGGATCAATATTAAATACAAACTTCGTTAATGTCTGCAACTCATTTTACAGAGGGGTGGTAAGAATGGAAACACAGTAGATTGATTAAATTCAAGTTATATAGAATCTTAGTTTCAATAGTTTTTCATCAAAATTGTTTATTATGAACCCAAATATATATATTCATATTTAGAACTCATGGAATACTTTTAAAACTCCTAGTGATAGTTGTCTGTAAATTGGTCGCAAAACGACATGATTATATCCGTCTTTATTATTTTTGAATATGATGGTAGAATCTAAAATTCTGTTATTCTCAAATGCAAGCAAAGTTTAAGAGAATTAGTCCAGAATAGTCAATCAGAAATGTTCATTTTGAGCGGTCGGTGGCACATTTCGTTCGTATACTAGAATTCAATTTCGATAGACTTTCGATGTTCTTCGTTCGATGTTTTTTGTTTTAATTTAATTTTGACAGATTTTGTATATACTTGTAGGAACTTTTCGGTTTAAATCCATTTTCTTTTGGCACTAACGAGGGTTGCTACATATATTTCTAGCTTAAACATAGAAAAACGGTACTTATTGAAAAAAAATCGCTTAATAGTTTTTCAAAATATTCATCGATAAGATCGACACACTTTTGCATTCGCTCGAACCATTTTGTGAAGCAGTTCTGCCACACCAAAGCAGATACCTCCTAAACATGCGTTTTGTAGGCATCGAAACCTGCTGTCCGCATAGTTTATTTTTGATGTGAGGGAACAGGAAGAAGTCATTTGTTGCCAAGTCTGGACTGTACGCCAGATGAGCCATCAATTCGATGTTTTGAGCGTGCGTCGGTTGGTTTTCCTCAGTTCATCGAACACTTCAGGCAAACAAATGGTTGTATACCATTCAAAATTGACCGTCCTTCTTTCCACAAGCGGCACGGTTACAACATGTCCGGATTTCGAGAAGATAGATGCGATCAATTGCTTCTATGTGCTGCGCGAGCGAGTAACTTTTGTTGGATATTGCTTGTCTTGAAAGACTCAGACGGTCGACTGTTGTTTTGTTTCGAGCTCAAACGCATATATCCACGTTTCATCATCTGTCACAATTGAGTAGACGGCTTTTGACGAACCTCGCATGCATTTCTTCAGCACTTGCTTGCACCAATCGACACGAGCCTTCTTTTGAGTGATTGCCAAATTAAGCGGTATCCAACGTAAACAAACCTTTCTGACGACCAAATCTTCATGGAATATTGTGTGTATGCTAGTCATACTAATACCCAGGGATGCCTCAATCTCACGGTATGTCAAATGACGTTCCTGCTGTATCAATTCACACACAGCATCAATGTTTTCTGGCACAACGACCGATTTTGGACGACCTTCATGAAATTCAGCGGCCACGATTGAATTCTTTGTACCAGTTTTTTCCAAAAGCACCAAAACTTAATTAAGTGGATTGGTGCACTCTTGTCTTGATAATCCACATCGAAAATCGTAAAAAATCATCACACGGTGTTCACGGTTTAATTTCATTTTTTGGCCGAGATGAATTTTTATGGAAGCCGGGCACACTTGTTCGCTCTTTGAAAGGAACAAGTCTACTCACTCGATAGTACTCAAAGAGGAATTTCCTGAATGCATGCTAAGCAACTAACAAAAAAACTGTCTAAAACTTGCAAATGAAAAAGTATAATATAGAGTCTTTTGTCCGTTACGATCTTCATAGAATTGTTCGTTCTATACTATTCTAACTATACAAACTTTCCCAACATTATCTCGAAGATTGAGTTTTGGTTTCTAGACAAATATGCGATTTTATCCCACAATCTTCGAGATATTGGTTGGAAAGTTGGTATTAGAATAGTATTATAACCCGAACCAACAATCTTAAAGTTATGAGATAGGCAAGTGAGATCGTAGATAATTTTTTTGAGTTTGTTTTAATTGTTCGCATTATAAAACTTATATATAACATCCACCCTATAATACCTGTATGAATACTTGTATGAATAATATTTATTTGTTATTTTTTTTTTTTCCGAATCCAATATATAGTATTAGTGCCTCAGCATTTACACATACATGAATCCTCTACACGTGTCAATATAAGCAAACAAATCGCATCAAGTATTGTTAAATTATGCAGCAACAACAACAATAATCAATTGAACACAATGCACAAAGCCTGATTTATCTGCTCCTTGCCGCCTCCTCATATAACAGTGGCACTGGCAGCAGCTTAAAGGTGATCAAAAGCGGTTGCAAAACTTTCGGGTATTGTATAAAAAAAAAGTATTTTGGTCGATTTTGTATTCTTTTGGGAGTCTTTTTTTGTGTCGTTGTGAAATTTTTTATTTTCAAATGCTTTCAATTTGCTGAAATTTGTTTTTCTTCATCTTTTTTGTTTTCTACAATCAATTTTGTGAAGTGCTGATGGTGCCCGCATTTTAGGCCTCATTCTTCAAAAAAATAAAACCTAACAATGGATGCTGCTACAGCATGAACGATAAATAAGCTGTAGACTCATGCTGATAAGCACGTTTTTGTGCATTGTGTAAATATTTTGTTATTTTTTTTTCTTTTTTCGGAGACTATTTTTTCTTCCTACCCCCAAAAAAAAAAAGTAGAGAAAAAAAAAAACGTCTAAAATTTAAATTTGAGCGGTTTACTTATTTCTCTTTCTTTACGTAGAACATTTGTTGTTGTTACTGTGCTGATGTCCTGTACTCGGTTTACTGTTGACGTTGCTTATATGAGAAATATTGTATAAAAATTATACACGAAACTCGTACATTTACATACAAAAAAAAAAAAAAAATCTTTACATCTTCTTTTGCTTTTTACTTTCCATCGTCGTCCTGGCTACATAAACATATACATACATGTTTAAAGAAGTACTTAAGCGCATATAAATCCGCCAATGCATGTGTGGCATGCGAGAACTGTTTAAAGAGTTTGGCATCAGGTTTACGGCCTGGCACCAACACTGCGCGCAGGCTTCTCTTGTCGAATAGAATTGCCAATCCAATTGGAATAGATGCAGACAAGTACAAGAGATCCATCGAATGATACAACAAAAACCGATTTTGAAGACTTTATGATATTTGTACAACCTGTATGGTGTGTATAAATACTTTACTCCAAAGTCCTACCGTCAGTTCTTACTATAATCGAGTTAAATATGTTTGGGTCCTTTTTCAATTCATTTCATTTATCAGTCGCTACTATAACTGCTTTAATTAATTTTTTTTTCATTATATTCGTTAATTATTTATTAATTATTTAAAATAAACTATTAAATCCAACCCTGTATATGTTTGTATTTTTGTTTTTTTTTTGTTTTTTTTTTTTTTGGTTTGCTTTCAAATGCAAAGTAGTCCGGTAATGTATTCTTTATGAGCGAGGGCAGTCAGCTACATTTAGAGAGGGCGAACCCAATGCAAGACAAAATGTGATGGTAGGGCGCGGAAAGTGCGGGCAGTGTCAGTGAAGCATACAGAAAGGACATCAAATAGCGCTGAGCCATGATGAGTGTATGAGTGATGCTGAAAGGAAGTCAAATAAACACACACTTGCGTTTAATATAAACGAGTACATATACATATATGCATACTCGTATATGTGTTTGCATGTACAATAATTGCTTCTAAGCATGTGTGTATGTGTGTATGTGTTTACAAGTGTTTCTGTTTTCGTGTCACCCTTTTCAAGTGTGTGTGTGTGTGTGTGCGTGTGTATGTATGGCATTTATATTCAGACAAAAGCGCAAAAAAAAAATGTTCTAAAAATATACACTTAAATAGGCGCTTAGCAACAACTCACAAATACGAGGCTTACTTCACTACTACGCTGTCTGATTGTACCTTTTATCCCTTTTATGACATCTATTGCTGTTGCTAGGCAGAGCTTTTAGTGGTGTTCATGTTGCAGCCGCTTTGAGGTGTACGTTTAACGAATTTAATGCATTTTTATGTGTGCTGCAATATGCTTAATTTGTATTTTTTTCAATTTTAAACACTGGCCAGAGTTGTCAGATCGCTTGAAATGTCCATACAGGTTGCAGAGCTGCTTTATATAATCGAATTTTCTTTTCCAAGCTAAGTTGAGAGCTTGAGAGCCCGTGCATTTTTCTGTTTTTTTTGCTTTTAGCTGCATTAGCTTTGATTTAATGTGAGCCTTGCTAGTGAGTCTCCGGTTCAAGTGCGCTTCCACATTTTTTAAAGACTCTCTAACTGGCATGGTAGAGCCATTTTCTCAAAGAAAAAGTTATTTGAACTGATTTCTCAGTGTTTATCACTATTTTTTATGTGTTCAACCAAACCTTTCTATTATTAAATCATTGAAAAATTGTCTCTGCGGCTTCTTTTACGGAACTCATTTCGAGAGTTCGAATGTTTTTACATTAGAGACCAAAAAGTCTAATCACATGCGGTTGGCAGCCATTGTATGTCGGCTCTTCTGAAAATATGACATTATGGAAACTTTTCTTGAAACAACTCCAATGTGTAAAACCTGTTGTATGTATAATATGTCTTGTTGGTTTCACACGATTTTAAAGTTCGTATGTCATTAAATTGATGCCAATTATGGCAGTTATGATGGCTATATTCGCATTAACATTAATTTTCATAATCTGTCCATTCTGATTTTGGATTTAGCATGACATCATGATGACACCTGACATCAAAAACTACACCAAACAGTAAACTTTTTCCAGATGAAATGGGGACTCTTTATACTTCTGTAGATAACTCTGTCCTAAAAATCGAACAATTTTATTTGTTCACTTCAACCGTTTAACAAAGATTTATTCACTAAAAATAATTTCTTAGACAAAAATTCTCATTCACTTTTAGCTGCTACAGATCCCACTCATTGTACGTAAAGCTTGGTGGTCTTGGGGCTTCAGTTCTGATGTTCACACAGTCAGTATTTAGTTATTGAAATTCATTAAGGAAAACTCCTTGCGCATGGCGACAAATCAAGAAAATAGATTTCGGCCCAACACATCAGCAATATACAGCAATATTGACCACGCGTTTTGACTTCGTTAATGGACTGCTCGATAAGCCACCGAGCGACTCTATTCCAATTTTGCGAACATAAATATTTTGTAGATGTCGTTATACTTGGCGTACATAACTCGACGTTTTCCAATAAATATAAACAATTGCTACATGGTAAAATGGTGATTTTTACATAACACAAACATCGAATATTAGCGGCGGGAGGATCTAAAACGACAGAGCAATAAGCTAATAAATTTCAGACATAACTTTTGACATACCATTCGCACAAAATTTTTATACCAATGTAGCTTTAAGTACAGAGTGTAAAAATTTCGGCTCAAAATTCGTCATGATTGCGATTTAGTAAATAAAGCCAAATGAAGCCCTAACTTTCTTTTGATTGATGTCTAATTAAATTTATTTACGACGCCGAAAGCTTCACATAATCTTAAATATTTAATGATCTCGGGGAGAACTTTCAAAAATTTATATCACTTAATCTCGGCAAAAAGTAAATTTCATCAAGCTTTGATATGAGTTCGATTCATTGAAACTATGAGTAAATTCCCTTTTCGAATGCATTTTTGTCTAAAGATTATCGAATGGTTTTTTCCTATCGAAATATCACATTTCCTGCGAATATGTACAATGAAAACCAACTTGAAATATTATTACTAAACTCATTATTTTTCATGATTAAATAGAGACTTCATTGAGTCATAATTTAAGTCTACATTGAAAAATCTTCATTTAAAGGAAGTCCGTAGCCATAATTTATTATTAAGTACTACAAACAATTTTATGTACAGATGTTACTACGCAGGAATTTCCTTAATTATTTACTTTAACTGGAGTCTGGCCTTTAATTAGAAAAATAACCCTGGTTAGCACTTAATGCTCGTTAGGCGCATACCAAATATATAGAACATAAAATTGTGTTAACCGTCAGAATAGTGTGTCATTTAACTAGTTTCAGAAGTCAATTATTTTAATAAAATTAATATATTTTAGCTCAGATTTAAATTAAAATATTTTTTTTTTTTCCTCAAATATGCAGACCTCCTTCAAGCTTTGCTATTTATTCTATATATATACGCATATATATATAGAATATATAGATTTCCATTATAAACTCGAAAAGGGAACTTTTGACAAAACTTTTTTTTTCAACGATTTTTGATTTGTCACTGTGCAACCCTTAATGCCATTATCAATTTCGCAAGCAAACCATAGCCAAAAACTTCATGCCACACGCCCGCTTGGTGTATGCGGCAAGCAACCACCAGAAGCCGCAACAACACCAACAACGACAATAAAGTTTTTGAAGGTCAGGGGCGCTCGATTTTCAATGCCAAATACTGCTGCTGCCACCACCCTCCTACATACTTTGATGTGTGCGAGTGTTATCGTCAAAGAGATTGCTATCTCTATTACTCTTTCGGTTGAGCATTAAGGAAATTTGCACATCATTGTACGATAAAAAAGGGTTGTCATATCAACCATCAAGTTGAACAGGAACTGAAATGGAGTACGCAACGAATATGTAAATGCGAAAGGAATTTCGAGAGTATTACATATAAATTGCAGGGTAATATTAAAAAGTTGCAATATTTTAAAGATAAATAAGCGAAAACTTGAATTTTGGAAACAATTGTTCTCCAGAATCTCTTACTTATTGAGTAGAATAAGTTTAAAAAGTTTAATCGAAGCATATTCTACAGACACCATACAAAAATTGTATGCATCTAATGGCAATCTTCTTTAAATGGTTGCTTATGCTTCTACATCAAAACTAGAAAACCCTTTAGGATAGATAGATTCCCCAAATTAATATTCCAAAACCACTTCCTTACACGCTTTTCCTAAAGCAACTTTTGAATAAGTGCTTGCTTTTGGTTGCCGAAATGCATGACATTCACACGAATTATTCTTTGTTTTTTTGTGTCATTTTTTCTTGCGAATCCTAAATGCCAATAATTTATGTGTCCTGCGGCAAAGCAATGCGTAAGCTTATACGTATATTCGCTCGCATAAGGTTGACTGCTGTTTTGCATTAAGGATTTATATAGCGTATACACTTTGCCTCGCTTTAAATCAATTCCTCTTCCAGCTTAAATTGCTTCACTTTAAATTTCAACTTAAGCAAGATAGTTGGTGGTGTTAGTTTGTCGTACTAGTTGTGAAAGATGTTGCAAGTGCCGCTCTATTATCATACTTTATTTCCTCTATTTTCATGTTGCAACTACCCATGCTACTGTTCCCATGGCCTTTCATGAAATTATCTCTCATCATGCTTCGCTTGCCGACAAAAATGCAAAAGTAAGCGAGTGTATGACTACGGCACGACATCATTGTTGCCCCGCTGTACGTATCTTTTCTAGCGCTGCCAACTTGGCGGTTATTTTGAGCTATTCTTAAGCTACTTTTTCTTTTTGCATGGTTAGTTGGTTGGTTCATTCGTTCGTCTGTTCGTTTGTTCGTTTTGTCATGCCCACTTTGTGCTTTGACACTCAACTTCCTTGTGGGCCAACTTATTTTCCTTCCAAATCCTCCAATACGACAGTGTTGCACATCAACGCGGTAAAGCATAGTTTGACTTGACTTGCATGCGTCACATCAAGGAAAGTCTGCTGACCCCAAACACGATTTCAAAGTTTTCCGTTGGCATCCATGTCGTACTGAACACCATCGCTGTTGTTGGCGGCAATGGTGGTCCGCTTTTTCTTTTTTCTTCTACTTCTTCTTCTTCTTCTTACTTCTACTGTAGTAAGTTTGCTTTTATTTCCGTGCTTTCCTTTGCTTTTTTTCCTTTTGCTTTGAAGTGTGCTTTTATTACGCTCGCTGGGAGAAAAGAAAACTTATCTACTTTTCGGTTGCAACTTCCTTGTAACTCGCACATTTGTTGTTGTACACCTACAGCGACGTACATGCCTCAAACGTTCGTCTCTGACGCCCTGTGCCACTTGCAACATAGCCCATCAAGTTGCGGCGGAAAGCCTTTGTTACAACAAAATGGGGGTCAACAACTTGGCTATTGTTGTATGCCACACAGCGCTTGGCAACAACACTTGTGCGTTCAAACATGTCAAAAGGAAAATCACTCTTCAACACCCGCCACCACCACTAGACACAATCGTTTGCTATTCATCAAAACATTTAGCAGCTCTTATGCAATCCATTTTAAATGTATCTATAAAATATTCAATAAATAACTGAAAATTACTTATCAAAATAACACTTATGCCGCTTTACTTCAGCCGAATTATCTTTACTTCTATTTCATATTTTCAGTCACGTGCGGGTTTTTTGTGAGCATCAACTTTTCGCTACGCTTTGCTACACACGCCGCTCAGCTCGACGTCAAACGCTGCTTCACGCACCGCAACGCATATCCTGGCTGATGCCTGCCCCAACACAAATCCTGCTGGTAAGTTATTTTAGTCATTCTTAGTTTAGCCTCTTCTTCATTTTTTTGTTCTTACATTCATTCGTTACTTTTGCGTTCATCTTTGTATCCTTTTCGTCCTTTTGTTTTGTGAAATTTTATTTACTCAAAAGCGTCACAACTGTAAAAATGTTGTACACGCGACACAACTCCTGAGGCCGTTGTATATGTGTATCCTTTTTCTACGAGGTATGGCTAAAGTGTCTTGGGAATACAAATACTTCATGGGGTCTTAAATTCTTATTTTTGGTTCGTCCTACTTTCTGAGAAACTACTAATATATTATCAACTTATTTGTGTATAATTTAAGAATGGTGCTTTTCTGTTCATTAGCCACCGTAGTTGCTGCATTCGCTGGCCACAGCCAAAAGTAAGTCTCTTATCTTAAGGGTTGGTCCAGAGTGTTTCCACCCAATTGTATAGGTGGTGTATGATCAATCAGTGTTTTTAGAGTGTAGAAGAAGGATTGGTAGTCTTTAAGGGATTGTCCTTTAAATTGCATCTTTTGCACCAGGCTGCCAATGAGATCGTTGCTAATATCACATAGATCGTTGCTTCAAACCTTTCATTAATTAATTGACTAATATTAAAGTTTTTTAAAATCTTAAAAATATTATACCTTACTCTATATCGCAACCACACCCGTAACTCTGTCCTTCATTAATCTGTACTACTATCGTTCATGGCAAATCTACGGACAATACTTCGAAGTCGTCTACCTCATTTCAATTATTGCCAAACACAAACTCAATGATGCAGATTGCTTAAAATTTGTCAATTGTTCAAAGCTATATAGCAGGACATATACTACTATATAGCTTTGAACAAACTTGAGCCTTCTCTTATATATCTCAAGGACTTTATGCTATTCTACTATTCATTCTACTCTAGCTCCATTCGAGTGGAAAGTTCTTTGACTCTAAGTAACAGACACTGAACTGAACTTTAGTTGCCGAACTGTTGTACTATTTTTAAAAAAGTAGACCAAGTAAAAATAAAATACGATTTATTACATAACAATGTGTGCGCCACAGCATGTGTTGTAGTAAGGACAAAAGTAAATTGAAAACCAATCGCGAATGAATTATAAAAGTGCAAGATTGCTTGTTACATCATTTTGTCATAAATGGCAACCACCTACATCGATATACAAATACAAATATTTATAAATAGCTCAAGTGTATGAATTGCAAGCTTTTCAGCTGGCCCTCCATTACCGCTGGCTGTTACTTCCTTTTGTATTTGTTTGTTTATATGTGTGTGTGTGTGTAGTAGCTGTATACAGAAGCGGCAGCTTAAGCTCACAAAGATTTATATTTGTCCACTAAACACATTCTCCAAATCTCTTTGCCACCGCTGTTGCTGTAGCTGCTGCTGCTGCTGCTGCTGCTGTTGTTGCCAGCTGAAATAAGATAAACGTAAAATTTATTGATTTTCTTTTGTATGTTGCCAAGTGTTGCTGCCACATAGCCGTCCTGCCGCAATCCGTTTGCTTCATGAAGCATTTGTTGAACGCCTGCGCTGCTTGCTCGTGCATTCAGTGGCTGACTGAGGCTGTCGGTTGTTTGTTTCCCCTTTTGTGCAGAAGCGTTCAAGCAAAACAGCTGATGTTGCTGGATTTGGCCTCGCAGCAGCAACAGCAGCAGCCCATGGTGCTTCAGCCAACGCCAACACCACCAATATTGCCTCGACCACTCCATTCAACGCCCACACGCTTGCATGAGTTGCTACAACAACAGCAATCATGTTGGCGTATTACTTTGTCTTCTGTTTTATTATTTTTTTTTGTTGCTTTTTTGTTGTCCTGCTGATGCTTTTGTTTGTGTCATAGTTTCCTGCGTTGTGCTTTCGCTCTCTCTTAGTACTTTTTTTTTTCCTGTGAAGGGTTGTATTTTTCTTAATTTTTTTTTTCTGTGTACCCTTTATATAGTGTGAATCGGTTTGTTTAGGTTTGTCGGGTAGTTTGATCTACTATCATATTGATCAGCTGAACGATATGGGTTGACCGTCTGTCCTTCGTTAAACAATATTAACTTAAAAAAATCTAAAGCTCAAACTGATCCTCATGTAATATTTTTCAGATCAATATTCCTTTCATTAAAATCAAATCACAGAAATGATGATTTAAGAATTTTGATATAACAAAGAACTTGTTGATCTTAAATTTTTTATATACGGATTTTTTATACTTCTTTTATATCTTCAATCAGAACAATATAATATTTCGCTGTATTATAAACTATAGACTATGTTGTGGCTAACGCTGGAGATTCCAAATTTAATATTTAATTTAATAAATTTCCAACATTGGTTCAGAATTAAATCCTATATTACAAGACAAATTTATGTTGGAGATACTTCGAATTTGGTGTAGATGCGAGTAGAATATCAATTGCACTTCTTGAATATAGATTGTAAACAGATCATTGCATTTTTTAATAAAATTATTTTTGTTTGGAGTGTACAAATGTTTCGGTTCTACTCAAATTTTCGTTTTATATTTCTTATTTTAGTTATGTTTACCACCCACTCGACCGAGCGCCCGTTTTTAGTACCCCTCCAGCGTGCTGTACGTATCATTTAGTGTTGTCTATTTGTGGTTTATAGTTTGATTTATTTTTGCGTTCAACACACACCAAGCTGCACTCAAAAGGGGACAACATGGTGGCTTCCTCTCTCTCTCAATATAAACGTACTGTAGTATGTATATATACAAGTGTATGTGTGTATGTGTGTGTGTGTGTGGGCGTGGCAGCGATGCTGAGATTGCTTGTTAGATTGAATTGTTTTTTCAGCTCTTGCTGTGCAATAAATATTACGCAAGTTTTTCCTTTAGTCACAAACGCGCTTCATACTTCTACTGTCCGTACGTCCGTCCGTCCTTACATTACTATCTAGCTGCTGCTGCGTGTAAATTTGCCTTGAATAAAAATTTTATTTGGCAATAAACTATGCATAAATGGCCATGGGCCAAACTACGTTGCACTCGCTTATAGTTTTATACTTCGTACTTCGTATTTACTGCCCAAAACTGTTCAAACTGTTACTTAATGTGCTTAAACTGCTAAATGTCGGTTGAATTCAGTGCTAATGACTTCTAAAATGCTGTGCAACATTTCACATTGTTTGTTTAATAAATTTTATTAACTATGAAAGTTTTATATTGTGTGAATCCAGCAAATCCATTAAAATTTTCCAACTATTTCACCAACTACTTCTTCGTTCGGCTTTGGTACACATTACTGCTGCGTATATTTGGAATATTGTAAATTCAAATTTCATTTAAACAAACACATTCAAAACACAAACACTCCGTCGTGGCATATAGCATGAAACTCTAAAAACGCATTTGCATATATTTTAACATTGAAACTAACTCACAGAACGACTTGCCTTGTTGGCAACAACTGCAAAACCAAAAGCAAAAAAATCCAAAAGAATTTTAAATGTCTGAATTCAAATTTTGTTGCGACGGAAACCTAACAAGTTGGCATTTTGAAATATGATTTAACAAAAAAGCAGAAATATGCTCCATGCATACAGGCGCATAATTCTGCAGGCGTTTAGAAGAAGGACACAGCGCAGGATAAACATGTTATGCGGCGTTCATAAAGTATGCAATAAAAAACAGGAGTTAAATTTGCATTTAGTAAAATCAAATTTTCACGCGCACTAAAAATGTTTGTTTTTATTGCGTTTATAAATTTGCAAACCGTTTGCAACGTTGCCCTCTAAGTAGCGGCGAATGTAGTGTGGCATTGGCTGAATGAGTGGCAAATTATGGCAAATAAAGCAAAAATAATTTAAACTGCAAATTTTTCAGTAACTTTCAGTATTTGCTTAAGTTTGTGCTTGGAATATTTGCTGCCCGTAGACATTTAATAGTGGAAGCGCGTAATTGATGAATCATATGAACGTGTTTATTAGATTTTTTGTATATTTTGAATTGAACAAGCCATGGACAGACAGTTCTTCATTGTATCTATGTTAATTTTTCAATATATTTTCTATAGAATATATTAAACATGATTTACATCACATATACTTAAGGGCTCGGGCGCTTTATTGTGTGATTTTTGCAAAGCTTATTGCGTTTCCATGACTCGTTCTTTTGGACTTGTCCAAGTCACAACGAATTTAAATTGTTTAAAAATTGTTGTATTGTATGTTTTTTCTTTTCCATATTAACAATTTAAGTTATGACATAAATAAGTAAATTTAATGTCTTATATAAGTGAAGGAGGCTAATAAAAACTATAATTGAAAATGGAAGAGGGGGCCTATTCACTAAGTCTAACCTGTACATCAAAAAATGTTTATCTGCTTAGTAACTAAAAACATTTGTATGAAAAAACAGTTAAATAGATTTGTATACGCCATGTGAACCGCCGATCCGGGAGCATAACCATATAACAAATTACATAAGGTATGAGCATGCTGTTGAGCGTGACTACAGTACAATTTTTTTCTATCTAGCGCTGCCTGGCTTTGGCTCTCTGCGTTGGTCACGAAACTAGTGTCGAGGAGACTTAAAGAGATACACCCGCTCCAGTGCAGCTAATGACCGAACGATTATCTAGAACCTCGATCATTAAAAAAATGGCGAAGTAAGACTTAAGCTGTAGTTTCTGAAGTAAAAATTTGAGCTTTTGCTTAAACCTTTATGCCAGAAGTAATCAAGTGCTTGCTGAACATTCAAAAAGACAGCAGAGCTGCACCGCTTACTTTCCAAGTTGTCAAGGATATACTGTACAACTCGATGGACGTGTTCTGGAGTATCTTGTTTTTGTCTCAAATCCGCAATGACATTCTGCACATCTGGAACTGCCAACATTATACTTACAAAAAATCGCTCCAAACATACGATGTGGAGACGAAAATATGGAAATAACGCAGATAAAGGAGTGTTACAGGCGGTTTAAAAATGGACGCACATCTGTTGACAGTGATCCTCGTTCTGGCCGACGTTCGCTAATAACAACGATAAAAGGTGATCGTCGATTGACTGTTATTGAACTAGAAGATGATCTCCGTATACCAAAAACTACTGTTTGGGAAATTTTGAACAAGATTTTTGGAGTGACTCACGACCGAGTCCTGAAATCGCTCAGGACAACTTGGAAATTGTCATTGATGATGAAAATCTCCATAAGAAGGTTATTCCTGGTGATATATCGTGGATTTATGGTTACGATCCTGAAACTAAGCAACAATTTTCATAGTATAAGCGTCCTGACGAGTCATGGCCGAAAAAAGCACGTAAAATTCGGAGCCATGTCATGCCAATGCTGATTTTTTTTTTTGATTGTGTAAAAAAAAAAAATACTTAGACAATTCCCAAAAATAATGAGTTACATCATTTCCTAAACAGAATCTAAAGTGCTGTCACTCTCGATTTAAATTTTGCATAAGTCTATTTTAAGTCTGCAGGGCTCAGTTCTTTTGTCTAGTAGGAAGCCATTTATAAATCATCTAAATGCCCCGTTTTAACATCGTAGTTCAGCGCTTTGATTCCTCATTTTTCCTTAGCACTGTGCCCTACTTCTAGGTAGATACTAAGGTATAGTAGTAAGTGATGGGTTTATCTGATCGCCTGTTGTTCCTTGTGAAGATCGCATCCAATACGAAGTGATATGTTTAGCTCCTTGGCAGAAGGTGCGGTTTGCTCGTCTTCGAATGTACGAAGCATCAGTTGTCAGTTTCACGTTGTAAAATCTGTGCCAATGAAGAAGATATTTCAAATTAAAAATGTTTAAATTAAACTGCAATTAATAGAACCTAAGGCAACACATATAGCAATACGTTTTATAAAGGTAATAAAGAATCTATTTCCACTCGAATCTCCATGAAATGTAACTAAATTTAGTGCGTACATTTGAGAGCATCTTCCATAACTTGAAATTGTCTACATTTCGTTCGTTGAGATGTAAAACAAAAGTAGCACATTGTCATATCATTCAGTTAGTCTGATTTCTGCTGTAAGTTAACGACTGTGTTACATCGAGACAGACATGTGGTGGAGCTGCGCTTGAGTAACTTTGCTTGAGGCAGCCAGTAGATGTGGAAGCTGCAACAGTAGCAGCAGATATGCAGTACATGCAGCAATGTAATGTAATGGAAATAATTTGTACAAATTGACTTAAAGAAGCACAAAAAACCCAAGCGACAACGCACACACACACACACAAACACACACACAAACAATCAAAATTCATTCATTCGCAAGAAAGTGAGCGAGTAAAGCGTAAAAGAGAAAATGTTTAACCAAAAACGAAGTAAAAGTTCATGCAGCATTTACTGCTGCTGCTTTTGTTGTTGTTGTTGTTGTTGTTGTCTGTTGTAAGCAGTGTTGCAATTGTCGAAAATAACTTTATCACATATGATATTTGAGCGAGAAATTAGAGCGGAAGCGGCGTCGGTGGTGATGATAATGGTGTTTCTGGTGATGGTTTTAAGATGGCTGGCACAGTGTGTGTGTGTGTGTGTGTGTGTGTGGGCTGTAGAAGCAGACAGCCTTAAAACGTGCTACTGTCTAAATATGCTATTCGATATTCAAGTGACTATATATATACATATGTATTGCTAAGGAAGTGTTTGTATGTATGTTTGTGTGTGTCTGTGTGTGTGTGTTTGCTTGGTTACCATGTTGTAAAAACTTTATATCGACACATAAGCACGCTTACGCCCAATGAAAACGAATCCAAGCGCGCACATGGAAACAAATATCAGCCAAAAGTTATGCAACGATTTTTTGGAATTTAGTCCTTTTTCTTTTGGCTGCATTTTTGAAGCAGCACTAAAGTTACGAGCAAGTACAAGTGAATGTGTGAATGTGTGTGTGTAAGAGGGGCAAATGAAAGTTGTTTAATAATTGCGACTAATGCCACGGCTCTGAAGTTCACAACAATAAGTGGCAACTGAGCCAACTGAGTCGTTGGATCTATCATATATTTTGTTAGCATAGTAACTAGAAATCGTTTGCTCTATCTTAGGCACACAATCAATATTATTTTTATTTCGTTTGACAAACCAATGTAACAAATTTTTCTTCACCCTCTAGTTTGTATGCACTCAAACATGTGTGTTTGTTTGTGTGTGTGTGTATGAGCGGCAGCAGAACTTTCAAGTTAGCGCTGCTTACTTTGACTTCCGGTTTGCGTAACACAAACTCAAATTGCAGCACATAGTTTTAGCTTTATTTCTTTTTCTTTTTCATACACCCATATAGCCAATGTCTCTCTATCTTTTTCGTTTTCTATTGCCGTCTTATTTCTTTCCGGCATAGTTACGCTCCTTTGCTGCATTTACTTTACACTCTTCCGCTTGTTGCCGCTGCTGTTTCTTCGCCCCTTTGGTCTGCTTCCTTTCGTTGTAATGAATTAATGCCGTTACACTTCCTTTTACTTGAGCAATGTGCATCAAACTTTACCGTACATTTGCTCATATGTGTTTGTGTGTGTGTGTGTTAGCGCCTTAGCTCACTTACTAGTGCGCTCGTAAGTATGCAATACATTTATATTTACGTTTTTCGCATATATTTTATTTAGTGTGTTGGCTTGTGTGTGTGTGTGTGTGTGTAAAGTATATTTGTAGTTGAGCATTTTGCGTTATTTGTTTTTTTTTTTCATACATTTTAAATAAATTACTATTGATGTTTTATTGAGTAAATAACTGCATACGAGACGGACAGATACGTCGACATTTGGACAGCCGAAATTATGTGTGCGCAAAGCGTTTAAGAGAGTGTAAAACTCGCATTTATATGATTATTTGTTTATGGAGAGTTGTTTGAATGGTCTTAATTAAACGAAAAATGTTTCTGTTAAATATCTAAGGTAGTCGATTCACCACTTAGTTTATAAGAAAATTATCATTAAACCTCCTAAGCCCAAATAATATACATCTCAGCACTATTAAGTAAAATTCCAACAACAAAGTTTACTATGAAAAAAAGTAAACAATACTCATCGCCCTTTATTCTTGTTTCCAAAATTTAAAAAAAAAAAAGAAAGAGTTTTCAACACAATTTAAAGTCTTAATGCGGAACTATCAAAAAGGAACAGATGTGTGACACTGTCCATACAGAAGACTAATCAATTAGAAACAAATGAGACCTTTCGCATGCTCTTGGCTTATATATTTTTTTTTAAACGGAGTGACAGTGTGCTCCTTCTATTGAGCAGTTACCTGAGTTGTATCATGATTTTTTACCATTTTTTTGGGAGATGTTCTGTTGTTCCTGGTCATGGTATTTTTTCAATGAAGGCTGCTGCGTTTAAGCGTAAAACATGGATTCGTTGTCTAGTTTAAGACGAAACATTGCGCTGTATAAAATGGCAACATCGTCGACAGAAGTCTCAATGTGTGCCTCCAACTCCAATGGTCCCAGTTGCACTGCTCTACGGAAAATCAGGTCTCATTGGACGGAGAGCAGAATAAGTAGCTATCCCGAAATTCTCGCCCTACTAGGTATGACCGAAAAAGGCATATCTTAGACGCTGGTAGTTTTGTAATCTTGTAAAAGAGACCATCGTGCCAAACTCTATCGAATGCTATTATAGGTGATCAAAAGCCTGCACGATAAGCTGCGGAACTCTGTAAACCTGCTTCAATATGCCATGGCCTGTTCAAAACTCAAAAAGGGGATCTGGCAGAATACTGTTTTGATTCAGATCTCCCTTAGCTTCTATAATGAAGGCAGAAGACTAATTGGCCTTCATTCAGATTAAAGTATTTTGCTTCCACAGAACTCATCAATATAATCGGGTTGAAAAGGTATGTTCATCTATCAATAATCCCATTTTTAGGCCCTGTACCGAAGGTACAAGAGCCTATTGGGTTTGTGCAAATGTATGTAACAGGTAGAAATAATGGTCGGAGACCCCCCAAAGTTACCACCATTATGGTCAGGAATGAAAGAGGAGTCGATATAGCCATGTCCGTCTGTCCGTCTGTCCGTCTGTCCGTCTGTCCGTCCGTCCGTCCGTCCGTCTGTATGAACGAAAGGATCTCGGAAACGGTAATAGATAGAGACTTCGTGTTTTTTGCATTCGACTAGGATTGCTCCGGAATTTCACAAGTTTATTTTGAAATTTTGCCCCTCCCCCCCTTCCCCATAAAATCACCCCTTAGGGTGAAAATTTCTTCGGCACAAAAAAAATTGAGTGTACTAATATAGAGATAACGTCTCTCTAAGCAAAAATCCAAAAAGTTCATTAAAATCGGATAATAAATGGCGATTTTATAAGCAATTGAATTTGAACAACCCCCCCTTTTCTTTTCATTCATATTCGCGCAGTGAGAAGTGGTCATGTGTTTGGTCATAAGCTCGGGAAACATTTAATATGTTTGTTAGGCGACCTGAACTGGTACAGGGCCTCTTACAGTCGGTTACGCCCGACTGTATTTCCTTACTTGTTCTTGATGTTCTTGATATGGGTTTAAATTTAATTTTTCCATTACCTTAGTACAGTTGTTTCTAAACCCATTTTGGGGATGTTTTAATTGGAATATTACATTTTTAAATAGTTTTTTATTGACAGATTTTGGTTTGAATATTTTCTAGACATTTAAATTGTTCGAAATGTTTATAGCCTTGTTTTAAATTTGGATGTAAAAGCAATCTAACGGATGTATCTTTCGGCAGACACTACACCGAAAATTGTTACTAAAAAACATTCAAGTCTTTTCAGACTACCCTAGTCTGTGCGGCAACAACTTTAACTACAATTTATTTATTTATTTACTTTTGCCACTCGTCGTCGTCGTCGTCGACGTCGTCGATGTTGTTTGTTGCTTTTTCTGTAGCTGCTATTGCTGCCGTTGAAGTTCGTTCTACCTACTGGTTATATAGCTGATGTTTTTATTTTTGTTGCCATAGATATTTACATATGTTGTTCATTAGTATAAGTGCTGCTTTCAGTTTATATTATTCCGTCCTGTGTTCGGTTCTGTTTTCTTTTTTCGGTTACTTTTACTTGCGTTTTATTTTATTTTGTATTTTGTTTATTTTATTTGCACAACAGTTTGTTTTCTCAAATTTTATCTGACTCACATGATAATATTTATTTTTAGTCGCATTACTATTTTTAATATTTACTATGCTTGCTAAAACAATATTTTAATAATGCAACATAAATATTTGCGAACATATGCTGGCATAAATACACAGAAACACGTTCGGTAACAACATATTTTCTGTTTGCAATTGGATTTAATTAAATTTATTAAAATGTAGAAGCAAAATTTTGTCAACTTCTCTTTTAGAAGTATTATTTGATTTTGGTGTGTTTTGCTTGGCAAAAATTGAATTGAAATAGTCAAAATTTATGGTCCTGCATTCTGTGTGCTGTGCTTAAAAAGGAGCATCAGCAAAATGTCAAAGATAACTCAAAAGCACAAGCGTTGCGAGTGAGCTAGCTAGCTAAGCACACTGGATGTGAATGCTTATAGAATGATCACAGAAGCTGGGTGGAAAAGTCTTAGGGGAATTTGGTTTTGGTTTTCTATGGTTTTTTTTTTGTCTTTATGTATGAAGCTGCAGCATTTCTTTTCAATTTTGCGCACAAAGCAAATTTATGCGCGCATATGTGCTATATTCTCACACACACACACATACACATATACAAAATAAAATACTCATACGCATTGTTAGCAAACGGAAGCAAAGGGCGCAAAGCAAAAAAAAAAAAAAAAGTCAGGCTGAAAGCGATAAAACGTAATTGGAAATATTTTTTGCCATTACAAATGGCGTTTTTTTTTCTACTTCCCTTTTCTGTTTCTGTCGATATTTGTTGTACAAATCTTTCTGGCATGCATACTTACATAATTACATACACACAATCACATCTACACAATTTACTCATTCATTCCTTTGCTTGCTGGCCTGGCTAGTTGATTCACTCATGCATTCATTCATTCAATCGTTCGTACATTCATTCACTCCGTTCGTTCGTTCGTTCATTGATTGCCTTTGTACCACGCGACGCGTCATCTATTATCAGCCAAAGTAAGCACAATGAAGCACAGACAAAATGTGAAGTAGAACAAAAAAAACCAAAGAAAAAGAAAAAAAAATAGAAAGCATAAAAATACATAAATTTGGTTGCATTCGATTTTTCAATACCCTTTGCATATGCTTTAAAAGTAATTTGAAATTGTTGGAAATAGAAGTTTATCTTAATATATAAAAAAATTATGTCACATTGTTCGTTGGATCTTTGAAATCGCTCATCTGAAATGTTCTATATGTTTGCGTCAAATTGAGAGGTAGGATAATCTATTGATCCTTCAAAGTGACCCTCAATAAAAATAAATTTTAAAACTATTCCAAAGAATCGAAAGTTCATTTTTAACATCAACGGTGGTTCACTCGATTCCCTTGTGAAGTGGAGGAAGTGGCAGATGCACCACACTCCGGAAGACCTGTAGTCGAGTAAATCGATAAAATCAGGGAAGTGGTCGAAGTGGACCGCCATAGTATCAGCCGTACCATTGCCCGGGAGCTGAATATCAGTCATATGACCGTTCAAAGACATTTCAAGAAGCTTGGCGACACAAAAAAACTCGATATTTGGGAGCCACACGAATTGACACAAAAAACCTCATGAGCCGAATTTCCATCTGCGAATCGTTGCTGAATCGCAACAAAATCTACTCGTTTCTGAAGCCAATAGTGACTGGCGATGATAAGTGGGTCACTTACGACAACATGAAGCGCAAATTGTTGTCGGTGAAGGGTGGCGAAGGCGCTCAAACGGTTGCCAAGCCCGTATTGACGCTCAGGAAGGTTTTGCTGTGTGTTTGGTGGGATAAGCAGGGAATCATCTAATATGAGCTGCTCCCCTATAGCCAAATGCTCAAATCGGTCCTCTACTGTGAGCAACTGAACCGCTTGAAGACAGCAATCGATCAGAAGCGGCCATCTTTGGCAAATAGTAGAGGAAAACGCCAGACCACACACTTCGATTGTGAAGCGCTAGAAGCTCAGGGAGTTTGGATGGATGGTCCTTATGCATCCACCTTATAGTCTAGACCTAGCACAATTGTATTGCCATCTCTTCCTGACAATGTCGAACGATTTAACTGGCGAGAAATTGACCTCAGAAGAGTCTTGCGAAAATCAACTGTCTCACTTTTTTGCAAAGAGGGAAGCAAGCTTCTATGAGCGGGGCATAACTAAATCTATGAGCGGGGCATAACTAAATCCGATAATTGTACGCAATTTTATAAAGATGGAAATAAAGACGAAGAACGAAAAGACTTTTTTTCCAACCTTATATTTTATTGTCTCCCATGAGGGAGATCAAGTGGATGATACCTTTTGAGCCTTCTAGTATTCGGAAGATAATTCCGAGAGTCCTGTTTTGATATTTGCTGGCAGTGATCCAGATCGGTATTCCGTACATCGCTTTGTATACTAGGAGCTTGCTGTTCAACCTGACAGTTGACCTTCGGACGATCGGCCATAAATGCTTGTTTAACCTTTTAGATGAGGACGTAATCAGATGAGGATAACATGTTCCCCTTCTTTGACTGGCTGTTCTAAAAAAAAGGTCCAATTCAGCACCCGTGCAGAAAGTCGAGTCGATATAGATATGTCCATCTGCCTTGCTGTCCGTATGAACATTAAAATCTTGAAGGCTATAATTTATAAAACCTTTTAGTTTGGATATTTAGTCTCTCCTATTCTATCTTCTTGTTAGTATTTGGTCCATGTCGGACTACTAGAAAAAAGTTTTGTTTAGCTTGAAACGACAAATTTGTGGTGGCTTACACTAGTTCTAATAAAACACGGATCCAGATAGAAATATATGTCACATAAAAATATATGATTGATTGATTGATATTGTGTTGCCTTTATACGCATAATTTATTACAATCTCTTAGACTTATATGCGGCACTGCGTTACCATTTACCAGTAAATTCATTAGACTTTTTATTCGTTTTATTGTATAGAAAGGGTATTAAATATTCGGCTAAAAAATATTGCAAATATTGTCTGTTAGTGATAAGAAAGAAAAAGTATGAACTAGATTAAAAACAACCAAAAGCTGCGCACTAAGAATTGCAAGAGATGAGCTTTATTGTATGTTGGTGTATGTGTATGCCTTTGTATAAAAGCGAAAATTCTTCTATGTAAGGGCAGCCATTTTTTTTTTTCATACGAAATATTGAAATTAGGCTCAACAAATGCTATAGTCTACTTCTAGGCGACGACACTGGCGTAACATTGTTTTCGTTGGGTTCGCTCGATCGACAACGTTGTTGTTTTTCTAATCAGCATTATTTGTATGTGCATGTGTGACTGTGTGTGCGCCTTTGCTTATGCTACGATTTCGCTAGTTTTTCCATCTATTTTCTTTGTCGTTTTTGTGTCGAAATTTAATTGAATTGCATGAGAAAATGAATTGATTTACATAATAATTTATGTATTTGTATGCCAGGGCAACAAAGGGAACATGTGCTGCCATTGGCATTGCCTTTGTTTTATGTATGTGTTTGCTTTAGCATGTGTGTGTGCGTATTGTGCGCATAAAAAGTGCTTAGAATGTGACATTATTTTGGCATAAAAAGCACATTTCTTAATTTTTTATTTGCCAAATGTGCCTTCTACACTCTTGTACGAAAATACTTACACGCTTGACGTTCGCTTCAAAGACATGCCAAGTAAAAATGGAGTCATTGCTTTTATTGCCTGCCATAGTCCTTGCGCACTTGTCTTACGTATATGCCCGTTCATTACTTGCTCTGTCTGTAAGTTTTGTACGTCTGTACGTCTGTCTGTCTGTCTGTCTATCTATTTGCCAACGTCCGTCTGTCCCGCTGTCAGTCGTTTTGTCTGCGTGCGTAATTTGGCTAATTGTATTTTGTATCCAGCTAATGAAAGTGGCAGTTAAATTAATGAGTATGACAGACAATTTAAAGCATTAAACGCGCATTAGGACTAAGGATGTTGTCATAAAAGGCGTCGAAGTCTTGGCACTTGCCACAACGCGGCAACGGCTAAACGCAATTTGACTGTTTGTATCTATTTATTTTTATTATTTTCTATATTATTTTTTTCACGCATTAGGTCTCTCGCGGCAGCCAGCTAAAAATAAAAATAAACGCAATTTATACAATGAAAAAAGTGAAACAATGTTGTATGCCGCGGTTTATTTTATTTAATACAGTTTTTCTTTTTTTGTGCGTTATTAATTTATTTCAATTTTTCATAAATTTTTTTTTTTCGTTCTTTTATAAACTATTTTTCTATATTTTGTGCAGCACACTAAAACATCTAAAAGTTTGCTGTACACTTTTTCTCTTGTTGCCTGTATACACGCAAACTAATTTAAACTTATATTTGTTGGTTTGCGGCTGGAAAACACGCACAAACCTTAGACCTCAACAACAATACGAACAACAACAACAACAAAATAAAAACAAAACAAAAGTTTTGCATAGCAGAGCGAGCAACTTACTAAAACGAAACGAAACGAAAAAAAATCCCAATTAGCGCTTTTTGCTGTTTCAACGCCTCAATGGTCGTCCGGGGAGCTCAATTCGCTTAAAGCGGTTGTGTGGAGAGGGCAACAAAAACTATTAATAGTTGTTTGCTATTTGTTGTTCATCAGAAAGTTTGCTGCAGCTAACTTGGCACAGGTTTCAATGAGTTCATATACACTCGTTCAACTCATTTGCTCGATTGTTCAAGGTAGCGCACAAAACTTTCAGTTATGCAATAGACAAATGTTAATATACGAATTTATCTAATTAGGCGACCATGAAGTTGCTACGAAAGCATGCAGCACATACGTTTCTATATGGGGTTACTAGTTGGTAGTTATACCCTAACACTTTTGAGGTGTTGCGAAGTTTTTGCAGTTGGAAAAACTTTTTGAGATCTAAGCATTAGATTTATTTCTTTTGTTGGCATTGATTAGTAACTTTCGCGCTGAAAATTATGATTAATTCGCTTAGTATTTTATTTATTACAAAATAGTTTGATTGAGTGTGAAAAGAAGAGCCTCATGTCAGGAAAACAAGAGAAAACGTAAACTTTGCCTTTTGCTCTATTATAGAGTAATTTATTTCCATTTTGAATATAATAAGTTCAGAGTTCAGTGTTTCTTATTGAAGGAGCAGCTTTCTTAGTTAGTTTATAGGGTACTCGGCGGAACATAGGCATTAAACTTGGTAAGTGCGGCAGCGTGACGCAGTCGCTGAGAAGAGTTAAAGGTCTGTATCTTCAGGATCGGCTTTTGGATCGTCAGCCTGAGCATTAGTAACTGAGGGTATGTCTGGATAGACGAATCACTTTTAAAACCCATATTAACCAGTCATAAGTCGTAAGTCTATATACAAAAGGTCTCATAAACTGTTCTGGCTTTTCAACAGCAGAAACAAGCTGTCGCTTTGGTGCAAATATACAAGACAATATTTGTACCGGGCTGGCACTACTGAATGTAAGTTCATAGCATTACTACTATATCGCACTTTGCCAAGATAAAGGTGCTCCATGCGAAGGTCCTCCGTCGCTTTTCTGGCGCACCATGGTACATAAGACCGGCTAATCTTGAAAGGGACTTTAATGTTCCCAAAATTGGAGACCTCCTCAACCAGCAAGCAGCGACCTATATGGAACGCCTTTAAAATCATCCAAACGTGCTAGTTAGTTGCCTTACTCAAGAGGCGTAAAAGATCTGAAATTAGAATATAGAAACGGCTCCGTAGAATACACCTAATCGTATGAAAACTCCTGTAACAGCAAAATTTCCATTATATCATTCACCATCTCTTTTAGAAAATCTAATTTGCTCTACTCCTCATTTTTCTTTCTTGTTACAAATTTTGCCAGCGGTCAGGTTCGTCCAGATACATTTTTTTTTTCGTATCATAACTAAAACTCTACAAAATACATCTGATCAAAATTGTATTTTTCAGCGAATGCTAAACGTGCGGTTATATGGCGTTTTATTAGCCTCGCGGAAGTATATGTTGCTCCTTTAAAATCCTTAATATCACATTTTTTACTTTTAAAATTTCACTTTGCTGATTTATTTATTCGTCTTTTTCCATTAATGATATATATCTTGTACCCAAGTAGTACTTATTAATTTAAAGCGTGTTAGACATTTTTTTAAATATCCTTCTTGCCAGCGCCTGTCAAATGAGCTGTGCATTTTTTGTTTCTGACAGTTTTGCATGCAAGCGTAAAGTTTTATAATTTTTTAATCAAATTAAAAATAGCGAAAACACTTCCGGGTAGAGGGTGTAGAAAACAAAGAAAATATAATTTCTTTTTTTTTTTTGCAACACATTTTCCACATTAAAAGCTTTTTTCCGATATTTTTTTCCTTGCCTGCTTCACTTGCGACATGATAATTCAGTTTTGAGCAGTTTGCTTCTTTATTTTCTGCGCTGCTGTCGACATCATCAACAGCAATAGAGTGAGAGAGAGAGAGAGAGAGAGAGAGGGGTGCAGCAGTAGCAGCAGTATGTGAATTTTAAAAAGTTTTAATTAGCAAAATTTTTAACCGTGAGCAATGAACTTAACACGCTGCAATACCACTGGGAGTGGCAGACCATAGTGCTCCATGGTGCTGCTGATCCATGCTGCTGCTTCTGCTGCAGTTGTCTCCAGTCTGTGCGCGCTTTCATCGTCCTTGGCTACATGAACATGTCCAACTTTTGTTGTTTGGATTATTTTTATCCGACATATGCAACGCCATCTGCTTGATTGGTTTGGACAATGTGGTATGTTGCTTTCACTAGTCGAAGTAACTGTGTAAGTGCGAGTATTTGCTGTGCGGCATTGAGGCGTTGTTGCTTAAAGCTGTGGTGCTCAGAAGTGCCACTTCTATGAACAGCTGCTGCAGGATACTGCTGCTGCTGCTGTTGCATGAATATATCTGTTTCAATTAGTTGCTTCGTTTCCGCTTCCGATTTTTGCTTGTTCACAATCTCTTGCTATCCCTTGTTAACTTTGACTATTTTTTTTTATTCGATTTTTCTCCCTTTTTCTCCTTTTTTTTTTTTTTTTGTTTCTGTGCAAATTGTTTTGTTAATTAAAAAATAGTGTAAAGTGCCCGAGTTTTGTTTGAGTTGTTGAGCTAATTAAAGCACTTTTAAATCAGCAACTCAACAGAGAATAGGTGAAAGGATAAAGTTTTGTCGATTTGATTATTTTGATTTATTGGCGACTAATTGCAAGTAACTGACTGTATTCCTTTTGGAGCGAGTGGAAATTGCTTTGCTTGCTTATAAAATAAAACAGAAAGAGTTTACGTTTGCAATAATAAATAATAAAAAGATACAATTTCATACTTTAATGATTTGCAATGAGAAAAATAGGGCTAAAAGAGATTGATATCTAGGCACAGTGTGAAAGGATCAATTAAAATTACTACGAGTAATGAATACTCTTAGTTGCTTAATTATAAATTTAAGAAGGATAGTTGATTCATGCCGTATAGTTACAGAAAGGTCACATCTGTTGAACTAAAGCTCTTTCACGCTGGAGCTCTTTCATCCATTCGAATGAGGTGACCAGCCCAGTGCAGCCGCTTGAATAGTTCGTACAGCTCGCGGTTCATACTTCCAACTCTGGTTCATCTGACTCAATCATGATCCATGTCTCTTCGCCATACACTATGACCGGGAGTATCAGCCTGCTCAGCCCAAAAAAAGCAACTGTTTGCAAGCGTGATTCCTCGCCTGATCTCCAGGCTGACGTTGTTGTGGCTCGTTATCTCTGATCCAAGATAGACGAAGTTTTTTACAATTTTAAAGTTGAAATTCTCCATCGTCTCTGACCGTCCAAGACGCGATGACGGAATGCGAGAAGACACCAAGTACTTCGTCTTGTCTTCATTCACCGCTTAACCCATGAGTTGAGACTGTTTTTCAATCTCTGAGAACGCCTTGCTTACTCGCCGTTCCTGCGTGCCAATGTTATCGATGTCATCGGCGTAAGCGAGCAGCATCACTTCTTTTTGGAAGATCGAGCCCGACATACTCTGTGTGTTTAAGCAGCTTCAAAGATGGCTCAGCTAAAAAAACTTCAAAAATTTTAAGAACTTCTGTATTGAAAGTCAAAGATGTTTCATACTTTAAAGAATGCTTATATGGTTTGCCAACATAAATCAGTGAATGAAAAAAGAAAATTTATTTTTAGTAGACTTTGTAACATTCACATACGACGTAAGAAATAATAGTAGCTATTATATATGGACCAATCATTTGTATGTACTATTGTTCAATGTACTATTATTGTATAACTTGCAATCGTTTGTGACATTTAATTTGGAAAATTTTGCAGCATATATGCGGATTGCACAGACTTTAGCCTTTGTGAAATGAGTGATGACATAAACGATTAAAGGTCACCTGCTGTGCGCTATAATTGCTATTTTTCAATCGAATTTCAAATTTGAAATGTTACCGCATAGCGAGCCATTCATTTGAAGTTAGCAAGTTAAAAGGCAGCAACAAAGAAAGCAATTTCAAGAGGTCAGTTCTAAGAGAGAGAGAGAGGTTATGAATGAACTTTCTTTATAGGAAGGTAGGTAGGTAGGTAGGTCCGTGCTATGTACAAACATGAACGAAAGAAAGCAGCTCAAATGTGACCGACATCGAATGCGAATTCATAAATTATTGAAAATGGCAATTTGCAGCACACACACACACACACACACACACACAGAGACACATTTGGCGTTGTATAGTTATAAGTAGAAGTGCATGTATGTGTGTATGTGTGTTTGCGTGCGTGTGTTTTTGTGCCTGTGCACAAGTGCCTCTTAAAGGAAACGGAAATTTGAGTTTGACGTACGAACGGGCGAAGCAAAATGAACGGAAGTTACTTTATGACAGAAGTGCTCTGTGCACTCACTCTTGCCCACATTTCTTTCTCTCTCTCTCTCTCACTTACATCTTATATAGGTTTACACGTCGCTGTCTCCGCTGCTGCGCTCAGCTGTCGCTGCGGTCTGCCATTTGTATTTATTGTGCACAAAGCACGTTTCCTGCCATTCATGTTATTATTGTTGTTGTTGCTGCTGTTTGAATACACAGACACATACGCATTCGTGGGCATGTTTATAAGAAATCGGAATTGGCTAAAACATGTAAAAGTTATTGGGTAAAAATTGGATTTATTTCTCAACAAAGAAACCAGGGAAAATGTCTTTATCCAAGTGTTTTTTGTTCGATTGAAGTAATTTTCATACAAAAAAGCTCTATAAGACAGCTTTTTTTTGGCATAATTAGGAACAGATAGTGCGATATTTGAATATTTGGAAGCTCTCTTGGACCCTCACACTACACACAACGTGTTTGCAGTCATTCCGTGTACGTCTGGGCTGCGAATTAGAGCAGAACTTAATAAACAAAAGCCTCACGAAAACGAATCTTTTAGATTTTTTCATACATACTAATGTTTGCACGTTACTCATCTCGGTATTTTAATAGTTCGATACTAGTGGAACCATAACCAATTACCTATCAATACACCCTCCAATATACGCATACGTATGCAGAGTGGCAACTGCTGGCTTTGCCATAAGTGGCTCGCATGTCCTTCGATGTTGTAAATAAATTTTGCAACAAACGATTTGCTATTAAAAAAAGGTTCTTACAGTCGTATGACGTACTCTGAAACACTGCCTCCTCGGACATTTTTACTCTGCCTGTCACCTTCCACTATAAACGAAGTCTTTCATATCTCCGCCCGCGCATATTCGCTCAATTTTTTTTTTATTATTTAATACAATCTTCGTAATAAGAGGCAACGCCAGCAACGACAAAGCTATTTAAAAGGAACTGCAAAGAAAAGTGTGTTATAAAATATTAAAATTGCATTTTAAATGCTCAAACTTTTCGCTTGCAAAATGTGAGCAAGAGACTACACTCTGGAAACTCACTTCCTACGCAGGGCCACTATCGGGCGGGTCGGACAGATCCATTTAGTGTCAGAATAAACCAGCAGTTTGTGTACTTCTTTCTTTTTGTTGTAATTAAATTCGAGCTGTATGCGTTTTTCATAAGAAATGTGTGAGCCTGTCTTTGGAGTGGACTTTGCTAAAAAGTTTTTCGAAGAATAAAAATATTAAAGTGGAAAAGAGAGAGAGAGAGAGTGAGTGAGAGTGACAGCGAAAGTAAACTTATAAATTACATGCTACATCATTACCTTCATACCTGGTCATTCTAACGCGTGCCCCGTCCTCTTAATCGGCGTCCTCCAATCAAGTTTGGGCCCACCATGTAAACCATGCGAGCTGGAGCTTTTTTATCGGTTGGTATGAGGTGACCAGCCCAGTGGAGCCGCTGCAATTTTATGCGCTGGATGCGATGTCAACCTCATCGAATAGTTTGTACAGCTTGCGGTTCATAGGGGACCTAAACTCGTCGCCAACTCTAATAGGACGGAAAATCCTGCGAAGAATCTTTCTCTCGAAGACTTCCGACGCTGTTTTATCTGACTCAATCACGGTCCATGCCTCTGCGCCATACAATAGGACCGGGAGTATCAGCGTCTTATAGATCTTGATTTTTGTCTTTCGAGAGAGGGCTTTACTTCTCATTTGATTGCTCAGCCCAAAAAAACTCAGCTGGTAGCCCTAATCGACCTTCATATAGTCCGGTGTCATTTCTTTATCGGTGCGCTTCATCGCCACCGAGCAGGTTAGAATAATGAGTCCTCCATAATCTCAATGATTTCTGTTCATCCGTAACCAGATTTCCATTTTCATTCTTACAAAAAATTACTTCGGGCTTAAATTTCTTCATTTCTGTCACATAACTCTCAGCATCCTCAAACTTCTTGCTCCATTTGCTTGCGTCTGATAAGGCATTTCTCCTCTCTCCGTTTCACTCGATGATGAACCCAATTTTTAAGGATCAAAAATAAACATGGTTTTTTTTCAGGCATTCAAGCTACCCGCTCTTTTCTGATTTTTTTATAAAATACTTTAAAATGAATGATGTGGCTTCTTATAGACGGTGTTTTAGCATATATAAAAGGATATGGTATTTTTGGGATAGGATACGCTCCACATAAACCTCAAACTTTTGAGTAGGAATAACCAGGCATAACCAACTTGAAACTTGATATCAAAGTTTTGCATAGACGCTTCAAATAAAAATATATGCCATATATAATTTTTTTTTTTTTTGGAAGTTCCAAAAGGCTTTCTTTATAGTTGATAAATAGACCATGTAAAACTTCGTTTGAAGCGTATTAACATTTCGGTTGCACTGGAACTTACATTTTTTAGTTAAGAAGATTTTGTAATAATATAAAAAAAAAAAAATCACATCGTTGTTGTTTATTTTAATCCTGTTTTACAAAATTTATTTATTCTTCTTTACCACTGATTAATCAAATTTATTCTCTTCTATTTTCAGGTAAGTGAATCTGATGACAATGTCAAGAAAATTTCAGAACCGAATTGATTTGAAGCTTATAAGGTATTTTGAGTGTAATTTCAATTAATACAAGATAAACCATTAGCTTCGGTGGAAACGAAGCTTAAATGCTCAACATTTAGTAAGGTTGCTAAGACTCAGTAATTTTTAATATATCTATCGGGGTATGGGCTTGTTAGTACGAGAGAGATAGAACCATCGAACATATAAATAAATATGCTAAAACAATTTGTGAATTTTATTTATGTGTTACTTTTGCGAACGTTCGTTTCTGTGCGCTCTGGACTGTGAATTTGCAGAATCAAGTTAGTCTAATTGAGCAAATGCTTTCAGCTTTCTGTCTTCAGTATTTAGAGAACTGAAACCATCTTCATAACATTTTCTATTTCAATGTATGAAGAATTAATAAAAAAAAATTTTATTCGTTCGTTAACTTGCTTATAAACTATAAATCAGTCTCTCTAAATTACAAATACTGTTACAAAATGGCTTACAATTTGTTGATACCCACTTTACTGTAGTATATAAAGGTCACATTTACAGAGTATATACGAAAATGTGCCTCCCTTGACGCAGTTTGTAGACAGAGAAAGAAAGGTCGAACGAAGTAGAGGTTACTCGCTTGCGCGTCGGTAATTAAATAAAAAGTACTGCCCAAGTAGAGAAAGTTAAAATTGCTGTTGCATAATTTGGGGCGCTTAACGCACACTTTCAACAAGGCCATGGAAACAAGGAAAGGAAAACTTTTACAAAAGTAAATTAAATATAGATTTTGCTTTTTAGAAATTAAAGACACTTGAAAAATTTTGCACAACTTTTGTTCGGTTCGGTTCGGTTCGGCCGGCCTCTTCATGCAACTCATCTCCATTGGTCGCTTGTGGCTATGAATGTGCCGGACAGCAGAGCAAAACCGCTCGATGTCTGACGTCAATCTGTGTACTACTCACTTATTTGTTTGTGCCATTTAAATTTAGTTGCTTACGTACCATAAACCATGAGCTAACCTGCAGCTGCATGTACAACAACCGACTGACTGACTGACTGTGAAAGACAATAACTTTGTTTTTGGACAAGCCAGCCATCTTCATTGTCCATTTACGCATGTTGTATGAAATAATTTCGTAAATTGTGCTAAAGTTTGTCATTTTAATATATTTAATAGCATAATAAACTTTATAGAATAATTGAGGTTCATTTAGCTTTGTCAAAAACACAAACATTCAAAAGTGAAATAATAATGCGTATGCGTTGTATTGTAGAATGCTGTAAGGCATGTCATTCTGGGTTTGGAATATATTGATAAGAGTATTTATGAAATATTGCGTGCATTAGAAGGCATTTAACTTTTTAACTTTTAACTGTCTGTCGGAAAGGATTATTAATATACCTCGAGTGCGTTTGCCTGTTTCTTTTGTCTTAATTAATTCGTCTATATTATTAAACGGACATATAATATTTCGATATCTGCAATTCAAAAAAGGGCACTTTAAATAAAATTAAACAAGAAGAACAAGTAAAGAAAACTCTTGAAGTAGTTAAGATTAATGCGCCAATATCTATTGCAATTTAAGAAATTGCCGGAAACAGTTTACACGATAAGGATATCATCAATGCATGCCTACTAAATGTTACTCCGCATCGCGTGAAAGAACTTATATCCATTTCGAGCTTTTCACAGTCAATGTGACACTGCGTTGGGCTCGAATAATTAGTTCGTCTTAAATTTTACTTTTGGTACTGACACACGAGGTCCACTCAGATGAATCAGCGACTAAACATCGCTTTAGATCCAAGATGTGATGGCTTCGTTCAAAAAGAAATGCAGAAAAATGTGTTAAAAACAGCATCGAATTCATTTTGGTATCTCAAACTAATACTTCGCCAATGAAGGGAACTTTCTTTCGAGTGGCTTTTAGTGGCTTGTAACCTCTGCCATACCACGAATGTGCATTAGTTTTAATTGATTACTATTCAATATATAAGGAATGCGAATTCCTGTCGTCAATATCATCCAAGGCTCTTAACTGGCACGTCAAAAGAAAGAAGCTCTTCCTTGTGTTAAACAGTTGAGTTCAAGTTACCTGAAGACATGGCTGACTCCAGATCAAATAACACGCTACCAAACTGATCATGTTCGAGTGTGTTGGACGTGCGAACGTAACGTGGTCCCAACATTGACTCGGACCACTATCTTCTCGCAGCCAGGGTACGCACTAGGCTCAGCGTAGTGCACGCCGTACGTTTCAACATGCAACGAAAGCGAGACGTCGGCAAGCTGAAATCAGAACAGACCACCGTAGCCTTTTCAAACACACTCTCCCAACTGCTCGGAGAAACATCTCCGTAATTTCAAGATATATGTGAGCAGTGGAAACCCGCTCCATGGATAGAGCTGCCAAAGATGTCATTGGTTATACAAAACCTGTGAAGAATTCTTGGTACGACGAGGAGTGTCGGAATGCCACTACAGAGAAGAACGCTTCCTATCAGCGAACTCTGCAGTCGGGAGCAACGCGAGTTGTTAGAGAGCAATGTCGAGAAAAACGGAGAGGGGAGAAACGCTTTTTTAGACGCACGAAAAAGGAGCAAGAAAGGTTACGTGACAGAAATGAAGCTCGAAAATTCTATAAAAAGATCAATCGTCTGACTGAAGGTATTAAACCCAGAGTAACTTTCTGTAAGCATGACTCTGGTAATCTGGTAACGGATGAACAGGAATTACTGAGATTATGGAGGAGTCATTTTTCCAACCTACTCGAAGGCGATGAAGCGCACAATTCCGCCGATAGAGAAATGACACCGGAACCACCAGTTAATGATGGCACCGAACTACAACAAGGTCGATTCAGTTAGTAACAAGTAAGGAAATTTCAGTCGGGTAACCGACTGTAAGAGGCCCTGTACCAGTTCAGGTCGCCTAACAAACACATTAAATGTTTCCCGAGCTTATGACCAAACACATGACCACTTCTCACTGCGCGAATATGAATGAAAAGAAAAGGGGGGTCGTTCAAATTCAATTGCTTATAAAATCGTCTTTTATTATTCGATTTTGATGAACTTTTCGGATTTTGGCTAAGAAGGACGATATCTCTATACTGGCATACTTACTTTTTTTTGTGCCGAAGAAATTTTACCCTTGGGGTGCAAGTTTTTAAAATAAACTTGTGAAATTCCGGAGCAGTCCTAGTCGAATGCAAAAAACACGAAGTCCTTATCTATTACCGTTTCCGAGATCCTTTCGTTCATACGGACGGACGGACAGACGGACGGACGGACGGACATGTCTATATCGACTCCTCTATCACTCCTGACCATAATGGGGGTCTCCGACCATTATTTCTACCTGTTACATACATTTGCACAAACCCAATAGGCTCTTGTACCTTCGGTACAGGGCCTAAAAAGCTGAAAAATAACAAAGCGGCAGTCTTTGATGGGCTGCCAGCCGCGTGTTATATATGACCCAGCCGCGTTATTTAGATCAGGCAAAGAATCACGCTTGGAAACAGATGCTTTTTTGGGCTGAGAACTAAAGCCCGCTCTCGCCTATAGTATGGCGCAGATGCATGGACCGTGATAGAGTCAAATAAAACAGCGTTGGAAGTCTTTGAGAGGAAGATTCTCTGCTGGATATGAACCGCGAGCTGTACGAGCTATTCGTTGAGGTCGACATATTCCATAAATTCCAGCAGCTGCATTGAGCTGTGTCACCTCATTCGAATGGTTGAAAGAGCTCCAGCAAGCATGGTATACATGGTGGGCCCAAACTTAATTGGAGGACGCCGAAATAGAGGACGATCGGGACGAGCGTTGGCATTTAAAACAACTGGTGCCAGCGCTCTCGAGACTATGGAGGCTGGCGCGCCATGACCTTAAGACGGCCATTTAAGTAACTAAGTTGGTGGTGAAACGAATATAACGAACAAAAATGTTTAAAATTGACTAAAAAGATTTGACAAAAAAGAGTTATAAACGCTGTATCCAACTCTTTTATACTTATATTGATTAGTTTCATAGTGATTAGCTTCAAACGAAATATTCGCATAAACGCTTGTCCATTCGTCTAAAAATGCTTCAACGCATATGTATCTACTTCATAGTAATTTGTGACGCTTCGCAGCACTGATAATAACACTATATAAAAGCAACTACAACCAAGGCAGTCAAGGACACCAAATCCTATATGTAACTGCTAGTATATATGAATGCACTTGTATACGTGTCCAGTGTTGCCTTGCCGTCAGCGTCAAAGCAATAAAAGAAGAGAAAAGTCACATAAAAAAAGGAAGAAAAGAAGACGCGCTCGAGCAAAAGACCAAATACGAGTGCGACATTAGCACGCTTAAAGGACATCAAGCGCAAGGATTATGCATTGTCCATTCAATGTTTGTCCGTCTGTCTGCCTATCAGGCGACTTGTTCTTCTCTGCCGTTTTAAGGATGCTGCTATGACGATGATACTAAAATTGAAATACCAACAATGACGAGCAAGCTTACAAAATAGATGAACGGACACAGAATGAATGCATACGAATGCAGAATGAACGAACAACGATTTGGACGGACGCCTCCACTCCGTACGTATGGAATGGTTTGCATGGCGCTGACAGTTTACTACGTACGTACGTACGTAAGTCGTGTAGGAGGACGAAGTCATTGTTATTGTTGTTAGTGTTCGATGTTGTACTACGAGCATATCAAACGCAATTGCGAAATTGAACATGCTCGAGGAATGTGTTCTCCTACAACGTGCATACATACAAGTGTATATATGTATGTATGTCAGTATGTATAGTGCAGGACTAAACAGCAGCAGCCACGTAGCAAACGTAAACTTTGCCAAGGGGCTGGCTGAGCTGCTTCTGTCGCTTTTGTATTTCGAGCAGCGGAAGAAGATGCTTTCGACTTGAACGTCTTGCTCAATATCTTCAAGAAATGGATTTCTTTCACTCTGCACACTACTGCACTAACCACTCACTCCTACACAATAGTCGAGTATCCTTTTCTAATGGTATCCAATATAACGTGTAATTGCTTGTATAATGAGTTTTTGTTGTTGTTGTTGTTGCTCCTGCTGGTGGTTCTGCTGCTGCTGTTGTTATGCTGACTATCAAGCAAGGAGCAAGTTTTTTGTGCAGCATAACAAAGCAAAATAGCTGAGTACACTTGCATAAGGACACGCAAGGATATTTATAGTTTCGCACTATTTTCGTTTGTTTATTTGCTGAGGCAGCAGAAACTGGCAGCTGAAGCTAAAGCGGCTTTTTGTTGTTTGCTTGGTTTGCTTATGGTTGTAGCAAGATTGTGTCGTACCAAAGATTGGGCGCTGTTGTTGGTTTGTTTTCTTTGAACATTGGCAGTGCTAGCCTGGGGGGTCAGCTGATGGTACTGCTTACTAAAATGATGCAGTATGTGCGAGCAAAGTAATAACAATAAAAGCCATAAATCTACATTTTTGCACATTTATTTGAATACCCTTCATAGAAAGTGGAAAAAGGCGTAGCATCAATTTTAACGGAAAGTTTCTAACATATTGAAGGCAGCATTGCAACACTCATAAAGTCCTACACACTCGCAACTCCTTACGTAATAGTAAATTCACCGACCACCGATGGTTAGTCACTTTGGCCAGTCTCTATTGCTGGTCTGCTATTAACTGCCAAATAAAGCGGCTTAATGAAATTTAAAAGCTCTGTTTTTTTTTCCAAATATTATTTGGTCACTCTTTGTATTATTTTGGATTTGTTTTCTCACCATTGAGACTACTATTGCGTGGCTAGTCTTTTAGAAGTGGCCAATAGCTAGTCTCCATAGAGTTGTGAGTGGCGGGTAGAAGGTGCTACAGCATCACTCCGGTTAGTCTTATCTGATGATAGATATTGAAGTGTATTAAAGTTTCGGTACTACTAAAACTTCGCCTTCTTTTTTCTTATAATGCAACCATTTTTACTTCTTATTGTTAGCGCCTTGGCAACCATTTCGAGCTACTGCCGAAACATTTTGCATTTTGTTCGAAGCATTTTAGATTTTCCCTCGCTCCCCTTTTCATTTCTACTTGTTTTATTGATTACAGCGGAAATTTTGTTTGTAAAAGTTCAACATTTTATAGTTCCTCCATTTAGCAAAGCACTCCACAGCAACTAAAAATGCACTCAAGTGCTAATGAAATAAGTAATTTGGATTGTTAGTGTTTTGTACATAAACAATTACTCATACGTTGTGTTTGCATGCGATTCGCTGAGATACGAGGTCCTAAGCCAACTTGCTCGTCTGCTCGATGTACTTGCAGTAAAATATTTCGACGTACAAACAATTCTTGGACTGACTTCGACGCGTTCAAGAATGGCAGACGTACGTACTCGTACATTTAAAACACTTTTCGCGCACGTAAATCAAGCGGCCATAAATAATTTTTACTTACTTTCATTGTGCATTGTGCTATTTGCTAAAGTGCTTGAGCGCTTTTTTTTTGTTGTTGTTTTTTCTTCTTGTTTTTATATGTACTTGACTTTTCTGCGTCTAGTTTCCTTTAAATGTATGTGTTTGTACGAGTGTGCGCAAGTTTTAAAAGCTACAAAAGTCAAACAAATACGCGCGACAGTTTCACACACTCACTCACGCTTTGTTTGTGTTTATGTGTATAGGGCGTCCCAAGAGTTTTAATCGTCAAGCATCAATTTCCAAGTTCTTTATAATATATTGTTAAAAAATAATAGATAAAATTAAATAAAGTATTTGGGTCTAACCACCATTAATATATCCTGATGTGTTACTCTTTCACAATGCTTTACCGACATGAAACAAAGTCGTGCGATCGTAAATATTGGAGCGATCTCTTTTACGCTCTCACACTATACACAACTCATGTTCGTCTACATGCAACGTGTTCAATGTCATTCCGTGTACTTTTTGTCGAGAACAGAAAGTGCAAGAGCACCTGCAGGTGATTAATGGATCTTGCAGTCTTTCGATATATGTTTATGCAGATTTTCGATATCCAGCACGCATGGTTTACATGGGGGGCCCAAACTTGATTGGTGGACGCCGACTTAGAGGACGACCGGGCACTCGATGGAATGACCAGGTATGGAGAGACCTCTCCGTACTTGGCATTCAGAGCGACTGGCGCCAGCGCGCACAGGATTATGGAGGCTGGCGCGCTTTTCTGGACGCGGCCATGACCGGTAGACGGTTGACGGCCATTTAAGTAAGTAAGTAAGATTTTCGATATATGTACTAAGTTGTGTAGAAAGGTACTCCGTAGAAAGTCAAGATCTATTCTATTTGATGCAGGACTCGTCCTCTTCTTTGGCTTGATAACTTTTACGCATATTATTCAATATGCAAAATTTATAAAACTGAACGAAAATAGAAGTTCTACGTAATATCTTATGCTTATGCTAAAGAATAGCCTGCCTATTAAAAGTGTAGATACTTTTTATTTCAATTATTTATAATAACATTTCTGCTTGGAACACCCTATATTTAAAAATACACCAGTGTGTGTGTGCGTTTGTACGTTTGCTCGCTAGTGTGCAAGGATGTCTCTGAAGTGCATTTAACTTGATATTTATGCACGTGCAAATGCCAAAGTGTCTCCATGTAGTATCACAACGTCTCCTATTGACTGTATCCTTGCTATTTCCTCGGTCTCCTGCTGCTGCCGCTGCTGCTGGCTTGGTCTGCAGGAAGTACTCTGCAGCATCCGCTACGTCTTGGGCAACGCATGTCGAGCGTGTTTTAGATGCTCGTAAAAATTTTTGCTACGTTCCGAAGAAGCGAGGCGTAGTGTGGCCAGGCAAGCAGGCGCGTGTGCATAAAGTTTTCATGTTTCCGTGAGTTCACATGTGTCGCATACGGCTTGGCTTGTATTGCATACTGACCCCTGCCTGTTGACACTCTTTGCCTTGCAAAATAAAAGTTAAACAGCAAATGTACAGCGACAGCATGATTATTTGCTTCTCTATCATGCGTTGCGCAGCACCAAGTCTCTGGGTTGCTATATGCTCAGTTGCAAGCACTTCATTCATGTCCTTGCATTCCTTCGGCTGCTAATGCGCTCATTTTATTTCTATGTACAGCGTGATGTGTCCAGCGGCGCTTTTTCGACCATTTGTGACTCGTTTGTCCTTTGGCAAAAAATTGTCTAACTCTCTCCAACTTACTGCTGTAGCCTACATATTGTTTATGCATAGCTGTCGCTGTTGCTTGCACTCACTTGTCGCATTGCCTTTGAAATATTGTCTTATTAATAATTTACAATAACTGAAATATGATTGCGTTGCTGCAAGGACATGCCGAGCGGCGCATAAAATATATAATTTCGTTCATCGTTTGTTGTTAGTTTTCTTTGAATTTAGCGGAAATTCCAGCACTTGGCAACAACAAACAAATGAATTTTATGTATTGCATTTCCGGCAGGTGCAAAAAAAAAAAAAAAAAAGAGAGAATCCGAGCGAAAACCAGAATAGTTGAATATTTTTTCACAAAACGCGAAATCAATACATGAAACGGAAGTTGTAAGTTTTCCAATAGCAGAACGCCAACAACAAAGCCAAAAAACGAGATTTGAACAGCCCGACAGACAGACGGACAGAGAGACAATATAGCCCAGCACACACAGCACAAGAATTGATATAACAACATAGCATATTCGAGTATATTTTCGCTTGTTATTTCTGTTTTTTTTTTTTATATTTTTATCAACAGATATTTTTCATATTGAAGTATCTTCGTTTTTCGCGTTTTCAGCAATCGCGTGCTGCATTTTCCACGAATCTTGTTTTGTTGATTTTTGGCATAACGAAATAAATTGAAAACCGCCAAAGTCAGATGAGACTCAATAACGCAAAAAGAGAAAAATACATAAGTAAATAAAAACGAAAAAATGTCGCTACGAAAAAAATATATATTGTATTTCACAGATACAAATGAATCATGTGCGCGCTTTTTCATAGTATCTACCAATGATAAATCGTATTCGCATGACAATAGCTGATAACAGCAGAAGTCTGCGAGATACACACTGCAATAGTCTAAAATAAGGTGGTATATTTCGTACCAGATACATTTCTGTTAGAAGTAATGATAAGAATATGCTCGCAGTTAGTTTTACTCACACGAATTTAATTTTATATAATATTTCAAATAATTTGTATGTCTTAAAACTTTATATTATTTTCATAGCTTCTATAAAGCTGGTTGAGAACAAGGACTAATAATGTGTCATGCAAATATAGATAATGCTTAGCATTTCTACTATTCAAAATTAAAGTTCAGGACGAATGTATAATGGCTCTTAAAAATGTATCAACACTCTAACATATTCGAAGTTACAACTGATTGATGTGTGAAGTAATATTTTTATCAGCAGGTGATTTTAGACAAACATTGCTCCAGACAGAGTTTTTCCTACTACAAGCATCAACAATTTTTAAATTTAAAAGTCCTCACTATTGAGCTAAAATATGAATCCATGGACTTTGTACTTCAAGTCGACGACGATGCTTTAAGCTAGACAAGTAACAGACAGACATATAGGCTTTGCTTTATTCATGTATTTCGTGTTAATCAGCTATAAGTACATATACTTTTGATGTCTTCATTTGATGTCTTACAAACTTCGTAATAAAATAATAATAGCTTACATTATTTTGCTGATCAGCCACACCAAATAGAATTCTAAGCGACCAAAGCTATGATTTATAAACACATCAAACATAATTATGTTCCTCGCATTAGTATCTAAAATCCTTACCCAAAGAAAATGTTTTTTATAAAATATTTTTCAATGTATCTCGCGCTAATACCACAATGTGCTTGACCTACTTCAATACTTTTTAGACTAAGCATGTCCTCCTCACAAATAGGTAAATAGTTTTTATTACCCTATTAGAATCGCTGAAACAGCAAACAAGAAAACTATAAAAACAACTCAAATGTGTCTGGCTGTCAGTCATAAAAATAAATCATAAACTTTGAATACACTTCAACATGCGGCGCGGAAGCACACAGCGTCTCAAAGCGATTCGCCAAAGTCAAAATAAAAGCAAAAACAACACCAGACGATCATGTGCTAATTATTCGACATATATCCACTTACATATACCCGTAGTACATATTTGCATTATTATATTTTGAAAAAATATGCGAGAAACTACGCCGTCCGTCGGTAGACTTACATTTAAGTGTTTTTGTGTTGAGTACAATTTCATTTCGACCGAAATAGTTTTATGTTTCTATATTATATACGTATAGTATAAGAATCTTGTTGCGTCTAAACTGCGGGACTGCTGTATTTGTTGAATCCAATCAAGCGGTGCACTGCGGCACGTAGTCTGTCAGACACAGGGATGAAGAGTTGCACGCGTTGAATAGGTGCAGACAAAACGCGGACAAACAAAATTGATTTTTATGTTTTTTCTTGCATTTATATGATGGAATAGTACATCATACTAAAGTACAGTGGTTAATATTATCTGCGAAGTATGTCAAAGAAATAATTAGTTTTATTTATTAAATACATTTTTTAGTGCTAAAAATATAGTCTTTGGACTTAAGTCCAATGAAATTAGGCTAAAGTGACGATTAGTGACATATTCGAGAGATATATTCAAAAGTGTAGGGTGATAGGAACTATTTATTTAAAATATTTACTCAAACATACCCTCTACACATATACACATGCAGTAAATAGTTGTACGAAGTTTGAAAAAGCCACAAATAGGCGAAAATAGAGAAAATAGAGAGCAGCAAAAGCTGTTGAGTATATTTAGATATGTCCATCTGTCCGTCCGTCAGTTCGCCTGTATGAAAATATATTGTATATAATATGAAAATTCTCAGCAAACAATAAGGGTCTATGACAGCATTAAAACCATCACCAATTTGGGAATTTTGTATAGAAAACTTTTAATTTATTTTTATTTAATAAAAGAATGAAAAGAAAATTTGGTGAATCTTAGAAACATAATACTAAACAATAAATAAAATTGGTATTGAGGACTTTTTCCTAGCAGAAGGCGTGTGGCATATTATACAAAATAATACTTTTTCACACCAAATCCCCAGAAGAGAGACTGATTTGTATCGGGGCTACCCTTTCTAGTGGTTCGATATGAGCCACAGCGGACAGCCAGAGTGGCGGACAGACCGACTTGTCTATACTGACTACACTTTTTATGTCAATAATATTTATGGCGAACTGGCTGAACCAAGGAAGTGCCGTCCATACGCACAGATGGGGTCTGCTGTCGACAGACGGTTAAGCGCATCTTAACGCATTTCCTAGCGTTGAGCTTCACGTTTCACCTGTTGACTCAGCCAGCGAAAGCATCTACGTAGGTCTGCACGATATTAGCAGCCACCTGCTGCAGGTGCCATCATTCATACATCATCTGAATATGAGGCAAGGAGCAGGGCTGTGTCTGTCTAGTTGAACCTTTGGCTGGAGAGATGGGTGGCATACTCGATCGAATACCTGCTCGATATCCAGAAATATGGCATTATAATGCTCGCAATATGTGGTCGGTGATTCTATAGAGTTGTTGTACCGTGCCATGGCCAGAGCTGTAACTACACTGATGATCCGTGATCAAGCTTCGGGATTTCACAATGATCGCAAGCCTAGCAATGATCAGTCTTTCGCAAACCTTCGAAAGAAAGAAAGGCAGGAGACTAATTGGCCGGTAGGATCCTGGGTCCATTTCTGGTTTGCCCGACTTGGGCGTCAACGTGAAGCAGCTTTACACCTTCAAAAAACACTGCAACCTCACTATGCCATTAAAAATGTATACCAAAATAAGACTATCCAAAACTGTGTTGTTGCTTAAAATATTCTTGAAAAATCATTTGAAGAGATAAAACTAAGACTTTTTTTAGAAAAGGTCGACATAGCTGGTTCAAAAAATTATAAAATAAAAAATAGTAATAAAATGTACACAAACAAAAAAAAAAAACAATAAAAATTACAGTCGGGCGTAACCGATTTTAAGAGGTCCTGTACTAGTACAGGTCGCCTGACAAACACAAATGTTTTCCTAGCTTATGACCAAGCAGTGCAAAACAAAAAGTTAGAAAATGAATAAGAAAAAATGGTACTAACGAAAAGTATTTTGTTCCTCAAACTTCTCACTCCACGAATAAGTGCCTTATAAAACATATTTTTATACAAAGAAAAGAGAGGACGGAAGTATCATAGATTGTTCAAATTCAATTGCTTATAAAATCATCATTTATTATCTGATTTTGAAGATCGGACGTGCTCCTGTTTCCACTTCGTTAAAATTATTTTCGCTTTATGCTATTTCCAGTTCCAAATTTGAAGACAAATGTTTTATTCTTAACCAAAATTTGCTTAAATTTGGCACAAAGTGTAAACGGTTTTTCAAAAAAGTTGATATTTAGTCGCAATTGGTACCGACTTTGATATACTCGTATCTCGAAAAGTACCTCACTGAACCCAATTTTCTCATTGAAATTGATAGATTAGGAACTTTTACACTTTAAAATGTTTCTGACCAACAACATATATTTTTCTTGCACTAGAAGACGCCTTAGACTACCGAAATCAAGCAATTGTTGAACCATTTAGTCGCTCATTTATTTCATAAAATAATCTTTCGTATGATTTTCATTAGTTCCAATAGCAAAACTGTCTTACAATGTTGTTGCGCTATAAACGTTCGACTTTTGCTGCTTTTGCTCCATGGTATTTTATTGACTGCAATAAATATTTTTGGCATATACGCGTTTATAGTATTTTTTTGAGAACATTTTTTGATTACAGACGACTGTAAATTTATTTAGTTTTTAGTTGGGGCGGCTTTATTTTCATTTTTATTTTTATTTTATTTAGTTTTGTTCATTTTTTTTTGTTGTAAAAATTTCACAGTTTGTTGCTATTATGATTCTAGTTGTTATTGTCGTTCGTTGTCGATGCCAACATACATTTTCAATTTTGAGCACGCAGCGCGGTATTCATATTGCTTCTCGCCATTCATACAAATGTGTGGCCGTGCGCAGCTGTTAACCAGGCAACAGCTGCTCCGTTCCCATACCACACCGCTTGCCAACACTATTAGACGCTGCTAACGAATGTGTGTGTGTCTATAGTTTAGTTCTGCTTGTTAGGAGCATTCGAGAACATTTTTCGTACTGGCCTAGGTCAGGCATAGCCAACGCCCCGCATCTGAAGCTCCGATAATACCAGCTACAACGAAACGCTTCTATGCATACACAATATTTCAATGTTGTTTATGGTTTTTCCTGTTAGAAATATTTTTTTTTCTGAAATTTTGTATTGTTTTTAATTTTTATTAGTTTTTTTTTTCTGTTTTCGTTGAGTCTACTGCGCTTCTGCACATTGAATTGAATTTTCTCTGTTCATAAAGTTTTGTTTTTTGTTTTCATTTCAAATGTTTTTAGTGTGGCTTTGAATATGAAAATAGCATCAAATAGTTTTGCATATTTTCATTAAAAGAATAAAAATTATTTCTGCAGACTTTATATTTTTTGCTGCCTCAATTTTTTTGCTCCACACTTCGCATAAAACTAAATGATTCACGCATTTGGCCAATTTATTTGACGCACTCACACAAAGCTATGAAAATGGCAAAATATATTTATTATTTTTTTTCAGCAGTGAGTTTTCCCCTGGCCAATGAGCACTTAAAAGCTAAACAGCGCTTTAGAATTATGCGTTTGCCACATGCAAGCAGTGGCAAGATTGTGCCGCAGACATATGCTATTTTTTATAAAAAAAAAAGAATAACATATTCCGATTTATTAAACGACTTAATTGTTTAAGAAACGCCTGAGAGTCTATGATAAAAATGGCGAAATATAAAAACGCATAAAAAATGCGCTCTGCACTCTTTTTTACTTTTTTTATATTTTTTTTTTGTTAGTACTTAGTACTTTTCGAGCTAAAAGTGAAATGTGCAAAATTTAAGCTTCACGGCAGGCAGGCAGTGGTTTGTTTATGATTGCCAACACGCTAACGAGCAGCAAGCAACTAAGAAAAGCAGCTGGCTGTGCGATGCAGACAGGACACACGCACTGAGCCCCTAAGGGCCTGCTACAATTTTTTCCGCTGTAGCCGACATCGTCGCTTTACGCTTCAATGCACGATTTTATATTCCCATTCGCAGCGTTTTATTCTTTCACCGTCGCAGCGTGTTGCTTTATGATCCTTTCAAGCGCAAACTTGTGCAATATACACTTAGAATCAGATTCAAATTCACAGGCAACTAGGCGACACTGTAATAAATATGGTGAATTACTACTAGTAGGCGGGGTGAGCTGCGTGCGGTGAACGCGACAAAAGCCGCGACATGGCAGGCGTCGCTAAATGTGTGAAAATTACAAGCGCAAACCGCGACAAAGACGATGGCAATGATGATGATTATGATGACGCCATGTTGGCTGCATGAGATAAAAAAAGGATAAGCAGTAACGGAGCCACAGCTAAGGAAGCGAAAGCATAACTGAAAGAAGAAAAAAAAAAATAAACAAGCGAAAAAAGGGATATTGCCAAACTGAAGCTTTAATACCCTTCTTAACAGTGGGTTAAGTATGAATTATTCTCGGAAGGTCTATAAGTCTTGAACGTCTCAGAAGGTTTATTATTCATGAACGTATGACTTTTTTCAAATTGAAAAATATTGGGTGTGGTGCGAGGTAACATTTTGAGTTTATAAAAAAAAATGGACAAAATTTAGATCCCGATCGTAGCGTGACCTACTGAACCCATTAAACTAAACACTGCAGTAGAAGGTGCTTTTAAAATATATAAAGATAAAGAAAAAAAATTCTTGAAGACATCATTTTTTCAAAGTATGATCTTGGAAATTTGACTCACTGCCGCCAGCTATTTGTATTCCAAAATTATCATCGAAGCAAGCTTGTTACCCGATTTGATGTCTTCTATGGCACTTTAACGGCATCATTTGTATGCGGCTTATGCTGAAAACATTCTCAAACAGACTGTCGAGATGGAGGACTACCTATTTATCATTTTCAAACATGTAGTCACCTAGTAGTTGCAGATGTAGCTTAATCTGTTTAATATTTTGCTACAGGCTTGGCAAAGACGTATCTTCAATTTCTCGATGTTACTGGTATGCACAGTCATTTTAATAATTCTTATTTTGTCTGCGATCATTCGTTCTATTATGCACTGATCAGTCCTCAACATATAACTAAAACACTGTCGTTGGTTGACATTGACATTGACGGTGTCTCTCCATGAGGCTCGTCCTCCACATTCTGTTTGCTTATTTTGTGTGACTTAATAGCTTCACTTTAAGACAGACAATCACTCCCGAAAACCTCATTAGACACCTGAATGGAACCAATGGATAAGAGGCCAAATCGCCGATACCGAACTGCGTGTGCTCTTGAGCTTCGTGCAGTGTTGTGCAGTATTTATTTTTAATTGTTAATTAAAAATTAGCAGTTTTCTTTTTAATTATCATTCTGTGTTCTCCACGGAATACCTCAAAGTCTCCGCATAGATTTAAAATACTTTTTTTTAATGTCACATGCGAAGGGTATAAAAATGCTTAGTAAAACAGCGTCGCCGGCAACAGACTAAAGCAAAAAAACCCATTCTAATGGCGTTTTTAATAGTACTCGACAAGCTTAAAGCGCGGCGGCATTTGCTGGCGGTTGGGCTTATTGTATTGCAGCCATGTGGCTAAGACGTCTGTAAGCAGGCAGCATAAAAAGGTTAAGCGTCTATTAAACAAAAAAAAAAAAAGAAGCACGATGCGGCAAAAAATATAAAATAAATATTTTGTGTTGCAATAAAATTATCGTTAAAGAAAATTTATGCACAGCACAAAAAAAAAGAGAAAAAAAGAAATGGTTCGAGCTTAATTTGACTGCGGTGAAAATTGCGCCATATCTAGCGCCTGAGAGTTTGCTGCGGAAAATAAACCCACACACAGACACAGCTTGCACTGGGTTAGTATAATAATTTAAAATTAGTTTTTAATCGCTTCGAAAAACAAATTGCTGCAATAAAATTGACATTTCATGTGACGGCAGCAGCACATTTGGCCATTTGAACATTAAATATTAAGTATGTAGAGTAGCTCCTTCTTAACACTTTACAACTCGTCCTTTGTATTTCTTTCTACCATAAATGCACTGCCAACTGTCGCGCGCCTTAATTACATGTCAATAAGCAAATTTATACTAAATCCTTTGCTAACTCTAAACGCTTATTGTGTCCATTTTGTTTGCTTTGTTCTTACGTAGCGATTGACAGTATAAACAGCTGTTGTTTGCCCGTAGGTATGCTACAATTATTAAATATAATTGACTACAACTGCAACAAGTTCTGCGATGGAAGTAGAATCAAAGGAGCTCGAAATGAACGCAAAATGGACGTCGGGTGCGCAACTACCATGCAATTTGCATGCATAAGCATTTCAAACAAACACACATGCAGACATACATACGTAAAAATACATTTGCAAAGGAAAGAAAAAGACTGGACATATTATATATTGAAAAGAAGGAGACAGCGTGACAGTGAGAATATCAACTCAACTGCAAAATTACGGTAATTTGCGTTGAAAATGGCAACTTTTGTGGTCGAAACGACATCAATGAACGCAATTACAGTCAACAGACAAAGCGAAGAAAGCAAAAAAATGAATATGAAAATCCATACAGAAAAGAGGAAAAAAAAACTAGAGAAAGCTTCACTTATTTACGAGGGTTGTACGACTTATTTGTATTATCTTATAAAGAAGGAAATTGGATCATAAAAAAAAAAATCTTAAGAACGATATAAATAGTTTATTAATCTAAATATGTCTGGTGAAGTTTTCTGAAAGCACTACAGATCCGAATATTTTCATAAGTTTCTGTTTTCATTGGTAATGGAAAATGGCAAAAAATGCATTAAAAAAAAAAACATCCAAGTCCGCAGTATATTAAGTTCACACAAAAAAGTATGCAAATTGTTTCTCATTCTGAGTGTCTAAGTCACATTTCTTAAATTTGTTTTAGCTTTGAGTCATTCTTCTACTGAAATTGATGATTTGCGATATCTAACATACAAGCCGAACTCTCAGTCATGTGTTTTTACAAGAAAAACTTTTAACTCAATATCAGATTGAAGTTCCATAAATTGCAAATAAAAAGAAAAATCAGGCATTTGGTTATGCAAAAGGTAGATCAGATCCAGTCTGCTGTTGTAAATATTATCTGCACTAGGTTGAATGCCATGCAGTTCAATATGTTGACACAATTATTGCTAGGCTTATTGCTACCAATTTCTTCTAACATCTCGGGACCTGTAAGTCACATATTACTAAGCGTTGACATATCTCCTAAGAAACCAGCATTGGTACCTTTGAAGATTCTCTCCTTTGCTTAATGTGGATCATTCAAATCAATCAGTTCAGGTACTAAGCTAAGGTGTTAAAGTATATGATGTCTCCATTGGCCTGAACTGGTGAGTACTTTTTGTACATTGTTGATAATGTAACACTAGTGGACTTACACATCGTTCACAACAATGTTCCAAATCTAATAAATATTTAGGTTGTCTTATAAGGTTGAAGAGACGATCAGAGATTGTCGTTGGTCACGATCAGTGAGTCGGGACTTTAAGAACCAATGTTTAGAGTATCAATATTAGACACAACTTCTTCACAGGCAACGCAGAAAGATCATCTTTGCTGTTATGAATTGATAATCGAATAATATGTCTTTTTAGGCCCTGTACCGAAGATACAAGAGCCTATTGGTTTTGGGAAAATGTATGTAACAGGTAGAAATAATGGTCGGAGACCCCCCCAAAGTTACCCCCATTATGGTCAGGAGTGATAGAGGAGTCGATATAGCCATGGCCGTCTGTCCAAAAAGTTTGTCAAAATCGGATAATAAACAACGATTTTATAAGCAATTGAACTTGAACGACATATGATACTTCCGTCCTCCCTTAAATAAAAATGTTTTATAAGGCACTTATTCGTGCAGTGAGAAGTGGTCATAAGCTTGGTCATAAGCTAGGGATACATTTAATGTGTTTGTTAGGCGACCTGTACTGGTACAGGGCCTCTTACAGTCGGTTACGCCAAACAATAATAAACGAAACAATAATATTTTTTTCCAGATTGGTTTTAAATTTCTTACCAGACTTGATCCAGGAGCTGATTGAGTTTTTTTTATAGAAAACTTCTTCAAAAGGTATGGGTTCGCACGCCGGACTTCAGCTTCAAATAGCAAATCGTTAATTGGCTTGTTTTTGACATCCATAGAATCTCTGTTATGCCTCGTTTTTTTCCTTTGAGTTTTAGAAGGCGTTTTATACCCTTCAAAGGTAAGACTTCTCCCAAACCATGTCTTTTATTTCCGATGATCAGATATGCTTGGGAGGTATGAACTGCCGAGGGGGTTTAAGGTTGCTAGCAGTTTTTGAAAAGCTAGCAACGTCATTGATATTTTTGGAAAACGTTGTTGTAGCTTCAAGCTATCAAGAGCCCGTGTCCTGCTGAGTTTCGGAATCAACGATACTTTTTCGCTAGTTCCGATATAAATTAACCAAACTATTTTCGAAGATTGGCGAATAACATGCTTTGGGACATTAATATTGATTTGAACTGCGAAGTGTTCAGAGCTTCAGAGATAGACAAGCAATGGGAAGCAAGATTGGAAATCAGTTCAGTGTGCACTGCTCAAGCCCAGTCGTATTGAGACGGAATAAGGCTTATGTGTGAGAAAGAAACATGATCAAAGCACTGCTCATTGTCATGTGTAGCTATGGTGTAAGTGGGAGATAGTGAGATTGTGTCCTGCTAGCAAACACTCTGTCAAAATCAAACAATTCGTTCAATGGAGCTTAAAAATAAGATGCATAATGGCAAAACATGATGTCCTAAATGATCTAAAGAAATAAAAAGAAAGTAACAGAGAAAGTTAAATGATGCCCTAGTACACAAACAAATTTTTCTACTGATAAGCTTGTGAAGAAATAATGGTGACATTGATCTACGTTTTTCAAGAGTAGGCGGGGGAAATTTGATTCTAATCAGTTTCAATACATGTCTGCTCAATACTTTATTGTTAGCTCTAAGCACAAGAAGCATAATTAAGAAAAGGGTGCACCAAAGTATATAGTAGCTTGGTAATATAGAGGCTCTCACACACTTTTTATTATATTTTATTAATTCTTAACAGTTCTATAGCTTTGTTCGATATACAATAATCTATGTGGACAATAAAGGATAGTTTAAGATAAAAAAGAACATGTAGATCACCGAAAAATAAATCTCGCTGCAGCCAGAGTTGTCAATAAAAGGTTTTTTCCAGCTTAGATTAAATCATGTCCTGGATAGCTTGTATATGACAAAAAAAAAAAAAAAAAAAAAAAAACTTTCCATCATCCGCGTAGCTCATGAACATCGTCAGGAACAACGTTTATAAATAATACAAAAAAGTAATGGTGCGAGATGGCTACCCTGAGGCATGCCAGAAGCAATCTTCATATTTTTGAATTACGTATTCAGAAATAAAACACGTTGAGTGCGAGAGTCAATGTAAGATGAAAAGCATTTTAGCAAGTCTAAAATAATAATAAGACTGCTTTTTAAACAACAAACTACGAGTTTCACCATTATTTGAAATGTGTAGATCATATTTGTAAGTCTTTAGTAGAAGAAATTTTAGTTGCAATAAGTTGGTGAAAACAGGTCTCATTTTCAAAAAGCCATGCTTGCAAGTAAAAGTCTCTTTCTTTTGTAATGAGTAACGCTGGACTTTCTTTTACAAATGAATTATAAAAGATTCTTTTCTTTATTAAAATACAGTGTCGTGCCTCCAAAGTGGAAACGCCAATCGAACAATATTCGAAACAGAAGAATATGGTTTGGTTCATATGTCAAGGCTCTAGAAGGAAATAGAAGATCCACAAGGAAAATGCGCAATAATAGATGCTACTGATATATTGGTGCCATAGAATTAAATCAAATTTGTGAATTATTATCACAAACTTACAATACAGCCCTGCTATTGTGTATGTAGCTCGGTGCTGGCTGTGCATATGTGTATTGCTTTTAGGCTGCTTCATGAATATTTGAGCAGTGAAAAATAACACATAATGGCAATATGGCATAGGACGTAGGAGTCACGGACGTTAAGTTTACTCGCTCCTGTCGCGTTCTATTGTCGGCAACAATGTAAGTTTATTTGATTCTGTTGTGTGCTACAAAATGCTCAATTGAATATTTAAATTATAAGCCCGGAAAAGAAACAAACACAAATACACTTACATATATATGTGTTTGTTTGTCGACAAATGTATGCAGGACAAAAAATAAAAACAAACAGATGAAGTCAATTTGGACAGCATTTGGACAGAACGTTTGCAGCTAGGCAGGCGTTCATTTGTTGAGCTATCAAATGTGAAATAAAATGAGTTACACCGTTTGGGCGGAACTGTGTAATGATAGATAAGCAGCGAATTGAACGCAGACATGCCGTAGCTGTAGGCGATTTTCTGCTGATTTGCTGAATATGCGTTTGAAAATAATGACAATGATAGTAGTTGATATAATGAGCTCATATTGTATTCATTTATGCAGGTGCCTAATACTGTCTGCACTATATTAGTTAGATAGGCCGATAAAGCGATGGACAGTCTTGGATTTTGAACCGCAGAAGACGACGACATTAAATAATAAATCAGCGCACAGTCAGTAATTTTGTAGCTTGACAACTCATTTCATTCTGAATTGAACGAAGTAATTTCCTTTTCGCTTATTCTCAATTTGTTTGTTCTTTTTTCGTTTTTTTATATAAAAATTCTTGCAAATCAACTATTTTTTAATATAAATATTTCAACTGATTTATACGCGTCGCTGTCGCTGTCGTCGTCGTCGTCAAGTCATTGTCGTTTTTGGATTATTTGCCTCTTCTTCTTTTTTTTTTTTTATTACATCCGGCTTGCTTTGATTTCTATCCGGCGTTGTTGCTGTGGATATTTCATTTTTATTCGTTAGAGAAAATATTTCCACTCTCACAGCTCAATTCACATCAAAGTCGTAGGGTGGGGGCAGCAGCGGGGCGTAAACGAATGGCAGCAGTCAAACAAATTGAAGGACATGCCAGGACAGCATTTGTAGCGCACTTTATTTTGCTTTTAATAAACTTGGCAGCGCAAAGGCGAAGCCATCGCTGCTGTTGCTGGAGTCGAGTACAAAATCGTAATTGAGGTTGGAGTCGGAGTCGGTTTAGCGGGCTGTGAATTCTTCAGCAAATCTAGTAGGATTTTTATTGCATATTTTTTTGCTACTGCTGCGCGCTACAGCTGCCAAATCGAGCCAGGAATGAGTTGTTTATTTAGCTTTGAGATATCTTTCACTGGACATGCTCCGGCATTCATTCATTCATTCGCCGGCTCTATTTCTATTTTTTTTTTTTTTTTATTTTTTGCTTATTGTATTTTATTTATATGTATGATTCGCTTCGTGCACTGCGCTTGTATCTCTACAGGGAGAAGCACAACAGATAGAAAAAATGCGCAAATTTTTAATTTACTCGCAACAACGACGCACGCTGAGCCGGCCGCTTCGACCTTTGCCACCGTATCGAGCGACGTTGTCAGGACAACTTTTGTTGACCAACCGATTCACTACTGTCTGTCAATCGTTTTTTTCGCTTTCGCTCAGTCTATACCGTCAGTCATCTTGCTTCCTTTTATCTCCTGTTTAGCGACGCTTTAAAAATGTTGGTTTTTCGTTTTGTTGCACATTTATTTCACACCGAATTCCTTTGAAAAGCTAACCATTTCCGATGCAGCTAAGAAAAATTTGAGTTCCTAAAGATAATTTATTTTTGCAAAGTGGACGGCCCAGGCTCCCATACACTTAGTGACATATAAGCAAATAAGATCATTATGTGTATGTGAGAACAAAGAATTAGCGAGAGAAGCAAATGAGCATATTTTGTCTCTCACAAAATCACAGTGAAATGAAAATCACAATTGAGTCCAATTAATCTAATCCACAATATACTAACTGACTTAAATACTTTTACTGAACAAAAACCTTCGCTCGTGTGCCCAAAAGAATTATGAATTATGGCAAATATATTTAATGAACTAAAAGCACTTTGCGAAGGCGAAGGTAACTTTAATCCCGAAGTTAAATTCTTCTGATCAATACTGGTAATGCTCACTAAACCGATTGTACTTATTTATGCCAAATTAAAGAATCCCTAAATGCCATAATGGATATAGAAGCTGCTTTTGCTAACACATCTCACACAGAAGTTGCAAAGCCACTTCACGTGAAACGAATACATCCTACTTAGCTGGTTTAATTACTAGACTCGCCGCCAAAACTACAAAAGCATCTACTTGCTGATGACATAGTATTTATCTGCAAAGGAAAGTTTGAAGACAGATTATATGAACAAATCAAAGTAAACATCACACAACACATCATACAAACTTTGAGCTCAGCATAGGAATGTTCATTAATCAAGCTAAGACCACAAGAGTTTCTTTAGCCAGGAAATGTAAATTGAAATCCCACAAACCAATACGAGTGAACAACATGCTGATAGAATTCTCAAAAAGGAACTGTGGTGCAATCTTAAATGCTGAACCGAAGCTATCTCCCAGTGTTCAGACCGGTGGGGACATACTTCATTGTCATTGTATGAGTGTGGGAACTACTTCCGTTTGAATTTTGTATATCGCGAACGAAGTTTTCTTAAAAAGTGTACAATGTTGATATAAAACAAAAAAAATATAAAAAGAATTGAAATTAAAAAAAAAAAAAATAGTTATATAAAACAAGCCAGATCACGCTCTTGAAGATAGCGAAACAGTGATTGGACAATGTTTGGAAATTTCTCGAAAACTTAAAATCGCGTCTCGAAAAATTGGTATCAAAATACATGACAAAAAAAAAAGCAGCCAACAAAGACAGAGAAAGAAACATTAAAAATACCAACGGTGTCGTCCACTGCAAGTCTTCCATTTCTATTCTCATTGAAAACTGTGTGTTTAGGAGAGAGACAAGGGAAAAAAAGATAAATGTGCGTGTTTCGGCTAACATAGTTTTGTTATTAAGCCCTGCACCGAATGGTTTTGGAAATGTATATAACAGGTAGAAATAATGGTCGGAGACCCCCAAAGTTACCCTCTTTGATCAGGAGCGATAGAGGAGTCGATATAGCCATGTCCATCATTCCGAAAGAATCTCGGAAACGGTAATAGACAGAGACCACGTTTTTTGTTTGCATTCGACTACGACTACGCCTGAATATAAAAACAGGAGGAAATTCTTTTAGTGGTAGCCCCGACACAATTTTTCCTAGCTCCTAGAGCTCTTTCCTAAACAAATAGTTCAGTTGAAAAACCTTCAGAGTTTAGTTATTTAGTTTTGCATATTATTAGATTCGCAAGTCTCAGAAAGAACATGTTAACACATTGAAAAATGGTTGCTTTAGGAAATTGAGTCTAAATTGTAAATTTTTTTAAGTACAAAAATGTCCTTTATATATAAACTAAAATCCTTTACTTGCGGTTTAAACTTCGGTTTTTTCCATTGAATACTTTATGTAATCATTTGCAAGAAAAATCGCAGACTGTCCTTTACTCGCACCTAACAGTCGACTTGCACGATTTTGCACTACGTTATCCTTGCGCAGTTTTGCGAAAATTTCACGCTCTCGAACTGAATTAATTAAAAATCGAACTAAAATGCCACTAAAATGCTGCAACCAACGAATTGAGTGTGCTTTTTTGCTTCTTGTTGATGCTTTTGCATTTCTATTTCGTGGTATTTTTTGTATCTACGTATCTCTATCTGTCTATGTACTTGTATGTGTATCTAGTTGTCATTTCTCCAGTTTTGTGGGTTTAGCTGGGTTTATAAATAAAAAATTGGCGCGCTCTAAATCGGTTGTACGGTGTACTTGCAACGCGCAGCATTTAATTTGCATGCTGCAAAAATTCCAAAAAAAAAGAAAAACCCGAAATGGAAGTAGTTTGTATTGCGGAAAAAGCAGAGAATCTAAGCACTTTACTAATTAAATAATTTATGCATTGTTACGCTTGCACTTTGCAACGTTGAAATACATTTTTACCAATAAAACGATTTCTTCTTGCTCTTGCAGACTTGTGAGCAACGCTGAACTTGCACCTCATAAAAAAGAAGGACACCGGATATGCAAGCGCGAGACAGTATCAGTTGGTAAGTTTTATGTACTCTATTAGACTGGCTGTGTGTATGTGTGTATCTTACTTTAATTGCTTTTCTACTCGTTTATTTTTTATGACTTTGACTTTTACTGCAAATTCCATTCGTTTTTCCTCAAGCAAAACACACTTTCTTTTATTAAGTTCGTTAAAAGTTCTATAAACTTAATTAATTACGTTATTGAATAGTTGTAAAAGAGTAGCAAGCGACATTACGACAACTCTCAAGTTTTCAAGAAAGAAAAAAGAGATGGATCCCTATCAAAAACAAGCAAAAGAAATATAACTTTGCATGCTTGCAGTCACTTGTGCAGCGGAATCCATTTAATAACCATGACGTTCCCGCTAGAATGTCGCGCAATATTTCACTTTTTTTATTTTAACATTTTCATTATTATTACTCACAGCTTCAAGTACTTAGTATATAAATAGCAGTACACAACGAGGACCAACTTATGGCTAAACTTCCACAGCATCCTTTTTTAGGGTGCAGTGTATCAAAGCGGCACCCATTGAATAAACGCAGTCGCTTTGATCGAACGGGGCAAGTGTTAATTTAATTAGTGGCTGCACATTTATAAAACGAAGCATTTAATTATGGAAAAAAGCTTTGCATACAATTACGGCTAAAGACTTTATAATCTACTCACTGTGTTTCTTTGCAAAGTTGACACTTGAGGCTTTGTTGCTGCTGCTGAAACGAGTGACTTTGAGTAGCAGCAGCAAATTAATTAATGAGTTGCTACAGTTTGTGTAGCATTTAATGAGGCAGCTACTTCAAAGGCTTAGAAAAATGTGAAAAAAACGCTAAACAAAATATCTTAATAAGATTTTTCAAAATTGCTGCTCAAACATTAACAAGAAAAGCAGCCCAGCAGCACAAAACTAATAATACGAAATGAAATAGTGTAGCACAGCAGTCGTTTGAAAGTCGTCAGCAGTTGAATTGTCTAACTACAAACGAGCGAGATATAGAGACAAAAACTGCAATTTTCACAGCTTGTTAAAAAACTTAACAAAACTTTATGAAATTCACGTTCATACACGGGTTTTTCTGTTTCTAAGTTGTGTGTTTGTATCTGCAAAACTACAGCGGACGGAAAACTAAGCAGCGTGCAGCAAAAGCAGTCATAAATCAGTGGCAAACTATGCCCAGCACGCTCCAACTCAACTCAACTCAACTGAATTCAGCTCGACTCGACTCGACTCAACTCGATTCGATTTGGCTTGCCGCAGCCGTGCGTCCTTTGCGCGGTTTCCGTTTGCTTCGTCGAACTTGAACATTTGAGACATTTCCGCTGCAGTGAGCGCCATTTTTTCGCGTTTTCCGCTGCCCGACACTGAACTATCGCACTACCGCGCTTTGCACCCACCCAACTAACCTTTTTCTTCTGCTTCTGGCAAATGAAATGGTTTTCAGTTAGTTTGGCGTAAAAGAGAAAAATACTTACATAATATTTCTTTCACGGTCTTCTATCTTTGGCAACTTCAATTTGAAGTTTGTTTCATAAATATAAAAATGTATATTTTTTTCTTTTATGTTTTTTGGTGCAAGTGACTCCCAGTGCGCGAAAAAAAAGAAAATAAAGAAAAGAAACCGTGCAGCGTAGAAAAAATGCCATGCCAATGTCATATTTGTGCCGCCATATTTGTTTGTTGCAAAAGAAATTGGCGACACCGACGTTAACTGTGAGCGGAGCGTTCTCTGGTGATTGTGCAATATGTGTGCGTGTGCACTCAGAGAAATAATATATTTTTATTTTATTCGTAGCGAAGATATATTTCATATACAAACTATTTTTTTTTAAAGCGCTTTTGAAGAAACTCATATTTTCAATAAAGTAAATTAATTCTGTTGTAGGATTTATTTATATTTAGCTTATATTATTTACGATTAAAAAAGACTTCTTCTTTTAATATTTGATGTTCGTTTATCCTTGCAATGACTAAGTAACTCGTGCACTATCAAAAGGTCTATCTCAAGGCAACAGAGCATTAGTTATGTGATAAACCTGCGTATAAAATAATATATTACTAACAGACTCTAAAAATTTATTTCAACTTTTCTGAGTGTGCATTCAAAGTTTTGGCTGCTGCGAAACGCATTGTTTTTGGTTTGGGTTTAATAGTTATAAAGACGAAATTAGAAAAGTTTCTGTCTTCAAAATGACTGAGACATTTGCTTTCGGTTTGCCTCGCTTGGGAATATGCACGCTTCGGGCTTTATTAGAACGTGTTGTTAATTTGCTGCGTTCAAATTTCTGCTACTGCATTGTGATTGGTGACAATGGAGGTGTGACAGCAGCAATAAATGATAAAGCGCAGCCTACTGCAAAATGCGTCACGTGGCAAATGGAATGTTAGTCATGGAGAAAAAAAAAAGCCGAGATTTGTGTGATTAAGTATAAGAGAGGGACGAGAACGAGAACTGTGGTGCACACATGCATGTACATATATACTTTAGCGCCAAGTGACAGCGCGCGTTCGCATAACTCATGCGGTGATATGTTGCTGCGCTGCTGCAGCTGACATGTCGAGTTACGAAGTTACGCATACGCCATGTTATGCTCATCGCACTGGCAGTGCTCCTCCTTCTCTTGCGCCGCTGCTGAAACGTTTATTGCACTGCGTCACTTGAGTTTCGAGTTTCGAGTTGCAAGTTGCGAGTTTGGCTTAAATGCGACCGAACGAGTGCGCCGGAAAGTATGCAAAGATTTATGCACTGTGCACAATGCTACGTGTATCGCCTGGCTGGAAATTCGCTTTTCTCTCCTCCTTGTTCTTTGCGTATTTTTGCATCGCTGTTTCATCTGTTTCTTACTGCTGCAGTCGTGCATAAAATTTTGCGATTAATTTGTAGTGACAACATTTCTCTTTCACTCGCTCTCTCTCTCTCTCTCTCTCTCTCAGCCAGCTCAGTTTTTGCGTTCGTGCGTATACGTGGGGCATAACAAAATTTCGATAAATTGGTTTGAAAAAAAAAAAATGAAAGTTCGCTAAAGCAGTAACATTTCGAAAGTTTTTCGAGTTAATATCATGGCATAAAGAATTTAAATAGAAAAGCCCTATTGAGGTCGACCGACATAAACAGCTACTGTAAACACACTTGGTATAATAATTGGAATAGTTTTACCAACCGGAAAAAAGCAACCTTCACAACTACTACCTGGGAGATTTAAATTAATTTAATTCCTGATACTTTGTTGGGTGTATTTCTGTGAAAATTCTGTGAATAGATTTAAATACTGACTACATTTTAGAATAATTTAGAAACTCATGAAGTTTGATGAAGATGAGAAGCTCTGATTCACACTGACAACATCTAAAATCCAATAAATGTAATTTGAAAAGAAAAAATAATAAATATGTAATAACAAAATTAGTTTTAAAACTGCTGATTAAAAACAAACAAAACTTTGTACTAATTCTTCTTCTTCTTGATAGCTATATTGGCGTTGGCTATGCCATGCGGCCCATTCGATTTTCCTAATTGATTTGTGTGTGTTGATGTATTCAAAATAACAATGAACAAAATTCTATGCAACAAAATACCGACCAAACATAAATTGAAATCTAAAACAATCGAGTTTTTGCCTAAGAATGAATACTGCTACTACTTGTGCTACTATAAACTACTACAAATCCAAATGATACTTAAATATGATAAATTCAAAAACCACCGATTTAGAACAATTTTGACTTCGAGAATAACGATACAATTTCCAAACTTTTAATTTTTAATGAAAATGCCTCTAAATGCAGTGTCATCCCAGATGTTTTACATGCTTCATTTGAAAATGTGGACTTTTCAACAAAACATAAGTTGGAAAGATTGTATCTTAAGCTTGTCAGAGGTAATATAATTTCTATAATAGTGCATAATTTGAGTATTATGAGTATTATGAGAGTATATGAGTATTAAATATTAAATTTAAGGTGGAACTATGGATTAAACAATCCATGAATTAAACAATGAACTCGAAAAATGATAATATATCGTGCTATATAAAATGAAACCTTTATGGAATCCATGTATATGCATTTAAACTCTTTCAGTGCTAATCAAACATCTCATAGATCTACACTGAAATTTGTATTTAAATATATTTTATAACTTAATACTTATTAATTTTGACCAACTAAACGATCTTAAGTTAGTTCCCTCGCATATTTTTTTATTCTTTCTGCTACATACTTTTCGCTGTTGTTGTTGCAGCGAATTGTCATCAAGCGTAAGTGTTCTGCTTCTACAGCAGCTGCTTCTGCTGATGTTACCTCTTGTTGCTGATGTTGATGCAGCTAAGTGCAGTGCCAAGCATCACGTTGCACATTTTTCCTGCCGCATTTTGAAATATTTTTGCATCCCTCTCGCGCTCGCGTTCGTCTTGCTTCCACACTTCTTTCCGGTAGTCCGCACGCCCGATTTTAACAACTTAATGCATTTTTCGTTGTCGTCATCTTCCTCATAATCATCTTCATCTTCAGCATCAGCATCAGCATCGTTGCAAAGTTGGTTCGTCTTATGCTATTGTACACATTCGTTGCCTAACGAGTACCGCATGCTATAGATGAAAATTTAGTTAAGGCAAAAACATTAGTGTATGATCACGCACGCCTCAAATAAGGATTTAACTCCTTTCCCACCCAAGCAACCATAGCAGTTATTTCTTCTTAAATACGAATGGCGTTCATATTCACCAAAGTTTTTACGTTGCATAATGTCAAATTAAATTCGTTAAAGCATCTTCATTTTTCTATAACATAAAACGACTCATTTTGCATGTATGTATGTATTGATGATTGTTTATATGTAGTATCTGCGTTGTCCTTGAAAAAATATACAAAATAACAATGCACTCATCCATACAGATACAAGTTTCAAAAACTTTTACACAAGTAAAGCTAGAAAAACATTGTATGCGAAAAAATAACCAAAGATTGCCAAAGTAAACAAAATGTTTGTTGATAGCAACAACAAAAATAAGCAACGAGTTATAGACAAGCTGATATAACAGCATCAGACAGCAGTACACAGTGGAATTTTTCATAGAAAAAGTAAATTTTTATTTTCACCTACCAAAAAGGAGGACGTTTTTTTAACGTATTTTTATGTGAAAAGTACTAAAAAGAAAAAAAATTTTAAAATAAACTTGTGAAATTTCGGAGCAGTCCTAGTCGAATGCAAAAAACACGAAGTCTCTATCTATTATCGTTTCTGAGATCCTTTCGTTCATACAGACGGACAGACGGACATGGTTATATCGACTCTTCTATCACTCCTGAGCTAACTTTGGGGGGTCTCCGACCATTATTTCTACCTGTTACATACATTTGCACAAAACCAATAGGCTTTTGTACCTTCGGTACAGGGCCTAAAAATAAATAATCTCGGCAATTCCTGTTCATCCGTTTCCAGGTTTCTATTTTCATCCTTAAAGAAAGTTACTGAAAAATGTAATTACTACAGAAATACTGTCTTCTTTTATATGTCACTAGCGGACCCGGTGTGCTCTGCTGCACTCTTCTGTGTCTTCGTCTTGTAAATTTCGGTCGTATTTTTTATTCATATTTTTCAGGTATATAGCTGAATTTCGTTATATGTATAATATATAAGTGAATAATAGAATAGTTTTACTGGAATATAATATATCGAACGGCTTTAGTCACGTCGACGATAAAAGTCAACAAGTAATTAATAATTAGTGACGTTAAAATTATATACAAAAAAAAAAAAATAAGCAATCACATCAAATTTGAAGCAGCTTAGTTAACGAACCAAATATCTCATGCAGCTGATAAACTTATAAAAGAAAATAATTTCTGAGTGTACTTGCTTGCTGTATAGTCCGTCCTACAAATAATAAAAACTATGAAAAAAACAACAACAAATATTACTTAATGTCAAAAATAGCTTTTACTTTGAACTGCTCAGCTACGTGTGTATGAGATGCGCGATGCAGCATCCTTTTGACGTCAAACAAGTGAAGATCGAATGTTGTAGGACGCTCTTAACACTTTTGGCAAACGGCAGCATATAAATATGTGCTTATATATATACACACATATTGTAAGTACACATATGCGAATATAGTTGTATGTGTGTGTGTTTGTTTTACTTACTGTTTGTGTTACGTAGGTGTCTGAATGCTATTTTACAACTACACTTGTCCGTCCGTCGGTCTGTCTGTTCATTCGACGTCCTTTTCGTCCTCGCAAAGTGTTTGCAATAAAAATCGATTGATTTTGATTGCTCTACGCTTACGCTGAACATTGCGTCTACCACAGCTTTTGGTCCTTTGGCTTCTTTGCCGTTGCATGCTTTTTGGCGTAATAACGTTATTGGCGTTTGCGGCAAGTGATTCTTAGCAGCCAGCAATGTGGCAACCGCTTCAAATGCTTACTGCTGCTGCTGCTGCTGCTCCTGCATCTTCTTATTCGCTTTTGTGCACGCTATACCACGCTGCACTTGTGGTTGGCTGCTTGTGGTGCTACGCGTATCTTTTGAAACATCAACTGAACGCAGCAGTAGTCGATGCCTTAGTCTCGAAGTCGCATTTGTCGATGATGTGTATACTGACTGCTTAGGTCTTGCAATTCCTGCGGTTGCTGCATCAGTTTGTATTATATGGTACACATGTATGTAGCACGATTTGTGGTTCCTTAGTCGAAATCTCGCTCTCTCTTCCTCTGCTTCTTGTCAATGGTTTCCTTTGTCGTTGTGGGTGCGACTCAGTGGCGGCTAAGCTGCTTTTTGACTATACTATATAGATTATTTGCAGATTTAGTCTTTTGGGCGTGAAATTGACAAATTGCGACAGCTAAATGTACGACATTGCGTTAGAATATTTCCAAGGAAATGCAACGACAATAATGCAGACTTTCAACAAATGAAAAGGAAATTGAAGTTTCATGTAAGGAAAATACATACGTAGTTGTGCTGAAATTAAAGTAAACACATTTTCATTTGCTGCTCGGTCTAATATTTATTTATAGTAAAATTTATTTGCAAATCAAAAGTAATATATTTCCTAAGCACAACAGCATTATTTTATTTATATTATTTATTGTCCGAAAATTAAAAAATAACTTGACTTTTTTTTATATCCTATAACCATATCATGTCGCGGCCTTCAATTATAAACTCCAAACTGTACTGTGAAAGTGTTTTCGAAATTTATTAACACTCATCTTCGTCTATTAGGTGTAGCGCCGACTTCACTAATAGTCCTTCTTATTCTTCTTACTGGACCCCTATTTGGCGAACTCCTTGCTAGCCTATTGGCATGACTTAGCAGCCTGAATTTGTAGCGGCTTGTGTAGTGTTCAGCCTCAAGTCTCGGTGTAGTGTTGTGTTGCGGACGTACCAGGGGCACCCTGACTTCTATTTTGCAGCTTTTGGATTCGCTGCCTGTGTGTTTTGGCTGCGATGTCCCATTTTTGTATCACATATATCCAAATAGGAGCCACCGCACAGTTGTAAACTGCTCGCTTGCAGCGTAAGGACAATCGATTCTCCCCACTACAAAGCCGTCCACGTTTTCGTCTTGGTCGCGGTTTTCATTCAGCCGACTAACGGGGTAAAGAAGTTTCACTTCAAAATTTATTCACAATACCCTGTTACGACTTGATCACACAATTCTTTTAAAACATTATCCTGCCAGCAGAGAAGCGCATCGCGAATTTCTTGATGCAATTTTAGCCTACACCTGTACCTAAAGAAGTTTCACTTCAAAAGAAACTTTACTCTATAGCACACTAAATTAAATCGCTCGTGTAGCAGTGACACTGTGTGGACTGTCATCTGCATTGAGACAGCATGCGTATTTGACTAAAAGGCGCGTTGAAATGCTTTCCAGTGAATTGACTATAAATCACAAAAGTATTCAAGCTTTGTGTGAAGAGTGTAAAAACGTATAAAGTTCAAACATTTTATTGAATACATTTTGTAGTTGAGGAATGTCTTTTGTGTTTTCTTTTTGTTTTTTTTTTTTAAATCGATTCACAGAAATTGCTTTTATTGACTTTCCCATTGAAAAATAATTATCAATCAATTTTATTCTTTGCTTCTTTCAGGTGAGTGCTCTGAATAACAATATAGATACAATTCAACTTATAAGGTATTTATTTTATATATTTTTAAATCGTTCACCAGCTTGTATAGTGTGAAATAGTATTATTAGATTATTTGTTAGTTTGTAGCGCGTTAAGGAAATCATCGAAGTTTTCTTAAATTTAATAATTGTTGGTCAGCTCATGGAGACTAATTGGTCTAGTCGTGTTCGTATATCCTTTCATCTATATAAATACTGCTAATTAAAACACGGCTTATTATATAATCTATGCAAAAGGGACAGCGTTATTATAAATTTCCGCGAATTTATTTAACATGTGAATGTAGGAGGCATGACAGACTTTTTGTTTGAAACACCAACACTTGCAACGCATGTGAATTTAATCTACAAAGCGTGGATTGCAATTCTACGAATTTTATACAATTTCTGTATGCGCGTGCAACTGCTTTGATAAATTTTTTCCCATTGTTCATGTTTGGCCTTTTCGTACGACAAGCAATGACTGTATGTCCGTCTGACTGCAATAAATGTGTCTTTTTTTTAATTGTATAACTCAATGTTATTATTGCATAATTTAATAGAATCGCTTATATATTTAAAATTATTTTATTCCTATTTATTATTTTTTCTTTTTATATTTAATTATTTTTTATATATTTTAAAAATAAAAAAAAAACCGATTTGTTTTATGAATCTGCCAAGTTTTAATCTAGTTATGTCATTCTGCATCTGAAATACTGTTTCTGTTTCTATTTTTATTTTGAATACTTTTTAAATTAATCCAATTTGATTATAGTCCTTAATGGCTTAATTGCACATAAAAAGAAAAAATTGAAGAATATTTGTTTTTTCTTTTTAATCTATAGAAGAGTGCAATGGTTTACGCAAGCCAACTTCGGGTGCTTTCACTACTGGTGATCGCCTTTGCCCACGCGGCAGACCAAAACTAGTAATTGCTTCTGACCCATCTCCATTGACGCTTGGCAACAGGACGCGCAACCACACCACGTCCTGTTGTAACAACAGCTCCTCTGACTTTTTCGTCCCTCTCTGCGTACGTTTTTAAAATGCAATCGAGCGCCCATTCATTTGGGAGGAGATTCTCCTTTTTCAGGCGATACGTTTTCTCAATGTCACCATTGAACAAAAATTTATACAAGTGTCATTTAATCATTAATCACATCCCAACATTTTGAAGTGAAGGGCCTGTAAATGAAATTTTGGCCGAGATGCTAGCCGACTTCAAAAGTGCATAATGGGGCAAATTACAAATGCCGTTCATGAATATCTGGGGGTCACCTTGCGCATGTGTGCATGCCCTATTGGGAATGCTTTCTAATTTCCTAAAATTCTCTAACTACTGACTAAAGCTTAACATCGTGAAGCATCTTACAATAGAAACCATATTGCACCTGGTGGGAGGAGAAAGTGAACTTATAAGAATCCACCCGAAAACAGTTTGTTGATTTATCCTCTCTTACTATTTATGGATAGATATGACTGTCAATCAAAATTTCGACGTGATTACTCTTGATAAGTTGCGGATCGGCTAGGGGGATATCAATACTTACAGCTGATAGTATTATGACATTCTTACTGCGTAATAATCCTACAATCTTGAACAAAACAAAGGCAATTTCAATTTAAACTTTGGATCGATTGAGGACTGATGAATGAAATGACACGACCTATTAATTCTAGTAGCTATAGATGTTACCCTGATACATGTGTATCCACTCTGCTGCATTGCACACCAAGGCGCCTTTGAAGATGTTTTGAAATGAACGCACCTTCTGATCTCGACTATATAAGTGGTCGAGCTGTAACAGCACATTTGTTAAAGTGTATTTGAATTATTGCAGATCACAAGCGTCTATTACTCGTCGAAGATGAGAAACAAGATTGTAAACTATTAATGTTCGTTCCTTGCTATGTACCTGGCTGTACATTGGAATTTGATTGAGCAACCGGAGAAGGAGGCTTGGCTCTTGAAACATTGTCAATTGTTTCTGTATAGTTCCAACTGCCTTGTGACGGTTTGCGGCAGTTTATGTGCAGTGATGGTGTTTATAGCGAAAGCTATGCCTTAAAACTGCAGTTCATACATTTAGGATTTTGTGTTGTAAAATTTAAAAAAGCTGACCACAACTCAGCTCTGGCTTAGATCATTCTCAGTTCGCAACTTAATACCTTATTGCGAAATTGTGATTTCTAAAAAATCGTTTTCAATGCTATTTCATCTTTTAACGCTCTTTAAACAAGCAACTCATTCTCCATTTTACGCCACCAAACTAAGTCAAAACGCAAACAAACAAATGCACAAAAGAACAAACAAACAATTGTCGTCGAGCAGCCATTTTTATTTATGAGGTGATTTTAATTATGCGATGGAGCACATAAATTTCAACAAATGCAGAGTGCAATGTTTATTTAGTTTTGTTTGAATATTCTTATTATTCGGATGGCTGCTGCTGCTGTTGCTACTGTTCGAATGGATTGGGTTGGCAGCGCTGTTGCGAGAGCGAGTTGCCATGGAGCTTCGCCTGCGACATGCATAAAAAAGAAGAACAAGAACAATTTCAACTGCAATGCGAAGGCATGGTGGCAGCGTTAAATATAAGCAAGTTAAAGAGACAGCGTTGTGTTGGGGGGATGGGGTTTTTTTTAGCAGCTGAAGGCATGCAAACGAACAATTGTTGCCAAGTCGTCGCGCATTTTAAGTTTTTCTTATAAGTTTTTCAAAGTATGTGTGACTCTGTGTGTTTGTTTTGTCTGTTTGCTTTTGTGTGAGTTGTTTGTTTGTTTCTTAATGTATGTGTCTGTGTGTGGGCAGCGCATAAATAATATTTATTGAGCAACTTTTTTTTTGTTTGTTTTTTTTTTTTTTGTCACATTACTGCAGCTGTTATTGTTGTGGTTGTTGCTGCTGCAACATTTGCCACCATGCCATTGCCGCATTTGCCGTTCTTGTAAACTTACTGCTTCTCTGCCCCACAATGTTGCACAACGACGTTGTGTTTGCTCATCAGCAACTTCTTTGGCTTGTTTGTTTGGCAAATTTTTGCATTTTGTCTTTGGCTTTACTTGCTACTGTTACCCCGCACCACAGCTCTGCCATGCACGTTTTTGCCTACCGACCTTTGGATCGCGTCCTCAGCTGGCATTTGCGGTCATTGCCGTAATTACCTTAACGCGTTTTGCATTTAAAAACAGTGTTGACAAACATTGAATGAGCTGCTCGAGTGGGCGAGTTGAAACGTAAACGGTGTGGCCGGGGTGCAGGTGGCCGGGGTGTTGGCATGTTTGGTGCGCATTTGTGTGCACTCAGAAAAAGAATATTTCAAAATTGTTATGGAAATTATTGTAAAAAAAATTCAAACTTATGCCGGAATAATATTTTTTATTTGTTTTTGGCGTACAGACATGTTTTTTATTTTTTACATAACAATTCTATCTAACTGAAATATTCTTTCAACATCGTAAAATTATTTTAGGTAAAACGATTCTTAAAGCTAAACAATTTCAACACCCTTCTACCGTTTTTGGCCCTCAGACAACTGTTAGACACTTAGATTCCTTAGACAAATATCTGCTTCATTTATTGATTACAGTGATTTAGAAGCCGCAAGCATTTATTTAGGTCAAGCTCTTATTTTCGGCTGATGCAACAGCACCTGCATCTATTTTGTTATAGTTGAAATGTCCGCGCAAAAACCATACATCAAGCATTTATGTGTCATTTATTTCCTTGTATGAATGAAGGTGGCAGTCTTTTACACCAGAATTATAAAACCGATTTTGCTAATATATAGTTTATGCATCCTCTTTAACTTTCCAAAACAGAAATAAAACGAATATGGAGTGTTTAGCTTTAGGTTAAGCTGGCCGGCCTATCTCTTAAGTAAGGTCACACATTGACCAGTTTGGTTCTTAGTAAAATCGTTCATGAAGTTTATGCAACAGCTTATATAGTCCTTTAATTCTTGCTGATTGGGGTCCTACTGCCAGCTTCTTCGAGTCAAGCAAGCCAGTGTACCAGGTACCAAGATTTTTTAAGGTTGCTGTGACGCTTGCTGGACAGCTGCAGGTGACGTGATCCCGCGTTTCTGTGACTCCCAGTACGTTGCATTGTCCTTCACCAGTATATAATCTCTCTTGTGCTGCAACAGTAGGTAGCTCGAGAGTTAATTTCTCTATTCTTTATACATAGTTCTGAACACTCTGCAGTTTTTTATGTGTTTCGCTCTTCATTTTAGCTTTAGTTCAGGTGACCTCTTATACTATATAACGTCTGTATGGAGTTTGGTATATCTGTAGATCGTTTTAAGAGTAGCTCGCCGTCTTCTTTCGCTTACTGTCTGTTACCCGGTTATTGGGTATCGTAAAAATTTACAGAATTTTCACTTCCCTACTAGCCTGTAGATTTCTGAAACAGATTTCCTGTAATGGTTAAATCACAATTAATTAATTCGTTTATGTGAGGGGTTCATTCGAGGAGCTACTTCCGATTTTTTTGTAACGAACTCTTCCAGCGCGAATAGTATGAATGTCTCAGATTTGGCTCCGAGTCCATCCAGTCCTGTGGGCAAGTCTTCTGGTCTATGTTATGTTTGTATCACCATGGTGCACGCTGCATATAAGCGTTTGGTGTATTTTTGTACGACTCCAGACTCCAATAGATGACCAGCATCGTTTCCAGCGCATTAACACGTTTCGACCTCAACTTCACCGTACTACCAACTAGTGCATACCTGAGTCCTCTCCATAAACCTTAAGTATATGGTTTTACTATCGGCAAACCACTATACCAAAATTTCATAAAACTATTTATCTTACAATTGATTTATAATGCATCACTCTTAATGAAAAGATTCATGTTCTATGCTTCATAGAAACCTTTTTTCCACACTAGTTCTGCTAGTCAGTTTACTTTACAATATATTTTATAATTTTTTTTTTTGATATGAGCTGAATTCTGCCTATTTGGTTGAGCACTCTTGCGGCTCTTATTATATTTTAGTGAATATAATGGAGTCCATCAAGTCCAGCTTGAGTCCTCCGTTTAATATCGTTTTATCGTTTACCCTCGATAGAGATCTATCCTGTGATTATTTTGTAAAACGAATTTAATTATGAGCTGTGCTGTGAAGTTTTTTAAGAAGTGTGTTCCCAACTAGATTCCATAATAGAGGTGAATGGACTCCGCCTTGAGGGTTGCCACCACGTTTCTCGCTGATTCTCGTTTTGGTTTCTCGATCGGCAAATATATTTCTGCAGCTCAGCAGGATATATATAGGAGCTTATAGCAGTGCGTGGTGCTATAGCTCTTAAGCTTCGCATTATCACTTCCATTGACACATTATTAAATGCAGCTGATATGTCTAGGAGTGCACCTAATGGTTCCAATTTGTGTTGCTTCCTCAGTGGTAGCTGTTAGGGATCTTAACGCTGTTTCTACAGACTTCCTTTTCATGTTGGCTACGGCTGCTCTTATATGTATCTGTATATCTTCATTGTTGTATTTAAACCAAATAAATAGTACCGAAGTGCTTTGACTTTGACTATATGATAAGATTTTAACTCTCTCAGAACGCCTAAGAACACCTTCAAATATTAGTTGATATATTTTTCTTAGTGTAAAAAAGGCCAATTGTAGACAGAGTTATGCGGAGCGTAGAGTACGAGGCCAATGTGCTATAAAGCTCAGCCACTCGCTAGCAGCAAATACTTGCTCGCTATGGGCGAATGCTGCTTTTAATTGGCAATTTGCGCTTTGTCTCGCATACAAATGCGTTTTTAATTGCAAAATGCGCTACTGCAGTAGACTGGCTTTTAACTATTTGCCGCCGCTGCTGTTGTTGTTGTTGCTGCTGCTGCTGCTGCTCGTATGGCAGTCGCTGCAAGGTGTGCACTTTAGCTGACAGACATTTTTGCCAGCCATAAATGCGAAATAAATGGATTTCTCAAAATGTATTCATGCCGCGAGATGAAGCGCCGAGGCATTTGCAAGTGTTGCAATCCATTGCAGAAAACTGTTGCGATTCAATAAGAATGTGTGTGTGTCTTAAAGACCTTTCAGCTTCAATCCCGAGCGTATTTTTCTAACGCATTTCAATTCCCGTTGGATGCTTCCGTTTCCGTTTTGCTGCCTGCCATTCAAAGTTGCAATGAAATCTCAGCACAGTTGGTGTGCATTGCACATTTTATGCTTTGGTATCTATATCTCTACTTCCCAGGACAATGTTAGCCCGCAAGGACTAGCCTTAGTAGTAGTGCAGTGTTAGTTGTATCTATGCACATTCGCTCATCAACGGACTTATGATTTTTTAATAAAGTGTTGCCGAGCGGAAGCAATTTAATGGATATATTTTTTTTTTTTTTTCATTCTATTTCCCTGTACTGCACGCCTGATTTTCCAGTTGTTTGTTTGGTGGCACAGACAGTATTCACACTCGGCACTGGGGTTACTTTTAGATACAGACGAGTTCGTTTTGTGTGCAACGGCATGGCAACTCTGGCCTTTTACAATCTTGTAGAATTTCCAAACATTGCTCGACTGACTGGTTTGTTTTCTGACTGCTCGTTTCGTCTGTCTACGCTTGTGAGACTCTCTGGAGTAAAGTGCAGGCATAGATTATGTTAAGCTTTGAGTGCTGCTAACTTGAAACAGCAACAACCAACGACAGTCGAGTGTGGTCGAGTGCAGGATACCCTGTACGCAATCTATGGGTCATTATTTGAAGCATTCGCTTCTACATTTTATAGGGCTACGAACTTCAACTGTGTAATATGTTTTATCTTTTAACTTGGATTCATAAGTCAGATCTGTGTCGACTGACTTGACTTCGGCTTAGCTCATGTATGCAAATGAGACAAAAGAAAAAGCTATGTAGTATGAGGACTACCCCAATTATTGGGATAAGCATGTTTTCTGAAGTGGAGTTACGAAGATCTAGACTAAGATTAATGGTTCTATACTTCTACAAGATCGCCGATTTCCGACAGACGAACAGAGTTCTATCGACTCAATTTTTCTTACTTAATACCGTCTTCCAACAATGTTACATACATTTGCACCAACTTAATATACTCTCTGCACCCTCTACATAAAGGGTATAATACAACAACAAGGACAAGGATAGACAGTTGTTTGTACAAAGCGCGCAAGTAAAGTCGTCGCTGGTTGAAGTTCGTTTGTTTGGTACGCCTTGCATACACAGTTTGAGGCAAGCGCGAGCAACTTCACTTGCCTTCAGTGCCAGTTGTTAGTGTGTGTGTGAGTGTATGTGTATATGAAATGTGTGTGACCGGAAGCAGTTAATAAGCTTAGCTGCCTAAACGCTTACAAAATAAACAGAGCACACGCCAAAAACTCGCCGCCAACTCGAACTTGGTTCAACTCAAAAATAAGCAGAAAATATTCATAAACTACGAATGCAGATACACACATACAAACGTACAAGTTCCTACATATACATACATACATCCATACATACAAAAGTTACTGGTTTACTGCGGAAATAGTTTTGCGGTAGTATTAAGGTCATGCACCTAAACTTATGCACTAAAATATTAAAATTTCGTTTTCGTCTGCCAACGCCGCCGTGCCTGGGCTGCGTCCGCTGGGTCGCTCAATGTTGGCAATACCCGTCTATATAGTCGAGGATGTTTTCCTGCTGTCGGTCGGTCGGACGGTCGGTCGTTATTCTAATGTGGCTACACGTTCAACTTTGTTGTGCTGAATGTTGAAAGTTTCGCAAGTTGATTGCAACGAAAAAGTAGGCTACAAAATTTTCACATGCGCATTTCATGCAAATTTTCTTGAATTTTCGCCATTTTCGAGTGAATACGACTGAAAATTTGCAATATATTTTGTTGTTCTTGTGCTGCTTTAAAGCGCGTACTTCGCAATATTTACTGCAATTTAAATGCTTTGAAATTTAATTTTTATTTTTTTTATTGTCTTGTATTGAAGCCACAGAGTATGGCTAGCGATTTGCTTGATGTATCTGACAGCTTCAAATGAATCTTCTTCCATAAATAGTCAAACAATTTAACCATAATCGAAGAAGCTTGTAGCTTTTCCTGAAATAAAAAACACAAAAAAAAAAAGAAATTTGGCAAAGTCGATGGATTTTTTCAAAAGAAATAAATTATCAATAACTAACCGAACAAAATCCATGTCAATATTTTTTGTCAGCGTCGCAATTTGACGAAACATCTAAATTTTCCCTTCTTGCTACTCACAATATTGCATCACGGTGCTTAAGGTCAATATCCAACTTTCCAATGACACAAGAAGCATTATTGCTGATCAAGACAAAGCTTAGAAGGCAATACTGTCGCACGCGGGATCCCAATGTGGATAGAGTCTGCCGCAGAGTAGCAATTAGGGTGAAAAAACTTCTAGCAATACACAAAGAATGCGAAACTGACCGGTTCTTGGCAAATTACTCCCCGGATGATTCGACGAAATGATCCTATGGAAGTTGACAAGGAGATACAAACAGCAGGTGACCCCTGAATTGCCATTCTGGACGGCTGACGGATGCTGGGCAGGAATTTGCTGTCAACTTAGAAAATCGCTTCCGACTGTTTGGTCTTGCATCAACGACCGAAGCGCGTGAGATCCATTCGGTACTTGATATACCCTGCCAACTTTGCCTTTCCATAACAATGAAAAAAGACGCGGCTTCCGCTTAAAGGAGCAGCTGGAGTCCTATATAGATCAAACATGTCTTTCAATGATGCAAACAGAAATAGTGCAATATTTATTTCTTTCTAAACAATTCGAGAACCTCTAAATATCGTTGGTATTGATGTTTTTTAAAATAGTTTTGTAAAACGAATTTCTGTAAATCAATGTTATAAAAAAATCAAATATTGGTCTGCCTTTTAGAATTTTAACTTTCATGACATTCTGTGATTGATTTTCTTGCACATTAACTTCGACTTTTACTGGAGTTGCTGCTGCTGCTGCGACTGTTTCTTCATGAAGAATTTGAAAAGACAGAACAGCAACAGAATGGCAATGGCTGGCAGTAACAAAACAACTCCCTGCCTAATTTCGCATTTGCTACTTTTTCAATTAAAAGTCAAAAGTGCCTGCAACTTGCCACTTACACTCGAGAACGACTACGACGACTACGACGACGACGACTCATGATGCAGCCTTTTTGTTTCACCCTTTTAACTGCTTTTTGGAAATCATTTAGCCTGCGGCAGCAATTCGTTGTTGCAGAAATACATAGATAACATTCAGTGTTGCGTCTTCAGTCCACTACTATGCGATGATTCGAGTTGAGAACTGCCATGGCTGTCGGCCACGTAAACTACTCGAAAACTTTTAATGAAATGCTTACGAAATTGAAACTTGAATGCGGGGCGGAGCGATAGAAGTAGAAACGGTAGAAGCTGGCAAAAGGATGCCTTTTGCTTTGCTTGCCAAAAAACAATCAGCAAAGAGAAAAGTGTTTTCTTAAATGATTGCATCATTAATCATTCAGTGCGCTGCGCTGGCATTCAAAGCTGCAGAAAAAATAAACAAAAATCCAAACACAAAAACAACTCTGAGTCAGTCACTTCAACTCGTTCTTCTCTGAACTATTGATGACTTAAAATTCTCACTTATTCTCGACTAAATGCTGTGTGCACACCTTTGGCGCAAAATGCGAATCAACTCAATTTCAGTTTACATGCGAAAAAGGTTTCTGTTTTTCCAGTCTGCACAGAAAAGAAACAACTTAAAAACGCTGCCAAACAACGCGAATGTTGATAAAGGTTTAACAAAACTCGAAATGATTAAATGGGTTTTTTTCACCAACACTTAGTTTCCTTCGAGCGTTTTATTTCTGAGCTTGGCTTAGCATAAAAATCCATATTGAATGCTTTCGGCGTTTACCTTGACTGATTTGCATTGAATCAAAACTCTGCGTGGTACGTGGCAAAAGCTGTGTGAAAAACCTGGCATGACTACGTACGCAGCAGCTGAAACCAAACTCACTTCCAGATACTTTCATATCTCTCTTTAGAATAACAGCAGCTGCTAATTGCTTCACTTGCACGCAATTTATCAAAATAAAAGAGAATATAGCCAAAACCATTCTTTAGAATTTAGTTATATATAATGGCATATCTCTTAAGGCCAACAGGCGCCAGAAAGTCGTTTAGAATTTTGATTTACGCTCAAATAACAGCAGCAAATGCACTGCTGTGCGATTCACGAAAATTTATGAAATTTAAAATGCGCTCAAGTCTTAAACCTGAACTAATTTTAAGTGCTAAAGTTAAATTTGAATTAAGTCTAAAATTGATTTAGTATTTCAAATCTATATACAAAAAAAATTATTTTCAGGCAAACTCTGGTAATATGAGTGCTGAACTTCTTCAAGTTGTACAGTCTCTAAAAAATAACCAAACTTAATAAAAATGTGCCGTAAGAAAGAATTTACAGACTGCACACAGTTATATAAACCTGATATATGCTAACTGTTTGCCGATCGTTAGCTGCAGTCCTCGAAGACCAAAGGTTGTTTTAATAGATACGAAACATAGACACTAAACGAATGCTTGTCTCAGTCAATCCACTGTATTGAAAAGATAAAATCACAGAGCGAGATAGAGAGAGCGAATAATGTCTGCTCACATCACATACTGCTACAGCTAGCTTCACTTGGTATAGAAACACTGATAAAGAAGACCAATAGCAAGCAACAATAACACCACCGGACAATGAATTATACTACTACAGCTAGCTTCACTATTATTCTACGAATAACTTTGGTAAGTACACCATACGCCTGCACACTACTTGGGCGGATATAGAAGACTATATCTGACAATTTTATGTAGACAGGGATAAAGTACTGTAACTCCTTGTATACGTTGTTTAGCAAACGATAGTTCTTTGCAAGATCTTTCATTATGATTCATATTTATCACAAAATAGCGAAGTAATATTTGGAATTGAAAGTATCAGGCCCAGGAGTACGTGGACAGTTCTTTGACCGACCTTTTCTGTGGGTGTGGATAGAGTGATGTCAACAGTGAGAGCAATCAATGCTGGTGCGCTACAAAGAATCGCAGTGTACCCACAGGCTATTTAATTTTTTGGATGCTCAAGCGACCACACGATCATTGATACATTTTCTGATGAGACAGCTATCCTGGCCAGACCACAGTGTTTAAAATGCAACCAATTTACTCCAACTATTCGCTTGTTTGGATAATAAGGCCAAACGAGAGAATATCGGTATATATCTGAAAAAATGTGTTGCATGCGACGCAAATATGATGCATTTTCTGGATTCAAGGCCCACAACGGCAGAATCATCAAATCTTTTATCACCAGGATACATAAACTGCGTTCTGAACAGCAAAAATAAGATAATGTGCTATGGAATAAGGAAATAGATGAAAATAACCTGCCTGGCGCTACGAGATACATCTCTATGGAGTTGTCACTATTTTGTATCTTTTAAAGCTCTGGATTTTACAAGCGAAGGACCCTCGTAACTCTTCTAGCGCTCCTTGGTACACGCGAACGGCGAAAGACGCCGAACTTTGCCAGCAAACTTTGGCATCTTTCCATGCTTTGGAGTCGGTTCATCACGTGCACTCCATTCGGCTGACTGTATATTTGTAAAATTTTTAATAATTATAATCGATGATAATTTTTTTTTGTAGTAACACTCAGCATTATTTTTTGCACTTGAAGTTGCTTGCCGAACTCGTTATTCATGACTATTTATACGCTAAATTTTACTTACGCCACCAAATTCAAAGAAAAACAAGTAAGAAAATACAGTCAGGCGTAACCGACTGTAAGAGGCCCTGTACCAGTTCAGGTCTCCTAACAAACACATTAAACGTTTCCCGAGCATATGACCAAACACATGACCACTTCTCACTGCTCGAATATGAATGAAAAGGAAAGGGGGGTCATTCAACTTCAATTGGTTATAAAATCGTTATTTATTATCCGATTTTGATGAACTTTTTGGATTTTGACTAAGAGGGACGTTAACTTTATACTGGCATACTCAATTTTTCTTGTGCCGAAGAAATATTTCTCCTTGGGGGTGATTTTATGGGGAAGGGGGGGGAGGGGCAAAATTTCAAAATAAACTTGTGAAATTCCGGAGCAGTCCTAGACGAATGCAAAAAACACGAAGTCTCTATCTATTACCGTTTCCGAGATCCTTTCGTTCATACGGACGGACGGACGGACGGACGGACAGACGGACAGACGGACAGACGGACATGGCTATATCGACTCCTCTATCACTCCTGACCATAATGGGGGTAACTTTGGGGGGTCTCCGACCATTATTTCTACCTGTTACATACATTTGCACAAACCCAATAGGCTCTTGTACCTTCGGTACAGGGCCTAAAAATATAAAAGACCGTTTAAACTTTCTGTTTATTTAAAGTTTAGATGAGTATATGCTGCGTCTTTCTATGTTAAACGCCATAACTTAGAATATCAACTTAAAATTCAAACCGCATAACGGTATTTCATTAACCTAACAAACACATATATTCACACACACACACAGTCATACTTACGTATATAGCGCAGACCCTATTTGCCGCATGTATTCATTGAGCGAATGCAGAGCACTTTTGAACTAAGCTGAAGCTGCAAATGCTGCACAGCTTTTGGTCTACTGTTTGCGGTAAAACCCGCCATTGTTGTTGTAAATCTACCCGCTATGCAACAAGCGCTTATAAATAAATATGGCAAGAAACACACACACACACACATATGCTTAGCTTTACAATGGCTCATTCAAAAATTTCGAATTTACTCAAAACTTTAAGGGCGAGTTTCACTATATCTTGCTTCTTGCTAAACAGTCTGTTAAGAAATACTTAATTTTAATGAGTGATTCTAGAGATGGAAGAGCATTTTCAAATATGTGATTGGTTGAAAATCAGCTAACAATAATTATCTAACAATATTATCACAGCAATCAGCAATCGATGAGCTTTGTTATATTTTGAATATTTTAAATCATGCCTTGTTAGTATGCCAACACATAAGCGTATGCTTTTAAATTAATTGCCATTTTCTTGTTATTTTAGCGCAATTTTTGCATTCCAACTTGAAGTTAGAAGTGCGCCAACACATTCCGCAGCACCAAGAACGTCTCCGCCCACCACATGCCACGCCCTAACGCCTGCAACTGTGCAGCTGTAAACGCTCTACTGCGCTTAACTTGATAAAGTGGTTTGTGCGGTATAGTTATTGGGTTCCTCACTCGGCGGTGGCTGCGGCGGCGTACTATATTGCCTCAGAGTCAAAGTTCGAATCGGAGTCATGCACAAATTCGAATAATGAATGAATATGCTTTTTAGTTGTGTGCTATAATCTGTGATAATATTGTACACACATGTGATTCCTTGCTACTTCTATTGCTGATCGAGCACTAAGTGTAGAGCAAGAAGAGCTAACAGCTTGTCTGATAAAAGTATCTAAAGTTTCTTGGCTGCGGTTGACAAATATAATTAAACTTTGACTTTATTATCACTAATACATGTTCACACAAATACACAAAGATAGTGTGTTAAAGTCGTTCGCAGTAGTGGGCGGACGCGAAAGTTAAACTGTAGGACCTGCCTGGCCTTCAGTTGAACGAGTTGTGTTCTTTGTTTTACGTGTGGGTACGGCGGTGGCTTGTATCTTAACTGTTTTACTGAATTTTTGTAATTAAGATGTTTATCATAAAATGTAACATGTGCACGTGTTGTTGTCTTTTGTTTTTTTTTTTTTTTTGTCAGTGCTGGTACGTACGAGTAGTGAAGCAACACAATGGCGTTAAATATCGCCAAAAGGGTTGCCAGGTTAGACTCGTACAATACAACATGAAGCGACACCAGTCAAGGTTTTAGCTGATATAATGAGTACAGCTGAGCTGAGTTCAAATGTCGGTGAAAGCATTAGCAAATGTGTTGATGTTCATTAGCGAGAGATGTTTGAAAAGTTTTCAAAAAGATTAGACGGAAATAAATATATAATATATACAAGTAAAATTGCACTAAATTGAATTTGCATACTATTTTTAGGCGCTGTAACGGAGGTACAAGAGCCTATTGGTTTTGTGCAAAAGTATGTAACAGGTAGAAATAATGGTTGGTGACCCCCCAAAGTTAGCCCCATTTTGGTCTGGAGTGATAGAGGAGTCGATATACATAGTTTTGTCTGTCTGTCCTTCCGTATGAACGAAAGGATCTCGGAAAAGGTAATAGACAAAGACTTTCTGCATTCGACAAGGACTTCGCTGGAATTTGACGAGTTTATTCAAGGGTAAAAATTTCTTCGGCACAAAAAAAAATAAGTAAGAGATAACGTTTTTTTTTTAGCCAAAATCGCAAAACTTTAACAAAATCGGGTAATAAATGACGATTTTATTGATTTTGAATGACCTTTGATACTTCCGTCCTTTTTTTTTCTTTGCATACATAAAAAATGTTTTATAAGGCACTTATTTGTGGAGTGAGAAGTGGGAGGAGCAAAATACTTTTCATCAGTACCATTTTTTCCTATTATTTTTCCTACCTAATTTATGATTTTCAAATAAAAAAGTAAGAGCTATTATTTAATTTAATGAAAAGATCAATAATTTGTGTATCATAATTTTTATATCATTATTTTTGTATAGCATAGTCTTAGTTCTTTATATCGATTCTTTCTAATTTATACTACAATCATGGCAAATTTTATGTTAACATTTTAACCGAATACTTTTCATAGCACCCTCGTATGTGTAACCAAATAACGACGACGTCGGTGTTGTTACTTTTGCGAGGCTTAAGGGTGTTGCTGTATGTATGCAGTATGAAGAACTTTGCCGCGGCCGAAGCTTGTGCCTTGTGTTAGTAATCTGAGACTCATTCGTATGCGTTCGCTTTCATTATAAAATTGTAATTAAAAGTTTTGCTATTGAAAAGTTTAGCTTGTTCGCATTCATTTTTTTTCGCTGCCTGCCAGCGTTGAGTGATTAAAGTGATAAGCGTTGATTTATGCCGAGTGGGAGTAACAAAGCAGGCTTGTAGCTTGGATTTCGTTGCAAAATTAGAGCGAGCAAGCAAGCTCATTACTTTAGGCAAAATATCTATTATATGGCTTAAAATTTTGTTAAGCTTGAATTTGCCGGTAGCACAGTCTACGCTGGTGAATATGTGTTTGGCAAAGTCATTAAACTCGAGTGAAGGTCTAAACCAGACATCGTTCTATCTTTTTCACTCTTTTTAGAGAATTCCCCTGGGTTTTCTATGCATTAAATGTGGTAGAAGTCTACTGTTGCTGCTTGCTGCTAGCTATACAAAGTATTATTCAACGCCAAAAATTATTTTAACGCAATTAAAATGCTTTTTCCCACAATTACTCAAAACTCATTACGCATACGCTACGTTATCCGACAACGGCGACGACGATGGTTGCCCACCCGTTGTGCTTTCATATAATTAAACACACACGCGCGCTTAACATATACTCGTATATACTTATTTGCAGGCACACACACACATACACACACATATATACGCATCAACACTTCGTCTTTAAAAGAACCCAAAGAGCGCGAACAAATGAATGAGCGAATGTGTGGCAACTGTGAAAAATAACCCGTAATGAAAGCGAAATTAAGCGCCACAATGAAAACCAAGAATGCATTAAATTATGTGCAACCAACCGCTGTTGCCACCGCAGCGCCTAGGCACCCCGCTTTGCCTTTGCCTCTGTCTCTAGCCACTGTTGCACCCACCAACAGCTTCTGTGTGTACTTAACACGCGCTCGTTGCTTTGCTTTGCCAAAAATAAAAAAGCAAAAAAAAAAAAAAATGGGGAATTACACGAGCTGATTCAAAGCTTTCTAAATTTACATCTTGTAATTATTTTATTTTTTTACCCGAAACATCAAAAATGTAATCGATTAATTTATTTTTAGACACATAAATAATTGATCAGTTCGATGATTGTTCTCGATATATGCATCCATGTCACTATTAGATCTTTCTTAGTATCAAGCTTATGGAAACTTTAAAAGTTAGAGACATACATTTTTGAATGAAGACCGGTTAATTGATTAAGTTTCCAAATCATCACCATAACCAAGGTGAGGCGTAAAGTCTGGACCTAGATCATACGACAAACAATTGGCCAGCACGAACATTGCCGAAGTCCAGCCACAGAAGACCAATACTGAAATGTAGTCGTATTGAAATGGTTTGCAGTGAATGTTTTGACCAAAGCTCAAACCGTACCAAGGGCGTATCAGACCCTGATCTATTTGATCACCTTGAAACGGTAGAAACCCAAGAAATGGTGAGCTTATGGCCTACCAAGATCTGTATCGATCGAAACCCAGAGGGTAAGTGACTTGCCGCTTGTCTGTCCAATATGTGCCGGGCGCAGATCTCAATGGCTTCGATTTCAAATTGAAAGACTGGGTTAGAAATACTGGTATTGGGTTTATATACACGAATTATATACATGAAGAAAACCCACCTGTGCCCGTTTCGGTACAGGAACCATCACTAAATTACACTAAATTCCTTAGTAGAAGATGATCCTCCTGTCCTTTGCCAGAATATTTATTCTCTTATTTCAGGTGAGTGCTCTTTTTTTTTAAAACATCACAAAGTTCCGAAATTATTTAATCACACCTTGTTAATGAAGAAAATAAATACACAGTAGCAAATGGGAAAAAAAAAATAGAGAAAAATCTGTAATGAAACCAACACAACAAAAAACACAATGTGCAACGAGGCACGTTGCAAGTGTTTGCGGTGTTGCATAGAGGAGGCATGCTGGTTGGGCTGATGGCAGTCCGACAGCTGCAACTGCATTTGCTGCTGCTTATAAAGTAGCAGCACACGCTAAAGCGGCTTTTGATTTTTGGCCAGAGCTTTGGCTGCTGATGCTGCTGCTGCTGCTGCAGCATTTTATTTTATTCTATTTGGCTGGTTTTCGTTTTTGGTTTTTCGTAAATTGAAAATTATTACATTGTGCGCCATCTGTCATGAGGCTTTGACAGGCAATGCTGCCGCCAGCCGTGGCAACGTTCCGTTCTCTCTAAACGTTGCCAAGCCTAAACATTTTCCTACGTCTCTGCTTGCTTGCCACAGTCTGTTTCTGCGTTTGCAACGTCGCCACCGCCGCAGCGCTTGAAATAAGATTTATGAAGGGTCTTGGCCAATGTTGCCAAAAAATCTAAAAGAAACTTGTTTAGTCGTCGCCTATTGAGTGAGCGTAGACAAGAAGAGCCCGAGCGGAGCGGTATAGTAGGAGGTGTGTGCGCTCGAGCGTTGTGGCAGCCTGCTGCTTTACGAAAATTAAGAAAATTAATTTTATTATGACAATTTATGCATTTAAAAGTCACTTTTGCGCGCAAATTGGCAAACGAATTGCCAGCAAGCGCCATCGTTCTAGTCTTCGTTGCCTTCCTTAAAAGCAACGCCATGGGATGTGTGAACGATTTACACGCTGAACTGCGTCACGTCCACCTTTGCTGTGGCTGCTGATTATATTATATAATCTGAAGAAATTTAAAAAAAAAATAATTAAATGGCAGTAAATATTATATACCAACCAAAAATTGAAGAATTAGTCAATTAGTCAAAGGTGGAAGGGCGCAATGGAGCAAAGAGTTATAAGTAAATTTTAATATTATTATATTACTGGTGAATAGTTTGATCTTTGTAATTTTATGTCACTGACCATTGTCAAAAATTTAAATATTTAAATAAAACTTAATATCTGACAGACAATATTACGTATCCATCGTGAGAACCCTGGTTTATAGAAACACTTACAACTTTTTTTTATTAAAAAAAAAATATTAAATGTTCCAATTTAATAAATTTAAATTGAAAAAGTTAAATAAACAAATTAAGTTGAATTTAAACCTTAAAAATAAAATTGAAACTAAAAATAAAAATAATTGTTTGCGATATGAAACCGCCAGCCGACTAGATTAGCAAAGACTTCATTTGGTGCTAGCCCATGTTTTCTTTATCCACATTTTCGAAGTTCCTAAAAGACTTTCCCAGTAATCAATTCATAGCCTGGAGCCTTATTACTTTTTATATTATTTATTGTTGCTTTAACTGCTCCTTTGTTAAATCCCTTTTCGCGAAATACATTTTAAAAGAAAAGTTTATGTACTCCTGGATATATACGTCTAATGCTGGGTTGATGGTGGGAAACTGTTTAAATACGTTGAACAGATGCTGAAAAAAGGTTCCTGCTTTATCCTGGGCGTTTTCTTTTTAATTGGGGGCACATAAGAAATAGATTAACCAAAGTTTTTTTGTGGCTTTCCAGAGTGTGCAATCAGTCGCTTTTGTTGTGATGATAAGCCAACAAGATATGTGATGAGCTCAGCATTGTTCTTCGCCTTTAGTATTGCTTTTAACCTTTTCACGGCTTGATTGAAGCGTCTCTTATCGTTGTGATTTCGTGTAGACATCCAGCCCTACCACATTAAAGTAGGTCACGAGTTTGTTTTTGCATTTAGTGTATGCTCTGCACTTCCTCTCACTTGGAACCTGACAAGTTATATTGGCCTAATTAGTGCCACTCAATTAAAATTTTCAATACAAATAAAAATATTTATTCACTCCGCCTCTATGACAAAGAAAAGTGTTTGAAAATATCGGATTGACCCAATCTGCATGCATCTGCACTACATTGAAAAATCACATTAAATTTGACTGAAGTTAGTTTTAAAAGCATATTTAGTGGAGTTTAAAAATTCGTCCTGTGTGCTGTGCTCTTATATAACTTTTTCCGAGTTTGATGTTCTCATTTGATTTGATTGCTTTCGTTTATTTTTCACATAAACATCTTTTTTTTTATTTTTTTATTTTTTTGCATTTCTAAATTGAGAAATTGTTTTTCTAGTACGTCATTTTTAGTCTTCTCCTCTGCCTCATCATTCTGTTTGGCTGCTTGCAGTTTCTTGAGCTTTCCATGTCGTCGTCGTTCATCATCTACTGTTTGCTTCCTGCCGCCCACTGGATGCACCCGTTCAACCATTTTTTCAGCTACTGCACCGACTGCGTGATTAAGTTGACAAAATGAAAAGTGTTATAAATTTTCTTCGTTTCCCTTGCGCTGTGAGAGTACAGTGATATATATGTATAAAGTTTTTTATTATAACCTCTACAAGTTGAAAACAAATCTTTCAAATTATTTAGGACGAAGCTTAAATACCTTTCACATTATATGGTAGATATAGTGAGTATAGTATGATAGATACATAGACAAACCATGAACAAACATGTCTTTCAAAGTATGAGGACTACTCCTATACCTTTCTTATGTTGCTTATACTTCGGGGAGGTGGCTGCCGCGTTGATCACTTCGCTTAGAACTCCGTTGATATCAGGTATTATCTGGATGGCCATATAGTCGTCTGTTAGGAATTTTGTATAACAGTTATAAAGGATGTCTAGTCACAGTAAGATACACATTTCCGGATTGTCTGTTCTGACATTACAAATATCTTGCATATTAGGGTTCTTGGATAAGCACTTATCCCAGTTCACAGCCGATGCTTCTTTCTCATGGTGAATGTTGATCTATCATCCTGCTTAGCTGCATGTCTTTACAGCAAAGGTAATATCAGCATTACATGCCCATCCAGTCAAGAGCCATTTTTAATTCTAACATTGGACCATAGATATAAAACGATGTTCTATTAATGTCGGAACGAAACTTGCAACACTTCTCTAAAGGGTGCGTCCTTGGCTAAATTTTCCAGTATACCTTTAACTATATTCTGCTTATTGGACTTCGTTGCACCGCATTATATCTATGGTTGAGTCTATTCGATTAGGAATGGATCCAAGCATCGACTGCTTATTGATTCCAATCGTGAACTATCGGTAAAACGAACTGACAGATAGACAGACAGGCAGATAGACATGCAACTCATTCATTATACAGGTTTGACTCGACTTGACGAACCAGGTTTTATATAAAGTCTATGCTATTGATGTCAAATAGAAGAACGCTCTATGCGCTGCAGGCTTATTTAAATAAAATGGGCAGACATATCTACATCGACTCGTTTCCTCGAGCTAATGAAATACTTTTATACCATTCAATGCATTTCAAACTTTTGAAAAAACTTAAATAACCCATTTTAAACAATTGCGGTAGGGCACCAAAAATGTTGCATTAAATAAATGGCGAAATGATGCAACATTAAGAAGCGGGAAGTGCAGTCGATACATGTAAAATGACGTAAGCGAGATTTTAATGACGTACATTCTTCATTGTACATCTTATTCTATTTAACACTTCTCTCTTTCATACGCGCTTAAATCGTTTAAGAACTTTTCCTTTCAACTCTTTTGTGTTCAACTGAATTCCTTTAAAGATACGCGTTGTCGAACTTGATTGCAGCAAAGATAAATGAAAATTTTGATCTAATTTTTTGTGCAACTTATTATTTTATATGAAATTTTTACATAATTTTCTCGTCGTATTTCTGCCATTTTCTATTTTTTGTACAAAATAGTTTTGTGCTGTAAACAATTTTTATATTTATGGAGCGAACGTGCTGCCGTATATAAGTTTTGTTGTCTGTTGATCTCAATACTGCCTTGGCTGCCTTGGCTTGGCATGGCAACATTTGCAACAAAGTCTCCGAGCAGATATAACGATAAAGTCGCATAGACAATCGAGTTAGTTTTGTTATCGCCAGGATAAGACAAACAAAAAAAGGAAAATACAAATTTTTTTGCAAAAATCTTGCAAAATCAGCCAGTTTTTCAACTAACAACTGCATAAATTCAATTCGCAGTTGGTAGTTATTCAAAAAGTTGCAAATAAATTACTTGTACAGCTGTCTGACGCCAGTTAGTAGTGTGCAATGAATATCAATCAAAATGAAACGAAAACTTTTCGTATGAAACATGTTTTATGCCACGCATGCATTTTCCATGCGACTGATGGCATTTTAATTGCCAAAGATCTACTAAATTTTAGATGCGCCGGCGTTCGCATTATTCCATAGCATACTTGAAGGCATTTTAGCTTGTTTGCGCGTATTAAATAAATGCATTGAGAAAATTTATTGCTTGTATTGGTAACAAATTACTGCTTGAAATAGAGCTTTAATAGCTAAATTTTATTTTTTTACTTGTGAGAGTGCAGGATATCAGCACAATAATTCGATTTCACGTCACACGCAGGAAGTCATTCATTAAACCTAAAAGCATGCTGCATTAAAAGCGCCATTTGCTGTTTGACTTACGTTCAAAAGGACAAAGAATAAACGAAAAGAAGTAAAAAAAAAAAACCAAGAAGAACGTTGCAGACAAGTGTGCACGGCTACAAGATACGCTGCATTTTATATGAAATATAAGAAGTAAGTTAAAAAGGATGACTTCGAAAATATTTATTTATGCATCAATATATATTGGCTGCTTCTCAAAGTAGACCCACAGATATAATTCAATCCGCCACGCACTTTTATATTCAAAAAAAAAAAAAGGGGAGACAGGGGACAGAGAGGAGTTTGCTTAGGAAGACATTAAATATCCAATCTTGAAGGTTCAACCTTTATTTGTCTCCGAGGTCTCTTGGGAGACAGATTTCTATAATGGCTTTCCCTTCAAGTGGTCAAATCTGAATCTAAATGCAATATTGTTTAAGGATAAACGTAAGATAGCTCAAACTTCCAAACTTGAAGGCTCTATCTCATATAGTCTTCAAGTCCTCGATTTTCATACGGACAGATTGACTGACATGTCTATTTCGACTTGATTTTGATGCTGATTAGTTTTATTCAAATATTAATTAAACTGCTAAACTTAAAAATTGCTAAACACTAACGCTATTCAAACCATTTGTTAGTGCTTTTCAAACCTCTTACCTATGTGCTACTCAAACTGCATGCAATTCAATTAACTCAAACAATATCTATATATAAAACATTCCATGCTCAGACAGCTAAGCATATAACGCATCTACTTAAGATAGCTACTTTGCGTTACAAACATTTGCACAAAATATAATATAGCCTTTTAGCCTATTATTACAGTGTATCAGATATCAAAAAGAACGAGAAATCGAAGATATACCAGCACTAGTAAAGGTGAAGCAGGCTTTTGTCGCATTACTTACGATTTTAGCTTTTAACTTGCGTCTTACTTACCTCAGAGTCGCTATGACTGTGTACTGGCAATGTCCTTGTGTGCGCCTTTGAGTTATTGTCAACGCTAAAAGCAGCCAGCATTCACATTCACGCAAGTGTAACAAAAAAAAAAAAAAAATAAATAAATAAATAAAGAAAGGATATCCATTCATTTGATACTTTTGAAATTGCACGCGTACCTTTGTATTTGACTTTTCTTGCAATAAGCTCAAATGGACTGCAGCAGCAACAAAGCAAGGAGCAGTAGTGATTTACTTATATGGATAAAATGCAATGCTAGGGATAACTGAATGAGTACATTACTACTTTCTCGTGTTTGCCTTGTTATTGCCTTCGAACATCGCCGGACTAAGCCAACAAGTAGATCGTTGAGTATGACTTCGCATGCAATACACGCAACAGTCAACATTTAAACAGCATCTCTTCTTTGCTAAATTTGCTGCAACTCTTTCAATTGAAAACTCTTTGCGTTGCACAAACACGTTCTGGAATTTAGACTTTTGCAAAAGCATTTCATGTGCGTATGTGTGTGTGTGTGTGTGTGTGCCTTGGGTAGCAAGCATATTAGAAAATCCATAGAAACGAAACGAAAAGTCGAAAGTGTGGATTACGTTTGAATAGCCGGAAACGCTAAAGGCAGGCACTGACTCTATTCTCAATATCTGCATACTAATATTTGTTCGGATGTGTGTGTGTGTATGTGTTTTTTTTTTCATTCAATGCAGCTTGCGAAAATATGTTGCAATTTCTTATGTTTGTCATAAAGTTTTGCAAAAGTTTGAAATTATTTCTCAACCTCCTTTTTCTCTGTTTCTCTCTCGCTGCGCTGTGTATGACAGCAACTGTTGCAGCATATATATCAACTTATAAGTTGCTTATTTTCATAGAACATTTTTATGTTCTTTCATAAATTTCACACATACACAGACATACATTCAGCATTATTTATAAATTGTGCAGACCACCTGGCGTATACGAAATGCTTTTCAAATATTGCGTATACGCCACAACATTGCAAACAAAGCAAGTAAAATTTTACTAAAATTATTGCATGGCATATTGCAACCGACAGTTGTGCCATTGTCTTCAAAGTAAACCGCTTTTCATGCATAAACTATTGCAGTTTTTATTCAAAAACAACATAAAAGCCGGAAACAAAGCCACTGACTGACTGAATAAATAAAATAAAATAAATTAAAAACTGTTGTAAAATTCTACAAAATATTTAAAATTCTACGAAATCATGTGCACAGGACATGTTCACTAATAAATATGTGATGCGTCCGTTCATAAATAATCAGCATGTACAACTTAAAGTTGATATTGTATTGTACTATAAAAGAATATTTTACTAAATAAAGAACCTAAAGTAGGATGATGAACTTTTGAGCATAAAGGGTATGCTACAGCCTTTTAAATAATTATCAAACCAAGAACCATATAAGCCGGCATTTTATGTTCATATTGAACTAAATATGTTAATTTTAACGAAAAAAATTTTGCATATACATCCTTGGTAATAGCTCTAAGAATTTTGGACTGATAATGCTGTTGAATTTCGATGTTTGAGTTACTTGCCGTACGCCAAAGTGAAATATTACAAAGTGGCTTTGTACATCCTTATTTCTTAGACTGATTTTGATTGTATTTCGAAATAAGTCGCCGGTCAGCGTAAATTCACTGAGTCGCTTTGTGATTCAGAACCATTGGAATGAACAGGCTTGCAGTTTCCTCTACTCAATAGATGTATTTCTTTTATTTTCCACTGATGTAGTCATTCCTCGAATAACCACAGCCCAGCCGGTAGTTGCTGAGAAATTGATAGTTGCAAAAATGTTTGTATTATCGGCATTATCGGTAAGTTAGACGTAAAAAATGTCAGATTTTACGATGGAGACGTCACTTGGCAACCTGTTTTGTTGCTCAGGGTAGAAATATATGTAGCAACCCTCGTATATTCCTCCAATCAGTTCCTAATGCTGCAACATTTATATCAACACTTATATATCAAGCACTTTAAAACCAAATAATAAATTCTTTTTTCATGAAAAAAATTTACTTAAGTAAATGGCTGACCTGTAGCATGAGCCGTCAAAAAAATCTTTGTTTTTGCTTTAGTGATTCTAATCCAAGATTATGACTTGTAACCAAATTATCTGTGCTCACATTTCTTATACAATATGAAGACTTTAAGTCTAGAACAACCCGTTCTCCTTGGTTCCGTTCAGCATTGCCACCCAGTTTTCCTAAGTAAATTTGGAACATTAATCAAAATGCGGTGTCACAATCCTCTGCTATCCACGCTTTTATTTCATATTTACCAGGTAAGCTTGGCAGGCATACCTCGGAAAGGAATAAGCTGTTCGGCAACCGTTGTATTATCATTTAGAATGTAGAGCAGTTGAAAGTTTTGAGTCCATTACTCATAAAATTTGCGAATAGGAGCAAGTTTATCTACTCATTGTTCTGATCTTCTTTTTGGCCTATCGTCCAATGCTAATACTTGAGAAATATTGCTCAACTGCTCCAAGGACATGAATGCTATCAAACAAATAGGAATTAAGACATTTTCCTTATGAGCGGTAAACTCCTTATTGCTGTTCATTCTCTCAGCCGATCTTTATCAAAAAATGCCACCCCAATTCAAATAAGCTTGCTAGAATCATTCAAAATAAATGCATTCCGAATTTTGCCTAAACCGCTTTTCATTTTATTACGAATCCTTTATAGTACGGGAGAAAATAATTAAACAGAAACTTGATTAAAACCAAAAATATTTTTAAAAGTTTTTTCTCGTTGTTAGACATTTATTTTGCAACTAACGTCGATGCAGCTTTCAATAATTCCCCCAGCTAAAATTTTAACGTGGTCATAATTTTTGCGCGGATTTACGCGACACAGCGAAATAGTGAAATATCGTGTATAGAGGATATTTTTATTGTTTGCGCGAAAGCAAGAGAAAAATCTGCGCATTTATTTTAAAATAACAGAAAAATCAATTTCCGGTAATACACACAGAAGCAACGACGCACAAATACATATACAAACACGGAACACGCACACACACACAAACACATTGACGGGAATGCGCTAAAGGATCAACGGCAAAAGACTTACGACACAACAGGGACTGATATGTGAAACTTATAAAAAAAACAAAAAAAATTTTGAAACTGCAAGAAAAGAAGAAAAACAACAAAGAACTGCCGAAAAAAATGCCAAAAGAAAAGTAATAATAAACTGCTAGCGTCATCTAGCGCGCGCTTTGTGTATTTGTGTGTGTGTGTGTGTGTGTGTGTGTGTGTGAGGATGTGCAGCAGCAGGAAATAAAAACAACAACAAGAACGATACACGTTGAGCGCCATTTCCTGTGACTTTCATGTTGGTTTGTATGCACTTTACATATTATTTAAAAAAGGGTATTAGAAATTTTTAGGAAAGTTTGTAACGCATTGCAGGAAATTTGTTTAAAAAAATTTATATTTTGCTGTTCTGCACGACGATAAACGACGAATTGTGTTGTGTATTCAATATAGAATTCGAACTGAGCGACCCAAAATACGTAAGCATTGACTAGTCTGAATCGCCGGGGAAATGAGAAATATGTTTATTTTCGCTCTGGTATGAGCTTTTTTAGATACTTCATAAAAATAAATTTAAATACTGCACAATAATTTTTTTAGACATATGTGTAGCGTATTAATACTTCTATTAGGTCGAAGCTAACCTTTTCATTTTTTAGTCGGCGGCAACGGCATTTGTCCCTTTGCTTTCACGTTCATTCATTCGTTTCTTTTCTACTGCTGCTTCGTCGCTTCTACTGGCTTTTTGTGAGTGTGTACGCTGCAAATCAATGCATTTCCGATTGAATCGACGACAACGTTACAGAGGAGACAATATAGGCGGCGGTGGGTGGCGGTGTAGAAGCAGCTACTATATGCATCGGGTCGCGCCGCAGTGTTGCACTAAACAATTTTTCATTTTCATATCCTGCATGCGCCATGCAAACATTTTGCTTTCTTTCGTGCACTCCACACACTCCACCCTTCTTCGTCGTACACTGTGCGAATGCGAATTAAAGGCGCATGAAATGTCAATTTTCGCTGCCTGCCACCAGCTTCAACTGCTGTTGTTGCTGCTGCTGTTGCTTATCAGCCACGCCCCATATTGCAGCACAAAGTAATTGCCACGATTATAAGCAAGCAAGCAAGCGAGCAGCCAGTCAGACAGTCAGACAGCTAGTGAACCGGCAGCAGCCACTGAATTTTATTATCCTTTTTTTTTTTTGCATTTCACTTACTTGAATATTTTCGTGTTTTTTTTTTTTGTCGTTGTCGTCATCGTCGTCCTTTTGCCGCTTGCTGTGGCAAAGTCAAAGGGACAACGCTTGCCGCCAGTAAACTGAGATTACTTTTAAGTTTATGGCGATGCGCATACTTCTACAATACTCGTACTAGCAGTTGCCCATACTCGTACTTGGTTCTTATACACTTCTATGACTGACTCCGTTCGATGCGCTTCGTATGGCAATTTTTGCTGCTCAAATGATAATATTGGTGCACAGCATATTCGTAGCCTGCTTTTAGGCATGGGCCTGCTTGAAAACTGAAAAAGCAGAATTAAGGCGGTTGCAAACGAGCGCAGCATTCGAGTGCAAAGTGTCGTAAAAATAATCTATAGTTTGTGTTGCGGATTAGAAAGTTAAATAAAGTAGCAGAAGCACAAGCTGTAGTAGCAGCAGCAGCGGCAGCGGCAGCAGCGATGCAAACGTGTTGTTGTGCGTTTTAGCATTTAAGCATTGAATTTTAGTTTAAAGTTTAATATTTTGTAGCATTTGCCAGCTTGCCGTATGTAAACTTGAGCATAGACTTAAAATTATGCGAAAAGTTTTTGCATCCTTCAGATATTTTTTAGGTATATATCGTGAAACATATGGATCTGCAAAGTAAGAACTGTAACAAGTGATAAGTAGCTAATTAAAAAAAGACTATTTTTTATTTTCTTCAACAAATGTTTTTTTATCTATCAATATTTTAATCAAAGTAATCTCGCTCTTATATGTGATTTTAGGTATGACCATGAGCTCTTACAACGAGGTGGACTTTATCTTCTCAATAGCGCCAAAATGTTGTCCTTTCATGGGTCTTTTCTGTTTATGAAACAGTAAAAAGTCGCAGGATGCTGCGTCCGATGAATACGGTGGGCGAGGCAGGCTTACGGTGTTGATTTTGTGACATTTTATCTGCTATCATAGAAGAAAGCAATGAGCAAAACTTTCACTTTTTATTTAGTCTTGGTTCTTCTAGCCGCTTCCATTGGGATATTTGGGTTCTGGTTTCGATGTCATGACCATATACATCACCAATTATGTCCATTTAAATCCAAATCTGAATCGCCATAAACATCAACGAATGTGCTTTTTGTGAATATTAAGAAATTTCGGAACAAACTTCGCTGTAACACATTTCAAGATTCCTATAAAGATGAAAATATTGCAACCGATATGCAGAAATCATCAGCAACTTCTGTAATAGAGATTGCACTATTCTCCATAACAATTTTCTTATCTGCCTCCGAACAACGCTGATATTCTCTGTTTCATAACTTTTTTGCTTTATTTTTCTTCGAGAAATTCAAAATGGGTTTTCAGAGTTTTAGTGGATGATATTTGTGATTTTGTGGGTTTGGCACTTGTCAACTCATTCTCCGAAAATTTTTCTCATTCTAAAATAGAGAATGGATTAAAGGTGACAGCACCGTATTAAGCAAAAAATTATTAAGTGTGTCTTTTGTCCATAATAGCATCTCAATCATTGCAGTCTTGAAGAATGTCCGCCTTTTTTGCCTAACTAAAATATATATAGTGAGCACATAGATTGCAAAAGTAATATATTATTAAACCTTGACGCTCAAAAACTTCTTCATTTATTCACCACCAACATCAGCAGTAGTGCAGTGATGTAAAGGTGAAGGGTTAATAGTATTCTGTAAGATGAAACTGTCGTACTTTCGTCCAAAAAACATCGATAATCGAACCAAAATAATATAACCTCGATACAATGCCTCAATAGTTTTATAGCTCTATCTTTTACCACATATAAAAATTATGGTTTGATCAAAGTAGACTCCCCCTTTACCACAGTCAACATTTAAGTTCGTTTACTTCGTTTTTTCACTCAAAATTTAATACCGATTATATTTCAATCAGCTGCTGCTGTTCGTTTGGGGCCAAATTGGCTACTCGAGAAATTTATTGGACAGTTTACTATAGAATCCTTATATAACACTGAGAACTGAGTATATTTAATGCGAAGATCTGTACTCGGTCATAGCAGATTGGATCGAGCGGGTAATGTGTTATGTTGGAACTTAACAGCAATGCGGCACTACCAAGTGCATCATCACTGGTGTGAGTAGATAATTTGTCCACAGAGTTCAAAGCTAAAGAAGTGAATCTCAGTAACTAACATAATATACAGTTGCTGATTTGCTATGACAGTTTGAAGCTAAAGACCTTTATTTGTTAAGAAGATTTGCTTCTGCATATTCATGACGTATTTTTGCATTGATCGAATAACTAGTTTACCATTAAAACTTGAATGGTTTTGAATTATTGTTACGATGTTGCTGCATTATTTATTCATATTTCTACGGGCCTTAATTGCATCCGCATACAATAAGATTCTAGATGAACGTAAATATTAGTTAGTCCGCACGTCTTTTTTTGATTATTGTCTGAAAAATACGACATCCTTTATAATTCTCTGTATGTTCCTCAGAGCAGTGAACTTATGACCCATAAAGTATTTATATTCTTTATTAGCATCAAAAAGGCGGAACGATATAGACTGGCTGTCCGTATGAAAATCGAAATTTGGGTTAATTTACGTTAATCCTTATCAAGTTTTTCATTGAGGTCCAGATCTGACCACTAAACGTGTTTGTTTCTATATAAATCAGTCTAAACTCTCTGAGGTTTTGTATGCAAAATTTTTAGTGAATTTCTTAAGAGACTTTAATTTCAACGTCATCTTCCTCACTTCGAAGTTGAAGTTTATTACCTCTTAAGCAACTTAATCTTGAGCATTTAAAACCAGCAGAGGTGGATGGAACATTGTCAATCAAGTTGTGCAGTTATTGATGATGTTGTAGCAATTTTTTTTCTTGGCATTCTCCGAATTATAAGAAGATGATGTAAAATCAGTTGCAAATGCGTATAGCACTTAAAATATTTTGTATTTGACAAATTTTAAACTGGTTTTTATCAAAGTTTATAGTTTTTAACAGACCAAGACAAATATTTGTACGAAATTTTCATTGGAGAACACTACACACAAACGGATTGTTGTGTCTGCTCAATCAAACAGTTTTCAACAAACTTTTGTGTTATTTTTTTGATTAAACTTAACTTTTTTGCATCTAATTTTTTCGTATATCTGTGAGCAGTTTTTTAATAATGTGAACACCTTGTTATATATGAAGAAAAGATATCGAAAGACATTCACAACACAACCGACTGCGCGCGAGTTGCATTTAAATATGAAAAAATATTTTGTAATGAAACAATATTTGATACAAGAATCTTCTTTTTCGTATTTGCTTATTTATATTATTTTGTTTTTAAATGGTATTATTATCTGAGCGGTAAAAAAAACTGTCAATTGCTACAAGTGAAATACTTTCGAGCGTATTTTTTCCGATTATATCCTTCACGCTTAACTTGTATTTTACGCAATCCACATCCGGCATTCGTTCAAATTAAAAATTGTACACAAAAACTGCTCCAAAAATTTATTTAGCTCTTTGCAACAGCAGGAAGCAAAAGAATTTCCTTTAAGCACGCAAAATACACACACATATAAAATGCGTCAAGCGGATGTTGACAATGCGCGGTGGCAGGCAGGCAGGCAGTCAGCGTTGGAGGCGACGACGGCGGCGGTGGTGGCAAATAGCCCAAGCGCAAACAAAACTAAAGTAGTACAAAAAGGTTCTGTGTATTCTATATACTTTTGGCATATTCAGTTGGTTTTTAGCAGTGCGTTCGCTGCATTTGCTTGTTGCCACGTTGAACGTTGAACGCTGAAAAACCAAAAATAACATAATAAGCTTATCTTTATGATGTCGCTTTTAACTTTTTCCACTGCTGTTTAACAATACGTTCTGTATACATTTTATGCGTTTCCGCAAATTTTGGATATGCTCGTACAACCAATGAATGGCTGTGGCTGTTTTGGGGAAAAAGACAAAAGTTGAAGTGAAAGAACGACAACGACAACGACGACGACGAGCGAGCAAGTTGCTTATCAATTTTGCTAAAAACTTTTGCCACTGACAATGACAATAATTACATTTCCGTTTCCGTCAATATGCGTTTTAAGTGCGCGGCTGCTAAAATGGCAGCGATAGCGGCTGGGCGAAAGCAGCTCTCAACTGCTTACCCTTTTTTTTTTCTACTTTCTATTTTTTTTTGGTGCTTCGCACAAATTAAAAACTTTAAAGTAAACTTTGCTGTTGATCGTTTGCTTTAAGTTAAAAAAAAAAAAAAGTAGCAACTTCCGTCTTGTCTCTGAAGTTAGAACACACACACACACATCGATATATACTTAAGCGCATACTTTGACAACTTGAACGATATCACGTATACGCAATGTTGGCTGTTTGTGACGCTAGCGGGAAACGTCAACTTGGCGGAACTCTATATGTGCTCACACATGCCACATAAAATGCGCTACAATATCTCTTATTGAACAACGCTAAAGATACGAGCGACTATCTTTGCATTCACATCTTCTTTCACTATGCCATATCGTAGCATATAGAATAACTAAGCGGCAGCGGCGTCGTCTTCGTATTCGTCTTCAACGTCGCCAACGCCATCGACATCGTCCTGTTTGTGTTTGCCATCAACAAATAACGTTAAAAACGGAAATTGATGTGATCCTTTTAGTTTGATAAGTTCAAATGCACTCGTTCGTTCGCTCGTTCGCTATATCTTTCACTACACTCCACTCCACTCCACTCATGCCTTAACTCTACGTTCTCTACTTAATATGGCGGAAATGTGCGAATGTGCATGTCCTTGTTGTATGTATCTTTGAGTATGTCTAACCATTTGTTTGTCCGTACGTCTGTCTGTCTGTCTGTCATTCTGTCTACGCGTATCTGTGTCTGTCTTTATGATATGAAGCGAGGCGAAAAATGTGGCACATATTGGTTTTTAGCGCAAAAAGTTTGCAAAAACTATTGAAATATTTATTTAGTATATTTTTGTTTCTATTCTAACAGTTTCCTCGCTTTGCCTCGTATTGCGCTAGCAAATCGCAATCATATAAAGTTGCAAAATACACTAAACAGCTGGCGCCACACGCATACAAACATTCACGAGCAAAATTGTTGCGTTATATTACGCCACCCATATGATGATGCTTAAAGGAGTAGAATCAATTTGTCAGTAGCTTTGGAACACATTAAAGTCTAAGTTGATATTCACTACTAGAAGCATCGATGCAGACATCCATGAGAAAAGCTGTCGGAGAGACAGTTGAACGGATAGACAGACAGTCAGACAGACGTTAAAACAATTCGCCTTGTTACGCTGATCACGAGCACATATAGTTTATGAGATGCGTTATGCGTTATTTTTATTAGTACCAGAGTAGCCCGTCACTAAAAGCGCAATCCAACAACCTCTCATTCTTACAACCAATACTAATACATCCGCTTATAAAATCGTCATTTATAATCCAATTTTGATGAACTTTTTGGATTTTGGCTTAAAGGGACGTTATACTGGCTCTATACTGGCATACTTAATTTTTTTTGTGCCGAAGAAATTTTAAAATAAACTTGTAAAATTCCGGAGCAGTTCTAGTCGAATGCAAAAAACGCAAAGTCTTTATCTATTACCGTTTCCGAGATCCTTTCGTTCATATGGACGGCCAGACGGGCATGGCTATATCGACTCCTCTATCACTCCTGACCATAATGGGGGTAACTTTGGGCGGTCTCCGACCATTAGTTCTAAGTGCTACATACATTTGCACAAAACCAAAAGGCTCTTGTACCTTCGGTACAGGGCCTAACAAAAATAAAAATAAATTTAGTGTTGACGACGGCGAATATTGGCAGTTCGGTGGGTTAAATCTTCTGGGTGATACCTTCTTAGTCTTCTCGTGTGAGTGAGGTTGGTAGCTAGTTATGCTGCTAATGGGTTTGGCTGTGCGATTAGTCGGATTCGGTAGTTTTCGCTGATTTTAACTATTTCTTTAAGAACTCTTAAGTCATGGTGGATTATAGAATTGTTTATGTAACATGGAGCGTTTATGCAAAGGCGGAGAAGTTTGGACTGAAATCTTTGAAGCATTTTAAGATTGGACCTGGACAAAATTTATAACCGTTCGCAAAAAAAAAATTGTGTTCTTTAAAGTATGATCCTTGACAAGCTTTTCTTTTCGCTTCGAAGACTCTATTATAGTCTTGTTTCGAAAAGTTATGCAGTCGTGGAATATTATAAATAATAAAAATAAGATTAAATTTGAATATATAAGTACTATAGCGGTTTTTACTCTGGGAAACTTAGAAACAGTGCATCAAATGTGCTCGAGAACTGTTGTGATAGGTCTGCAAGAAGCTAGTTTGACTTTATACATTGTTCTAAAGCTACAATGACTGCTTACCCTTCATTTGAATCTTCTTTGTGCTTTCACTTTGTGTATTTTATGCTGCACACTCATTCAAAAAGTCTCCGAATTAGATTTTACCAAGTTTTGTTAGATTGCATATACTTGTTTTCAATTTGTATCACACTTTTTCAATTAATCGTTCGATTTTTGTTGTCGACAAAATACAGCTAAACATTCAAAAGTATACTTTAGAGATTTGCAGCCAGTTATTTTAGCAAAAACCGACTGCATTTATTTGAGAAATCTATAAAATCAACTGAGAATTAGTTTTAAAGCAATTTATTTTTGCTTGAGCAACCAAAAGACCTGTGCAGAAGAGGAACGAACCAGTTGTACTTTTATAAAGATGGCATTATATATTATACAATACTATAAACGAACTGAGTAAAAAGTTTTTCGATTAAAGTTTAAAGCTGTTTCTTTTTATGTACTTCTATGCTCACACAAACTCTTTCGAATGCTTATAGCAGCAAAACGACAAAGAATCAAAATAAAAATAAAACATTCTGCCACAAACAATAATAGACAAAAAGTCAAATAAAAATTGAAAATTGTACAAAACGAGACGAAACGAAACGAAACGAGACGAGACGAGACGAGGAAGGAAGGATTCATTCCTCGAACAGACAAATCGAAAGAAATCGCTTCGCATACAAAATAAAACTAAAATAATGAAATTGAATAATAATGTCGAAAACTATCAACAGCAACAATATTACTAAATACGCGCATTTACAATACAAAATCACTGAAGCACTTACTTTATTGTATTGGCAGTGGCTACAGGACAACAATAAGAACAGAAAAAAAAACAACAACTATTACAATGTCTGCATAGAAGGACGTTGAGGACGTCAGTAGTAAGTCCTTGTGCCACTCAATTGTGCTGCTGTTTCATTTCTTTCCTTCTTTTTTTTTTTTGAGAACGAATCTGAAATTTCTACAGACCACGCACACATTTTGGCGTCTTCCTTTCGATTCGTTCGTTCTTGCATTTTTGGTCGTTTTCTCCTTTTTTTTGTATTTTATTTGGATCCGCCCCTCTTACTGCTTGAATTCGCTTTGGCGTTGGCTTTGCTTACTGTCGAAATTACTTTGCAATGATTTCAAGTTTATTTTGCAATTTTTGTTAAAGCAACAAAAGCATCGAAATCTCAGTCAAATAGTTGAGAAGCAACTAAGGCATGGCACAGGGAGAGAAACTAAATAGAAATAGAAATGAAATAAAATAAAATAAAATAAAATAAAATAAAATAAAATAAAAATAAAAATAAAAGAACTGAAACGGAAGTAACATATACATAGAAAACTACAATGAAATGAACTAAATCTACAACACAATTCAAAGCAGTACAAGCTGAGCATTGTAAACTCCTCAATGGATAAATTTTATATAGTATATACTTAAGTAGACTGGTCCAGACCTATTGATATATAAAATGATCAATGCAAACTCGATGTTGCGTAAGTTAGTAAGTTTCATTTTTGAACAAGAGCTTCTAATTCTTTATATATAGTATATACTTGGATACGGTTTTTCAATTTCAAAGCAGCTTTGATAAGTTGCACAATGAAACCAAAATCTGGTTTAAGCGTAGAGCTAATTTGATATAACCTCCATTAAACGAATTATTCTTTCCATAATAATTAAGATATTGAATCATTCAATTCATTTCCACCTTTCGAAAAAGGTTCAACAAACATAATTTTTAATTTAATTTTCGCTGCACTTTGTAAATCACTTCTCTAAAATACTTACCATCATTGCAGGGCATAATATATTCGCTATCTCGACTACAAATTTTACTTATTTTTGTTATGATTTTCATTGTTGTACTTGCTGTGATATTTTATTTTATTTCCCTCTTCAACGTCTACGCTTTTCTACGCCTCTCTTGTAAATATATGCATCGCTATTTTTCCTTACTACTCCATATTTTTCCTATTTGAAATATTCTGCTTACTTTTCAAGCGACGGCATTTTCTTTTTCCATTTATTTTTTTTATTTTCTCCAACTTCGACTTTTTTTGAACAGAAAATTGAAGAGGAAATTCGATGACGTTGAAAATGAAAATAATGTACTCAGTGCTGCATCAGCACACAAATGATTGTGTGTAGCTGTGTATGTGTGTATGTAGCGGCTCTGTGTGTGTGTGTGTGTGTGTGTGTGTATGCTTGTGTTTGAGTGTGCGGCGCGAAGACTATCGCAATATTAATTCGCTTGAAAGCAGCTTAAAGCAAGCGACAGCGAAATTGATGATGACAACTCAATGACATCGAGGCGTTGCATGCAATAAGGACGAAAACAAAAAAAAGTAAATCGCTGAAAAATTGCAATGATACGAGAAATATATTCATTATTGTTGTAAAGACAATTATTTGTGTACATATATTGTTGTAATAAATTTACTGAAAGTATTTCCTTTATATACAAATTGTGCAAACAAAATAATTCAAGTTAAACTTTGATAAATCGATGTCTGTGTTTTACTAGATGAGAGCAAATTGATAAATTGATTAATTTTTAATTAGAGTTTTTTATAAGAGAAGTATATCTCTATATCAAAGGAAAACATTATTTTCGAGGACCTTGATGAACGGTAACAGCTATTTATTTGATTTTTCAATTCTATTCCTTATTTTTAGGTAATTTATCTCACCGTATTAACACTAAATTTTAACTATCGGAATACCACTATTGTTGAAATCTGTACTTAAAGAGGAAATGTTTAAATGTCTTAGCGCTGACTCGAAGCTCAGTGTTTAGATCCAACTGAAGTCTCAAACTTGACTTCCCATTGCAATGCCAAACTCACTTACTGTGTCAAATGCTGCACTTTTTATAGAACGTGTTCGTAGGTCATAATCATTCGACAAATATCGCTTATTCGCCTGATTGTTTATTATGACTTTGGTAGGCCACTCATAATTCCACGCCAATAAGAATTGTAGATAAAGTCATCTCTGAGCAGACATTTATTTATGAAAATTTTTGATCAGCATCAAAACCCGGGTCGATTTAGTCAAACCCGTCGCCTGCTTAGCCGTATAAGCAACGAAAATTTGGGTATAATTTGGTTTCAAGTTTTTTTTTTTCATTATTTTAATATGAATTAATGAGGGTCCATCTGATCTTTATCTAATGATTTTGAGCTCTATCTGGTGATTTTAACGACAAGGAACGACCTGGTCGACAGTATTTAAACGCCTTGAAGCCATTAATTTCAAGGCAATAAAACTTTGTGCCATACGAGTTGAAGCCGCTCGACTTCGTCTTTCCTCGAAGAAATGCATGAAAAAGTGATTTTGTAGCATAACAACGCTCGGCCACATGTTGCATGACCTACTTAAAATCGAAGAAATAGAAAGTCCTATCCCACCTGCCGTATTTTACGTGTTCCGGTTGATGAAACATGGCCAGTTCCAACAGAGTTCACTTATAAACAACGCAAAAAATAGGTCAATGATTGGATAACCTCAAGGCAAGTTGTTCTTCCGAGCTGCTGTTCGATCCATACCATACCAGAAAGTTGGAAAAGAGCTGTGGCCAGCGATGGACTTACTTTCTTAAATGGCCGTCAACCGTCTTCCGGTCATGGCCGCATTAAGGAAGGCGCGCCAGCTTCCATAGTCTAGTGCGCTCTGGCGCCAGTCATTTTGAATGCCAAGTACGGAGAGATCTCTCCATGCCAATCAAGTTTGGGCCCCCATGTAAGCCATGCGTGCTGGAGCTCTTTCATCCATTCGAATGAGGTGCCCAGCCCAGTGCAGTCGCTGGAATTTTTTGCGCTAGACTATGTCAACCTCATCGAATAGCATCGTACAGCTCGCGGTTTATACGGGACCTAAATTCTAACAGGTTTGAAAATCCTGTGAAGAATCTTCCTCTCGAAGACTTTCAACGCTGTTTCATCTGACTCAATAAACGTGTGTTTGGACTCATTTGAGTTATAGAGATAAAATTTGGTGTACATGTTAAAAGGACCGGGAAATGTAAGTCCATTGGAAAAATTGGAACTGTCTATAGGGAACATATATACATATGTATATAGACAAAATTTATATCAATATTTACTGGGCGCGGCAAAGCGTGCCGGGTATAGTATGAATGGACCACTACCTCTGTACAGACCCTTATACCTTTAAAACACATTTTGGAGTGTTTTCTATGTTTTTAAGTTTTTGTTTTTTAATCTAAGAAAATTCTAAAATATTTCATAATGAAATCACTATAGAATTCAGTGTAATACAAATCTATGGCGCACATAACAACAATTCCATATACGTGCAGCGTATTTAGAAGTCAAGCATACACGTTTATACCGATGTTCTATCTTCTTTCTATTTTATTTTGTTTTTTCTTCTGTAATGTTGAAATGTCTTTAAGCAATTTGTTTGGCTGCTATTTTTCACTTTTTCTTCTAAGTTATTCTTCCCATTTATATTTTCATTCCCTTTTTTTGTCAATTCCATCGGCAATATATCAAACAAATCGCATTTGAAACCACGACAAATAAATAAATGTCAATAAATCATTGCAGTGAAATAACACCTTGCAACATCAGCAACAGCAACAGCAACAGCAGCAACAGTAGGAATTGTAAGAACGCTTGACGACGTCTACGGCGACTGGCAAAGCCATAATTTGATTTTTGATTAGCTGCGTTCGTTCGTTCATTCGAATTTTGTCAGATTTCAATCGAAATGCACAGAGCGGTATAGAAAAAAAAAGTAGAAAAATAGAAAAAAAAATATTCATATTCAAATTCAATTTTCACGCCAGCGGCGGCGTAACAAATTCAATTCAACTTGAAAGCCAAATCCAAGTGGCTGAGTGGTCGCACTCGCAGATGCCGAGCTCTGACTTTGGGCTTGGGCTCTGTCTGTGGCCGCCTAACCGTCTCTACTGCCTACTATTTACTAGTGCTGTTGTCGTTGGTCGATGAGCTTGTCAGCCAAGCCAAAAGTGCCACTTTAAACGTCGCTAAACGAATCGATTCACAATCGCAGTACAGCTTAACTTCAGTTAGTCAGACCGTCAGTCAGTCAGTCAGTCTGTCATCCAGGCTTGCAGGCAGTCAGGCAGTCAGGCAGACAGGATAGAAAGGCAGTCAGCGACTGACACTCAGTCAGCGAGTCAGTGAGTCGCGTTGAATCGTCGTTTCGATTCAATTCGCCTGTCTATCATTCAATGTCTGCCTGGTACTATTTCGATTGCCGGTATTCTAGTCTATGTCGTCTGGTTACCCTTTAGCCCGCTGTTTGCGCTACTGTTCAGCGTCATATGTCGTTGTCCATTAGCAGCTAAACTTATCATTCAAATCTAGCGACGTCAGCGGCATTGCCACCTAGTTTGACACGGTATTTTTTTATTTATGCCCTACATCCGTATGTGGGTGCAAGGGTATATATTGTTTACAGAGCATCCCCTATTTCATTTAAAATTGCGGCAATAATTTACAAATTATAAACTGCAAAACTTGGTTCCTAAGCAACTACAATGTAAACGTTGTAAATTGGAAGCTGAAGATCAGCTGTTGAGTTGAGACCTGGATAGCTCGTTACATTCCTGAAATAAATTCTTCGAGAATGAAGCTTGGTGGGTTCATTTAGCAACCTTTTTTTTTTTACTAATGAGCCAGCCTTAGAAAAAATGTCTCTATATGCCTTGCCCAATTATAAAAGTTTTTTACATCAAATATGCAGGGTATGACAAAGTCGTGAACATCATAGCAAATAGTTACTCTTAATTTTTTCCTTTTTTTTCGTTTTTGTTTTACCAATTCCATTTCATTTCTAGCGCTCGTGGTTAGCGCTGCCAGTGTCAATGTACGCCATTCATTTGCCTAACTGAATGCCTGCCTGCCAGTCTGTCAGATTGTCCGTCCGTTCGTCTGAATGGCATACTTCACAAAACCGCTCAATGCGAAATAAACGAACGAAACGAAATCAGCAAAAAATCTAGCACCTTTTCAGATTAGGCATTTAGATTTGCCAATTTAAATGTTCTATGGAGCGATTGTGCTGTAGAAGTTTTAAGTTTCATGGTACGTTTATTGCTAAAAATGTCCGATTTTTCATGCACGGTTAAATAAGTCTGGTTAGGTAATACATTCGTAAATTTTTTTTTTTATTAAGTTTATAAAATTATATAATTTGATGAGACTAATTGTTGACTTCTTGCAAGAAGCTGAAACGCTTTAGTTCGAATTTAGGAATTTCAGCAAGAATGAATTTTTCATACAAAAACTCAGATAGTATAAGCAAGTTTTTAAGGGTACTATTCAATAGAAAGGGGTTGGCACATTCATGAAGTACTTGTTATCTACGGAGGGCATAGGAGAGATTAAAGATTTTTTTAACCCTTTTATAAACTTTTCAAGCCCAAGCTATGTATATTTTAGATGTTAAGTGTTCGGTGAGGGTGAGTGCATACGCCTTTATCTGGTTGACCTGGCTCTGGGGGTGCGCAGGATTAGTTCTCTCGGCTAGCTCCTTCTAAGCCGTTGTAGTGGTCTAACCTCTTACAGATTATTGGCCAAACGGTTTCTATGGCGTTCCAACTTACGTTGTACCTGTCAGACTGTAGCAGGTCTTTGTGCAGCAGATTGTTTCAAATAAACCACTCGTCACAGGTGATTAGTCTAGTGACAATATATTCGGGCACCTGTACTCTCATGATTTGGCTGTCACTGCTATACCCCAGATTGGACAGTCATATGACAGTATTTCTTCGCGAATACTGCCAGCGACATTGGCCGACTTGTGGATGCTTATACTAATTTTCCACCCGAATCGCCAGATTAAAGATCTATACTTGAAGGATAACTTCCGAAGTTGTCGACAATCATACGGACAGCCACATATGTCTATATCGACTCGAGATTTTGTAAGGTGCTATTTCTTTTAGTAATCCACAGCAATTTAAGAATATAAATATCCAAACTAGAACACTCAATCTTTTATAGTCTCCAAGTTCTCCTTGTTATTGAGAGCCATGCAGACGGACAAACTTAATAAAGTCTTTTACCACACAATAACAGAGTTTATTAAACAAATAATATTCCTACTCTCCTACCTCCACAGTATGTTTGTCACAATGAAAGTATGCAGGGTATGACATAGTCTAGCAACATAAATTTGGCTGATTCTCTCTCATATTTCAACATTGGCATTTTTTTTATTTTTTTTTTTTAACTTTTATTATTTATATCGAATATTTTTAGATATGCCTATACCGTTCAAGGTTATTTCTAAGCGATTATTTTAATAGACAAGCACTAGCGCGAATGTTCGATAGCTACAGGCAATTATCTCGTTTATTGAAAATAAATAAAAAAAAATTGAAGTAAATAAATCTAAATCATTTCATACAATAGCTACTCGTATACCCTGCATGTTCGCTGCGACATGTTTTTCAATTTTGCGTTGTAGTTTGTTTCAGAAGTTTAATTAATCTAAATAAATTTTTGAATCAGATCAGTAATACATAATATATGATTTCAAAATAGGCAAATTGGATTAATAAAGCACTTCCAGCGAGATTTCTAGGCATTCATCGCGACTGTACTTAAGAGCTTTAATTTTTTCAACTATCTCGGTGTAGTGTTGTGTAGTCTCAAGAAGACTTCTATTTTGCAGCTTAAGGATTAATTGTTTGTGCTTTTTGGCTGCGATGCCCCATATTTGTATCGCATATCTCCAAATAGAAGCACAGTTGTAAACTGCTCGCTTGCTCTCAATCAATTATTGTCATCAATAATGTTGAATAAATTTTTGATAATTTCCTCCAAATTGTTTCAACTTCTCAACGATTTGATGCGGTCGTGACTTTTTGACACATAATAACAATAAAATAGGCCGACAAATCGAGTTAAAGTGCTCCTCTGGTTATGCCAAACTATGACCTCAACTGTATTTATTATTTGCAATACAACAACACATATCGGGATGGCTCAAGTGCTAACGATAAGTTGAATGCCTACTGCTTCCATCACATCCCACTTTAAATGCTGCTGAATGTATCCACGCAACTTTTTACTTCTGATAAGACAAGCTAGAACGAATATTTCATGGCGTCTCCGTCTAAAAAAAAGAGACAAAGCTTCCTTAGGTGTGATCGAATTCAAATGGCCAAAGTCTGCAGAATCTAACATCGTAGAAGCGTTCTTTTTTTACTATTATATAAGCTGAACATGATTCCCTTAATAATATACATTTAACCTTTCGAAGCTAACGCTGTACTTTTTTTTCCAAATCCTGTATTTAATTATTTAACAAGTATTCTGCTTCCATGGTGGCAGCTTGACAAGTTGTATTTAAAAACTAAAACTAACTAAAGCTATTATGACGAAGCAGGTATTTCTATTTTCTATTAATTAAATATGTAAATTTTATATATATTTCATTTTTATTATTTTACTAAAGTTGTTTTAGTTGAAGTAAAAGAAATTTAGACGAGGGCTCTGGTGGGCAAGTCCTTGGGATGATAGCATTTTAATCTTCTTTTTCTGGCATTGTCTTTCTCGAATTAATCGCCTTGCCAGTGCGTTGGGATAAGCCGCCAGTCGCTCTGCGTATTTTTCAGCAACTAACTGTAATACATCGCCTACTTTAGGGACTCTTAAGTCTCTTTCAAATTCCTTCGTTCGCATAAACCAGGGGGCTTTGCACATTTTGCTCTGGGTCACACGAATCTTGTCCATGTGGCTTCTTACAGAATTCCGTGTTCCAACAGGGCATATTTCCTAATTGGGCTCAGGACGCATTTATACATAGCTACCTCGTTAGACACAGACAGCTTGTTATTGGCAGATATGCTGAACCATAGTTGTATGGCTAGCAAATATAAGCTTTATATCCAAGACAACACCAAGGTGTTTGTGTGCAGGATTTTGTTGTACAGGTGAGCCTAGCATTGATATATAAATTCTTTAACTTACACCGGAGGGCAGCGGCAGAGGTTGTCCGTGTGAAAATCGAGCCTTCAAATTTGTTTGTTTATGTTCACTTATTCATTCTTCAGATAGCTTGTATTCAATGGTTTGAGTGTGTTGTAGCGAAACAACACATTTTTTGGTCAAACTTTTTTTTTTATATGGGACAGCGCATACATTTTAACGAATACCACTCCGAAACTTGGTGTTGAAATTGCAAACTAATAACAAATGTTCAAATAATAATACTTTGTTTCCAAAATATGTTTATATTCACAACATAACTTGTTGCAGATCACTTATCACTAGTATAATGGAACAATAAATAATGATCTTTCACAGATAGTCAACAAAAAGTGTATCAAAATCTCGGCTTAGTCGAATTTAATTTATTCGCGCATTAATTCATTTTTATTTTTATACATATTCGCTTTTTTTTTACAACTTTTGCAATCTATTCTCGTTATTGCCTTTTTTCGAAATTTTTTATAATTGATATTACGAGCTGGAATTTGAATAAGAGTAAAAAGCGAAAAAAAAAATAAGTTAACAACCACAGCCGAGTCGCAGTTCAGTGACTCTGCGACAAAACTGGTTTTAAACATTGAATACGCAGATGAATGATGACAATCATGTGCGCTGAACGCACATTAAAATTAATGCTCAACTTATAAACAAGAAGTTATAATAATAAATTTGTATTGGTTTTCTATCTTTTTTTATTTATACTAAACAACTTTCAACTTTTTCTATATCTTTGCAGTGTTTGAGATTTTATCCATAGTAGCCGCAAAAAAAATTTCGACTCATCTGTTGGTAAGTGGAATTGTTACTTTAAGCAAAAAAAAAATTAACTTTTTGATATCAACTGCATATTCTATTACTATTACTTCGGGTGTCTTTTTTTTTTTTTTGGAAAATAAGCATAAATTGTGCTTGCCAAATAAAATTTGCTGTGGCAGTCAGTAGCAATGACAAAAGTTATTAGACAATTGCATTTTGTTTTGTGCGAGATAAGCCAAATTTGAAATATTTTTTCATTTTTTGTTTTTTGTTTTTGGCAGTCGAAGTCAAAAGGCAGCATAAGGCAATACGGCAGCTCAAGATAGATAAAAATACAGAAAAAAAGAAGGTTATTCTGCTTGTAATATGTTTAAACGTTTTATGCAAAACTCAGCAATTTTTGAAATTACTTTGGAATTGGAATTGAGTTGTAAACTGCTGTAGCTGCATGTGCTCATATTTTTGGATGCATAAAATTATGAAAAGAACTTGACAGCAGTCAACTTTGAACTGAACTGAACTGAACTGACAAAGTAAGTTTATTCATACGAATAGTTATTAAATCGATAAAGATTTTCCAGTGCGATATGCTTGCTGCAGATAAGCAGCTTTTTTTCAACATTTTGCATTAAAGCTGCTTACTGCTTGCGACTTGAGTAAGAAACTCATAAGAGTTAAAATTGGTTAAACAGCGAATTCTGTTGGTTGGCAGTTCGAGAACCCTCCTAAAAAAAAAAAAAAAAAACCCCCCTTTTGTTTCAATGAAAATACGTATGTGATATTCTTTGATATGTTATTTACAAATATTTATACACTGCAATTTAATCGTAGGGTACAACTCTTTGATATTGAATTATAAATTCATATACTTATACGATTTCGTCGAATAATAGTCTTTGAGACTTGTAGATGGCATTGCAGCTGCAGGGATAACCGGGAAATAATTGCGTTTAGCTACAATTGTTTTCAAGGCTAATATATACTCACTTTCCTCTGCAAAGCAGCTCTAAAAGTAAGCACTTATTTGCATCTTTATTCAAAGCAGCATTGAAACCTCTAAAAATATGCTGTATGCAACTTCGTTTCCGCTTTCGTTACATCTTTTATTCGTTAAATGCTTCGCAGAGTCTGCTTTGCAAAATCAAATGTGTATGCATGGAATTTAACGCGAAAAAATTTTGGCGCCATCTTGACGCACAAGCAGTAGTAAGCACAGGTGTTTAAAATTTAGTGTCTGCTTTGCAAAAAGAAATATGTGTACAAGATCTACAAGTAGACAGAATATCATCGTCTTGTTATTTCAGAGACGTGGATGAATAATGATAGAAATTCTGAATTTTCATATTGTTGCTCATTATAAAAGACCACGTACGTACGAGAGCAAGCCCATGTTATCACTTCACAAATAGACCAACTGAAAATATTGTCAGTACAACTTTCGAAAGTGAGAGAAATATGCGCTTGTCGATGCAAATATGATGGTGATGGTGATTTGTAGCAATTTACATTCGAACTAAATACATTGAATGAATGCATTCAGTAATGACTTGCTAGCTATTCGAACATTATTAGTTAAATTGATAGCTTTGAATTAATTTGATTGAAATCTAATCTCCATACAATTGTCATTGATTAAATGAATGCTTTCTTTTATTGACAATTATTTGAGAGACTTGAATGTTCTTTTCTACATTTTTTGACTGCATTCATGCCGAAAGTAACAGACCTTTCAGATAGTACATTTTTTGAAATGAAAAGCATTAAACAACTTTTAGGAACTTATGTACAAATTTTTTTTGCAAATTTAATGAGTTGAGAATATTCAAAAGGCATTCCATTGTATTCTAAATATTTCCATTTCATACAGTCGCACTCATTATTATCAGTGATATTTGATTTAAAAAATAATTCTATATAAATTATGTAAATATAAGAAATAATTTCCAAAACAAAATAACAATATTTAACATGTTCGCAAAGCGTATTGCTGCTTCGATTTAACTAAAGCTGAATAATTTTTTTTTTTTTATGCGAACGAAGCGCTGCTGTTAGTGAAATACTTAAGACAAACAACTACATTCACTCTGGCAATGTTTACACGAAGCGAACACATTCTGTTTTCTTTTTTTTTTTTTTGTTCGAGCAAGCGAGTTGCCGTGCCGGGCATTTTATTGTTGTTACTCGAAGTTTGCTTTTTCACGCTTCACTACTAGCATACTAGAGCATAGAGTAGCAGAAATACGGGTATTAGACACACTCCGAACAGCATAGAAAGGCAGAACAACACAGAATGAAGCACGATTCGCCAAGAGGACACGGCCTGAAGTGCTCTACAAATAGTAGAACAATGCGAATGCATTTTCGGAATTTAAAACAAAAGAAATCGAATGAGTAGCAGAGTAAAATGTATAAAAAAAGATGAAGAAACAGTAGAGAAATCGTTTAGATTTACAAAACCGAAGCTTAAATACACTTTATGCTTATTTTTTTATAAAAGTCAATAATAATTAATGTAAAATACAACAATTTTACGGTTTAAAAATTTCGTCCTTTTAAATGTGTGAATGGCAAAATATCAAAGCAAGTATGGCAACGTTGTTTTGCGAAGAAAAAAATCCAAACGAATATTGAAAAAAATTAAAACTGTGTTAACCAGCAGCTTAATGAGCCATTAAATATTAACAAGACATTGAGAAACTGAGCCTGAATGTCAATTAAAATTCGCAAATCGAAAGTTTGCATGGCATCTAGTCTTACCTGAAGCTAAATCACAAAAACAAAATCAATTTAATGCTAGTTTGATGCATTAACTCATTTAAGTAAATTATTTATTTATGTAAGCTTAAACTATTATAAGCTTATCTTCTTTCGTGTTTCAAACTTTCTTTCAAATATTATATACAACTCACACAAAGTGCGTAGAGTATAAAAGAATCAAAATGAACCAAGACTACATTGAGCTAAAAAGGAAAAATGCGCAAGTTACAGGAAAATCTAATGCAGAACAACGCGAAAAGCACCTAACTACAAGAAGTGCTAAAAGAATGAAAGCCTTCAGTTGTTGTTTGTCTGACTTGCTACGTATATTACGGGTGTTGGGTATGTCTATAGGTCTGTTCTTCTGCTATTTGTTGCAGCCAAGTGTTGAGTGTTGTATATAATTTCGAAAAAGGATAAGAAAAAAGTAAGAAATGTGAAAAAGTTCGTTTGTTAGTTGTCTTTAAGGAAAACAAACAAACAAGCAAGCAAATACAGCTTAAACTATTGGCCAATTTTCATTTTCCAGACAACAACACACAACTCTAAACTAGCACACTCCAAGAAAATACCGAAAACTAATTAATTTAGCTGTCAGCGACACGGCTGACTTCGTGCACACATTTACACGTACGCACTTAACTGAGTAGAAAATCTAGTTAAACCAAGCAATATGCTATATAGCAGTGCTGTGCATAGGGTACCTAGTGGGCGTGTCTTCCTATACGCACTGTCCTTCAAGTGAAAATGTGCAGCCTTGTGGCTGCTATTAGAAGCTACAGACGCCATTGTACAACGAACATGTATAGCAGCAAAGACCGGCACCACAGCACCGCACCGCACCGCAAAATCAGCCTTCAACGTTCGTACTGCAATCTGCGTTGCTTGCTGGCAGTTTCAAGAAAATTCTATTTGAAAATTTGCTTCTCTCACCACTCACCACGCATCAATCGCTTTTTGGTTTGGTTATCGAATGAAAAATCAGCCATTTCATTAGCTCATCTCAATGCAAAAGCTGATTTGACGATTTCTCAATATTCGCTTACAGCCTGCGAGCTTCAAATATCAACTTCCATGTCACGGACATCGCCTCAACACCTGTCCATTGGAAATGCATTAAAGCAACGGCTACGGCTACGGCTACGAAGTGCGCCATTACGCAAAATGTCATTTGCAACAACGTCATTATAGAAATTTGAGTTATGAGCCTTTGCGGTTACAGGATGACAATAGTTTACAATTTTATTGCATTATTATGGAAAAGTCTTGAAGCTTTTAAATTAATATTCTGTTTTTTTTTTTAAATCAGTCGGTTTCAGAAAGCTTTACAGAAACAAGTTAAACAAAATTGTAAATGTCAGCTGATCCGCAGTTTTTTCTTTTATATATTTAAAAGTTTTTTGTTAAATCTTTATAGACACATCATGAAAAAGTGATTACACAATTCTTCGATTAATTACTTAGTTGATACGAAAATCTTATGTAAGAAAAGATAATATGGAACAGGTATTAGAATATATATGCATTGACCAGAAGTCGGAGAACTGAGGCTATAAGGCAACTCAACTTAGCGGTTACAGCACATTTTACATGAATGTTAGGACAATAGTAGGGTATTCACACTATGGATGCCACGATTGCTCACAATCGACAATAAATACAACCTTTTAACAAATTCAAAGGCGATGTATTCGCACCGTTTCTTTAATGTAAAGGACTTCCGGTTATTCCGGGTCAAAGGCATGGTTTAACCCTGTTTCTCAACTTAGCTAGGAGAGTTATTTAGAATAGTGCCAACTATTAACGCTTCTTTCTGAAGTTTTATAATGATTTTGTTTTTAGTAAAAGATAAAATTGTGCTTTTCCTTGGTTTGATGCTTAGTATATCCTTAATACACCATTTCCATGTTGTATTTAAATATTTTGTCACAATGCTAACCATTTACTATGAACGTAGTATCATCGGCATACTAAATTGACATATATCCGTTGTTATTTACGTTTTCCAGCAAGTCATTGAAATTTTTTGACCATATAAAAGGTAATAGGACTTCTCTCTGCTCGTTTAGACTAGTTTAACTGAAAATCGAAGGGGTGCGACCACTATATTAGAAGATTTTTCTAAGAACAAATAATATTTTTCTGTATCCTTATAGGCGTGACTTAAATATAGACTACCCTTCATGATCCTAATACCACTGAAAAATTCTCGCGATAAGATTTCTGATACAATATTTGTGGGGTAATTGTACGAGTAGTCGTTAGTACTTGCAGAGCCATTGGTGGTCGTGAATGTATTTTGGAAAGTTTTCGGATAGTATTTTGATAGATAGATCAGCTTATCTTGGGACTAATTCTCTTTTGTGCTTCTCAATAAAGGGTACTCTATTTATATAATATTCATACCTTAGACCCGAATTTTCGGATTTTATAGATATAAAATCTTAAGAGATTATTTAATAATTAACACAATTTACAGTACGCCAAACTAGTAAAAAAAATATTTAATTAAATTATATTAACTGAAACTTTTTAATATTATACATAAAACATAGTTTTTCTTCTTTTTTTTTCGTTGCGTATAACTAAATTAGAATGTGTACTGCGAAACATAGATGAAGATTTTGGCAACGCTCTTGCCACGTGGCATACCATTTGTGAAAACCGTCATACTAAGCTCCAACTCAACATCTTGAGGACCATCCAGTGCACGTTTTAGTATTAAGTTCGCTTGATTGCGATTCTTAAAAGTGCTACAAATCGAAAAAGTTATAAGAAAATAATATATAAAAGCTAGGCAGAAAGACTTACTCAAAATGTGCTTCGGATGCCTTTTCAATATTGGGTGCCGCTTGAATGCGTAGCACCTTCAGGTCAAAGTCAATGTCATCGTACCAATGGGGACCGCGCAGTGTGAAAATTGTACGACCTTCTGGCGGCATCATCAGTTTCGAGACGAGCGTTATAAAGTTGTAGGTGTATGCCGAAGGCTTGTGGTAGCAATCATCGCCCTCACAAAAGTTGCTCACTTGGCGACAGCGACTATATTCAGATAAAAGTATACAATCAGCTGTTATAGACTATTAGACTACTCACTTCTTCTGATCCGGATCGTTTATATAGCCATAGGGGCAATTGACTGTTGTACACTTGAAGCCACCGCGTATATTTGTGCAGACATCGAAACGACCTGTGCAAACTTCGCTGGTCTCACACTCATCGATGTCACGGCAGGTATTCATATCGGCGGCCAGCGTATAGCCACGCGGGCAAGAGCACTCATACGAACCGGGTGCGTTGTTACAATAGCCCATGCAGAGTTTGTAGTTCTTGTGCAGCTCACACTCATCGATATCGTTGCAAGTACGATTGTCCGCGCTTATCTCATAGCCCGCATTGCAGGTGCAACGATAGCCACCCCAGAAATTAACGCACTTCTGCTGGCACAGACCCGGTATATCCTGGCATTCATCCACATCATAGCATGGGGCATGTGCGTATAGCTTGGGATCTGCAGCGTCACTTGATTTCTTTTGGAAACCAGTTTTGCATTCACAATAATAAGAGCCGATCGTATTCAGACACATGGCATTGGAATGGCAAACAGGTGGCGTACCCGGATCATTTGCGCATTCATCGATGTCAACGCAACGATTGGAGCCATTTGATAAACGTGACAATTGATGTCCGGGTGGGCATTGACAGATATAGCCGCCATGACGATTGCGACAGATTTGGTTATCGGCACAATTGTGCTCGCCGGTCTCACACTCATCGATATCTGTGTAGGCATATTTGTATTTTATTGTAGAGAATACACTTATTTAATTTACTTACCCAAGCAAGTTGTGCCATCTGGCGTCGATTTGAAACCTGCAGCGCACTGCAGCAAATTCTCACAGCGATATGAGCCATTCGTATTGATGCAACGTTGATGAGAACTACACGGTTTGGTGACAAGACATTCATTGATATCTAAAATTAAACGAAACAAATGAAGACAACTTTTTTGTACAAGTTAAGAGTACACTTACCAACACAAGCACCCAAATGATTGCGTATAAAGCCATGCGTGCATGGCAGTCCGGTTAGATATGAGGGCGAATACTCCGAACGGCTATAGGTCTGGCGTGATGCATATGGATATTGTGCTGCTGAAGTGTTAGCACCATAACCGTATGATGACCAACTATGCCTGTTACTGGAGGCAGCAGGTGGAGCTGGTGTTGTTGTTGTGGTTGTTGTCGTTGTTGTTGTTGTGCTTGTAGTGCTCGGTACACGTCTATAGCAACGGAACGAACCTTTCGTATTATAGCATTCATAGTCTTTGGGACAGTTGTGCGTACCCAGCTCACATTCATCATCATCTAAAATTTATTTGAAAATACTGTTCTGAAATATTGTACCTAATGGGTGAAGTAGAAACGTTTCTGAATTCTATTACCATCGCAAATGGCAGTTTCGGCATTGAGTGTGTATCCCGTGCCGCAACTTTGTAGTCTTGTACAAATATAGGAGCCGATTGTATTATCACAACGCTGTGTCTCCAAACAGTTGTGATTGTTGATCGAACATTCGTTGATATCTGTAGTGAAAAGATTTGAGCTGCAGTTTAGTTAATTGGAAAATAATAAAATATGAGTGAAATAATTTACCAACGCATTCCTTCTTTATACTATCCAGATTGAAGCCCATCTTACAGTCGCAATGATAACCGCCCACATCGTTGACACACTGCTGATAGTTATTGCAGTCAGACTTGTCCTCCTCACACTCGTTAATATCAATGCATTCTCCTTTCTCCAAATGAAAGCCTTCGCCACATTTGTGCGGATGATGTCCCATTTTTTTACACTCATAGCCGCCCGGATAGTTGGAGCATTTGTAGCCACTTTCACAAGGTGCATCGTCACATTCGTTGTAATCTTTAGAATGTATTAATAAAACAGTCTATATTTCTCACATTATATACCCACACATACTGTTTACACACCTTCACACTTATCAGACTCCACGCTGTAGCGATAACCATCCGAACAGCTTTTCGCTTTCACGCTCAAGCAACGATAGCCGCCAATTGTATTGTGACAATATTGTCTGATACTACAATCGTGCAACTTCAAGGTGCATTCGTCAATGTCAGTGCATTTCTTACGTTGCACATTAAATTCATAACCACTGGGACAGACTTCACCGGAATCATCTTCAACATCTGTATCAGCTTCAGCGTCAAGCTCATCATCCTCTTCATCGGCATCGTTGTCATCAACTTGTTCTGCTGCTGCTGCTGCTGCTGTTTGATCTTTAGTTTCGTCCTTTTTCTTGTGCTTTGCATCGTCTTCGAATTTTACGCCAGCTGTTGCTGTATCTGAAGTCTTTTTTGTATCTACAGCAGTGCATGTGACATTGTTGTCGTCCAATACGAAACCCGGATGGCATTTACACTGATATGCGCTGTAGGTATTCTCGCAAATGTGCGCGCAAAGATTTGGTATTTTACTGCAGATATCATCTATTTGCAGAATCCACAATGTAATCTTATCTCATACTACTTTGTATTATTAAAAATGATTTACAAAGCACAATAAGTACCAACACCACAAATATCCACCAACAACACCAACAACAATAACAAGAACAATAAAAACAATATCAAATAATTGAAATACATTTACCATCATCATCAGTTAAAACAATTGTACCATCAGCTCCGTCATTTGCATCAACTTCGGTGCTGCTTTCCTTTTCGTTGACTGTTTGTTCAGACTTCTCTAGCTCTGTATCTGCAATATATGCATCATTGCGTTCACTGGCGACGCCTCCTTCCTCACAACACACGCGATACGATTCAATGTCAGTGAAATAGGAGAAAAGTGAATCTTTGCAGTTCTTATCGCTCGCCTTTACTGCCAAACCCACTTGACATGCGCGACAACAATCCGCATAGGCGGTCGAATTATGCACCTCATCGCAACGTGAGCCTTCCAATGCTGCTAAGCGTCCCATTTCACAGTTTTGTTTCTCCACTTCACGGGAACAGCAAACGCCATATGTAGAATGACATAGACCAAGCCACAGTGGCGGTATGCTGGCGACCTCATTGCCGAATTTCTCACATTTGTGATGTGTGCGCGCATGCCGCAGACCACCGAGACAACATTTTCTTATGTGTATTGTAATTTCACCTGGAAAATATGGTTTAGGTTGAAAGCTTTATTAGTTTTATTTAATCTATAAATTCATTCAAATATATGTAAGCAATTTTGCTTAAGTTCCCCACTGAAAACCGTATTAAATTCAGCTGGTCATGGCACTAAATTTTCTAATATTTTCAATGTAAAATATAAATAAACAGCTTGTATATCTTTAGCTTACGTGAACAAGCAAATTGGTCGTTTCTGGATTGAGGCAATTGTACAAAATATTTAATTATATTTGCATGGCGCTCCATGCCGCGCCTTCCATTAAATTTTTGTCTTAATGTGAATTAAAATTAGTGACTGCAAAATATTGCGGAATGTGCAGCAGAATTTAATAACAAACAACGTCAAATTTGACGCTACTCGCTCAATTTTTGAGCGGACTTGTGAAGCTTTTTTAGTATTGTCATCTCTTAAAATATTGGCACAACGAAGATACAGTTTATTATCCACAAAAAATAGACTCAGAGCCCTAAAAAATATGTTATCAGTCTGATTTTTTGTCTGGGCTCTACGTTTTCCAGTACATGTTATAGTAATTAAGATGGCATACGAATAAAAATTTACGCTCAGCCAAGGAACGTAAATGCTCTATTTTTCTAGTTTAGGACCGACATCTTAAAGTTGAGAATCTAGACATGATTCCTACTGCCAACCATGCGGAAATACACCAAAAACTACTGAGTTAGAAGTAGTTCAAATAATTAACAGTGAACTAAACACCAAAAAATCTGAAGGTTTTGACCTAATAACTACAGAGCTATTTAAAGAACTATTATTAAAAGCCATAGTTCTGTTGACTCGCATTATTAACGCTACTAAAAAATAAACTTGTAAAATTCCGAAGCAGTCCTAATCGATTGCCAAAAAACACGAAGTCTCTATCTATGACCAGACCGGCCCGACTTAGACCGTAATGAAATATTTTAATGGGATTAATTCAAATTCGGCGTGTCTACCTGAACTAACAACAACAAAACTTTTTCATACAAAATCCCAGAAAGATTCAAAAGATTTGTATGAGTTCTACCAATTTATTAGTTCTATGTTGGTCGAAATGAAATATTTTAAAAGAATTAACGTAAATTAAACCACAACATTATACGCAATAATAAATCAGAGCAACAGAAAAATTAAATTTTTCGAATGTGATTTTTTTTTAATGGATTTACTTATAGGAATTCCAGAATGGATCGTTATCGAATTTATACACTTTTGTCATTGCACGGTTTGTTAGGTGATTTTTTTTATGAGTCAACAAACAATTCTTCAAAAAAAAGGGTTAAGAAAAACTTTTTGAAAGGCCTAAAATGTTTTGCTAGACATTTTATTTAAACAAATTAAATATTGTCTGGAAACTACTGTTGATGTGCCTTCAATTTAAATTGATAAAATTCCCTTCACACTTGGATATAAGCAATATTTAAACAATTTATAAGCAACAACTTTTAAATTAATATAGGAAATCAGAACCACAGTACGGCGCTTGGATCAAGAATATATATCGTTTATGTGGCCTGCTTTGGTTTCTTTAATGTTTCAAAATTAACCTTCAGTCAGAAAGTGAAATATACTATAAACAATTAGAAGTCTCCTGTCCTGGTTATGGGAATTGCTGAGCCAAAATTGTGACCATCTTGTAACCTATTACCAGTGTTCCAGTTCCAGCCAACATAGAGTTATGAATCTCGCTTTGAAGGCCTTAGAGCAGAATATATATATACAACGCCAGTCTCATGAATGTCGCTCAGAACTTCGATATATTCGGGCACTCCAACTTTATCGCCAAATACCATCGCCTTATTTTTCCCAGATTTGATTGTACTTAAAGGGAAGCCTCTTTAGGAGAATATTAAGGCAACACTTTTATCAATTCGGACCTGTTATTCTCCCATAAAGTATATTTTTTCTAATAAGCTAGGCTGGGCGAAGAGGTTGAGATATGTCTGTCGGTCTGACTAGCAACTACAGTTAGAATATTGACGTAATATGGCGAGTAGAAGGTGAAGCTCCTACATATATAAACATCTCATTTCATTTAAGCAATAATTTAATTAATAATAGTTTAGATTTTAGCCAGCTGTGGGTTTGGTTTCGCTACATTTTTTTAAACTATTTTTAACTATTTTACGCAAAGATCAGTCTATTGTATTTTTTTCTTTCTTTTTATAGTACATCAATGGCCAGCTCTTGTTTTACATCTTTAATAACTTCATCACTCCATATTCTATACTAGATATCATTTGAACTTACCATCGCCTTGAACGCCTTTAATATATTCCAATAGTCCAAAGCATAGTAGTAGCAGACCAAAGCCAATATTCCAATTAAATTTTGACGGCTGCAACATAATATTTATAATTGTTGTGCAACGAAGCTACTATGTACTTTCTTCCAGAATAATCGAAAGTGCAAGTATTACTGGTATAAAGTGTAGAGGAGTCTAAATTGGAGCTGCCGTTTGCGCGAACACATATAGTAAGACTGATTCGCTGGTTGAGATTGCGATAGCGCAGCCCAGAAAGATACAGATACGTTGCTGTCATTGAATAAGCGAGTAAACTGAGATAAAAGCTACACAGAAAAAATAGCTTATGAATTAAATAATTAATTTTTTTTCTATGTAGAAGTCTTATAAAACCTTGGTACACTTAACCGAATTTAGTATTTTTTTCTAATTTGGTCTTACATGCACCAAATCAGTGATGGTCTATGTAATACCTTAGATAAAATAAATCTCTGAACAAACCCAACAGACATGGCACTTAATTAACTTGGTTAGAACAAACACATTTCATATAATCGATTCTAGATAGTTTTATCACAAAATTTTCTTTCTATGTAACAGCGTAGAGATCCAAACATAGAGGAACGTAAGAGAGTAAACAAAATACGCTTCTGAGACCATTCTTCACTGCACCTTACGCCGCAGCGCATGCAATCACTTTGCCCTGCAGCGAGCAGTAGAAGTGCACCGCCTAGGCTTGGAAAAAAATGCGATGAAGCATTTACGCCCACTGCAGAGAAATCCGCGTACTATCTAACTGTGAGTAAGGCAAGTCAGTGTTGATGATTTTGTTGTTACTTACGAGTATATTGTGCCATGCGAGAAACTGGAAAAAGTCTGATAGCTTGCTGTCTTGTGTAATATGTTTTGTTTTTTTTTTTCTTACTGTCTATATCTACTGTAAATGCATGCCCATATACGAGAGTGTACACTCCAGAACTACCCACGCAATGCTGATATTGTTGTATGTATCTGCTGGGTTGCTTGCTTGTTTGTCGTTTCTGTTGCGTTTTGTATCTAGTATCTTGTGTTACATTGTTGTACAGTTGATAAATATGACAACAACTTAATAGTAAGTTTTCATTTCTCGATGCTGAAGTAGGAAGATTTCTAGTCGCTTTAACGGCTCGGAAGTACAATAGCTTGTCTCGTTTTGTTATCTGTCTCTATATAGTGTGTATCTTTCTCTCTTTTTTTATACTATAACTTAATATATTTAGCTGCTCTTTATCTTAATTTTTATGCAAACAAATCCAACTTGATTAGATCGCTGATAGTGTTTAGGCAAATTCTTTAACTCTAATAAGATTCTCTTACATGTGCACCAAACAAGCATATGTAAATACGCGGTTTATTTGTTAAGATATGATAAAACTAAGGTTGAATGGCATTTCCTTGGGCCCTAATTGTATTTGTTTTGCTATGATATAACTGAGGTTAGATGTCTTTCGTGAGCCGTATATAGACAAACAAATTGAGATAATACTGTAAAGAATTTCAAGCTCATTGCGATAGATAAGTTTGTTAAAATTTTTTGCATATTTATTTAATGATAGCCTTCAAAGGCTTTGTGAGCAGAATTTTGGTTCAGGCATGGCAGCTTATTTCATATAAATTAGAATTATAAACCTTTAAGAATTTTGTATTTTTAAAATCTCCTTCACGAAATCGATATAAGCAGTATCTCTTTTTGAACAAGATGTGTTTTGAAGAATATATTTATTGTATTTTAGTTGCTATCAAAGCTTACTAATGAGCTCGCTGGGGAAATTACTAGTTTGGAACATAAATAGAAACAGCCCAACTATTGCCAAATACTTGTAACAAAATATATGGTATTTATTATTGGATTTAGAAGAATATATATCGTTCGTAAATATTTAAAGCTTAGTTTTTTGTAAGAAAAAAAATAGTTTTAAAGGTCGAAATTCTGATTGCAAGGTTTGATGGCTGTAGAGCGCACTCTACTGTCCACGAAAATGCACAAAACTTGATCTAGTCTCTTATTTGAATAATCAAAGCAATGCTTCTACAAGGCTCCCTACGCTAAAAAAAATATAGAAGCAATGGTGCTTCCGATTCTGCTGCCGATTTATCTTTAACTTGGTACTAGCGGTAATTCGCTATTCTGTACGAGAATATGCTTTTCCACTTCAATTCATTTTCACTTTTATATCTAAGCGAACATTGTTACAACGCTGTAACTTCGCATACTTGACATAGTCATGAAAAATACAAATTTCGAAAAAATGTGGCGCCATGCTGGAGCTCTTTTATCAATTCGAATGAGGTGCCCAGTCCAGTGTATCCACTGGAATTTTATGCGCTGGACTATGTCAACCTCATCGAATAGCTCGTACAGCTCGCGGTTCATACGGAACCTTAACTCGTTGCCGACTATAATAGGACCGAAAATCCTGCGAAGAATCTTCTTATCGAAGAATTCCAATGCTGTTTCATCTGACTCAATCACGGTCCATGCCTATGCGCCATACAATAGGACCGGGAACATCAGCATCTTATAGATCTTCACATTTGTCTCTCGAGAGAGGGTTTCAATTCTCATTTGCTTGCTCAGCCCAAAAAAAAGCATCTGTTTGCAAGCGTCGTTGATGCGGATGTTAAGGTGTTGAAATCTGGTACTACTAACTACCATGTTCCGGACTGCGGCGAACATGGCCTAAGATTCCTTCCTTCCCAATCTTGGCGTAAGATCGCCAAGCACGATTTCCTACTCACCACGAAACCGCATCCAAATTCGTGGATGTCAATCTTGCATCTTTCGAGGACATCAATGTGAGTTGCTTGGACCGTTTGTAACAAGAATCATTGTTGGCCATACCCAAGTGGATGTCTGTCAACAACTTTTCTCACAATGTGAACTCATCCCAATCTTACAAATAAAGAATGATAACACGTATCCAGATTATTTACATCGAATCACTGTTTATACAGATTGCATTTAGTCGATCCATTGGCATTAGATATGCTATGTAATTTATGGAAAACGGCATTTTGGAGACTAAAGCTGTTTTAAACACAAACGCAATTCCAAAGTTCGGTTTTATTTTGTGCGGAGAACCGTTTTAAACTATTGGCTCCTTCGCTAGAAGTCTGGCGTGTTGTCATCTTCATCGATATTTATTATTAACTAGCGAACCCAGCTTGCGTTACTACGCCTCTCTCTCTGTCTTTCTTTTGTAAAGATGAGGTATCGCCTTGAATGAAATTTTTAAGTCTAATATTACATTATTTGCTTTGCGTGCTTTGCTACGCAACCCGTTGGTTTTCTCTCTGACTATAGACTATCCTGATACCTGCTGTTAGCTTCTATCGCAGCATCATTCTCAATTATTCATCATACTTTCACTCACACTCCTGTGACTTATCCCCTCGACAGTATTCAATGTAGATTTTCCGCCCTAAGAGGGCTTGGCACTTAGCACACAAACTTATGCTGAAATTTTTTAAGTGGAAATTTTTGTTTATTTTGTTAATTTATAAAATATTTCATTAAGACATAGTTCTACGTTGTTTCAATGATCATTTATGTAAAAGTAAGGTTGCTTGTCTGTTTTTCTATGATATTTTTTCTGGCTACCAAACTAGCTTTGAAAATGATGTATGGGTCTAGTACGCTCACTAAAGAAGTTATCTACCAAACAAAAAATACTGCGCCTACTACATATACGATTTTTTGTTTATGCTTGAGAAATAAATTTCAAACTTCAACTGAAAGTATCTAGAACAGGCATTTCATAGAATTCCATCGTCGTAGCATTTATTTCCATGATTAAGAATATAATCTAGGAGATAATAGAATGATCAGACTCCCTGCTTTATTCTTTCGGCTCATTAATTTTAAAAATAAGCTTGCATTGCTACTTATTTCGTGTGCGATTTTTAACAGATTTAACGCAATATAAAGCTGACATTGTTCTACTTTCTGCCCCCTACAGCCAGAGTTCAGCCAGCGTTTGCTTAAATATTTACGCAAGTTCTTTGGGCGACTTAAGCCATGATGAAGCAGCAGCAGCAGCAGCAGACATGTCGAGTTGGAACTGTGCATACACACTCGCGTACAATAATATTTTCTTAAGCCAAACTGAATGCATTAGCGTCCGCAGGGATAAAACTTTTACACTGTGTATGTGTGTATGTGTGGTCAATAAAGTGAGTGTACACAAATATGTGTGTGCGTATAAGACGTATCTACGTAGCTGAGTAGGCGTGTATGTGTGGGTGTATTGTGAACGGCGTATGTGTTTGTTTGTAAACAATGATGTCAACAGCAGCAGAAAACAAGCAGCAGCAGCAGCAGAAACAACAAAAACAGCAACAAATAAAGTTAAGTAAACAACAGCATTGACTTCCTTTTTCCTAACATTTTCTCTTCAGTTTTTGTCGGTGAAGTTCGAACAACTTCATTAAAGAAGTGCTCGTGAATGTCCTTTTGCTTACTACGTACAACATTCTATTTTATCTTAGTCTCCATAATATTTTTGTAGATTTTGTCTGAAATTTTTATTTTATTTCTCCGAAATGGTTATACATTTGCTCTCATTTCGTTTCATTTCGATTTTGGTTTGACTTGAATCGGTTTTGTGTTTGGGTTATCAATATTTGCACTCTACACTTATAGTATGACAAGGGTATAATCTTTTTTCGTTTAAGTTTGCAACAATCGGCGTGTTCATACTAGAAATGGAGACGTACCTCTGCCTTTCTACGACTTATCGCTTGCAAACTCACCAACCATTTTTGAAAATTCGATAAATCTAACCGGAACATGAAAAGGTTTAGCTAAAGAATCTGGAATACATAGCTAGATCATTTGTAGTGTATTAAAGCTTTAGTTCTATCGAAATTCATATTCTTTTCCTTTTGCTTTTTATTTTTTTGTTCGATTTACTTTATTTGCTGACTGTCATTATGACAGTCTTTCTTGAATTTCTTCTTCAAGTAACACAGTGTGCCGCTTCAGATATTGCTACTGAGTGTTTGGACTCCTCCTGTTGTTCGTATTATTCGTAAAAGTGTCAAATGCTATTAAATGTCAAATGGCAGCTCGGACAAGGACATACGCGCAGTTCTGTTACTCGACCATGCTACTCAACCTGAGCAGCTCTTGTGGCTCCTGTGGTTGCTTTTCTTTTACAGCTGCTGCTGCTGCTGCTTCTGCTTCTGTGGCTACGAAAAGGAAAAATAACATCATCTAAATGTACTCGTGAGAATTGTAAGTGCTCTGTAATGAATGAAATGTGAAAATTGAAGCAGCAAGGAGTGCTTAGAATGCACCTTCCAACAGTAGCTTAGACTTGACACTCACTTTCTATAAATTCAGTATTGAGGCAGCATACGACAACCGAGTGGCAGCACTCAATTCTATGAAGCAGAAGTTAAGTGGTAATGACAACGTTGGATATTTTTCTGCTGACAGAACGTTTTGACGCGTTCGTATTGCATGGATTCGATGCCATTTGTGACAATTGAGAGGTGCGAATTGCTTATTTGTTTTGTTACAAAGCACAAACATAAATCAATTTGAATGCTTTAAGGACGCTGGCTGGATCTACGCTGAAGATGAAAAAATATTTCATTTTTCATATTTTTGTGTTTGCCTCTTAAATGTATTGAATAGCGAAGTAAAAAGGAATGACATCGAAATATCCTGCAAGCTTCTTCATGTATTCAAACCTGACTGCAGACTCTCAGACATTAAGGCTTTCAAATTGTGATGGCATTAGTTGTTCAATAAACAATCAGTTGTTTCCACATTGATTGCTCTGCAATATATTTTGCATTTTTAAAAGACAATTAGCCAACAAATTTGGCATATCTTAGCTTGTATGGCACTTGTTACATATGTCAAGATAACAGGAAGAAATGCAGTCCTCACTTTAACACAAAACTAACTAAATAGCAGCGCGTGCCAAGCATATTAGAACTAAATAAATACAAGCAGCTACTACATATTTTTTATTTATCCGTTGTTCGTTTATTTCCACGGAGCTAACTGCCAACTCAACTGAATGCTGCCATTTTTCATTGAAATGTTAACAAAAACATTCAACTGACAGTTAAAAATGGACGATATATAATGCCACAATTCAAATAGCTGAAACAGAATCAAGCTTGAAGGGCATAAAATTTATAAGACTATTAAGCAGACAGGCAGGCAGATAGATAGATAGGCAAGCAGTACCTCCTATCGCCCCCACTATGCTCTTTTTAAGCCAATACTAAGTTACCTTATATCCTGCGAAAATAAGCAGTAAAGCAGCGGAATGAACATTCTAATCAATGTAGTAAGCGCTTTCTATGCTTCGTTCAATGCTGCAGGATATTTTTGTTTTGAATCGTGCTCAATTCCTGCTGCTGTTGTTGTTGCTCTTTATGTTTTTCTACAAACTTCCTTGTCACACTCTTTCACTTCGATAGTCAACTAGTGTTGCATATTTATTTTTAGATACTTGAGCCGCTGCTTGTTCATTTTAATCAGGCTTGTCAGTGTCAGCTGAATTAACATAAATGAAATATTATATTGTGAACACGTTAAAAAGTGTACGAAAAGCGTTATTAAAAATAGCCTTTTTTAAAAGCATTGACACTAACAAGTTTTTGTTTCAAATTAATGTTAATACCGTGTAACAAATTTTTTAATAGAATCTACAAGCGCTCTTAGTGAATATTAGATTAAATAGGAAATAATAAGAAATGTATGTAGAAACTAATTAAAAGGACTCAATACTCATATATTTTTTTTTTTTTTTTTTTTGAATTACTTAATATTTTAAATCTTTTCTTACAAAATGACTTAAAGTATCGCTCCTAGTTGGAACACATTACCAAAATTAGAGCATAGTGCAAATCCAATAAATAATATAAAATTGCAGGAGTATAAAGACAAAATAAATATTTTAAATCGAAAACTATTAAATAGAATTATTTGAAAATGCAACACAAATCCAACACTCTCTTAAATGAATTCCCTAGCGTATATATTGAAGGCAATCTAGCGAACCAATTATACAATCACATCAAACGTCCACTGAGCTTCAATGAGACTACATTGACTGACTGCTGAATGCTTTTATACACGCGGACAGCATCGTCGTTATTAGCTTGTGTCGATCATTTAAGTTTTACGACATCAATTTGTGGTCTGTTGTGCCTAAAAATTACGCTTGAACATTTTCGAGCGCATTTATTTATATAAAATATATTAAATTTCGTTTTTCGGTTCATTTAATTAAAAGGGTTGCTCGACAGACAGACAGACAGAGCGACAGACGCTACGTCATTACTACATTAGTCCTTGACTTTTACAAATTGGCAGTAAATTTTGCTATGCTCAGCGTATGTCTGAACGCCATCATAAAATAAGAACAGTGTACGAGTGAAGCTTTTTACTGGGTGCGTATTTCGTAAATGTAATTTGTGGCGCATATCTTTTCTGTTCTGTTCAGTTCAGTTCGGTTTAGTTCGGTTTGGTCTTTTTTCCTTGGTGTGCAGCATCAATCGTAAAATTTTATAGTGCGTCGACATGGCTTGGTTTGGCATTAAATTATTTTTGAGGTTTCTTTTGCCGAGCAATGTAGTCAGTCAGTCAGTCAGTGAGTCAGCAGAAGTAGACGAACAGCAGCTTCGGGCAGAAGTGCGCAAGTGAAATTGAATTTTATATACATATATATATATATTTTTTTTTTTATGCTGCAGGATGAAGTCAACCTCGTCTCGTTATCATAGTCCTTATAGCAGTTGTGCTCTTCAAGTGCTTTTTACAATATTACGCATACGACATATGTTTCCTTGCAACTTTGACTGCAAATCTGTTTAAATCAACTTTACACTGCTACGCTCTGCTTCTCTGTTACTCCTTTACCTTTTATGCAACCATAAAAAATAGTCACATACACACAGACATATGCACGCGGCAGCCATTTCTGTATATCATATTCAATTTGTGTAACTGTCAAAATGGTTGACTTTGTTGTATGCACTTTGCTACCGTTTCACTTCAAACGTTCATGCCACAACGGTTTCGGTATGGCTTGTGCAACAAATCTTCATTGCACAACACTGCAACCAAGCCGAAACGAAACGAGACGAAACGAGACGAGACCAGTTAAATTGAGTTCCACAATTGCAATTGCGAAAATTCCTTTGAGTCATGCTTTCATTTCATTTTCATTTACTGCCATTTTACACTTTGCAGCATTGTAAATTCTACGTAGTTGTCTCGGTATGTAACTCATTTCCTCGAGCACACGTCTGAGCAGTTGGCTACCCGGTTTTGGGCGGATATATACATGGTAAAGTGAATAGAATAGAATTTTTGTTTGTTGTATAAATTGTTACAACACAAATCAAATCACTTCAATTAAATCCAACTAGTTGTGTAATCTATCATCAAGCATCTTTCGCAAACACTTTAAACTTGTCAATATTTTAAGCTTTGCATCTTTCAGTCAATGCAATTAGTTTTGTTTACTTCTCCAGTCCAATTATGAAAAAGTTAATCAAATAAAGAGTGTGTATCTATGCTTAGCAGACTTGTTAAAAAGTCACTAATGCTAGTACTAATGCTTTTGAGTACAACTCGACATTGAGTTACCCTGTAGCCACGTAGAACCTTAAATTAATATGGTGGATATATTGTTATCCGGATCGATGTGTGATAATTTATTCTGATTAGTGTTGGATAGCACAAATTGCCTAAACTAAACACAACAAAATATTTTTCTTACAAAAGCTCAGAAATGGGGACAGATTTGTATGACATCTACTCAATCTAGTGGACCTTTATGGAATATTTTATTAAAATTTATCGTTAATACTTTTAAATTTTGCCTTAACAAATTAGACTCTATATATTTACCTGGCTACCGCAAAAACTATGGAAACATCGACATATGTATATGTGTGCCACTATGTCGATTTTAAGCTGATATTGACATATTTCAAATAATTTTTTTTTAAAAAAGAAATACATAAGTGAAGGTTGGGTTAGTATGGGAGCTATCCCAAACATTGATGGTCCATTAGTATATGTATTTGAAGTTCTTGTCCATCAGAAGTCACCATATCAAATTTCAAACTGTCATTGACTTCACTAAACAAGTGAATCTAAATTAATCCAAAAAAAGAGCAGCAACATTCAGATAGAAAGACCAACAATTGATCAAGAATATATTCACTTTATGCAGAGCATGCTACCGCTTTTAGCGCCTTACAAACTAAAAATTCCATTCCACACAATGTAAAAGTTTTAATAGTGAAATCATACGGCGAACGTGGTGTCCCTTTATTACTCAGGATTATCGAAAGTGTTTTAAGTATATATAAATCAGGTGCAAATATATATAACAGGCAAAAGAAGGATACTCATACGTCATAAATTTATATGTTCCAAATCAGCATCAAAAATTTAGTCAGTATAAACATGTCCATTTGTTCGTTTCTCTGTCGGGCTATCTGTGAATAACTTCGGACAACAGGACATAAAAATATTCACCATTAAGATCGATGTTTTGAGCGTCCAAAAACTCATTTGTTACGGCCGAAGTGTGAGAGCTCGCCTCAGTTCATCGAACACTTCAAACACGAAATTCGTCGGTGAGCGAATTGCGTTTTTCACAATGGCGAAGGATGGAGCTTCATCACCAAAAGTTGATTTAAGTTGATTGGTCTTGATAATCCACATCGAAAATCGTAATAAGTCATAGCACGAAAATGTTCACCGATTAATTCCATTATTTGGAGATGAATTTTTCAAGTGCCTATAAAGAAACCAAATTGCGCCCGCACATCAAAGAGTTCAGAGTAAGTTAGACCTAAAGAATGTCAGACTTTACCATGGAGAAGTCAGTTTGCATCTGGGAACATGTTTTATTGCTCAGGCTAGAAATATGTGTAGCAACCCTCGTGTAAGTTCGTATAAGTCCGAATCCGACAACTGAAAGCGGTTGCCACCATACAAATTTTCGTTATTGTTTTGTTGTTTATTTTACGTGGAACATAATAAAAAATATCCTTAACTTCAGATCGAAAGATGGCCCCCATACAAATAAAAGCGTGAAGGGGTTATGGAGTATCACTCACTGTTTTACTTATTTATTTTATTTTATTATTTTATTTATATTTATTGTTTTTTTTCTTTTGTTATTCACATTTTTTGAAAACTAAACTCCCGCAATTCGTTATGATCTCGCGATATCGGTTCCCTTTGACCCTAGTCGTCGATCCCACGTCATCTTTGAAAATGTAAAAATTCTCGCCGATATTTGTAAATCTTTTAAATTTTTTCAACAAAACTTTTTATACACATTTTTAAACAAGTTAGTCAGAGATGGCTAACCGGTCGATCGCATCTATTAGTACTGTCAATAGTCGCGATTGACCGGTTGGCCACCTCTGATCTGTATCATACATTTCATATAAATACATCACGTTTAAATTTTAGACAAGCTGTTATTCACACAGACGTCAGTAGGTCATCGTGCCAGCAATGTTTGGTTTCTATGTGTTAGAATACATTTTTGATTCATTCACGTTTATAAATTGCCGGAAAAATAGACTATATATCAGCCAACCAATATATACCACTTCTTCAAAGTTGTCAAACGACAATATCGCTACATTAAGGCTTCACATTTGGATTAGTTGACATGGCCGACTTCTTAACTAATATCAACTTAAAATGCCTTTAATGACTTTGAATGCCTGGTCCATTATTACGCATATATTCGTGCACTATTAATTTATTTGAATGACCTTCAAAAACCTGTATATGGGTAAAAAAAACAACACCATATATCAATTGATATTCTATGCCAGCTACAATCCTTTGCTATCCTTCCAACATAGCATTTGCGTACGTTAAAAAGTGCAGCAATTCATTTGCGCTTTGCGTGCAATCATAAAAGCAATAAATCAACTTAATTTCCAGAACAAAGGAGAAGAACAATAACTAAGCTTTTCAGTGGGCAAGAAAGCAAAGCGGAAGTCAGCTACCACTTTGGGATTGTGTTGGCGTATTTTCATTGAAACACCATTCTATTTTTTTGTACACTGTACCAATAGGATATATTAAGTTTGTGCAAATATATGTAACAGCATAAATAGGTAAGGCAGAGCCCAAAAAGTATTTATACTTTTGATCAACAGCATAATTTGAGTCGATATAGATATGTCCGTCTGTCAGACTGTACGTATGAACAACAAGAACTTGGAAATTATAGAAGATAGATGCCTTAAGATTGTATATTTAAATTCAACTGTTCCATTTGCAGATTGCTGTATGGGAGAATCTCCTCTCCCTAAGTTATTTCCCCTCCATCTTATTGTCTAAACAAATTTTTATTCGTTTTGTTAATTTAGCTAGAAGTGTCAAATTTGGTCATGTCTTTCTGGCTATGAACAACAAGAACTTGGAGACTATAAAACACAGAGCCTTCAAGTTTGGATATTTCGTATCTCTAATTCTCTCTTCAGATAGAAGTTTTTAATGAATGTGCCGACCACTCTAATAGGATAGTACTACTAAAAACCATAATTTTTTTATTTTTATTAAAAAACATTGTTATTTTGTCTAAAAATTTGTTCTGTCTTTTACTAACTCTAACATATGTTCTCACACGAGTCCGGTTGGGAATCGATCTCCCTATACAACTTTAAGCTTCAATGTGTGTACAGGGTATCTCAAAGTCAAGCACACTGTAGCATTTTTTCTTTTTTTTTTACTTTTTTCTGCATTCTCTACCATAAACATTTCATTTATGTGCATTGTTGCTGCTGGTGTTGTTCCGCTTTTGTTTGCTTACTTGTTGTCATTATGCGACTTTGTTACTACTTTTTGGCAGTTGTTGTTATGCATTTAAGGTGCTTTTGATACTTGCACTTGGAGCAGCAGTAGCAGCAGTAGCAGCATAAATTCCCGCATCCCGATGACATCTATGTATGTCATTGACATGGATGCCAGCAGCTGCTATGGCTGCCATCACTTCCGGTTTCACCATTTTGTTGTCTCACTCACTCGCTAAGCGTCTTTGGGTCTGTGTCATAAATAAGCAAATTGCATACTACTTATTTTTTACTTGGGTACTATTAGTGCTTGTGACTATTTTTCTTACTCGGCTGCTGCCTGCTGCTCTCTTGTTTGGCTCTAAACTGCAACCCATAACTGTTGCAACAAAGTAAGTTCGCCGAGTCGACTCGAGTCGAGTCGAGTTAAGTAGTTTGAAGTGTAAAATTTTGTAATTACAAAAGTTTTTCGGTGAAAATGTTGCGTATATGAAAAATTGCTGTTAAAATGAAAAGTGCTGTTGTTGTTATTTATGTGCGAAAGTTGCCTCAACTGTTTCTTCGACTTGGCGAAATGGAGGCAGTCAGCAGTCGTCTGAGTGAATAACTGCAGCAATAAAACCGAAAAAAAAGAAAAGAAACGAAAAAAAAAGTAGTTACTATTAAAAAACGACGACGCCATTGTCGTTGGTTGAGTAATTTGAATAGGTGCAATAAATTATGGCAAACTCTGTTAAAGTGTTCTGTCACAAAAGCAGCAAAATGTCGGTCTGCATTGCCGGAAAAATCTTTCAAATTTCTTTTTATACACACTTTCGGCTAATCTTTTGGGCAAAGCTAGAAGCAACTTGGTAAATTGTTTCTTAAATTTCTTTTACGTATTTACGCAAAGCAAATCTAATTTGAAATGTATAAGAAAAAAAAGTTCCATTTTATATTTTTAATACGCCTATAAAGCGCAAAAAAAAAGTAAAAACAAGACACAAGCAAGAGAAATGTAGTAGAAGACGTTAATTGAATTTCGCCTGTGGCAGGACATCCGCTGTGCTTACTCATATAGCACCGCATAGCCTTAAGGCTTCCAATATTTTATAGAGTAGAAATAAAAAAAAATATATACGTTTTTTCCAGTATATTGCTTTGCCTTTTGCACCGGAAATTGTCATGCAAATTATATTGAATATGTATGTGCAAACGAATGTCCTTGTGGTCGAGCTGATGTCCTGTTGACGGCACGTTTTAGTTGCAGCAGTAGCAGCCGCAGCAGCAGTTGCCGAAACGTAGCGGCAGCAGCCAATTTCCTTGACAATTTTCGATGTTGAACGCAAATTTCAATTTAGCAACGACATGCTCAACATTTATTTCCTGACAAGTAAACAATTTGAATTAAATTTAATTTTCATGTAGCGCAAATTAGGAAAAAAAAAAAAAAATTAAACATTGAGGCACAGCAGCATTGAGGCTACAAGTGCACATTAAGCGAAACACAGCAGCAGATCGGACATTGCAGGTGGACAAGTGTCGCTGTTAATTTGCATATTTAAAGAGAATTAGACAGAGTAAAAGCGATCATTCTGCACGAGTACAACGCTTTTCCAGGCAATTTAATGTTTATTAGCTGTCTTATTTTCGGCTGTACATGAGCGACATGCTAAACAATTTTCGTACGGTGACAAAGGACGAACAACGTGCAGCGCTGGATGTCATTCGACAACAGCTTTCGTTCAAAATGTCTTGAAAATTTAATCGCCTGCGTAACTCAAACATTTAAATGCAAATTTAAGCTTGTAATCTCGCACGCTACTAAATATTTTGTTTGTCGCTCCATATTGTCTTTGGTCCTAGGAAAGATTGCGTATACGAGGGCACATTAATAAGTAGTATGGTTTGGTAAGGAATACACAACTTTATTTATTTGGTGAAATAGACTCATATTAAATAGCGAATTTATAAGCAAAGCATAGTAAGGAAACTGTAACATTGTTTATTCTTGCCCAGCATCATAAATAAAGCCTATATTGCTATACCCACTCGTCACACTTTGCCACACTGAACCAGCAAACTTAATTTTTTAGATTCGCCTATTAAACATGCAGATCAAACATTGGCATCCAAGTGCATCCTAATACAACTATTTACACACCATACAAAGACTATCTTAATAGATGGCGCCGTTTCTTTTTTAAAGAGTATATTTAATATCAATATTAATATTAATTTAATACAATTAAATTCTATTACTTATCAATCCTTTCTCGTACATCGCGCACAACTTTAAAATTCATTACGATTATTGCACGAATGCTTTCGTTGTAAATATTTCTACGCAAATAAATCTATTTCATTAGCAAGTTTACAAATTCCAGTTAATTTTCCAACTTTGACTAAGTTTTGCTAAACATTGTTGCTGTCTTCTTCCTTAACTGAATGAATTGAATAACCAACTAAATGAACGAAGCGAAGGACTGACGAAGGAATGCTTTGAGAACGAGTGTGTTTTCATATTAAATACGATTGCAATGAAATAGTTTCAGTTATTTTGAATCTGTCTGTCTGTCTGTCTGTCTGTGTTCCATGCATTTCTAAATTTGTGTACTTGAGTCCTCTTCTCTTTTATGTCTGAATGCCTGCCTGCCTGCCTGCCTGCCTGCCTGCCTAGCTGCCTGCCTGCTTTATGCTCATAAGCCATGTCGAGTTGACGGAGGTCATGTACTTCAGCTGCTTTTGATGCTATGCAAATATATCTTTAGGGATTTTCTTAATTAAACATTTTGCTAGCTTTGAGCATCAACAGCAGCCAAAAGCAGCGTTATGACATTTTGTAAGCGTTTTGCAGAAAATTGGGATATGATTTCGACACAACTCGAGTTGACTTGAATACGTTCCATTATGCGTCAATCCAACTGACGAACTATTTGACAGAGTGGCTCCTTGTTCGTCGCTTGAATGTTAATTATCCCAAAGTGCAGTTCTAGAGTTCACTCTTAAGGTCGCTGTGAATTTTGCAGTAAAGAGTGCTCAGCAACGTTTGGTAAATAAATTACTGCTCTACTAATCCAACTGAAGTTAATTCAACTAAAGATGTATTTAAACTGCAAATGCTTTAATAACTTATGCAATCCACTGATATTTTATGTCATTATATTACATATATTGATAATCTAATCGTTCAAATAAATCAATCAAGGCAAATTTGTATGTTCACCGTTGATAAAGTAGATGTCAGATGCTTCATCTCTAGCCACAACTCGTTAAGCTCTGTTGCTCAGATAGGATTTTAAAATCAAAAAGTATTGCGCAATGCGATTCATTACATTAAAAATCATTGTTAGGAACCTTATAACATTTTTTTTTGGAAGCGCTTTAACCACTCTGCCACTGCAACACTCTGCAACACTGTCGAAACCAGGTGATTTTGTAGTATTAAGAGCTTCTAATTGCTTAACAACTTCTTGAGGAGTGACATGAAGTATAGACAAGTACATTTGTCTCGGTGCTTCTAGGAACTTCTCCACTTCAGATATTTCAGTAGCTTTTATAGTTTCAAAAGGTTGAAACTGTGACCTTAAGTGCGTAGCAAAGGCTTCAGCTTTGGCAGCGTCTGATCTACACCACATATTGTATCTGCAAATAGGTAAATTTTTTTTATTCATGATAGCTTTTGTTGCATTGAAAATCAATCTCAGAATTTGTGAAATCCGCTTATTTTCAATATATTCAGCGAAGATTGTGCGATCAAAACGAACAGTGGGTTCTTAATATTGTGGGCCAGAATCAACATCAAAACACACCCAAGAAGTCGAAATCCAAAACGAAAATGATTCCTATTTTGTTTGTAGCTTACCTGAACTTCAACAGTTTAATCGAGCATTTAAACGTTATTGATTAAATGTATCAAAGGAAGCTTCAGAAAGTGTGGCATCTCATTGAAAGAAAAACAATAACTTGAACCTAGAGCTAAGAAATCTTTTGTATTTTTCTCATGAGAATGAGTCGGTTTTTGTAACAATATTCAACTACAATAATAGAAGAACATAAATATATTTCATTAGTGTTAGAAAAAATTATGTACCTTGATCACAACTAGGTTCTTAGTCAACAGAGATCGCATTATATCACATCCTTTACATATCAATCTTGGCAAAAAAAAACATTTTGTTAAGGCCATTGACAGAACTGTAATTAATTTCAATTTCTTTTGCGATATTTCCAGGATTAAGTATAGAAAAACTGAAAGTTGGTACATATTATTGAGGGACCACAGATAAAAGAGTTTATAAAAGATCCAACATGTTTAAATTCCATGGTATCTCTGTTAGACAAAAAGTTTCTTGGAAAGTCAGAGTATAAATATCAATTGTTTGAAAGTATGTTATCTAACAAGGTATCTACTTGAGTACCCAGTTATATAAATTTCCGGAAATATTGGTTATAGAGAGATGCCTATTTGAGGACTTACCACTATAGAAGCTTGCAAAGGGTTCAACCTGACGCCACGTATTCACAAAATAGCATTTCAGAGCATTTCACTATGACATTTTGAAGAAAAAAAACAAGAGCTGTTACGACAAAACTATTTTTTTTCCTAATCAGTGCTTTAGATATTACCTAGAACAAACATAAAATCCCAGGAAAATGTTTCAGTGTTGACCAGTGTAATAGGTAACAACTAGGTCTACGTCGATACTTGAAACTACATCAGTTGAAATCGAGCGCATACTTATAGAGTCTATCGTCAGCTTTTGTTATTCAAAAACCAAGATTTACCCAAGTTCTTCGCACAGATTGAGCATGTGCGTTGAAGCTAGTTTGGACTATTGGCGAGTAGACATATTTTTACTTCGTTTTCAGCTCAATTTCCATGCTTGGCATCCAATTTGGAACTTTTAGGAGACTATTTAGACTCCACAACTAATTCACAGTGCTTGGCAGCCCGACAAAAGTTTGGTGTACTTACCATTTGATGCAATTCTAGAACATTCAACATTTAGTTTGCTTTCTTTATAGACAATAAAAAGTACAAATTTGTCTGTGCAGTTCCAACGAATATTTTTTACCTGTAGACTTCATATAAACTTATACTTCGCCACATGTTCAGCAAATTAATGCATCAATTTTGCCATTTGCTCTGGTTTTTTCTTTGAATTTATATAAATTTATTTTTTAAGAGGTGGCTCTGTTGCGTGGCACTCGTTATAGCGCGCGGGCAACTTACCATACACAATGACTACTCGAAAAGGCAAAGCCAAGTGTGCTTGGCGGCCATAAAAAGCCAACCAATTAAAGCTTTTAACCTCAGCTAACAATAAAATTCCGCGCTGATGCTGCGAAGTATGCTGCGAAGAATGCTGCTGCGGCATGCCTTGAGGATGGCAAGCAAAGGCGAAACCTTGGTAAAGTGAAATGAATTAAGCCAAGCTAAACCAAACGAAACCATATGAAACCAAACGAAACCAAAAAACCGAAAATAAGAAGTCACTTTCGACATTCGACAGCAGCCATGAATCACTCAAAGTTGTGCTGCGAGCAATTTATGCACAGCGACTTCTTCTTACTACAGATGCTTTTTCGTCCCACTAAATTTTCGTCCTTCTGCATACTTTGCTTTATATTATGAATGATTTTGCACAATTGCGCTGACGGATGCGGACTACTGTATACAAAGTGAAGAGTATATAAGAATATAAATAGTAGTATGCGTTCTTATGTAGGCGGTACCCAACATCATCAGCGAACGCATTAACAAATACAACTGAAAGTCAAAGGCTTTTGTATGAAGTACTATGAGTGGCTGGAGTAGATGAGACTCAAGTGGTAGCAGCAGGCAGCAAACTGTTTTTCTTTCATTGTATTTTGTTTTCTTTATATTTGTTTTTTTTTTTGTTTTTTTTTTTGTTGAACATTTCAGTCATCATTCGCATAAAGTAAAAATAAAATTTATATACGCTTAAATTCAAGTTAATGGCACATAAAATATTACACAATAATACACATGTTACAACAATAACAAAAACAAATACAACATACTACAATAACACACTAACAGCGACAGCGACAACGACAATGGAGGCATTCACACAGACACATATACATACACATTAATACTTACGTGTACACATACGGCTGAAACATGCAGATGATGAAAGATGCCGAAAAGTATGCTCGAGTTGTAAAAATGCCATAAAAATGGAAGAAGGAAGGAAAAAAAATAAAGCAAAAGTAATGCCGACGCAATGTAACTCAACTTGACTTGGAATATCCACGCGGATCACCGTGAAAGTTCATTTGGGCTTTAATTCACTTTACGGAGCGAGGATAGATGGAAGATAGATGGTAGATAGATAGAAGAAAGATGGAAGATAGATGGAGGATAGACGGAGGATAGATGGAAGATAGATGGAAGATAGATGGAAGATATATGGAAGATAGATGGAAGATAGATGGAAGATAGATGGAAGATATATGGAAGATAGATGAAAGATATATGGAAGATAGATGGAGGATAGATGGAAGGTAGATGGAAGATAGATGGAAGATAGATGGCAGATAGTTGGAAGATAAATGGAAGATAGTTGGAGGATAGGTGGAACATAGATGGAAGATAGTTGGAAGATAAATGGAAGATAGATGGAACATAGATGGAAGATGGATAGAACATAGATGGAAGATAGATGGAGGATAGATGGAAGATGAATGGGAAATAAATGGAAGCTATATGGAAGACAGATAGAAAATTTTTCAAAAAATAGGTGAGAGATAAAGGAATGATAGTTGGATGAATGATATACTATGATGAATGATAGTCGCAAAATTGAGTACCATGGTCCAAAAGTTATTACCGCTGATCATATTCTTTACCAAACTGTGCACAGATGTGCACGATATATTTGGGATACCATGAATCTTCTGTGTGCCACCGTCGTCTATCCTAGTTGACCCACTTTTTCTGGAATCCATTAATCCTTCTGAGACGGGTTATAGTTTCTATGGCTCTGTTTTGCACATCCGAGATGCATCTCTTGGTGTACATTAACTCTATTAAAAAGTATGGCATTGATTACTACCGAAGCATCCTTGGAGACTGTTCGAAATGAATTGGTTACTCTGCCACTTAGGCTTGACTTCTTTTCTTTTCCAGCGCTGTTATTGATATTAGAGCAGCATAGAGGATAATTTTTTCACAACACTGTAAGAAGGAGTATACTGATTTGTTTGGGGCCAGAATGCAGAATCGAGGAGAATACATCACCGTTAAGGATCATCCTCTAACACCTCAAATATGAGATTTCGCGTCCTGATATCGCACCAAATACTGCAGAAGCTATCAAGATCAGACTCACTGCCTGAGTTACAAAGTTTATAATTAGAAAGCAGTGAGTCTATATCGACTCATAATATTTGATGGTATCTTCTACTTCTCCTTTAACATTTTAAATATATTTGCATAAACTTGATATACCTTTAGATCCTATGAATATATTGCATTGAAAAAACTTACAGCGTAGTCCTCGAAATCTTTGTACTAAGGTATATAGTTACTAGTAGAAGCAGATCGAAGGCAAAAAAAAAAAAAACAACGACGCGCCGATTGCTTTCACTGCTGAAACGCCCAGCTTTTAACGCTTTTGTACTTGAGCAAAACGTTTATATTTGTGTGTGTGTGTGTGGAAGCTGCGTAACTGTGCATGTGTTGGTACAGAAGACGCACAGCGTTATCCCGACGGCTGACTGACTGAATGAATGGTTCTTCTTCCTCGATGCGCTATAACACTTTGCATGCGTATGAATATGCGTGAAGTGTACATTAGATGCTTTAGGTTATTTGTTTGTGTTTGTGCTTGAGTGTGAAAGAGCCATTAAAAACGTAACCCGGCGTAGGTTCTGCTCCGTCTGTTATTCCACAGCCACTTGATTCGCTACTCGAAGCAGACTTTTAGTAATGGTCTACGACGCCTGGCGCTGTTTGCAGATTTGATTAAAGTCAATGATTAAAGTTCAACATTTGCTGAATGTATTCATAGGTCTACGTAAATTCATATGCATTGCTTAAAATTTTGTTGCAAACTTTTATCACCATCGGCGTCGTCACCGCTGCCGTCGTCAAGACCGCAGTGCGCTTGTTTACTAATTAAACTTTCGTCTTTTTGGGGTTTTGTTACCTTTCAACTTGCTAATTACGCGCAAAACAGCGCAGAAATACGAAACATGCTCTCTGAAATAGGAAACTTTTCTGACACTTGACAGAATGCGATAACAAGCGCTGAAATTAAACAAAATGGCAGCAAAGTTCCCGCCATAAACTATTCTCGGTAGGCAGCTGTCATCGAAGAGGGTGCAGTTGGTTTGTTGTACATTCAAAGTGACTCGATACTCGACTTTAATTTAGTTTGCAAAGAATGGAAGAAAACATATAAAAAAAGCAATATTGGAGATACCAAACCAAACTTTTTCGCTTCATGTGAGGCCGTTTCACAGTGATTTCGGTATTCATTCGCTTCAATAATGCGCAGTAATACTCGCTGTTGATGGTTTTTCCTTTTTCGATGTAGTTCACGAAGAGTATGCCATGACAATTCCAGAAACCGGAAGCCATGAGCTTTCCGAGACACGCATTTTGTTCTCTGGCGTTTAATAGTGGATCCAGCTTTCATCGAAATTTACCAATCGACGCCAAAAGTCCACCCGATTCCGCATCAGTATGGCCAAACACTCTTTTGAAGTAGGCTCCCGTTCATATTTTTTGGTTCTACGTCAGCATGCGCGGCACCCGGCGGCAGGATAATTTTTTCATATGCACAATCTTGGCCAAAATAGGGCGTGTGCGCTCAGTAGTAATCCTTGTGCTATCTGCTAGCTCTCGCACCTTCACTTTACGGTCGGCCAACACCATTTCATGCATTTTTTGACATTGTTCTGTGTCACCGATACTTAATGTTAGTAAAACTGTGTCAGTAGTTCAAATGAACAATTAAATCGTGCATTGCATGAAAATGGTTGAAAATTGAGTGACAGCTTAGCAAAGTGATCCACATCACTAAAAGGAGCTCAGAATATTTTCGCTAGCAAATATTTCTCAAGCCCGCCTATTCACGTCACTGTACTGTGCTATCAAATGTTTTCGACGCTAAACCACAAACTTGCCCAGAATCGTTAAAAAAAAAAATGTTTCAACATTTTTAAAAATTTTTAGAATATAGGTCGACTAATGTGACCACATTAATTGAGATTAATGCATATATCACAGAATCCACTTTGTAGAACTATTTGCCTATTTTAAGCCAACTTTATGCGATTTGCATATAAATAAACTGCAGCAACTTGAAGTGCGAAACCCACAAACATTTTTTTTTTTACCAAATCGTTTTAATAAATTTTTGCTCAATTTGATTTTATTTTTATTTGTTTTTTCGGATTTATATACACATTTGTAATTGTGCGTACGTGTGCGTGTGCGTTTTGTCTATGTATGTATGAGCACAGTTGGTGTTTGTTTGTTGTATTTGTTTGTTGAAAAACCGCACAATAAGCCAAAATCCATTAGAGTTTTGTAATGTTACATGAAAATGATTTTAATACCGACGGAAAGGCACATAAATTTTAGTCGCAAAAGTGCCACATGTGTCGGCAACATATGTTGCATAAATAATATACGACGCCGACGACGGCGACAACGACGACGCAGTCGACAGTAGCAACAAAAGCAACAAAGTAGCAACATCAAGCATAACAAGGATAACAAGGCAACAGGATCAGCGGGAGCGGCATGTCGTCTCGTCTATTGCCAGCTCAACTGACACTAAATGACGCCATTCTACATACACCAAACGCTGCTAAGCGTTTCAGTATATCTATCTGGTGTAATTGTGTGCTTCGCTCTGCCCCCGCTGTCGCTGCTGTATCTGTGTGCATGTCAATTTAGTGATTAAGAAAATTTAACACAGTCAGAACTGCACAGATCGCAGAAGCTCTGGCTGAAGACTGAAGCGTTGTATTGTGCAACAGACAACAGGCAAGCGAGGCGATGCTATGTGATATGTTAACAGCCATAATAAATATTTTAATTCCAAGTTGACGCTTTGGGATATACATATATTGTAGAATAATGTCTGTGAAGGGTTTATGTATGAACGTGGGTGTTAAGAAAAATTCATGAGAAACGTTTGAGCTTTGCAAATCATATTCTAAATTGGCCAAACAGTTGCAACACAAATTATAAAAGAAAAACAAAGTAGCAAAAGACTGACAGTGGAAGCTACAAGAAATGGTGAAGCCTTATTCCTATATCTGAAGAACTTTTGTAGCTTAGAGACGATATTTTTTATTATAACTTCAAATAATATCTTAGATCAGAGAAGTGGATTGACTGCGCTTAACTAAGTCAGAAACATTTCAATATTTGCATCGCTAAGAATATGCATACACTTTTTCGCAGACCTTTCGAACGCCTCTCGTACGTTTAGTTGTACATTTGTGTATTGGCGTCTGTAAATCAAATCGAACTATGCATTTCGAGTCAACGCCTGCAGTGCTTTGTTTCAGTTTGATTTAGACTGCCGCATGACAAGTATTGCTGCTGACACAGCCTCGCCTCCTTCTGTGCTGTAAGTTTTGCTTCAGCGGCTGGTGTTAATGTTTTATAATTTAAATATTTTAATTGCAAAAGTCAATTACATTTTGCATGTTTAAATGTCAAAGACAACTACTCGAACGATTTTGAATCATATACATATGTTTGTGGCTGCTTAACGCTGCTGATTTATTGCCAGCCGCAGTGTCAGCTGGGAACGTTTGGCTCGATTATTTATTTGCTTAGCAATCGATTCACTGCAATGCACTCTCAACTCAATTTAAACCACTAATCCGAGCGCTTCAGGGTCTGAATTGTTTCGTTTTCTTTTTTAGTTACTCGATTGCATAAATCACAATTAAACTAAACGAAGAAACATTTATAAATCGCTTCCGGCGCGGCTTTTTGCCGCTCATAAATAACATTTTGGTAACCTGAAACGCTTCCGCTGCAGCGCGGCATGACGTGCGATTGCGCCTCAGAGTATGCAATTAAAATGTCACCTCATAAAAATTGCGCACGATTCGCTGCTGTCGGCTGTCGGCTGTCGTTGCTTTTGTTTTGGTTGCTCTTAAGCTCTAAGTTGATTTCATGTTTTAATGAAATATTTCACGCAATTTCTCAAACAAATCCGATTTGTGTTGCGTTTAGAATGGAAATTAAAGCGGTAGCAGCAACAGCATTGTAGGAGGAGGAGGATTTGTACTACAACTAGGATAATCGCGTGCGTGGTGCACATATCCTGCCGTTCGCCGTCATAAATGCAGTGTAAATTGTACGAATGTCAGCGGCAGGATATGCAATGCGCTGCTGGTCGCACGCTGCGTATGATTAATCTGCATAAATGCAACGCGCATTCAATTATGCCGCACATGCAAGCACACAAGTCGACAGTCGACAGTCGACAGTCGGCCTTCCAAAGTAGTCAAAGCATGCCAAATGATGTATCTACACACGAGTACATGTATGAGTAAGCACGTACATGTATGTATATCTCCTCGCATCTACTATGTTGCTGGCATTTCGCATACATCCTTTGGCATTTGGCGCACGGAATTCGCTCAGCAAATATATTATTTTTAGATCCTTACACGACAATTACACATTTTCCATTATTTTCCGTAGTCAGCCGCCCAATTGCGTGTGTATATATTTTACATTGTAAAAGAGGTTTCATATTTTAATAGAATATATTAGCTATAAGTTAAGATTAGTCTAGCCTGGATTAAATATGCACTTTCTATAATCGTTGGCTTGTTCACTCTTTTAAAATTATTATCTGCGTGACCATTTGCATTCGCAATTGCTGCATACACGTTTTTTGTTTTTTTATTTTTCTATATTTAAAAAACATTTCTTCTTCTTCTTCTTTCGCTTCTCGCGTTGAACAATTTCCATAATTTTTGAACATCATTTACTATAAAATGCAGCTAAAATGAAAATTTTCTTGCATAAATAAAATGCAGCGCACACGAAAAAATGCGAGTGGTTAAAAAAAAAAAAGGAAAATAATAATAAAATTCGCTGTTGGATCGAGCAGAATCCGTGCATAAAAATAAAATGCACTTTTCCATGCATTTTTTCGACTTAATTAAATCGCATTGGAAATGAAATTTCATTCGCATACATCCGCTGTAGTGCTATATCAGGCTCCATTATATATGATTTCTGCATGCAAATATAAATGGAAGCGTGATTGTCAGGAACAGTGTTGATAAAGTGTAAAGCCAAATTGAATATAATTTAATATTCTTGACTTTTGAGAAATTGTTGGCTCAAAACTTTTTAAAAGATGAAAATTCATTTTCAAGAGTATTTTGAAATTATTTTGGGTTTCATTTTGTTCCAGTCATATAGTTTAGTTTCCTTTTTTACTCTCATTGTCATCGACATAAAATAAATAAATTTGACCATCAGATATAAACTTGATTATCACCGAAAACTATCTATAAGCCAAACATTCCTTGATACTAAATACCACATCATAAAATTTCTATATCAGGTAGGTAACTACACATCTTGTGCCCCTTTGGTATAAGTAAAGCTTAGAGATCTGTAATATATATTGTGATGCAGAATAAGGCCTACCCAAAATTTCTTTGAACCTAATCTAAACCAAACCCATACATAGACCTCAACCTAAGCCTAACCTAGTCTTCTATCATTAATTTAAATTATTTAATTGTAGACAGTTTGAATGCAGACTTTTTAACAGTATACTGTAGCCGGTTACAGATAGTAAAATTGCTAGCTGGCTTATGTGCGACACGAATTGGTCATTACCTGCTCCATGAGAGGCTTACGAGCGAAAACAAATTTTTGAGAAACAGCTTTTAAAGTTACACATACATGTAAAGAATCGTTACGAACCCTTTCTGATCTTCATTGAATTATAATTCACCTAGATTTTGTGAATATGGTTTTTCCAACCTCAGCAGTTTACAACTAACTAAATTCGAAATCAGTGATGTTGAAGTTGATGGATTTGCAAAGCCATCTAAAGCATTGCCATCTTCAAAACGCATGGACACTTATGGCAGCACTTAATATCAAACAACTGCTGCTAATAAATCTTACATTTCATTACTTACTTACATATAACCTAACCTAAGCCTTTCCTTAAACTAACCTAAGTGTAAACTTCTCCTAGCCTTAACCTAAACTAAGCTAAACCTGACCTAAACCCAACATAAACATAACCTAAATATAACCTGAGTCTAAAACCTAACATAAACCTAACACAATCTAAACCTAACCTAAAAACAATCAGACAGATTCCAATTCTACCTTCTTACAAGTCTAAGATGTTAACTATTGGCTTAATTGTTCGAAAGATATGGGCTTCTAAGTTCTAAAGCACAGTTGAAAATAATAAATTTTTGATAGTTATCAACGGGCAGGACGATCGTTTCTTGACGATCGAAGTTGGGTTGATGTACTTGTTCTTATTAGGGGTTGGGCTAAAATATTGGGATGTTCAACAAGTTTTTCCGTATATTTACTTTTGTTGCGGGCTATTTCTATTTCAATGAGTGGAATATTTAAATCTCTGTGGATATTTTCGTTGCGAATGTACCATGGGGCTCCTGCGATTATTCGGAGCATTTTTGATTGAGCTCTTTGAATAATTTGAATATTGCTTTTGCTAGCATTACCCCAGATTTGGGAGCTGCACAGGGAAGTACGAGAGCTCATTGCCAATCCACATTGATGGTTTTTAATTTCATTTGAGTTTTTTTTGCTTCAATGTGTTTTCGTCGGTTTAAGTGAGCTCCTAGATATGTCACATCGTTGGACTGTGGAACTATGGCATTCTTTAGGGTAGCCGGTAGGCACGTAGCTCTGTTGGGGGTAAAAGTTATGTGTTTTGACTTTTGACCATTCACTTTTATCCACCAGTTTGCTAACAATTTCTCAATGATCAGAAGATGAAGAAGCGTCAATTGATCTAGGGACGCTTTACGTGGGCATCGAAATCCACATAGTGTCGCAGTGTCGTTGGTAAATGTAGATGTTAAGAGACTTGGATTAGTGGGTATATCCGATGTGAATAATTGATATAGCAATGATCCAAGCAGGCTGCCTTGAGGTACGCCTGAGTGTATGGAAATGCATTTGAGTTGTGATCTTTCTGTCTTGCTTTGAAGCATCTGTTAGTTAAATATGTATGTTTCAAGTAACTTATGAGTATTTTGTGAAAGCAAAAGTTGTATTTTGTGAATTAAACTATCGTGCCATGCTCGGTCGAATCTTCGCCTATCTTTGGTATCATTATGATCAATGACAGTTTCCATTGTGTTGGGAAGCAGCCAGTGAGAAATATTGCATTGAAGATCTTAACTAAAAACCGAAGAGCTGAATTGGGAAGCGCTATGATAATTTTCGGTGTAATAAGATCGTGACCTGGCGACTTGTTTGCGTTTAGTGAATTCAATGCAGAACTTTTAAGCTCCTGAAGTGTGTTTTGAGAGCAATGGTACGGTACTAGGGCAAGCGATAGGCTTAAACACTTTTTGTAGGTGATTTGCAAAGACCTTCGCTTTATCTTCCTCACTATGAGCCCAATATCCGAAAAGGTCTCTTGTTATTGACTCTGAATCAGCAACAATTAGTAAATGAGATGTAAATTTAGCTTAAATATTATTTTACACGATTTTTTTGTTATTTTTTTATTCATAACAGATTCCGAACCGCACAACTTACTTAAAGTGGCTTTCGTGCAATACTTTTTGCTACCACTGTATATATGTACATTTAAAAGATGGAAAACGCTGCAAACTGCCATAAACATCTCCGCTCTTGGTGATGGCATGCCGAAAATATCTCAAATGCAAAGATATTCTTGACGATTGTGCTTTATTAAATATGCCGCGGTAAACTCACAATCCAGGCGTCTCAAATTGTCTTACATTTTCGTAGTTATTCGCAGACGCAGGCACATATTATTAATAATTATTTGCAACGTGCAGCGTAAGTTGTTGCAGTCAGATGTGCTGTTGCAGACTTCACAGTGACTACTGTTGCGACTTGGCTTTATGCGGGTTACCTTAATACAACTTGCACACGCAGACACACTTGCACACTTTTCATGCAACAATTTTGCATGTTGTCTGGCGTGTCGTCATATTAACATTGCATTTCTCGTTCGTTAACTCGTCCTGCCTGCCTGCCTGCCTGTTCGTCCTGGCTGTTTGCCTGCTGGCGCTGAGGGCATGTTGTCTGCATTTTTAATTAATTGTGTATGCATTGCTACTGCCACAAAAACAATGATAACAGCAGCAACAACAGCAGCAGCAGCAGCAACAATGTATACACGCCCACATACACAGCTGCTGTTGCCACAACCTGCAACGTTCATGTTGCATGGTGCACATTTGAGTATGTCTGAGTATGCAATACATATTTTTTTTTAAAACATTTGTAAAATTTTTTTATACTATTTGCTTTAATGTTATCTCGCTTTCGCCTCATTTTGCCCGTGTTCATGTCAGTTAAACCGCAGCTTGTTTTAAGCATGTCTACACGGACATTCCCTTTCGTACTGCCGCTCGGTCATGTTCTTGCTCTTAGCCCTGGGCAGCTGTTGTAACTGCTTCGACAAGCTGCTTTTTATTATCATTTTAATAATGCTTAATTAAATTGCCATTCCGTGCTAAATGCTACAAAGTAACAGCAACAACAACACTGTAAACCGTACACATAACGCATCGTGTCAATACGCCCAAGGGTATGCAATAGCTTTTGTAATATTTCGAATAAAATTGCGAATTGAACGCAGCAGTTGCTCATATTTGTTCATTCATTAAAATTAAATAATTTAAAAAAAATATGGAAATAAAATTTACAAAATTATTTCTCTAAGAAAGTACAAAATGTCCAGTGATGAGCATAGCAACAGCAGTCCTGTAACATCAATTGCCACAAGTAGCGAGGCGGAGACTAGCCAGAGCAGTGATTGCCATGGTGCACAATCATTAACACCGGATCAACTCGAGCGCAGAAGGCAGTACCTGTTGGTAACTTGAAACAAATTGAAGAAAAATTGACGACCTTGCAGCAGCAACTGTTTGCGGCCACAGCATATCTGGCTGAGATCAAGATGCTTGTGGACTATCTAAATAAGAGATAAAGACGGCTGAAGCACGTGCGTGTGGGTTGAATTATTGCTGGATATATACTGCTTACATACTCACTCAAATATATTTATTTTCGGTCTTTTTTATTTTATTTAAATTTAAAATAAAAAATTTCTATTAAAATTTCAAGTGAAAAAGAAAAAGTTAGTAGGCGATTTTTTTTTATATAAATCATAAGCACTAAAATTAAATTCGTAAAAACGCTTTTTGTTACCTGTTTTGGCAGTAAAAAAAAATATTTCTCGTGTCTAAAAACGTAATTTTTGGCTATTATTATTAAAACGAAATATGCCTGAAACACATTCTAAGCATCCCGATAAGAAAAACAACGTTCAGCGCTCGGAACTGCGTGTAGATGGCCACAGCAGCAGCACACACAATCTAACCTTGAATGTCAATCACGACACTAATACAAGTAATAACACTAACAGACATAGCAGAAGTCACAGAACCGCAGACAATAATCGCCGTAGCCAGACACGCTCTGGCAACAATCACAACCGTATACCAAAGCGTGATGCTACAGACTTTAGCTCAATGCAGGAAATGAAACTAAAGGCGGGAAATATGCGCATGGCCCGCATTGAGCTGAGTCTGCGCAAGCTACGCATGGAAATGGCACAATCGGATGCTTTGATCGAGGAGCTTTGTTCGCTTGCAAATTTCGATAAGAAAACCTTGGCTGGCGTTGAACGTTGAAGTGTGGACATTTGTTGAATGGAAAAGTTTTGGTTAAGCTTTCGTTTGGTTGTTGTACGAGTCTGATATTAATTTCGAAAACGTGAAAATTTATGTTCTTTGTTTTTGTTCGCAAAAATTTACAAGTGTACAATTTAGGATTAAAAAATTGGGTTTTGTAAATGACTGGCATATATGAATTATATTTGATTCATACATTCATATGTATGCAACTCGTCTCATGCACACTCCGCCTTACAGCAGCTGTGTGAGGTCGGTAAATTATAGATGGTCAAAATACCCCGTCTTTCAATAGTTATTTTATATGCACATAGAGCTGTGTCTGTTTTTTATTCGATCTCCTACGTTTCCTCATCCTAGGACCGTGCTCACTCTGGTAGTGTTGTCAGTGCAAACTGCATAAGGTAATGTTTGCCGAAATATCGTTTTTTAACCACAACAACAACTTTCACGAACGATTTCACATAATATTCCTCAGCTTCCGTACTAGTTATTTAATTGTGGCCACTTAAAAAAGCAAAAATTCTCTAAGCCGTCGCCCTTTCCAATAACTAAATCACCGCTCGGCTGTTACAGATACTTCGGATAAACCGGATTTGGAAAGTATCAAACCCAAAATCTGTTAATGGTAAAAGCTTCAGCGTAATCGCTAAAGAGTATCCTTCGGCTGCTAACGATTTCTCGAAGGGGTTTGCCTCATATGTCTATCTATCTTTAATATCACAGTTCTAAAATCTCTCGTGTTTGAGTAAAAGGGCCAATAGATAAGACTCCTGGAATTGACAGGGTTTGCCATGCCACACTAAAAGCCTTACCAACTAGGGCGCTTCTTTACATAGCATTAAAATTTAATGCTATACTCAGCAGCGTTTCCAAGAAGGTGGAAAATGTTAGCAATTCAGATGATTCACAAGCCAGGCATATCAGATACTGAATGCTGAGTCATAGGCCAATTAGTCTCCTGCCATCCTTATCCAAAGTATGGGAGAGTCAATCGGCTAAATCCTACCCTCACAGGCAAATTATCTCGGCATAACACTGGATAAGCGACTTACTTTTGGCTCACACTTGAAAGCCACTAACAAAAAATGTGGCCAGCGATTGCAGCAACTACGGTGGCTAATGAACAGAAAAAGCACCATTTCACTAAAGGCCAAAAGAGCGGTATATGTTAAGGCATTGCATTGCTCCGATATGGCACATTAATTTTTGTGTCTTATATTAAATTATCATAAGCCACTTCTAACATTTGTATCACAAAATAATATAATAAATGATTAATATTATTGAACACATCTCTGTTGATTATTTTGAAACTTTATCCATTTTGTTCAGCAGTTTTACATTTTTGTATTCTCTAAACTTTTATGCGGCATTCAACAATATGCAAACAATACGAAATAACTTCTGTTCTCATATATTTTATTATTTTCCTACGTAGACAATTTCAACTAATTGTGCAATCCAACTCTTTTTACTTACAGTTTTGTTAAAAACAAGAACAAAGCAAGGACATCACAGTATCTATCTACTCGCATATCAACAAAATAAATGGCACAACGTAGTTCAAATTGACTGCACGCAGGAGCGGTTAAAACATTCAAATAAACGAGCCAAAAACGTTCGTCAGTATTCCACGCTTTAGAGAAGAGAAATGGAATTGTTCACAAAGTTTATTCAAGCGCCTGCAGGAATTATCACAACTAAGACAACAACTATAGTAAAAGCAACGACATCGATAGCAGAGCAACAAGCACGTCCTGCTGCATCTACTATTTCTACGCTGTTCAAGCAGTATCCACGTTGAATGTACACAGTGCGTACCGTGCTCCAGCCAACAACAGCAAACACAACAGCAGCAGCATCGAACAACTTCAACGCCCACACACACACGCCTACAAGACTCATACATAGATACAGAATACAACACTCGCAGCTGAAAAGCAGAGAAAACTATTTCAAAAATATTTAAACAAAAACGAAGAAAAGAAAAGAAAAGCAAAAAAAGTAACCAAGGTGAGTTGCATTCAAATGTTAATTTTGCGCAAATTTTACGCGATTCACTTCGCTGACAAACGACGACCACGCCCTTTCGTCCTACCGCGCAGTGCATGTTTCTGCCTGCGTGTGTGTGTGTGCTTGGTTTAAATTAAAAATTTATTGCATACTTTTTTGCGCGCTTGTTGCATAAATTAAAAATAATTGTATGCAAGTATGTGTGCCGGTGCAGTGCGCGAGTACTTTATAAGTAAAACGCTTTAGAAATAACGTTCGCTACGTGCTCCGCTGCGCTTAAACTATGCTGACAAAGAACAAAAAGGATCTGGAACATAGTAGGACCTAAGAAGCCAAACGGTTTAGCGCGCAGCTTCAGCGTGAGCCACTCATTCAGCTTAATGAGTTTTCATGTAACTAAATAATTTTGTATAAATATTCTGTAATATTGTATGCGTGTGTGTGTATGTGTGCATATTCGGGGAACATCCTTTCAAAATGTAATAATTGCTGCTACTAATTTTTGTAATATTTACCATTAATCATTAGAGGCTACTGTTAAATTTTAAACAAACTGCTTTACATATTTTGAGTTTGATAGCTATGGAAAGCAGACATCTAAGGCAGTTAGACTGGCAGAAATCAGAAGATCTCTCAACATTTATCCTCACACTAATTGTTTCGAATATTGTTTGATCTATGATGTGTATTCTGCTCATTGGTCTCTATTTAGCATCTGATTTCCATAATTTAATTCACTCAAATCGCTCACTGATTGAAATTCAATTGAGCTCATCCGAAGTATTGACTTTGGTGAGAGAAAAACGTAGACTTATGGGACTCTGGCATTGGTCGCGTAATCCTTTTGATAAAGCAGCTCTCAACAGAGCAGTCAAGGAGCTAAAACAGTTGCTTAATTCTCTGCACAATCAAGCACTGGAAGACTACATCAGCCAGCTTGAACTTAATGTTAGGGAGCACAGTATATGGAAGGCAACGCATTATCTTAAAAGACAAACTAAGAGGTTGGGAGCCATCCAAAATGCCAATGGTCTATGATGTTGGTCAGACGTAAAGCCATCAACACTTGTTCCACTTTAGAGCATGCAGAAACAATTGAATTTCTTAGCTCGGCCTACCAATACCAATTGTTCAATGTGATGTTCAAGTTAAAGAAGAAATTCAAGCGTTGAAAATATCAAAGGGTATTCAAGGCGGCATTGATGGAGCCCCTCCAGGAAACTGCTTAACATTGTTGACGACAATGATCAATAGCTGCCTACAACTTGGCCACTTTCCCTCGTAGTGGAAATGCGCCGAACAATACCGCCCGATCAGCCTACTACCATTATTTTCTAAAATATTTGAAAGAGTACTTTTACGACAACCACTGCCTATATTCGGAACGAAGGAGCTGATTCCAAAGCATCAGGCGTAGGCATGGCATGTATTCATTCGCAATCACAATCGGGTTCGAAGACATATTTATATACAATTTTTGGATTCAACTTTCACAAATCATGGCACTTACTAAACCGTATTAAAATTATCTTCGATTTTGTCTAAAAATATAGTCAAAAATATTGAAATTTAAACCTATTGCAGTAGGGAACTTTACGACACTTACTCGAAGACAAAGCATCTATTGCAAGGAATAGATATACTATTTATGATTTTATGTACATTTGCTGCAGCACTTTCTCTAATTCCCATTACACTCAGTCGAAATAAATAAAAACTGCTTCCTAAACAATGCTTGCATGCTTTCGAGGCGAAACGCCTTCACTTTGTAAGCTAAATTAAATTATTAACAGCAGCAGTAATAGCATGGAATGCCCTTGAGTAGGTTGCGCTCTGCACATCGATAGCAAAAATATTTTGCAATTTACATTTTAGCAAAGAAAAAAGGGCATCGGACAAACTTTTTTGATTAAAAAGTTAAGACGCAGCAAATTAGGGACATACACACACACACATCCTAATTCTTGCAGCAAGTAGCTTTTTGTATGCTACATAAAATTTTTGGTTATCGAATTTTATGCATATTGCTGTGCTAGGCGGCGCTTGACAGCAACAACAATTTGTATACACACATACACTCACATGCATATATAAAAATATATTGTTTAGTTTGATTGCTCTTGTTTGTTGTTGCCTGTTTTTGTCCTTTGCGCCTTTGCTCGATATGGCTCGACCAACTAGTTTGCCAATAATTTCGCTAGGGTCAGCTGTGTCAGAGCAACGGTCAGAAGAGCGGGTGTGATTCAAAAAAGTTATGGTCTTCGCATTGTGCAAGCATAAACGAAAATGTTCAATGCATACATTTGGGTAATTAAATTTTATGAAAAACTGCAAGAAAACTACGCATGCCAGCCTTGAGACGACCGCAAACTGTGCACAGCACAAAGGGGCGAAAGAAGTATCTAAAGTAAAACGAAAGCAGGCAAGCATACAAAAGATTTGAAAATAAATTGCTCTGCGGTTGCATTTTTGAACTAAATTGTGTGTTCAAGGCGTAACTTAAAATTTTAACATAAATTGTTGGCCAAGCGAGAATAGAAAGCTTGAGAAAGGATTGTGTACAAAAAAAAACAAAACAAAAAAAAAAATAAGAAGTATTTTAAAAGGCACTTTTGCCTGCATGCTTCATAAATTTTATAGTTTTTAATTATGCTTGTCTCATAGCCTTTGAGATTTGCTATTTTTATTATGCATGCTGGACAAATAACTCAAACCCAAATAAGCATTTATGCAATTGCAGGAGTTACCGCACTGGTACACAAGTAAATACATAATTTGGAAAATAAATAAAATAAATAATCAAAATAAAATTTTCAAATGCCATGACATGCGCCAACAAACTGCACAGCATAATTAGTTCTTGTGTTTGCACTTAAAAATACTATTATCTGCAGAACAAATTATGTTATTTCGTAAATGGAATTTCCAAAAAATAACGACTGTGGACGGCTGTCCGCGCAAGTAATAAAATGGTCTTGAAATATCTTCGCAGCTAATGTTAAAATTTATAAATTGGGATTATTACAATATAAGAGATTGTTAATTTACAATACCAATGAGGGACTAAACTCTCTAAATTACCATTTTTTTTTCTTGAAACTGGCTTTTATTACGTTTAGCCTCAGACTTACTACAGATTTATTATAATATATTAATATATATTAATAAAATATAACTTTTATCAAAGTAATAAGTTTGAAGTAGGTTTTCATCACTTAGTTCTCACATCGTCAAGAGGTTTTAATATTTGATATTGCATGCAGGCAACAGCAACAATGCCACTCACAAAAACCACCAACATGATAAACAACAAATGGAGATCAGCATATTTGCTATAAATTCATTAAAAATAATTTCGCAAATTGACAATGACCACAAAATTTCCATAAATTAAAATCACAGCCTGCACAAGAACGTGTCGCATAATAACAAATAAAAAATCCCAACAGGACAATCAGAAAAAAATGTACTTTAGTAAAAGCAAAACTTTTATACACTGCATAAGCAATCTGATTTGCATAAAAATAATATTCTGCATGCATATGTAACTCTTTTTTATCCATAGGGTAAAAAGTTTGTGTAAATGTATCTAAAAGGTAGAATGTTGCGAGGCAGACTCTATAAAGTACATGTATATATGTCCGTCTGACTGGCAGTCCTTATGAACAATGAAAATTTTTAGAATATTAAATATGGTGCGAGCAGACATTAAACCATCGGCTATAGTCCTCTACACCCATAAGAGACCACACTGGAGAGTGGGCATGCGCGGACATAGAAAATGCAGAAATATTTGCAAACCATTTAAGAACTGTTTTTCAGCCAAATTCGTCAACAAACGCTTTTGTTCTTCCCTCTCTTTCGACTATGAACAACTCTGAAACCCTCAGAGTTTACACCAACGAGGTTCATAAAGTAATGAAAACCCAACTCAATCCAAAGAAGACTGCAGGTCATGATTTAATTTCGCCCAAAATGATCATGTTGCTTCCCAGCCCAGCTGTTACATATATCACAATATTGTTTAACGCGATTTTTAAATGCGAATACTTTCCAATTTAGTGTAAGAAATCGGTCACAGTCATGATCCCGAAACCATTAAAGAATAAAACACAGGCTGCGTCATATAAGCCTACTCTATCCTGCCTATTTAAACTGTTTGTAAAGTTGGTTCTTATAAAAATCAACAACAATTCCACTCATCGATTTGGGTTTCGTGAATAGCTTGGCATTATGGAACAGGTAAACCGATTAACCTCAGAGATTAGAAAAGCGTTCGAGCTTCGCAAATACTGTGCTGCAATCTTTCTCGATTTGATCGCGTTTGGCTCGACGGACTTAAGTACAAAATAGTATTGCTTCCCCAAAATACGCACAAAATTCTTGAATCATATCTCAGCAATAGAGCATTCACAGTACGACTGAATGACTGCATAACACAGGAGTCTGAAATTAAAGCTAGAATAATCCCAAGGTATTATATTAAATGTTCTATACACATCATACATACCAACGGATCATATACTCACAATATCCACATTTGGTGATGACAAAGCAATCTTAAGTAAATCTCGATGCCCAATAAAAGCAACTACACTACTAGCAGACCATCTCATTTTCAATTTATTAAATAAATTGAAAATGTATACTTCATTTGGAAGCTCATTCGAAAATAGGTTATATGAAGCTTCTAAATGTTTCAAAGATTTTTTTTTTGCATTACGATTTATCTTTTATTTTCATTTTTATGAAAATCTTTTATAAATCTTTTCACACTGTTTCTCCTTTAATTAATTATTTTTATTATTACATCAATGTCCTAGAATATCGTACATGTTCCGATTTATTTTTCGTTTCCCCAACTGTAATAAAATCAAATCCCTGCTGTCTCTCGAATTATGTTACAAAATTGTAAAAGACAGACACAGCTCCGTTCAAAAATTTAGATTGCTTATGTCCAAAGAATCCTGTTAAATATGAAAAATAATGAAACTATTTCAAATCTCTTATGCGAAGGGTATTTCAAATGAAAAGTTGAATACACAAAAAAAAAAAAAAAAAAAAAAAATAGAAAATAGAAAATTAATGCTTAACACACAAAACGAAAACACAACAAAATGCAAATGAATAATTATTCAATTAAAATTATGCAAACACGCATAGCGAATGTAAATATACTAAAATACACACACACACATACACACTCATACACACAAATTTGTATCCTGTGTTAGAGAGCAGGAGTGCTATTGGATGAGCAAATAAAACACGATTTGCAAGCAATGGAAATCGCTTAAAGCTCTCATAATGCCAATAATAAGCAATACCAGTATATTACAATACCAGAAGCGGCAACAACAACAACAGCAACAACAAGAATGCGCACAACAATGCGTCGCTGTGGTGAAGCATATTATAATGACATCAATTTTATTATTTGCATAGGCACAGTCGCGTAGCGCGTTGTGAATAAGAGAACAGCTTCTAATTTGGGCGATCTAGAATATTTGGTAAGCATTTTTTTTTTTTATTTAACAAAAATGCCTAAGATCTGCCTCATTAGCTCAAGACTCAAGCAAATGTCTGTAATATCGAGCGCTACGCTTTTCTGTCTGTCCGTTATTAGAGAATAAATGTCAAAGATCCTTTATATACTCAGTTATGGAGCTACTTAATTAAATTTATTATCATGAGGTTTCTTTCGTAGTAAGTGATGCCTATTAACTCCCACAGTTAAATGTTTTTAATCAAGGGCTTTCTTCAATTCAACCAGTTCAAGCTAGACTTCACGACATTGACAGCCCATGCAACACTGATGGCTACTTATATCTGATGTCTAACTAACACTAACTCGAGCTCCACAGTAATTCTCGCAGTAGTAGCTCAGGCGTACATGGATTTGGATCAGACGTTTGAATATGATGCTAAATCCGATGAAGTCAATAAACGTAAAATTAACATTAAGACGAAGACATCACTCAGCACTTTTGCTAAACGACTCTGCCCATAAGTAAGCAACGGAGACACCATATTTTGATATCGTCCTTGATAGAACTTTGTCTCTCGCCAGCTACTTCAATTATAAAGTTCGCGAGGCAAACAAACAAAGTAAGCCACATGACGGTAAAATAACTTAACATCCTAGCCCTCCTTTTTGTTATAGCATACAAAATTTGGGCTATTGGCGCCATACACGAATTTCAAGTTTCACAAAATAATGCCGGAATAATGACCGCATCTAGACACTCCTTAGAGATCTGCAATTAATAGAAGTTGAGAAGCAGATATCATTGCACAGCTGCAGCTATATCGATACCTTCGATCACTAAACAAGCAGCTGGTAAACTCCTAATTATGACGAGGCCTACATACAAGGGGTATGTAATTATGGGCACCTGCTGATGATCCACCGTCACATCATGTATCACCGACATCAACATCAAACCGCCCAACCAAGTTAGCAAATGTGTTGGGCCCCAAGTCTTAGTTAAACTACATAATTATTTATATTTTGTATTTTTTTACTGGAAATTTCGGTTACGGCGATGACAATTTAGCATATTTAATATTTGAAATCAAGCTAAGCTTATGTGCTAACTTACTCGCTTTCTTGCCCCAAGTTGGGCGCCGATATTTTACTCAAACAAATTACTTATGCCTAAACTTTGTTTCCTTATTTATTTATTCTTACATATTTTTTTTTTTCAATTGCTTTTGTATAATTTTTACCCTTTTTGAGAATTGTTTAGTTTCATGCTTATTTATCAATTGGCAACACGTTGGGCGCCAATTATATAATTAAACGCATTACTTAATTTTTTGTTGTCTAGAAGTTGGCTTCTATAAGATATCTAAGAATCATTGGAAACAGCTTTCAAATACCTACCAAATGAACTTCTAACAAGTCGAAAACCAACATCAACCGACCCTGTATTCCAAACACAGACACACTTAGTAATAGCGTGCAACAAAATATTTGCAACATAATTAATATGTACAGAGCATACACTACTTCTATCTCTTTTTGGCAATATTTTTGTTCTCTTTCTACATTTATTAGGCATTTTAATGCGAATTTGAAATTGTGTTGCACTGCCACGTCATCGAAATGACAACGGTTGCAACTTTAACCGCCGCTGCTGTTGATAATGATGATAGGGTTGAACTACTATTTGTCAATTTGTACACAGTGTGTGTGTACATATGGGTGTGCGTGTGTGTGTATGTGTGTGTGAGTTTGCATAGATAGTGTATACGTGTAGGCTTTTGGAATTTGCAATTGATTGCTTTGTGCGTAAATAATTATGTTTTCATGCAAAATTTGCATTCATTGTGCGGTTTTCTTCTCAAAATACAAAATAAACTGAAAATATTTGCACGACCTCCAACATGGCTGCCGCTGTACTCTGATTGATGCCTGAATTATTAAGGATAATTATGCCTGAAACTATGAAGTTGCAACAGCATCCGCAGTAATACTGGCAATTCTAACAACAAAATGTAACCCGAGAAAAAAAAAAAAAAAAAAAATATTTTCGGAAAATAATTTCACATACTACATGGTCGAACATTTCCAAATAGTTTATTAGTTGGCTTAGACGATTTATGTGCATACGCCAGTGTTGCCATACATACCAATGGATTCCACCAGCGCAGCAACGTATAACGCCGCCGCCGCTACGTTGGGATTTCGATAATTAATGGACACATAAACGAACATTTTGGTAGCACATTTTAATTAGTTTCTTGGGGCTTAACAAGCTCATGTCAAAAATAAATTCCACCGCGACACAAACACATTAATGTTGCGATTTTCGCATGTTGCAGTTGAATGAATGTTAACATAAATTGCGGCATAACACTTAAAAATATAATTTTTTAAATTAAAAAGCATGCAAGGCTGCCTGTGGTACAGTAAAAACTGCTGTTTAAGCAAATGAAAATATGCCGAATAATTAAAATAAATAAAAAATGGCATGTGCAAGTTGCATGCATTTATTTTCGTACTATTTTTAATTGGCTTGCTGGCTTGGCTCGTGCATGCTTGTATTTTCGGCTAATTTTTAATTATCCTGGCAGTACAATGAAAAAAAAAAAATTAAATAATTTTTTTTTCGAGCTTTAGACATGCAAGTAATTGTTTTAATTCTTCTCAAGTCAGTGCTCTTTATGAGCTTAAGTGGGCAGCGATTAAGAATATAGTTTTTATGACTAAAAATAAACTTTCGTGCCTTATACTAATTGTTGGAAACATTTCTCTTAACTATTTTCTGAAGGTAATAAACCAATTAACCGTGCACTATTTTAATTCAGCAAGAATTTAAAATTTTATAGAATAAAAAGTTCGAAGGTAGTAGAACAACAATCAAAGCAAAATTGTGCAAATTAAAGAATATTTAAGGATTTGTAATTAAATTTTTTTTTTTTAATCCAATATGAACAGTATTAAGGAGGTGTACATATGAATATATGCAGATCAATTTATGTATTTTTGCGGCACACCTAATTTTGTTACAAAATCGCTGGAGAAACTGAGAGAAAATGCAGAACCCAGTATGCAGTAAACTTAGTCATCTCAGTTTATCACATGATATGCTTCTCTGACCAAAATCAACATAAATTGTTTTCAGTTCGGCAGTGATCTTGCTTTTGTTCTTTCGATCTAAATTCAAAAACTAATCACGGTTTATGGTGATATGTCGAAAAAACCCAGCTTGAGGACATATCTGCTGAAATAAGTCAGGTAGAGTATCCAACATAACTAGTGATGGTTGATGGATTTGACAATCTGTTACAAAATTAAGCATAAATTAATTTCACTGAAAAAATATATTTTTTTTTCGAAATACATATTAAACCTATTCGTCATATAGCGAAACTAGATGCAGCAGTGTGAGAAGGCTAGACTTTCGATAGAATCTTAAAATATTGTGCAATTTCGAAGCGAATATGCTTACATTTTTTATTATAGTTGTTGCTGCTTCAGATGGTGCGATGATCATTGGCATCACATACAACATATCTGTTCTTATTGCAATTAATGGAAACGCTGAACCTCAAGCGGTGTTACATCTTTTTCATCTCTTGTAGTAATTCGAGGCAAGGACGATTTCCTATAGCCATTCCCCAGCATAGATGTACATTAACACAGTGGTCGATTCTCTGGAAATAAATATAGTTAGTGGAAGATAGTTGACGATAGTTGTTGTCGATTAGATGAGTCCTTTTTGACCTTCGTACCTGATTGACTATTACGGCCTAAATTTTGGCACTAACCAACCAGGACTTATAGACTAGAGCCATGGTTGTATTCTTCTTCTGCTAACTGAGTAGTTACCTATTTCTCTATCGTCATATGAATAAGAGAGACAGAGAGAGAGAGAGAGAGAGAGAGAGAGAGAGAGAGAGAGAGAAGTATGAAGAAAAAACATTTAGCTGTATTCTTGCTGAGTCTGATTTCTATTGCAATAATATTTACGATTCTTTTTATGCTCAAAATATTTAACCGATTTTTATAAACAAAGATTGAGCACATTTACATCAGTACATCTACAAAGATGTAGTCAAAATCGGTTGAAACCTTTATTTGCATTTGTACCAAGAGACGAAAAACGAAAAAAAGGATACATTTTTGAACCTTTTACTTGCGTACTTCCTTGAATCTCTGACATCTGGTTACATTACGCTTAAAGAAAAAACAACTTTTTTTTATCAGCTTTCATACTTTATGCAAAGCGTATGAACACACACACACACACACACACACACGAGCATGTATATGTATAAGTTTGCACACTAAAGCCTTGAGGCAAGGCTTACTGCAGCCCGCAGTCAAAATTAAACAAATGCACACTTAAACACACAAACATATTCCACAAAGTGTACAATATAAATTTCAGCTCGAATAAAAAATGCAAAGCTGTGCACGGCGAAGCCGAAGGACAAGCGCCAAAAGTGCCATAAAAAGGACCGCAACTTAATGTTAATTACATGGCGCATGTGGCAGGCGTAGAGAGTAGGCAATGAAAAGAGAAGGAAAGAAGCTATGCAATGCGCGTAACATAAATGTGTAAAAGAGAGAAAGGACTGCGACTGCAGACTGTATACGGCTAGTATGTCCTTTTGCATTTTGCAACACTGATTACTGTCATTTAATGCAACAATGCTCAGACACCAGAGTTACCAGCATGCCACACACACACACACACACGAGTATATATTTAAAAGCACATGCACACACACAAATAAAAAGTAAAATAGCAGTCAGGACAGTAAAGAAATTTCGTGCAGCCTCCTTCGACGCTTTGCTATAGTTGTAATTACTGCAGCAGCAATGCCGCCCGCTACAAATGGTGGCAAGCTTCAAACTATAACTGCCAGTGTTGTGTAGTTAAGTCACTTTGAATATAATTTTATGAAGGTCCTGCAATAGTTCTGCGAGATGTGTTGAAAAAGTATAAACTTTAGAAAGTTTGACAAACAAACATAAGAAAAAAATTATTCTTTTCAAAATATGTTTTAGAAAGAGTCGAAATTTGACACTTTTTTCTGTACAGCATAAAGTTAAGCGTTGACGTCTTTTGGATTTCTAATCTTTGGTTTCATAAATTATTATCGAAATATAACAACTTACCGGAGCTCTGTTAGCACCCTCGTGTGTATGTTTGTAATTTTGTATAATAACACAATTGTGTGTTTATGTTTAAGGTGTCAAAAATAATATGCGCGCCTTATGTATGCCCTTTGTATGCCTAATGCCTACAAAAGCGCTGCGTGTGACATAAAGTATGCAAGTTTTCTGTGTGTTTTTTTTTTTTTATTATTTTTAGTCCTACTCCTGCTACTGCTGGTGCTGCTGCTAAAGTTATAATTTTCTTGTAAATTGTTGTAATTTGTTTGTTGTTTGCGGCAAATGTGTTGGTGTACAAAGTGGGCAACAACGACTCTTGTTGCTGTCGCAGCGTGCACTTACTCTAATGCAAATAAATGACACAGCAATTTGTCCTTTTTTGCCTTAGCTGTGCACTCGTTGTACATGCGTTTTGTTCATATATGTCCTTTCTATTCAATATTTTTATGCTTTGTTCGCCTTGTTCGCATTGTTCGTCGAAAAGCAGGAAATGAAAAATTGAAAAATAAAATTCTTTTATTTGTTTAAACTATAAATAGCAAGAGCAGCTGCTGCTGCTGCTGCCATTTTGTGCGCGCGGTAAGCAATGCACTTCCGTTCGCTCAAGCTCTCTATCTCGCTTGCACTATATCATCCATTGCACTATTTGTGTCAGTGCAGCCACTTCCGGCGCAAATGCCATATACTATGTATATATATATATTTTTTTTTTTCTCTGCATATATATGGCTTTGACTTCTTTCGTTGTATTTCTGTTTTGACATTTTAAGCGTTTCGACTTAACTGCTTGTCGCATAATTTTCTAAACATCAACTACATACAGCGTACCCTCTTCTACATTTTGTAAAATTTTACATTTATTGTTTGCTTTGCATTTGTCACTCCTGACACTTGAAATGACACAAAAACACACAGCATTTACAGACAATCGCTCTAGCTCAGCTCTAGCCAACAAACATAAAAACTTACATAAATACTTAATACGCCTGGAAATGCGTTTGGCAGTGATTCAGCAAAAATTGAAAATACTTATCTGCGCCCACGCACAACTCACAGCGCGTTTATGCTTTGATTTATGCAAAGCTTCAAATTATGATTAATTTTTATTTTGTGTAATTTTGCCTTTATTCCATAAGCGGCTTAGCGCTTGTTCTATATTAAATGTAAAATTCTAAATTAAATTCAATGCACATCGAAAATAAAAGCAAGTCTGAATGTTGTAATAGTGCATAACCGACTTTGAAATACTCTGCACCATTGCCTATGCAAATTAATTCAAAGAGAAACCTTAATATCGAATACCATACACAAAAATTATCAGCTATTAAGTCTAAAGTCCAATCAAAAAACCAAAAAAAGGTTTTTTTTTGGGTTTTACCAAAGATGGAATTTGCCAATTATATGTAAGTGCTTCAATATCGAGCTGATATAAAGATTTCACTAGAAAAAAATACGTTTTTGCATGAGATCTACCCCAAAAATAGGAGGAACACGCCTATTATATGCAGATGAAGTCCAAAGATGTCCAAAGAAGTGCTTGACAGTTGAGCTGTCTAGGCCTCAGCTACATATGTATATCATATAATTGGCCCAATATCATCTTAATTATTGAAACTGAATGCCAAACCTAATTGAACTCACTTTTGTATGTTGTGAGCCAATTTCAATACAATAAATTATTTGTATTAAAATTTGTATAGGAGCATATATTCAAGTAGGCATGACACGGCAACACGGATTTAAGTTGAATTTCAGGGACAAACGGATGCACAAACGGTCGGACATGATTCTTTACAACTCTTTGAGGTGATAACGAATGTATATACTTTATGAGATCTCCGATGCTTGCTTTCATGCATATCTTTAAAGTGAGCAGAACGAAATAAGCCGAAATATCGAAATAATATTCATTGTTAGAAAGATTATTTCACATAAAAATTTTATAAAGAAAAAGACAAGTTTGAAAAGTTTGAAATAGTTTGAAGCTCCTAGTTTTTTCAGGCTCAAGCTTTCGAAGTATGTATTTAAGATCAATCGGACATAATTATATCGATGCGACTTTTGATGCTGAAAGATCCTTTTTATTTAATACCTTTTTTACCTTTTTACCAACAATAAATCTTATTTCTAATCGCATCATACTAAGCTTGAACAAATCGAATTAGTAATTCAATGTATTTTTATAGTTTAACTGATTTCCATCTTAAAATACAATAGTATTCCAAATACTTATTAGTACTCGCTTTAAACATTAATAAATATGAAATATACGCACAATTTTATTGAGTGTCTTACTCCTTCGTTGGCTGTGCATAATAATAATGCAGCATTAAAAATGCAGCTCTGAACAAAATAAATTGTTTTCCACTCATTTGCGTCAATTACTAATACGCAACGTTTGCCGCACAAGCTCACATCTTACGCTTCGTTTCACTTTGTTACCTGATTTAATAATAACCTTTGAACGCTTTCTGCATCATATTCAATATTTTTATTTTATACATCATTATGGCTGCTTTAGCCTGGCATACACATAGGATCGAGAGCTAACAAAAGTTGAATAATCTGCGTTGAATGAAAAATTGAAACAAATAAGCTATATACTCGTCTGTCTGATCGTCTAATTGGGGCAGGATATCTGTAGTACTATAAGTGATATAGACTTCAAATTATATATTTCCTCGTCGATGAAGTCTACAAAAATATGACAGTCTCATTATTATGTTAAATTTTCTTAAATAACAAACTGAACAAGATTTTATTAGTACCCTCGTCGACACTCGCACTCAATATGAATAGCGACAGCAATGGAGCAGTTGCCTTTAAGCATATCATTATACAGCTTATAAAAATAATGAGCTTATGTCTATTTTTAGTCGTCGATGCTGATAGCAAAATGTATCGCCTCCATGCGGAGTATCAGTGTTTGTTTGAATAATGGCAGCTCATGTGCAAATTTATGCCAAAATCAAAAGAGCATTAATTTTCTTTCTATTTCATGCGAGTGTATGCTCATCAGCAGCGTTGATATTGTTATTATTATTATTATCAACATCAACATCGAGTTTGAAGGTTTTTTTTTATTGATGCTTGTGCGCGTATATGAAGGTTCTATAATTAAGAACGTGGCAACTTTAAACTGGAATGAATGCATAAGTATGGGGTTGGCGTAAGAGTTATAAAAGTTGGCTTTAGTGTTTTTGAAATAGTGATATACAACTTCCATAAAGACGCATCTGTGAACATCTTTTCGTGTATCAAAAATCGAACTCTACGAATTTTGATAATATATTTCTACAACTTCCAATTCTTGTGACTGCTTGTATTTATTGAAATGGCAAAGCTTACTGACAACAAATAGCACCACATTCCATCTTCCATCAAGAAAGCAAAAAAATATAAAGTTTGCAACAAAACAATCAAGTTTATATAAACTACTGTTGCCGCCTTTTTTGCCTATATGTATATATATAAAACTATAGATGTATCTGCCTACATAAGTATCTGTGTATCTCTCTCTGAGTGACATGTGTGCATGTGCCTGACTCATTATTTGCATTTACAATAAACTCATCAACTTTGTCAACTCGCGTTAAGATAATAGCGTGCAAATTTGCAAGTTGTACTACTGAAAGTTTATTCATGGGCGGAACATTCTAGCAGGCGGAGTTATGCCGTTGACAAATAATGAAGGGGACCCACTGTATGAATAATGCTGAATCAGTGTGAAGAACACCGACTGTGCATTAACAATGGCGCTACTTGCGCTTCCGCTGGTTCATAGAGAAACGACAGTTGTCTTTAGAAAATAGAAAGTTCTATACAATTCTTTCTTTCTCTTTGCGTATTCGCCTGCAGTTGCCAACAAATACTGGTAACAATCAAAGATGGCGTTCATTTGCGTAATTGAAAAGAAATTAAATGATTCAACTGTCGTTGGCAGCGGCGACATCTTCATCAGTTGGCAATTGTCTGCTTTCACTACAGCATATACCTGCCTAGATATGCCATTTGAAGTATTGTAGTAGAAAGCATGAAATCAAATTGCTTATGGTTACGCAAAGCCTGCACGGAAGCGGAAGTAACTCACAATTCAGTTCGAGAAGAGCAAGAGTAGCTTTTGCATAGCATTGAAAAATTATCGTAATAATCGTTATGAAAAGTCGAATCAATGATGTCCTTGCTGTCAAAGTTGACGAGTTAAAAAATGGAAAGCATAGAAGCGAAAGTATTAAGTTCGATAGAACAAAAATGTTAATACGCTACAAATGCATAAAAAATAAATGCTACACGGTTTTTTAAGGGTTTTAAAAATGCAAAGTTGTTGAAAGTTTTACCCGAAAAAAAACACAAAATGAACGGTGGTTGCATTACGGGATTACCACTAAATGTGACAGGGTACAACTATTAAAACTAAATATCATGCTCCGATGCTATATAAAGGTAATATCTTTCAGAGCGCGTTCAGCCTAATAGCATTAGTCTCTGTACCCAATGGATAACAATGTAGGATATTTTGATTCATATAAAGAACGTTCAGACGGACGGACATAACTAATTCGATTCGTCTCATCTAGCTGATCAATAATACTATTCATAGTACTTACAAAAAGCAAGATAACTGATTTCTGCCATTTGTTGCATTTGGTTTCCAGGCAGCGTCTTCACTTTCCGCTGCGACACTTTTCGACATTTGGCCGGCATTCTGCAAGTAATGAAGTAATGCAGTTAAAGGAAATAATCAGCGAAACTATTTGCAAAGAAATTGAATCAAAGTTTGAGAATAATAAAGAGCGTAAGAAGTAGTGCGATTGCGTAGAAAAATTATTTTGACTTATTTGTGTCTATTTATGGTTCAAGGAAATGTCCTTTTGTGTGTTTCATTTATCTCGAATCTGCTTGGCTTTCAAAAAAATGTTAAATAACACAGTTTGCTCAAAATTTGACAAAAGCTAATTGGTTGCATTTGAAGTTGCAACGCGATAAAAAAAATAACAAGTAGCAAGAATACGTCTACCAAAATATGTTTATAGAAGTATACTGTACTATTTTGATCTACATATTCCCAAAAACACATGATTTTGTTGGTTTGAACGATTGTCCGTGATTACAAATGGATTTTTATAACCATTTTAATTCTATACAATATTATTTAAAAACTGTATGCAGACTCAAAGTTTCCATCAATGTTACACACAAATATCGGCATTAAAAAAAAGACTGGTGTGTGCGATTAGCCAAACCCATCTACCGATATGTATTTCGACGCGCTTTATTCGAATCTAAAGTCCGTTTGACTCGTGTACCCTCAAATTTGGAGTAAATTACGAAAAATCGAAAAAAGGAAAAAAATCAACAGCTCAAGGGTTTGAGTTTCTGTGAGGCATATGGCACCAATTCATTCAAATCGGAACAAAAATAGTGTTTCAACATATCACGATAACAAACTCAATTGATCCTAAAAACCCAATTTATTTTCTCGACTAAACTATATGGTCCACACAGCTCCAGTATTAAATTCACATCACTCAGTCACTTTTTGTGCATGTATATTTGGTCTGTGGCTTATTAAGCTTTATCGATAAAAATGAGTTCTCCACGAGAGTCAAGATTTTATTCAAACGTTTCCAAAGCCCAATTGAAGAAGTTTCGACGCATCAATTTATTAAGTGGCTTCAGTTATTGAATGAATTTAATATTGTACAAGTTAGGAATCTTTTGGTAAAACTAGTCACAATGTGTTGTGAGAGATTCCCAATTCCTGCGAACGGCATGCTATTGACTTTGTCTTTTAATGGTACGTCAGCCAGTATTTTGTTTCACTAACAAATCAATATCGAATATATTTTAATGGCCTTCAAACGTCGATCTGTCATTGCCGCATACATACAGAGAGATCTCTCTATACCTGGTCAGTACAAGTTTGGACCCACCCTTTGTTAAGCATGCGTGCTGAACCTCTTTTAGTACAGCTGCTGGAATTTTATGCGCTGGACTATATCACTTCATCGAATAGCTCGTACAGCTCGCGGTTCATACGGGACGTAAAATTGTCCGAAAATCCTGCGAAAAATCTTCCTCTCAAAGATTTCCAACGCTGTTTCATCTGTCTCAACCACGGTCCAAGCCTCTGCGCCATACAATAGGATCGCGAGTTTCTTATAGATCTTGATTTTTGTCTTTCGGGAGAGCGCTTTACTTCTAATTTGCTTGTTCAGCCCAAAAAAGCATCTGTTTGCAAGAGTGTTGCTTCGTCTGATCTCAAGGCTGCCGTTGTTGTTGCTGGTTATATCGGATCCAAGATGGACGTAGTTGTCTAGAACATTGAAGTTGAAATTCTTCATTGTTACAGACCGTTCAAGTTGCGATGACGGAGTGCGAGAAGACACCAAGCACTTCAGCTTGTCCTCATTCACAACTTGACCCATGAGCCGAGTATATTTTTCAATCTAAGAGAACGCCTTGCTGACTCGCTGTTCCATAAATTGCAAGCAAATTAGCTTTATCGGGGAAAATGGCAAAATTCAAGATTTTCCTCATACTTTTGCAAAGCTCAATTGAAGAAGTTTCGACGCTTCAATTAATAAAGAAGCTTCATTATTATTAGATGAACTCAATAATAGTCACAATATGGTTTGAGAGATTCCCAATTCCTGCAAACGGCGTGTAATCGATTTGGCTCATATTGAACTTGGCTATTTATGACACTTCAGCTGGCAAGAATTTCCAATATATTGACTCGATGTTATCCACATTAGCACTCGCATCGTGTCTTGGTGTACGATTGTTACCTGCGATAATTGTTGTAAGCACTCTCAGAATTTAGGTGGCAGTTTTTAATCATTTTTAAACGTTGCTCGTTCTAACTGCTTGTCTTATAACTGCTATGGAGAACTTCAAAGTATCCATGAATTGATTATACCAAACTATATATGTTGCTTCTTACAGACCATTAAGTTTGCTACCGATTAAAATGTAAGAATGGTCGAACCTGGCCGTAAAGTAATTTCTACACAAAAATAATGTATAATAAATAATAATAAGAATTAATCCTAACGTCTTTGTATTGTTTAGATGGGTCTGCAATGCCTCTGTTCTGACAAATAATACCTTTCAATGCTAAACCAAAATAATATAAAATGCTATAAAAATTCAGAAAAAGTCTTGCAATTAAAAATTCTTGAAAATTCTCACACATGATGAGCAGAACCGCAAGTCTTTTAAAACTTATTGAGCATGCCGTCTTAATAAAAGTCGCTCGACTTTAATTTACACCGGTTGAATGGGTTTTTGGCCAATTTAAAAAATCTACATTTATTTCTTTTATTTTCGAAATAAACTCGCGCGTGTTGTAAAATTTTATTACAAGTACAATTCAATTTACTCTTAATTGCCGCTATATGCTGACAAGGTTTATGAATGCGTATAACTCTCAGTCCGCCGGCGTTTGGACGTCTGTGTGTCGGAGTGAGCTGTCAATTTGACATTTATTAAGTGCACTTGATTGGTTGGCCATTCCGAAATGCGAATTTCGCCATTCGCGACATCAAGTTAATTAAAAAACGTGCATGATGTGCACAAATAAAAAATGTTTTTAAATTAAATAAAAAATGCATTTATGTGCAAGTAATTAGAGTGAAGAAATGTAAAGAGGTTGAGTAGGATAGCAAATATTAATAAAAAAAAAAATAAAAAAAAATCATATATAAATAAATATATTCGTGCTGTCATTTAATATTTAATTAACGGAAATGTCATTTGAACCATTTGGTCGATGTTTGTTGCACTCGTTTCATTTTTTTTGTGTGAATTTTTTAATTAAAAATTTCATTATTTGTGAAATGCACCACAAATTGTCACCGCTTATACCACGCAAAGAGCAAAGCATGGTTTTTACTGGGCTAGAGTGAGTGTATGGCATGCACACACACAATTACAAGTGGAAAATTGCAAGTTTCCTGTTACCAAGTGAGCTGCACTCTGCAAATGGTCTGGCTGTCGGTCTGCCTGTCTGTCTGTCTGTCTGTCTGTCTGACTGTATGTGAGTTAGTTACTCTTCTACTCGATCTATGCGTCTGTCAAGTCCAGCACTAATAGAAAAAAGAAACGAATGAACAAATAGTAACTGAGTCAAAACCACTGAAGACAAAATGCAAGAAAAAAATGAAGAAAATCTAGCTGCAATTCAGCTGGATTTGTCTTGGCTTGCAAACACTCCGCACTGCCGCATAGATACTCTGTTTTACTTTGAATTCTGCTACAGCACACCATGTCCTGCTTGAGTACTACTGGAAACGCGTGCAAAATGAACTTCAAACAATTATTGCGCCTTCTGAGTGTGTGGGTGTGGGTGTGGGTTGGTTGGTTGGTGTGTACGAGTATGTGTAGAACGCCTTCATTGAATCAAACAATGGCCAAGTTTTGTGCACTCTTGAGATACAAAAAACGGCACTGGGCGTTGCTAAGTTTCTACGGATTGACTATAGCTGAGCGTATGCGAGTGTGTGTGTGTGTGTATATGTATGTGTGTGTGTGCGGGTCCTGACATTTTATTGTAATTGCAACATGCAATTATTGCAAAGTGGCAAATGACTGTGGTAAAAAGTTTTGTTGCCACTTGACGTCGCCATTGTCGTAGACGTGGACTCTGTAATTTTGTGCAGCGTAGTCGTAATTGCTACGTTGCACTTGGCTTCACGAGTGAGTGTTTATTATCTGAGTGCATACGTTCTGGCATTGCGGCATAAACTACAATCAGACTGCATACAATATGCATACAAATATTCGGTTTGCAACAATTATGTCTGATTTTTAATATCATAATTTACGGTTTTGCAACATTATGTAGTGCGGCGTGTAGACTTTTTTACTTGTATAATGAATTAAAATCGGGTCTTGGATAATACCATCAAAAGATTTAAATTAAACTTAAGAAAGATAGGGCTACATCTTTTCATAAAATAAAAACTGATTTTGTGATATTAATGAAACATTAACGGCAAGTGCCGCTTTTTACTTTTCAAATAATTAAGTTTAGGTTGCGTCTGTTTAGTCTTTTCTTTATTATCTTTTATTTAGTCTTTTCTTTTTTAACACATGCAAATGATAAAAATTCAAAATCCAAAACGTTCAATTTTACGCTATATACTAGCACTCGTTCTTTCGCAGACATCAATGTCAGGTTCCGCATCCAATCCATGCTCCAGAGTCAGAGTTTAAACTTTTTGGTCAGTTAGATTTTGCTTCAAGACTTAAATACTCTCATGTTAAATCCAACTTATCCAGAAGCTAAAGGCAAACGACCAAAAATTACGCCATATGTTCGTTGACTGAAGTCTGTAGCAGTTGGGAACGGAAACAGATAATAGGAAATAAATATAATAATAGACTTCAGCAACGTGTTTTATGAGCCTCGCACTTTTTTTTATTTTTTCTTTGATCAACACAATCAATAAATCGTTTTATTATAAGTTTTATGATGTCATGGTCGGGTAAAGAAGTAGACCTGCTATTTGAACCGGTGCCAAGTTGAGGTCTCTGTGAAGGACATCTAGGAACGAGTCGTATGGCACCTTTTGTCGATTCGGCATTGAAGCAGTGTCCCAGACTTACATAACGTAACTTCAGATTGGAGTAATTATCTTTGAGAGCTTACTTCTGCTCCACAGGAGCCAGTTCATGCTGCGCATCCTGCTTCGGCAAGTCACCATATTGGCTTGGACCTTGAAAGTAAGCTTATTTTGCAGATTAAGAGCCAGGTAGATAAGCTTAGCTGGCTGTTCCAATGGGTACCGTGAATATTAACAGATGGGGTCTTCTGTCGATAGAGGGTGAAGCACATGGTAGTGCTTTTCCTAGCGTTTAGCTTCACCTTCCACCTGTTGGCTCAGTCAGCGAGAGCATCTAAGTACGTGTGTATATTGGCAGCCAATTGCAGTGAGGGATTTGCTCAGATCTTCAATCGTAGTGGCATCAAGACCAGGTCTGTCTATTGCATTTAAACTGAAGAGGAATGAATGGCACTCTTGCAATTGCTGGGTGAGGGGAGAACTGACTTGCCATAACTATGAACCGGAAGGAATGGCCCTCCAAGTTGGACCGTATCAGAAAATAGTAAAACGAAGACAGTTTCTCCTTGATCTTCTGCAGGAAGCCTGTTCGATATCCACAAATATGGCATTGCCTGTGGAGTTGCGCTACCGTACCATGGCCAGAGTGGAAGCTAAACTTCGGGACACAGCAATGATCGCAATCGTAGCAATGACCAGTCATTCCCATACCTTCGAAATGAATGGCAGCAGACTCATCGCCCGGTCGGATCAATGCTCTATCTCCGGTTTGCCGGCTAGAGAATCATTCCGATGGCTGTTAGCTTGCACATCGTCAGAGAATACTGCAACCTCACTATGACATTGAAAATCGGCAACAATAGTGAGCACACCTTCAACGTGCGGTTACAGATATTTGTCGTGTTCCGGGTAGCAGATGTTGGGTATGATGGGTACAGATGGATACATCAACAAACTAAATTTATGATTATGCTAATCCACAAATGGACCTTCAAGTAGCAATAAATTTACTCCAATGCTTCCGTGCGTTCTTTATTAGGCATATTTCAGTTAAAATGTTCCTTATTGAAGACTCCTGTGACAGTATGACAAAGCTCAGGCAGTTTAATTCATAGGAACTGCGAATCTCTAAAACCAGATTTTGGCATTTTTTGCAAAAAAATTTGGGCCTACATCCTTAGAAGACTAAATCAACTCAAAGACTGAAATCTACTGTTCCCTTGAAGTGCTGAAACTTGACCATTGATATGTGTAAGAGTTTGAAGAAAATTCTGAATTTTATTGAGAAACGATCTTCAGCGATGATGCTCATTTCTGACAGTCAATAAGCAAAACATTCGCTATTAAACAGCAACAGATCTACACGTGCTTCAAAAAACTCAATGGCATTCACAAAAGAGTGACCTTATGATGTGTGTTTCATGTCTGAGCTGTGATGGGAGCATACTTTTTTCGTCGATGAAAAAGAATTTTCGTGGTCAATGAATTTTGAGCCATGTCGGAAGATTATTTTTGGCTAGAATGTGTGTTGCCAAAAATAAGGCCAACTCACTCATGCGATTTAAAGGCGATGGATTTCTTTAAGGCTTATGCCAAAAAGTCATAAACGCTAGAAGAGCTCAGAAACAATGCCTAATGTGAAATTTCCAATGTTCCGACCGATATGTGTGGTGGAAAATTGCCTCCATATCGCTTACTGCAAACATGCCTGCGAATATCATCTGTTTGCATACTTAAATACGAGTTTAACATACTGCAGCGATTCAAGCCAATATCAATTATTCTGTGATTTGTTTCAAATCACAATTTGCAACACATTAGCGCAATCCTCTATACACATCCACAATTTAAAAAAAAAACAATTTGTGCCAAATATACGAAGATTATTTAATATTTTTAATGTGCAACAAAATATGACAGAGAAATTAACCAATAGACAGAAAAGCGTCCAAAATATTCATTTAACAAAGTTAAGAATTATCAAAAGCAAGTAATCTATGTTCCAACCATTGGAAGATCCAACGGATGGAACATGGTTTACTTGAGGACTGTCATACATAAAAAATGTGATTTTGCAGAACATATGCTCTTCTCTAGAATATATTAAAATTTTATTTCTGCAATAAGTATTCCCCTTAAAGCGATTTTCGTCTTTGTCGCTCGACGCGTCCATAACTGTTGATACTAAACGCTTTTCGTTTCTTTACGAAGGCAGTCACGTTTGACTTAAAGTACAAATCGGGAGTATAACTAGGAAGTATGCCCTTATCGATGTTGAAGCTTTTAACAGAATATAAAACGTTCTAAAAAAACAAATAAAAGTTACTTTGTTCTCTACATTGCACGAGCATCACAAATTACCTTTTTAAATGGACACATGACTGGAAAATTACTCACACGGCGCATTTCTTCTGCGACCGCTTTGAACAAAACATTTTCATGTAACTGTTCCATCGTTTGGCAAATATCCAAGGTTATACTCATATACGGACGCATGAGTTTACCAGTCTTAATGCTAACTATGTAGGTCGCCGATATATTAGCAATATCCCTTGTAAGTCTAAAGCTTGCATAAAATGATGACCTGTTATTTAGTGGTGAAGCTTTAATTTCACATGTTCCATCCAGCAATACATTGGGAGCAAAATTTTCGCACTCCACTTTTAAAAAGGAAGCTTGCGGCTAAAAAAATTAAAACTTTTTAATAAAAATATTTGGTTAAGTCAAACCATTAACTTACTTTTGCGCTCACGCAAAGGTGACAGCATCGAAATAATGTAATTGCAACGAAAATGGCGTACATCGTTGTTTGTACTTCTAAACTCAAAATGCAAATGGATTTGCCAAATATTCAATATTACTCCACACATAATCTAAAGCTAATTGATTTTAGAATGATCTACTACAAAGTTCGAGAATAAAAAAAATGTAATAAGTGGGCTGCTCATCTGTGAAAATAGAGATATGACATCGCTCTGTCGTTGAAAATTCAATGATTGCGTTTTGAAGGCAACAACTGCTTCTTCGGGAGCTAAAAACCGCTGTCCGCATAGTTTATTTTTGATCTGAGGACACAGAAAGAAGTCATTTGGTGCCAAGTCAGGGCTGTACGCGGGATGACCCATCAATTCGATGTTTTGAGCGTTCAAAAACATATTTTTTACGGCCGAAGTGTAAGAGCTCGCATTATCGTGATGAAGTATGATTCGTCGTCGTCGGTTGATTTTCCTCAGTTTATCGAACACTTCAGGCAAACAAATGTTTGTATACCATTCAGAATTGACCGTCCTTCTTTCCACAAGCGGCATGGTCGCAAACATGCGATCATTTGCTTCTATGTGCTGCGTGAGCAAGTAACTTTTATTGAAGTTTGCTCATCTCGAAAGACCCAGATGGGCGACTGCTGTTTTGTTTCGTGCTCATTTGATGCAGCATTTGCTTGCACCAATCGACACGAGCCTTATTTTGAACTGCAGTGACCAAGGTTCTAGCTTCTATCTTGCTATAGAGACCCTTCGATCAATATAATTGCTGAAGAAATTTGCTCTTCGATGGTAACAAAATTAAACACGTTGTGTTCCACTCACAGTCAGTGATTTGGTGCGATGTTTTATACGTGAGGGTCTTTAACCGATTTGCCATTCAAAATATGATATAGAACTTAACCAATAACAACAAAAATTAATTAAAATATTCAAAAAACCATGTTTAGTTAAGACCATCTTCACCCGAATATATTCTCTTCATCCGAATGCCATAAATTAATTTCTGCAATACGCATTCTCTTTAAACCAATTTGCGACTTTTTCGCTCGAAATGGCCGAAATTATTAAAACTCAATATTTTTCGTTTTTTCTCGAAGAATGTCGTGTTTGAGCTGAAGTATAAGTCGGGTGCATAACTAGGAACTATGCCATTATCGATATTAAAGCCTGTACATTGTTTATAATTATAAGAAATTACCTTTTTAAATTGACACAGAATTGGAAAATTACTCACGCGGCGCACTTCATCTGCGATTGTTTTGAGAAAAAAATATTCACCAAAAATATTTGTGCCATCGTTTGACAAATATCTAAGTTCGTAGATATATACGGGCGCATGGCTTTACCACTTTTAATAATAATGTTGTATTTCGCTGTGATGTTTTAGATATCCTTTGGCATGTTAGTCAATGGTGAGGATTTTATTTCACATTTACCATCCAACAGTACATCGGGAGCATAAATTTCGTAGAGCACTTTTGTAAAGCCAGCTTGTGGCTTAGAAAAAATTAAATTTAATTAAAAATATTATGTTTAATCCAAACATTAACTTACTTTTGCGTCCACACAAAGTTGGCAGCATCGAAAGAATAGAATTTCAACAATAATAGCGTACATCGAAGTGTGTGCTTTTGAAACCAAAATGGAAATGAGTTTATCAAAGTGTCTTGCTTAAAATAGTTATTATCATTCTATACCTAATATAAAAGTAATCTGAATTTAATTGACTTTGGATGTTCCAATGATCAAATAAACCGATTCGCATGAGAGCACAAAAAAATTATATAAATCTTTGGTAAGTTTTGTGAAGAGAGAGAGAGAGAGAGATTACTATGCTCTGTTCCAGAAAAACTTATGACTCCGACAGTGCTAACAGTTCGCTCGCCCCAAAAGTTACCCCCATTATGGTCAGGTGTGACAGAGGAGTCGATATAGCCATGTCCGTCTGTCCGTCCGTATAAACGAAAGGATCTCGGAAACGTAAATAGATGGAGTCATCGTGCTTTTTGCATTCGACTAGGACTTCTCCAGAACTTAAAAAGTTTATTCAAACAGATCAGTTGGTTGCCATTAATAAGTATTTAGTATTTTGAATTGAATCTGAAAATAAATTATTTTCCCCTTTTTAATGACTTTTTTCAGTGCTGTCTTGCATTGAGTCGGTTTTATTTTATTTACGAAATATTTAAATAAATACTTTTTGGGGAATGGGATATCGCCCCTGATTTTGGCCAAACTTAACAGGTTGATTTCTCCTGTTCCTATTAACATGTACACCAAATTTTATTTCTGTATCTTAAATCGATATTTTGAATTTTGTTTATCCCTTATATAGGGGGCGGGTCATCGCACCATCCGATTTTGACAACATAACATGTATAGCAAGTTTCATCCCTGCATCTTAAATGGATGGAAAGATATGATTGATTCTACAGTGGCAGGGCATTGCCATTCAAGTTCGAAGGGACTTTCACCGTAAGAGTATACCCTTTCAAATGAAAAAAAAAAATCAAAATCGGTCCATTAACATACAAAAAAGGGGAAAAAAAACATACATACAAACCAACATAGAAGCTGCTCCGTCAGTTAAAAACGGGGTGTACTCTACAAAAAAAAAATTTGCGTTGGTACCAATTTTTGTGCACCATAAATCGAAAATATGTAGGCGTGAAAATTCACACAGATACGAAATACCTTCGAAAATCAAATCGAAAATTAAAAACAAAACACGCAAATATAATTATGTACAGTTTTTAATATAATATTAATTCAATGACAATTGAAAACTGTACACAAAAACGAAAGACCAAAACAAAGAAAGAGCACAATAAAACGACGAAACAAAGGTTTCGCTAAAGACGGCGACTTACTCTATTAACGATTGCAAGCACAACCGCAAAATACCGCAGCTAAATTTAACACTTTTATAGCCTTAAGACTCTGATAAAAACAATGTAAAATAAACCTAAGGAGGATAATTGAGGGAACACAACTAAAATTTGAGGTAAACAAATTTAAGACGCACAAAAAAGGTACAAACAAATAGATCACATAAAATATTAATTTCACAAAAATTACAAAGCAAATTAGTTTTAATTCATTTCAGAAGATAAAATAAATACCTTTAACTTCAAATTCCATTGAAAATAATATTAATTTGTTAACTTGAGCAATTGCTAAAATTGTTGACCAGCGCCCAGCTGCTATTTGCAACTGAATCTCTCGATTCTAGCCAAAACTGGTTTGTAAATAACAAGATTGAACATGTTAGAGACAAATTGTGTACATGTTTGGCCTATGGACGAAAACACTGTGCAATATTAATTTTTATTACTGATAATATTAAATATCATCTCACCAATGTACTAAGCCACAATAACAATATAAAAAAATACACTTGAACTGTTACATTTTGATGCATACACGAACGAGGTGTGCAACATCTTTTTAAAAAACATTATTTGTTTTTTCTGCCCTTCATTTTACTGTCCAGACGTCCATATACCACAAAACTGAACAATTTGCCTTGATTGCCAAAAAAAGTCGCATTCGATATGAAACCCAAATCTGGCCAATATTTGGGCACAGAATTAGCTTCGACTTTAAAGTTTCTCATATAGTAGAAGACATTCTGAAATAAGTGAATTAAAAGTAATTAAAATTTAATTTTATAATAAGTTCGATTATATAACAAACCTTTTTAAAAGGACATTTCAATGGAGCATTGCTAAACCTTCGTATTTCGCCAAATATTAACCTTAGAAGATAATTGTCAAGCAATCCATCAAAGGCGTAGCATACATCTAAAGTGGTCGATATATAGGTTCGATTAACGATATCTCGGTTTAATAACAAATTTAACCTGTATGGAACTGTTAAGTTATATAAATCACGGATTGGTATAAAGTGTATATTCAGCGTTGGCAAACCATCCATTTCCGATGGTTTCGTTTCGCAGCTAAAGTTCAACAGAAGATCTGGCGCAAAGTTTACACACTCGAGTTTCGTAAAATAAATAATCTTGGCATTCTATTAAAAATATTTATTAGTATAAGCTTGTTTAAAATATAGATTAACTTTTACTTACAGTCTCTTTAAATACAAAAAGTATAAGAATTTGCAGTGCCAAAGTTTTGAACATGTTTTATTTGTACTGAAAAAAAGAACAATCATGAAATGAAGTACAAATAAAACTAACTATCAAAAGTCGTTTAAACAAATTCAATGTATATTCAATTTTAAACAATTAAATACTCAGTTAATAGCTTAAATCAATGGTGCTTAGCTAATGGAAATAAAAAATCGTTTAAATATAATTGAAACAGGAAACATGAAAATTTAATAGATTTTAATAGACGTATATACATAAGCTTGTTGTATACACATGTTTAAAAAACTTCGATGCCAGTGTTTTCTTCACGCTTGGAAATACGTTTTTTAAAGCCACTTCACTTCTTTTAGTTATTCTCAATAACTTCACGAGACTTAACAAATCCTATGTAAAATTGTTGGAGTTTTTGTAAGAAAAATAATTTTTGTTTTTTGATTAATTAATTAAATTTCTGTTTTTTATTTCCAAAATAATACCACCCACTATTATATACATAGAATAAATTAAATTTCTTGACTATTACTTTTCATACCAAGAAGTTGCTATATACAGAATATCAGCCAAGGATATATATATATTATTAATTATTTATTTTTCTAGTTTTCTTCTTTCTTTCCACAAGTCCATGAGGCACAAAACTGAACAATTTGCGTTGATTAGCGAAAAATATTGAAATCGATGTAAAACCCAATTCCGGCACATATTGGGGTATAAAACTGTTATCGATCTCATAGTTTTTCATGTAATAAAAAACATTCTGCAAATAAGTGAATTTAGATTATTTTATTTTATATATAAAAAAGAGCATAGCACCAACCTTTTTAAATGGACATTTCAGTGGAAAATTGCTAACACGATGTATTTCGTCTGCCATCATCTTCAGTAGATAATTGTCAAGCAATGCACCCAAGGCGTAGCATATATCTAAATTGGTCGATATGTACGTCTGATTAACCTTACTTTTCATACGCATCAAATTGAATTTGTACGTATTCGTTATATTGTATTGATCGCGGGTTAGTCTAAATTCTGCGTTAAGTGTTGGCAAACCATTCAGTTTCGATGGTGTTAATGCGCAGCTAAAGTTGACTAAAATATCCGGCGCAAAGTTTTGGCATTCAAGCTTAGTGAAATAAGCCACCATGCCTTTCTAGCGGATTAAACAATATAAGATATAAATTTTGGAAGCATAATAAAAAATATGGAGCTACTTACATTGGATGCTGCCAGTGCATAGACGCAAAGCAGTATCAATTTAAGAGCAACAGTTCTGTTCATGTCTCGATTATGATATACGAGTAGCGTAACTATGCATGAGCTCGAAATAAATATTACTAATAGCATTTATTAAATGTATTAATGATTTTTTAGTTTGGAATTGTTTCTTATTTAATAACTAAAATCAGTGTTGCATAACTAATGCGTAAAAAATCGTACACATATATTGAATGCTGATAATTGGAAATTGAGTGCATTCATTTATACTCTATTTAAATAAAAGTAGCGAATGATTCATCATTCATTCATTAAATTTTCTAAAGTTCTGTTTTCGAAACAATAGTTCGTCTAAGTTTGAGAAATTCCACTCCCCTATGCATAGTTAACTGTAGTCAGACATTATATGGGGTTATTTTTGTTGTGTAGATATTTTTGGTGAAATTTTTGGAAAATATCAACTCTTCATCTCTCTCTCACTCCCTCTCTCTCTCCTTGTTACACATTTCTCATGCCTTATCAGACTATAGTAGAAATGTAAAACGGAAGCAGTAGGCTACTCTGTCAGTTTTATTAATATTTCTTTCTCTGTATTTGTTGTTGGTTGACTGTTGGTTATGTATATAATGCATCTCTTACTTCTACCGATCACATAACCATTTACTCCAAAGTTCAACCCTGTTTCTTAAATGGATGTAAAGATATGACATATTTGGCTTAAAGATTATATAGGGCCGGGACAACGTTCACTCCGACTTTGATCAAAATTAATAGGATTACTTCTTTCGATCTAATTACTATGTATACCAAATTTCATATTTTTACCTTAAATTGATTCATTGATCGCCTTATCCGATTTCTGCTTTTCCTATTTCTTCTAAGGACTTCGGCGTTCCAAGGACCGTGGTTTATTTACAAAATATTATTCAAAACATATGCTAACGGCCACGACGCGACGTTTAACAGCCCAAAAGAAATGAAAACACAAAAAATTATTAAAACCGGAACAGATTTGTAAAGAGTTTCTACAGTTATTTTGTTATTTCCTTTGAAGCATCTACATATAAGCATTCATATTCTTTTTTTTTTATTAAATCATCTATAAGATGTATTTATTAACCAGTTAGCTTCTTCTTCGCTGTTCTCTCTATGCGTCCAAAAGTCTCAAAACTGAATAATTTGCGTTGGTTGTTGTAAAAAATTGAAATTGAATGAAAATTTAATTCGGGAACATATCTGAGTATAACACGGCTATCAATTGCAAAATTTTTCCTATAGTACAATACATTCTGCAAAAAAATAAATATTTTATTTTAATAAATTATTCTAAATTCATAAAGTAGTTTCAGACTGTGTCAGATAACTGGCACAAAAATTCAGATGCATTGTTTGCTTTCAGCTTTAGTTGAAGTTGGTAATTATTTGCAACCATTTTCAATGCAATATGTTAAATGTATCAGATATCTGGCAGTGTCTGAACCTACCATAACTTTAAAGTAGATCATTGACCATTTTGAAAGGACATTTTAATGCAAAGTTGCTAACCCGACGCAATTCCCCTGCTATCATCGTAAAGAGAAAATTATCTTGCAGTGCACCCAGAGCTATGCAAATGTCGATGGTCGTAGTAACATATTTTTCAATGTTTTTACTTTGAGTTCTTAACACATTAAACTTGAAGCAAGCCGATACATTATATACGCTTCGGCATGCATAAATTCGCCATTTAGCGTTAGCGAGCCATCAAACGGTGATGGCTTTAATGCGCAGCTTAGGTTCAGCACCAAATCCGGCGCAAAGTTTTCGCATTCCAGCTTAGTGTAATAAGCAAACATGCCATTCTATTTGCAAAAAAAAATAAAAAAAAGTAATAATTGTTTGATACTATAATACATACATATATGGGACCTAACTTACTTTGGAAGCATCAGTTATATACATGCATATGCAGAGTAAAAGCATTTTGAGCGCAAAATTTCTCAACATTTTTTATTTTGCAGAAATAAAACTAAACTGAAGTGTTAGGTGATGTATTAACTAACTTCTTACATTTGTTCAAACATATTCAAACACATACTGAAGTCAATAGTGCGTAGCAAATGAAAAATTCTATAAATTGAAAAACAAAACCGAACAAAATTCTGATCTTCGCTTGCACATATATATTTTTAATACATCCTGTCTATAAGAGATCTGATCAAATTGGATTTTAAACATTTTAACCCTAAATATAACTGAATATAAACTTTTCAATCTGCATAAAAAGTTTTAATTTGTATGTGCGCTTGTATTAATACAACATGCGCGCAATATATCACTGAGTGTAAATGTATCACTGAGTGTTAAGCATATAAGTACAAAGCGCATGTATGCGCACAGTGTATTCACTTATACAATTTGAACTCATTATATGGACAGCAAAATTAAGTGTCGAACATTTATATTCGACATTTAATTTTTGTGATATTAATTATAAAGAAATTGTCAACATTTGTAGATTTGCAAAATATAACTAATTACTTTTTAACTGAGTGCCGCACTATTTATTTTTCTAGACGATGTATTTAATAACACAGAATTATTAAAAAAAAAATAGAAAAGTATGTAAATAGGCCTTATATCTTGTAGCACGGCCATTATATCATTCACAAATTGTGTGATATGATATAAGCACATTGAACTAGCCATGTACGTCTGCCTGTCGCTTGTCTGTATGAATCAAATCTAATCACTCAATTTTTCAGCTATTGATCTTAAATTAAGTACAAAGAGTTATAGTTATGTCTGAAGCTGAAATCCACTTCCCACTTTTAGATTTTTTATAAATAACTTGTTCTATTGGTTTCCTATGAAGGCAAGCTTCACATATGCATATATCATTGGTCGCTCAGTTTTAAAAATTTATCCCATATCAATAAATTACATTTTTCTGTTTTGATTTTTTATGAAAAACTTCTTTGTTACAGTTTATATCATAACATATCGTTGATGGTGATTTTTATGTGAAGAAGCTTTTATGGGCGATTGCTGGCTTCACGCGGTACAGTTGTTCACTGTAGAGTACCGAATTGAGCGTTTGGTCATAGGGGAGCAGCTCATAGTAGATGATTTCCTGCCAATCCCACCAAACACACAGCAAAACCTACCTGACCGTCATTCCGGGCTTGGCAACCGTTTGAGCCGCTTTGCCATCCTTCACCCACGACCGTTTGCGCTTCACGTTGTCGTAAGTGAGCCACTTTTCATCACCATCACCATTCGCTTCAGGAACGGGTCGATTTTATTGCGATTCAGCAGCGATTCGCAGATGGAAATTTGATCTATGAGGATTTTTGGTGTCTATTCGTGTGGCACCCAATTATCGAGTTTTTTTGTGTAGCCAAGCTTCTTTAAATGCCTTTGAACGGTCATATAACTGATATTCAGCTCCCGGGCGATGATACGGCTGCTACTATGGCGGTCTATCTCGATCACTTCCTTGATTTTATCGATTTCTTCGACGACATGACTTCCGCAGCGTGATGCTCTTCCTTCACAACAGAACGGAATCGAGTGAACCACTGTTGTGCTATGCGAATTGAAGAAGTATCGGCCCGGTAAAAATCACAAATTTTTTTTGCCGCTTGCAATGCGTTTTTTAAGTAGGAAAAATATAAAATATGGCGAATTTGTTCCTTTTTGTTCCAATCCTATATTTGAATTATTTTAAGTAACTATTCACTGAAGTGTTTAAAGACTGTGATCTTTCTACCGAAGCTATTTTGGTACAAATTATTATAAAAATGAATTTATGTGTAGGGACTTATTATGATCATGAGCACTGAGAGTATCCGAATTGATGTGCCTCGCCCATTTTTTGGTATATCCTCCACTTTTTGTAAAAAAAAAACTTCTTTTAGTTTGTCAAAATCAGCATCTTAGTCGATATGAAAGCTTCTTTTAGACTTTTCACATACATATAGGGGAGAGTTCCCACCTATTGGCACCCTAAGCTCTTGAGATCATAACTTTCAAATATGCAGCTATTTTTACCTGCTTTGTTCTTCTTCTTTCATGAATTTCGCGGTGTTCGCGGTTTCGTTTGAAAGCTGAGTTCAATGACTACCAGTAGCTGGGCAGTGCCAGCAGGAAAGCACTCTCCCCTATTATTAGGGGTTTCTCTCTCACTTTTTGGAATAGTTGTCATATAAATAATCAACTCATGTCTTGATATAGATCCTCTACACCTTGAAACTTCATATTACATTGTATTACAGATTCGTTTCATAGGATGAAATTTGTCGAACGAATTTTTGTTTCGTATCAATAAAATAAAAACTATACCGGCTCTGCCATATGTTCTTCTGATTGTTATAGGAACGTAATATGCACCTTTACTCTGTGGGTACATGGTGCAAACTTTTTTGAAATAAAATTAGTAAAATATAAAATTTAATTAACTGTGAGTCCTAATATACAAATATAATCACAATTTTTATTTGGAGCAAGTTCATCCGGGTAGTAAACTGTTTCGGTCTGCTAGTTCACCAAAATGTTACAATAATAACTGATAATCCAATGCGAAATGGTTTTAAAGCAATTAAATCTGCTAAAAAGTAAAACTTTTCCACGAAATCAATGAAACTTGCAAAAACCGAGATCCTTTCCAGATATATGGTACATATTTCCGATTGCTTTCTTTTGCGAGAAATAAATTCAAGAAATACACAAAATGAAGAATAGAAATATGGCAGAATTTAACAATGAATTAGAAATTTTTTTCAATATATTTAGGCACCGAAACTACAAGAGTCTATTCGGTCGGAGATCATCCAAAGTTACCCCCATTTTGGTCAGGATAGAGGATAGAGGAGCCTGAGATAGCCTGAAATGTTACAAGTGCTACGAATTTTAATTTTTTTCCGCTTTACACTTTTGGAAAGATTTTGTCAAAAAATAATTCGTTGATTCTCATTAAGTAGTTGAAATTTATATTCCCAAAAGTGAAAACCGGCATAGATCTGTCCATAACCAATTTATTATTATATTTTGCGGTTACCTTACTAATTAATATAATTTTTGTCATTCAATTCACCATCAATTATGCAACTATTTTCAACTTCTTTGTTCTTCTACTTTCCAAACGTCCATAAGTTACAAAACTAAATAACTTGCGCTGGTCGGTGTGCAGAATTGCAATTGTATGGAAATTCATTTCTGGAACATAACTAGGTATAACACGATTATCAATTGCATAATAGTTCATGTAATATAATACGTTCTGCAAAAATATTTATATTGAAGTTAATTACCTTTAAATAATCTATAAACTATGACCACAAACCTTTTTAAATGGGCATTTTAATGGAAAGTTGCTAATGCGATGAAACTCCTCTGCCACCATTCTTAAGAGAAAATTGTCATGCAATTCACTGAAAGCTTTGCAAATATCGATGGTCATCGACAAATAGGGCTCAGTGTTATTACTTCGTGGCCGCATCATATTGAGGCTGAAGTTAGTAAATACTTTATATACGTTCTGGGATGGCATAAATTGCCCATTTAGCGTAAGCGTGCCATCGCCTGGTAATGGCTTTAATTCACAGCTAAAGTTCAACAACAGATCCGGTGCAAAGTTTTCACACTCAAGCTTTGTGAAATAGGCAAATATGCCATTCTATTGTGAAAAGAATTAAAAAAGAAAGATTTGGTTGTATAATAGAAATGTGATTTACTTACATTGGAAGCCGCTTGTATATACGAGTGTACACAGAGCAGTATAATGCTTAGAGCAACAGTTCTGATCATGATTAATTTAAACTGTACAAAGAACCGAACTATGCTGCACTGATATACGCTTTAAATGTTATAAATAAAACTAATTGAAATATAATTGTCTTTTAGTTGATGAGCTATGAAAAGGTATTTTTTTTTTTAATTTTTTAACTGAACAACTCAAATCTAATCCGAAAAAAATGTTTAATGGTAATTGAAAATTTTAAACTAGTTTAAATTCTATAAACCAACTAAGCATACACATACACTTGGATCACACCAGTTCTACACATGTTACCTTATATGTTTAGGCATTAATAGTCTGGGCATTTCCGATTCCATGGGCTTCATTATGCAATATGAACACTCAACGTTCATTGGTTCTGTAGTAACACTTGCAGATACTTAGCAAATCGAATGCGGTCAAGAAAATATGAAACGTACTCCTTGAGTATTTGTTAAGTACTGATCAGCTCTAGCGATCAGTATCGCTGAGTTTGTAGGTTTGAGCGTGACCTAAACTTACTTATAAACATATGCGTAGCAGAAACTATTAAAACAACCGACGATCCATAATAAACACGCTGCACTTATCCAGTGTTAGTTCCCATGCTTAGGCATTCATGCCTGAACAATCTGCGGGAGGCCAGAACAATTCATTAACAATAGTGCCTCAGCATCACCTTTTTTGGTCGAATCGGCAGTAAAATCAGCTTCATTGGCAGAAGGACCATCTTTACCTTCTCTTTGCTCACATCAGCAATAGTAGCGTCCGCATCAATTCTTTTGGTCGAATCGTCATTAACATCACCCTTCTTAGCTGGTTTCTTGCGACGCTTCTGCTGTTGCCTCCTCGGCAGAGCTAAAACCGATTTAGTGGGTGTCAAACTCAATCGGTTTTATCTGCTCGGAAGTGTAGTAATCCATATTTTCTGCAGTAATTGAAGTCTTCGGGACAATTTGGAAGCGAAATTTTCTATTTCGTTCGATGGTTAGCTTTGAGGCGTTTAACAACCGTCCACAAGTTCAGACATTCCATCATACTCTTGTTAGTATGCATTGAGCACTTCAACTTGCATTAATTTTCCAACAGACGGGTGACTATTGACTATTTGTTGAAATAAATAGTCGAAGTCTGCATAGGTTGGCTGCTGAAACAGCTTCTCAATTGCTGATTGTCCGCTAGATTCAGCACGTGTCGTTTGCAACAGATTATCGTCGATAATCTCAAGTGAGACACATATTTCTGTTGGTGAAGTCGGTGTCGGTTGCGTAGAAATTGATTGATTATAATAGTTTGGCAGCAGGCGAATGCCAAGATCAATATCAATATTATTAGGAAGATTAATAAGGAAGAACACGCCGTTGTCTGCACCTCAGCCAGTTCTGTTTCGGTAATCTGACGTTTTTCCATAGTCGAAGGACGCGCTGGTCTATATCTCTTTGTGGGCTCCAGTTGCGTTGGCTCAAATTCTTTTCATCAAAAATAATTTGCTGAGCTCTTCACGTAGCCTTTTCCCCTTTTCCTCTACTTCCCTGTTCTCCTTCTTGCTCTTTTAGACATGGGTCAAGCTCATTATTGACGCGTCGCAGTTGGACATATTCTTCTTCAGGGAATGAAATTTTCCCAAATGAAATTTTCTTGAGCTGTTGGCTTAGCTTTGGCTGTTTTTCCTCTTGCTCTTCGATGATTTTATCAATGAGTACATCTAGGCCAGCTACTACAGGATCTATATTTTTTGTAATTGACCTCTAACTTTCTTAGGCTGTCCTCCAATGAAAACCAATAGCTTTTTAACATAGCTTTAGTGCTTAAGAGGTAATTTATGTTTGGATTTTTCAAGCTGTCTTTGATTGGGCACATTTGTTGCCTAACCCGGTTTTTTTTTTTTTATGGCAAAATTAAATTAAAAATTTAAGAACAAGAAATCATTTAGATTTTACCATTTTTTATTCGTTTTTTTCTTGTTCATTGTTTTCTCCAAACGCCCTTGACACACAAAAGTAATCAATTTTCTTTGATTGCTGAATATCATCGAACTAGCAGTAAATTCCAACTCCGGCGCATATTTGGGTAAATAATTCTGGTTGATAGCATAGTTCTTCAGATAGTAAAATTCATTCTGCAAATATAGAAACGTTATCTTAATAAATATTCATTTTATACATACTTCAGCAGGAAACACTAACCTTCTTAAAAGGACATTTTATTGGAAAATTACTGACACGATGTATCTCAGCTTGTATCATTTTGAACAGAATATTTTCATGCATAGCGCTCAAGGCATGACAAATCTCCACATCCATCGTTATATAATTCTCCATATTTTTACTCAGCTTTCGTTGAACATTAAATTTGAAACTGTTCGTAATATTGTAGAGGTCACGAGTTGGTGTGAAATGTCCGTATAACATGAGTGAGCCATCCTTTTTCGAAGGATTCAATGTGCAGCTATAGTTTAACATTATCTCGGGCGCCAAATTTTCGCAATCCAATTTAGTAAAATATGCCGAAATCTCATTCTGTTAATAGTCTTTCATTTATAAAATATTTTTTCAAGTATAAAATATATTTTTACTCACTTTCGAGGCAGCCTGCGTATTTAGGCGGAGCAGTAATAAATAAAGTGCAATACTGTGGATCATTTTTGTAGACCAACTGCACAAAAGTAACTCCGTGTACTGATTAATATATTAAAATCTAGACAGTGTCTATATAATTATTATTCGCTATGGTTATTATACAATAGTAATTGCCTTTAATAACATATTTTTATTTTTACATTGATTCTTGCTGAATAATTGAAATCATTGGTGCATACCTAACTAGCAACATTTAGTGCGCGTTTTTATTGAAATGAACCTCGTCACGAAAAAGACAGAAACACATAAATGTATATGATTAAGTCGGCGGGAGAATGAGATAGCATGCATAAAACATTATTTTATACTCTTGGTCTGCTCTCTGTGTGATGCTTCATAGTGTCTGCTTTGCAAAAACAAATGTGTTTGTATGGAATTCCATGCGCAGTCTTAGCGCTATCTTGACACACAAGCAGTCGTAAGCACAGTAACTTTAAAAGAATTAAGAAATAATATAAACGTGTTGTGATATTCGTTCATATAAATGGTGTGTGACATCTATAAAGCAAGGACATGAAAGTCGCACTGAATTTAAAAAGTTGCACCGCCGTTGATAATAGTTAATTACTAATTTTAATACAGCATACGAGCGGGTATTACGTATGCACGCGGAAAAGGACTGACCTTGTTTTGATTTTGGAAAATTGTTGTTGCAAGTGCGTGGAAAAGCATAGAAGCTGGCATACGATTTTACCCGCCGCTATACGGCATATATATCAGCGGGTTTTACAATAACAAAGTGGTATCGCTGGTATATGCCTTGAGTGTCACTGTTCTAAATCATGGCGCAATCATTCTAGGAACTTCATTGTTTTTTCGTTTGCTATCTCATCCATCCATCTCAATCTCTCGTAGACTACTTTTCAGATGTTTCACTTTTTGCCAACAAAAAAAAATTATTATTAACAGATATTTCTGACCGAAAAAATCATGGTAGTAGTATTTGAGATGGTCCAATACATCACACCTTTAAAATAGTTCGGTAGGTTGCGGAATAGATAATAGTCGAATGGCGCAAGGTTCGATGGGTACCGGTGAATGTGATGGGACGTCCAGCCTAGCGGCAGTCATTTTTGCTCGTTTCGCATTGTTATAATGGAATACCACATCTTTTCGATTGATCGATTTGGGGCAGTCTCACAAAAAACAAGCTTCAATTCAGCCAGTGGGGAGCAGTATTTGTCCGCAATCGTACCAACCACATTGTCATAACCTGTTGGATAACTTGTGCACGAGATAATTGGACGCTCCGCATTTTAATCACACTTAACCAAACTCAAGGTGTTTGCGATTTCAGAAAATCCAGAAAATCTAATGCAACCAAAAACCAACCAAATATTTGTGAAAAATATTTTTAAACTAAATTTTTATAGGCTTAAACACAATTCAATATTACAATTAAAATTTAATTCCTTTTATAAACAATGCTTCCTTCGAACACACATCGTGCCACATCCAGTTCATCGACATAGAATATTGCAGAAGAATAAAATTTACCAGCAGGTACATAGCTTGGTAAAGTGTCCGCGTTAAAGAAAAAGTTATTAATTCTGTATTGAAAATGCTGGACATGATTGAATAAAATGAAAAAGCAGTTTAGTACTTTATTTCTTATTAATTAATTTCAAAATTTGACGCTTACCGCTTTCATGGGACAGGTGGGCAATTTATTCATTACAGACTTCACCGTGGTTATTATACTTCGAAATAAAAAATGTGAATTGAAAGCAGTTACAAATAGCAAGCATCGAATTTTATACTGAATACAGTTATACGTGGCCTAGTTGGACGTGCGTACTCCAAAATCCAGCGTATATCGAAAGTTTGAAGACTCTGTGCAGGTTCCAGCATGCCATTGAAATAATATTGATTATTGATTTTCGTCATATTGCCTTCTAAAGTGGTGATGTATACCGGATTTGTACTATTTGTTGTAAATTTATCGAAAGTAATGACAAAGTTTCTGCGCTGAAAATTAATTGAATGAAGTAATTATAGTAAATATTTGTTTTTCCTTGCTAATGATAATGTGTACCGCTGCTAAGGCATAAGTCCTTATGCAGAGAACAATTAGTAGACTGTGATTCATTTCAGCTCGGCTTTATTCGAAGCGTTGAAAGTGCGAAACAAGACTATTAAAAATTTCTCGTGCTATAATTTATAATATACACATTATTTTTTTTTTTTACCCTCAACAAATAGTTTTAATTATATTATAATTGAGATACAGTCAAGTCTGTAACCTCTCCGTTTGCATCAAAAGTTCAATCTTGAATACATCGGTCTGAAATTTGATGGAGTAGGCATGCTCAAGATTTATTATTTTTAATCAGAACGAAAGACAACCTTCAGAGTTCTATCCATCTGTCCATCTTTCATGTCTGCTCGCACTAACTGTAACTATTTCTGTAGATCCTTGTCAAATAATACTTCGATTTTTTTTATAGCTACTTCTGGGACCAATATTTTTCATTAATATTTATGAGCGTTCTTCATAATATTTATCAAAACTAAGTTTTTAAGTTTTTTTCCTGCAGACAAATAAAATACGGAACGTATTTTCAAATATTTGTGTAGCGTATTAAATTTCGCTGTCAATGAATTTAATATTTTTGTATAATTTTCAAGCATTTCAGTGTTGGTACTTAAACCCATTTTAATTGTTAGTAATTATTATTCTATGATATATGAAAATAAGAGCACCGATACGCACAATTAAATTTAGCTTTAATGTTGCAACGAAGTTCGTTGGAAGTCTAGCGGCGTAGTAGGGTGTAATGGAGCTCATTGATTTTAAAACGTAAAGAAACTACATTTCTGAACAGATTCGCGCTGTGTCTCACAATGCTGTATGGTTAATATTCAAAGTAATCTCCCTCTGACTGAATACACTTATTAGCTCGATCCAATAACTTTTTAAATGAGTGTTTTAGCTCGTTGGCCGGAATCTCCTTTACGACGTCGGTGCGCGCCTTTTGTATGTCCTCGACATCAGCATACTGCCGTCCTTTCATGAATAATTTAAGCTTGCCGAACAGAAAAATGTCGAATATGACGAGGGGTTGATGGTCAAGAAATCTGTCACAAGTGTCGATCGATGAGATGACGCACTATCGTGCAACAACTTCCTTCTTCGCGAAATTCTAGCAGAATACGACGGAGCAAACGCCTCATAACACCAAGATAAAATGGCCCCTTAATTTTTTGGCCCGGTGAAATGACCTCTTGTTAAATAATGCCCTTCGAATCGTAGAAACAAATCAACATTGAATTCATTTTCGATTTTTCTAAACGTGATTTTTGGGTTTGGGCTCACCGGGCGGCTTCCATTCGGCACTTTGACGCTTGGTTTCAGGGTCGTATTGAAAGCTAAATTGAAAGTTCCCATTATGCTGAGGTAAAATAACTTTTTGTACTTTATTTAGTCTCCAATGTCGCCCTTTGTTACAAACTTTGCACCAATAGTAATTATTAACGTATAACAATTTATATACTATTTTTTAATATATGAAAAGCAAAACCAAATTTCATTCCCAATACTTCATATACATTTCAAGGTTTACGCTGAATTTTGTTTTATACTTAGTCTTTATGGTTTTTTATATGCAACGCGTCCCTCCACGATAAAATTCACTATCTCTGTATTATTACGATAAACTTTGTTTCGGGAACGAAAACTTCCCTCCGGCATGTAACTCGGCAAAATATCCGGTCTGAAGTGTACATTAGACATTTTGTACTGAAAATGCTGTTAAAAGTTGATTATAAATAATTGTTTCTATATACATTTCACTTCATTTCACTTACTGTCTTCAAAGGACATGTGGGTAATGCATTCATTGACGACTTTACAGCGGCTAGGATGTTCATAAATACAAAATGGCTTTCCAAAGTGCTTACAAATTGGCAAATATCGAAGCGTATGTCTAACAAAGTCATTGGTTTGCTTTTGGGCCGCGAAAACTCCAAAATACAACCTAATTCGGCATTCTTTAAGGGCTTTACAAACTCAAACATTGCATTCAAATAGAAGCCATTATCACGTTCAACAATGTTGCTTTCCAATGCAGCGAAGTACTCTGGCGCTGTGTGATTGTAAATGACTTTGTCCAAAATAATTACAAACTTTCTGCGCTGTAAATGAAATTTTACAAGAATAGTAAATACTTTTTTTAGGAGTAATTATTATTTTATTACCCCTGCCAAGGCTAACGATAGACTGCAAAATATTAGTATAACGACTCTGCGTTCCATAATATTTTGTTTATATTTTTCAACTGAAACGCAGAATATTCAAAATCAAACTAGCACAGAAAAAGTCGAAAAATTGTTTTTTAGTTTTTTTTTTTAATTTTCATGAGTACAATTAAAGTTAATTACTTAATATTTATTTAAAACGAATCAAATTAAATACAGATTATGATTATTTTTTTTATATAAATAGTTCTTGTTTGGTTTAAATTTATATGTGTACCAAGATTCTAATATTTTTCGACTTGCTTGATTCGTTTAAGCCACACTATTCTGCCCTCCACCAATACAGAAACTATTAAATTTTTCCGATAATAGCTATTTGTGGCACGATATAGTTCTTCTGTTCTGTAAATGGGTAAAGTGTTGTCATTAAGTAATTAAAATGTTGAAAAAATGAAGTAAATAAATTATTTAAAGTGTAATTATTGAAAATTATAGTTTAAAGCTTAAATATTTGGTAAATAGAAACAATTAATAAATAAAAATATTTTTAATTGTCTATGTTCATACGGCAATAGTAAATCTATCAACGCCCCAGCGCTGATGATAATAGGAATAAAGGCTAATTCAATTGACGCGGTTCATAAAGTTAGATTCGTCTGTTGCAAAAGCTAATAAGAGCTCCATTGGTTGAAAGCTTCAAGAAAACATTGACTTCGAAAGACGCAGCACAACTTTTGATTCTACTTCGAATTAAAGGTACAGTTGAAGTACAAGAAGTCTTCTCACAAGGTTAATGCATTAAAATTATCCAAATTGCATAAAGCGCTGCCAGACAAACAATTCGAAGTTGAGAACGAATGGGAAAATGCTTTCTTGCCAATTCAAACTTTAATAAACCCAACAAAATTTCAATAATCATTAGAGCAGACCTATTTTCGTCTATAATCGAAGATAATATAAAAATCGTTGAGGGTAAACTGTGTCTGGAAAAATCCAACATATATTTGAGAACGAAAAAGAAGAATTATAGATTTATTGAACCAGTTGCTGCAATTTCAACGGCAAGACTGTCGCTATTCATTGCAGAAAGTAGACAGATTGGCAATAATCAGGTGGCAATATATTCCCCCGGGATGTCAACATTTTGGAAACCTATTGCTATTTTAGCAAAGTTTAAAGTAGGATATAAATCAGCATACAATCATACTATTGAGAGTAAGATGAGATGGTTCGATTGGTGGAGATTTGTGAAGTATCTCAATCCAACTTATGCTACTTGCAACAAACATCCAGGATAAAATTTCGACAACAAGAATATGTAAAAAGACCACAACTGCTGCAACAAAGTCCTCTATTTCGGCGCCCTCCAATCAAGTTTGGGCCACATGTAAGTCATGCTTGCTGGAGCTCTTTCATCCATTCGAATGAGGTGCCCAGCCCAGCTGGAATTTTATGTGTTATATGTCAACCTCATCGAATAGCTCGTACAGCTCGCGGTTCATACGGGATCTAAACTCGTCGCCGAATCTTCCTCTCGAAAACTTCCAACGCTGTTTCATCTGACTCAATCACGGTGCATGTCTCTGCGCCATACATTAGACCGGGAGTATGAGCGTCTTATAGATCCTGTTTTTTATCTTTCGAGAGAGGGTTCACTTCTCATTTGCTTGCTCAGCCCAAAAAAGCAAGCGTGATTCTTCGCTTGATCTCCAGGCTGACGTTGTTGTCAGAGAGGTTTTTCTCCACCCTAACAACGCTTGGTGTGTTAGATAGCGTCGTCATGCAAAGACGGACAATCTTACGGGACAATGTAACATATTTTTCGCTTCCAAGACGATTAATCTAAAGTCAATGCTGCCATTATCGCTCGGGGTTAATTGTTTAAACATATTTAAAAATATTGTTCCTGCTGCTTGTGCGTGTGCCACGAACCATCCACTGCTTCTGCGATTATATGCGTAGCACCAGTGCAATCGGTTATCATAGTTTATCTGTAATCGCAGAAGTCGATAAATTTTCGATCGCCCATAAATAATGTGTTGGCGACAATGACAGGACGACCTATGCTGCGAACACTTTTCTAGTCTACAATTTTATATACAAAAATTTACTCATATTAACGCGTACGGATTCAATTAGTATTTAAGCAGAAGTGAAGTAAAAATAAAAAGAGTACTAAAACAGATGCGAAGCAGTAAAGACTGAAGAGTTCTTCTACAGAATTCCAATCAGCAAAGTGAAGTTGTCAAATGTAGAGATTATATGACTCATTTAAAGACGCCAGAGTGAAGTTTCTAACATTTTCGACAATTGGTTCGACATTCTCATGGATAAAAGTGCAGACAAGAAGTCTCCAACTCTATTTAAAAGAATGAACAATGAAGAGCTAAACATGGAACACGCGGCCATAAAATCGCTACCAAAGTTAAATTCATATGAAAACATTTACAGCCACTCTAACTGACAAAGGAAAGCTGCTGTGTTGTCGTTATGTATAAAAATTCTATCTATAGGACGCAAAGCAGTAAGACAAAAAATCTAAGAAAACGATAACGAAAAAATAAAGATGAAAGTCTATCTCCATAAAAACATTAACAGAAAAATAAATGTCATCAACTGAAAACACATTCGTAGAAACTGCTTAAATTATCATTCCGAACCACAAAATATCACATCGAAGCTCAACAAGAAAACCAATTAAAAAATTAAAAAAAAATGCAAGCTTCAGAGACAACATACAGAAAATGGAAACAACATCATGTGCTACTTTATGTTGAAGATTCTTCATACATGGCGAGTAGTTAACTGGTTGATTGTGTTCTTCGTGTTAATTTAAGTTAAGGTGCTTCTGTTTCCTCGGCTTAAGTTTTCTAGGATAGTTTATATATATTTTTTTTTTTAATGTTTATTTTCCTTATATTTCTAAAGTAATTATGGTATTTTGTAATAATTATTCAAACAACAATTAAAATTAATTACAACAAAATTATTTGAAAAGAAACCAATTAAATACAGATTTTGACTATTAAAATTTTGATATTGAATAGTTTTCGATTTGCTTGAATTTAAAATTTAATTCAAGGTTTGAATTGTTTTTTTTCTACCTGCTTGTTTCGTTTTAGTCGATTTAATTTTGTCGTACACTATTCTACCCTCCACCAACACAGAAACGATTAAAGTTTGATTTTGATAAAAGCTATTTGTGGCACGATACAGTCCTTCCGGTGCATAGATGGGTAAAATGTTCTCGTTAACAAAGTAATCCGTAATCGTGTAATTGAAATGCTGGAAAATAATTGTTTTATTTACTGAATAAGTTATTGAAAATACTCATTAAAAATGCTAGTTTAAAGAGTTTAAATATTTACATATTGAAATAAATGCTCTGCATAGAAAATAAAAATATTTGTAAGCTTTTTTCTTATATTTTTGGATATCTCGCTTTTGGTTGACTTATTGAAAAAAAATTTTATTCATAAAGAATATAACAGAGAACTAAATGTCACTGTGCTCTGATAATAAATTTGAGAGAAAACTGCTTAAATTATTATTCCAAACGACAAAAAATAAACATATTGAAGCTCCAGATTTGATCAACCAAAGATCAAATCCAAGCATCAGCGAAATATCATACCGAATTTTCTAGCATAAGGCAAACATGGGCAACTTTACGTCGAGGATTCGCCATCCAAGCAAACACCAGACGTGGCGAGTCGTTTACTGGTTGGTTGTGTTCCTTATTCTAGTTATGATTATGGTGTTTCTGTTTCTTGGTCTTAAGTCGAATACTGGAGAGTGCAACAACTACGATATAAAGTGCGATTGAACTGAAGTTAGGCGATGTTTCGGAATGAAAATAAACCACAAATCAAATTTTATTAAAAAAAAATCAATTTTTTTATCTCGCTTAGTGGGAAATTTACAAAAACCTTAACCAATATATCTGTTACATCGCTACTGAAATCAATTTGGAGCAGTGAAATAGTAAGTCCTGAACTCTTTATACATGCCAAGACTCATCCACCTAATTTGCGGCACTTAAATAAAAATCTGAGTATCTATATATAGAGATAGTTTATTAAATGTTTCCCTAGCTTATGACCAAACTTATGACCACTTCCTACTGCACGAATAAGTGCCTTATAAAACATTTTTTTATGTATGAAAAGAAATGTGGGGGTCGTTCAAATTCAATTGCTTATAAAATCGTTATTTATTGTTCGATTTTGATGTACTTTTTGGATTTTGGCTAAGAGGAACGTTATCATTATACTGGCGTACTTAATTTTTTTTGTGCCGAAGAAATATTTAGCCTTGGTGGTGATTTTATGGGGAAGGGGAGGGAGGGGCAAAATTTTAAAATAAACTTGTGAAATTCCGGAGCCGTCCTATACGAATGCAAAACACACGAAGTCTCTATCTATTACCGTTTCTGAGATCGTTTCGTTCATACAGACAGACGGACGGACAGACAGACGGACGGACAGACGGACATGGCTATATCGGCTCCTCTAGCACTTCTGACCATAATGGGGGTAACTTTGGGGGGGTCGCCGACCATTATTTCTATCTGTTACATACCAATAGGCTCTTGTACCTTCGGTATAGGGCCTAAAAATACAAAACGATTTTTAAATAAAATTCTAACTATGCGTGGATCTGCCCAGATAAGGTGACTTCGGTTCCACAAATGACGGAAAAACTACGCGTTAAAACTCTGATATAAGTTATATATATATATATATATGAGAGTATTAACAGAAGTACATTGGTGTGAGCTGAGAATGAAAGAATGATATAAAATAAAGCATGGATTAAAGCGTGTATTATCATCATTATTCTGTGAGCGTTGTATGCAACATATTATTGACTGAATTTTTTACAAATTAAAGAATTAAAGAATTGAAAGAGCTCATTTTCTACTGGTTGATTGATATTTGCCAAGCACTTTAATCCTTTAAAATAATCTAAAAATTTCAATATAAATAATTATCTTACTGAAGAATTTCATTGGCTTAAATGGTAAAATTTCGACCAATGAGCAATGTTAGTAAATTTTAACTCAACTTACCGGCTTCAATGGACAAATCAGTTTAGTATTCAGCGTAGATGTTAGCATGCCAATAAATTTTCCAAGCAATTTGTTTGACTCAAAAATTTGTAAAAGTTTACAGCCTTCCAATCGTATGTCATACAGGGTTATACTTTGTCTTTTTGCACGAAACAATATTAAATCACTGCGTAGATCCAACTCATTAATATAATCGTTCGACTGTATTAAACCATTTAAATATGTACGATTGTTGCGTTCATGTAGCCAGAATTTAAAATATTTGAATATGCCATCGGAATAGTGTGTCACTTCGGCTTTATCTAGAGTACACAGAAAGTTACGTTGCTGTGTGTACAAAAAAGAGAATAGAAATATTTGAATATATTACTTAACTTTCTTGGGATGTACTCTTACTCTGAGTGCAGCAGTGAACTTGTTCAAACAAAAAACTATGACAAATACACTTTTTGACATTATTTGAATAGCATTTAAACACCGAACCACACGTTATAATGCCAAAATTATTAATGATTTGTATACTCAACATAGTCATTAGCCCAGGCATTGTTTATAGATTATATTTACGACAGTTTATAATTCAATCAGTTTACTAATTACAACAAATTTTACTCATTTCAAAGCAATCACTCTGTCATATATGCGCATTTGAAGTCCATCCTTTTTTTTGTCAAAATATTTTTTTTTTCTGCAGTAAATCTACACTCAGGTATATAGCTGGGCAAATCATCCTTCAAAATTAGTTATTCTGTAATTGAATTTCTATAAAAAAATATAGTTTTGGAAATATTAGCTTTGTATTTTTTCTTACTTGACAGTAACTCACCGCTTTTAATGGGCAAGTGGGGAAGCACATTAACACGCTCAAGAAACTGATTTGTAAACACCCTGAAAAGTTTGATACTGTGTACTGTTTGCAGAAACTGACAGCCATCGATGGTCATATTGCGTATTATTTATGCAAAAATTTACATTTTCAATTAAAGTTTGTAAATTGTGTTTAATTGTTAAATTATTGAAAACAATGCGAAAAAATGGAGATAGTATGTATATAAAATTTGTTTTTATATTAAATTTGTTTACTTACTTTGCTCTCGTTCAACACACTGTAAATCACTAATATTAGAAATACTTTTTTATACATTTGCAGGTCCGATTGCAACTGAAGTTTCAAATGTTGCTTTAATACTGTCCATTGGCAGGAATAAAAGCTACGCTTATTCAATGCATTGGATGAGTTGATGCGTTACGAAGAGGCAATATTTTAGAAACCAACAAACATATATATAATCCGATATCAAAAGGTAATTATAAACAATAGATTTTTCAAATTATATAATTTTTATATAATTTTGGCTTGCACGCGCTCGTTCGCTGAATAATTTTCAATATAAGAAGTTTCATTTAAGTTAGTATTGATCCAAATATTCATCCAAATAAGCTGCGTCGGAGATGAATAATTGGTCCAAATCTAAAACAAGAAAAATCGTTCACTTCGATTGATCCGCAGCATTAATATCATTCACAAAAATTAACGCCGATGTAGCCTATCCGAAGAAAAATTATTTTTTTTTTTATAGTCTAAACGTGAATTGTGTGTTTGTGGAGATATGAAGCGGTTTATGTATATGCAGCAGGCGTACAAAAGTAGTCACTGACTTATATACATTTTTTCTAACAAATTTCATAAGTGCTTTGTTGGTCTGTAATCATTTTAAATTACCTGAACTTAGTTCTTAAAAGAACTTCAACATCGAATGTTTATATAAAGTAGGTGAGTTAAAAGTTTAGTCGCTATATATGCCTCCGAATCTCACATGGTCAGAATTTGAACAATTAGTCCATGGTCTAGGAAATATGTTCCTTATAGGAGAAGATTTTAATGCTAAAAACAGATGCTGTAGTATCTTTATAGCAGACTCAAGGGGTATCAGTCTACTGCATGCTGTGCAAAATTCATCTTCTCAGATATTAGCGACAGTTCATGCAACTCATTTCCCTTTGGTTCAAAGCCATACACCAAGTGCAATTGACTTTTTTATTTACAAAAGGCTTCATCCTAATAACGTGTCATCCGATCATTTTCACCTTGTAGCTGCCTGTAACATCGCTTCAAAGATTAAAATACCGAAAGGCCGTTAGCTTCCGCCTGGAACTGACATAAATGAATTTCGACGAGATGTGGAATAAACATTAGAACTGAATCTTAATATACTCATTCCAGATGACATTGATGATGCTCTGCTGCCCTTCTTGCTACTCACAATAATGCAATACGGTGCTAAAGGCACTATTGCTGATCAAAAGGTAATATTGACGCACGCGGGATCCCAATGTGTATATAGCCTACCGCAAACTTCTAGAAATACACAAACAATGAGAAATGGACCGGTTCTTGGCGAATATCTCCCCAGATGATGCGACGAAAGAATCTCTATGGAAGTTGACGAGCAGATACAAACAGCTGTTGACCTCAATGTCGGATTCTAGACAAGATCTCCAAGCGAACGAGCGGAGACATTTGATGTCAACTTAGAAAATCGCTTTCAACAGTTTGCTCTTGTATCAACGTCCAGAGCACGTGAGGTCCAGTCGGTACTTGATATATCCTGCCAACTTTGCCTTCCAGTCGCTCCCATAACAGTGAAAGAAGTCTCGACACACATAAAAGCTCATAAACGCCAAAAAGCTTCTGAAGAAGATGTGCTGGATAGCTTTACTTTAAAAGTATTGCCATTGAAAGCCCTCCCTTTTTTTTTTTTTTTGGTGCTCATCTTCAATGCTGTGCTGAGGCTACGACATATTCCTAAGCAATGGAATGATGATTCATAAGGCTGGCAAAAGTCTCTCTAACTTTGACTCGTACAGTCCTATAAGTCTGCTGCTTACGGTTTCAAAATGATTTGAACGCTGTCTATTGACACGAATCATTGACGTGATTAAAGTCCGGATAAGGAAACCCTCCTATCAATTTGAATTTCGTAAGTTCTATGGAACACCTGAACAGCTTAATAGGGTTCTGAATTTCATTCTTGAAGAATTCGAAGCAAAGGAGTACGTGTTTACCGCTTATCTTGACATTAAGCAGGCATTTGCTCTAGTTTGGCTGCTAAGTAAGCTTAAGAGTCTGCTGCCGCCTATGGCTGTGGCTATTAATGCGTATTTATTTGCATGACAGAGCTTTTTCTGTTGTATTGGATGGCGTGGCGTCGAGTTTCAAGGTCATACGTGCGGGAGTTTCACAGGGCAGTGTGCTAGGCCCGCTGTTATACACACTGTTCACGCACAACATGCCTACTGGCTATGAAATATTAATTGAATATGACCAAGATTTTCTCATCACAACTTTTGCAGATAAAACAGCTATCCTGGTCAGAGACCGCTGTGTATATGAAGCATCTGATATCCTTTGAGCGCTATGCTAAGCGATGGAACATTGGCAATTAACCTAATAGGTGTGCCAATGTGTCATATGCTTTACGTCCAGACTGTTGTCCGGGGGTCTTCACTAATAACCAGCGACTGACTTTTAGAAACTACAACAGCGCAGACAAGGAGATATTAGAGTGGCGAAAAGGCTAAGAAGATTGCACTCAGTCGATCTCCTCCATAGATTTAATTTATTTTTAATCGTTCCATCAATTTAATTTCGAATTCGTTGATATTTCTTCCAAATAAATAAGCCTTTATTATCGAACTCATAGTTGTTCGTATACAGTAAACGTTTAACATATTGAAAAAAAAAAGTAAAAACACATTTTATACAACTACCCTTCAACCATATTAGCTTAATATTTCAGCGCAGGCACTTATGGGCTAATGTCCTCTTTATTCTTGAAATAGACAAGTCTACCTTCTGTTCGCACTGTTAGAAGCACTGTCTTATTTTGATTATATAACCGAGTAATGACCCGAAAGCTCAATGGTGGCGTACGGCGAGGTATAAGGTCTGTATTGAAATACAAATCAGTCAATGTATAATTCACAAACTGTAAAGGATTTGTAAATTAATTGCATGCCTAGGCTTAAAACTGAAATTATACTACTTACAGGCTCTATAGGACATCGAGGTATAATGTTTACGGCCTTGACAAAAGGTTTTAATAATCTGCCGTATAAAACATTCTTATTAAATGTCGATAGTAGCTGACAACCATCCACAGGTATATCGTAAAGAGGTATTTTACGTCCATTCTGTAGAAATATTTCGAGTGAATTTCTCATATCCAGCGTTTCGATCTTCTTGCTCGCTTGTGCATAACCGCTGCAGTAACTCCGATTATCACGAAAACTTATCCATCCTTCGATAGCAGCTAACGTATTACGCATTTTATTCACGATCGAAATTTTATCGAAAATTATGACAGATTGTTCTTGCTGTAAAAATTTAATGCTAGAATGAAGAATTAAAATTTGTTTTTTTTTAAGTTCAGCTTACCGCGTTAATATTAGCAGCTGCAATTGAGAGCAATAATAAAGTTATTAATATTTCCATACTCGTCGCAAGTCTAGCGTTGTACGTCCGTTGACATTAAATATTTGTTTAATTATACAAAAAAGTGTAGTCTATAATAAACGCAAAAGTTATTATGCAAATAATATCATTTATTTGATTGATTTTTTTTTAATGTTCGATATTTTCAATTATTTTCTAAATTACATGCAAAAGCGATTTAACTGGGCTTAAACATGATTATTCATAAACATTTCACTGTACTAAGTTTTTATATAGAAATTAAAATAAACAATAAACTAAACAAGCACAAAAATATTTGTGAACAGTGCAAATTATTTGTTAAAATGTAAAAATATATGCGACATAGCAACGTAAACATTCAAAGATGCCATAAAATGTTATCATCGTGATGAACTACTCGATCCATCTATTTTCATCCGTAAGTAAATTCTAAAAGAAATAAAAACTCACGGCATTAACTCTCTAGGTGTTACACTATTACAAGAGTCTATCTCAAATCTGATTTATACAAATATTTCACAGTACAAGTTTATCCCAAGAAGAATCGTTAAATTATATATTACTACAAACTTCTAGCGTTCGTTCGTCTTTAATTAAAAAGTTGCATCGAAATGATCTCCAGGCAAACAGTTTTGAGTTAAAAAGGAATTCATGAGCTTATCATCATTTAAAGAACTTCTTATTTTATTACAAATAAATCTAGCAACCAATGAATGCTCTCACAGCTTCTACACTCGTTAATGGAATGCTTAGCAGATAATAATATACAGTCTCCAAATAATTACCAAATAATAACCTCTTGATATAAAGCTTTTCAGTATAAAATCTAACTTAGGATTGGAATTGATGTTAATGTGTGAAGTCGTAAATTCTGACATGAACTTATTATGTATTGAGTTCATCGTTCAGAGACAGAAAATATAATGTCGAGACTGCAAGTTGGTTTTCTATGGTTCGTTGGTTCGTTGGTTCGTTTAACACTTTGCTGCTCAGATGCGGGGCAACCGTCTGCCTCATCAGGTAATGACAATATTTCAGTTCCAATTTTTCGAGTTTATTTTAAAATTTTTTCCTTCCCCATAAAATCTTCCTTAAGGGTAAAAATTTATATTCCAGTATAGAGATAATATTTCTCTATGCCAAACTCCGAAAACTTCATCAAAATCGAATAATAAATGACGATTTTATAAGCAATAGAATTTAAACGACCTATGATACTTCCGTCTTCCCTTTTCTTTTCATACATAAAAAAATGTTTTATAAGGCACAGTGCAGTGAGAAGTGGGAGGAGCAAAATACTTTTCATAAGTATCATTTTTTCTTATTAGTTTCCTACCTTTTTGTTATACTTCTAAAGTTCGTTCGTTTTTATTTAGAAAGTGGCATAACTTCGCGACAATTTTTCAATCTCCAAGAACGCTTTTCCAAACTGCCGTTCTTGTGTCTTGATGATGGCAACTTCGAGGACGACGAAGTGTTTGGTCTAGGATGTACTTCATTAACAAACTTAAAAAATCGCAAGATAGCGTGTCACCCGACTTAAAGCATTTCTTAGTAACATCTTGCTGCGAGAAGACGCTTCCTACCCAGAAAACGCTTCGAATTGAGATAGCGTCATAATGCGGGGTGTACTTTCTTTATGATATGACAAAAAATATTGAGATTTCATTCATTAGGCATACATTCATCGGATCATATATTGGATAAAAGTTGGTGCATACTTCTGACAAACTCTTTCACGATAGTCTTAAATATATCAGCTAGCAACTGATCGGAGCATGCAACTTTTTTAATTTGTTAAAGCTCCGATGTCATTTCTCTATCAACGGAATCGCTTTATGGCCTTAAAGTAGGTTAGAAAAAAATCCTTCTCCATATTCTCAGTGATTCCAATACATCTGTTAATAGTTACACATTTTCATCTTAACAGAAAATTACTCCAGGTTTAACTTATTTAATCAGATCCTTGAATTTAATTTCTGTGACATAACCTCGCAACATCTTCAATCTTACGACTTTCTTGCACCATATCCATGGAACGCGGTATATCACTACTCACCTATATCTTCATTAGGCGAAGTGGTTTCTCGGAGCAGTGTGCGGCTGATAAGTTTTCAGTGGTCTGTTGTGAGTGATGCCAACCTTGTATGTTTGGAGGACATGAAGCAGCTAGCTATTTGCACCTTTCCCAGGATTCAGGCATTCCAGGTGCAACTCTGTTAATCATGTTCCTGCCTTCTCACAATTGTTCACTATTGAACGGCTGTTTAAAGGTTATCTAGGGATACATGTCCTAAAGAAAAAAAAATTGTTGTTGGCCAAGTGATGAATAATAAATAAAAATATGAACTTCTGCATTCGATTAAATACCCTTTTATTATATTCATAATTCATTAGTTTTTTTTTTTTATACAAAATGAATTTATATACTGTATACAGCCACCCTGCAACCTTAATAATTTAATACTTCAGCGGCGTCACTTTCGGTCTTATATCTTTTATGTTCTTGAAACGAACAAGTCTACCTTCTAGCCGCACTGTTAGAGTCACAGTTTTATTTTGGTTGTAATACCAAATAGTGCTGACAAAGCTCAATGGTGGCGTACTACGAGGCATAATGTCTGCATTGAAATACAAATCAGTCAATGTATAATTGAAATACTGTAAATGATTTATAAATAAATAATATGCCTGAAATATTTGATAATATCTACTGAGATTATACTTACAGGCCGTAAAGGACAGTGGGGTACAACGTTTAAGCTCTTGATAAAAGGTGTTAAAGTTCTGCCAAATAAAACATTCTTCTTAAATGTCGACAATAGCTGACAACCGTCAAAACGTATATCGAAAAGAGCTAGTTTTCGTCCATTCGGTAGAATAATCTGCAATGACTGTCGTATATCGAGCGTCTCGACCTTCTTGCGCGTTTGTAAATACCCGCTACAGGAACTCCGATTATCACGAAAACTTATCCATCCTTCGATAGCAGCTAACGTATTACGCATTTTATTCACGATCGAAAGTTTATCAAAGATTACTACAGATTGTTCTTGCTGTAACAATTTAATGCAAGCATGAAGACTTAAAAAGATTTGTCTGTTATAGAATTCTGCTTACCGCGGTAATATTTTCAGTTGCAATTGAGAGCAATAATATAGTTATTAATATTTCCATACTCGTTGTTAGTCTTCCGTTGTGCGACCGTAGGCAGTAAACTTTTAGTTATTTATACAAAAAAGTTTATTTGTCTATAATGAAGGCAAGAGTTAATATAAAAATTATATCATTTTTTGCATTTTTTTAAATGGAAAGCAATTTAGATATTTAATAATAACCCCTTATCAACTATATATCTTGTAAAAACAAATATTGAAAAAAAATATGTCAACCATGCGTGCTGAAGCTCTTTCATCCATTCGAATGAGGTGCCCAGCCCAGTGCAGCCGTTGGAGTTTTATGCGCTGGACTATATCAACCTCATCGATGTCATCGGCGTAAGCGAGCAGCATCACTTCCTTTTGGAAGATCGAGCCTGACATATTCTGTTTGCATTAATTATGGTGCATATTCCTAACCAACTCTTCGCCGCCGGTCTTGAATAACTCAGCTGGCAGTCCATCAGATCCTTCTGCTTTGTTAATTTTCAGCTTCATTTCTGTCTCCTCTCTCCGTTCCTCTCGATATCGCCCTTAAATAGCTCTCATTGCTCTGCAGTTGCATTGCGACACTCCTCGTCGTACCAAGAACTATTCACAGGTTTTGTGTAACCAATGACCAGCTCGGCAGCCTCTCCATGAAGCGGGTCTTAGGACACAGATTTACATTTTAATGCATAAAAGTAATTAAATGAAATACTAAACTGAAATTTTTAAAGCTTATTATTCGTAAATTAAAATAGTCCAAAATTTTAACAATTATATTTTATCAATGTTTAAATAACACTTAATGCGGCTTATTATATGCTTTTATTCAGTCAGCATTTATACTTTTTTTTTTTTCATTTGGTAGAGAAAAATTAAACTTGAAAAAAAAACTGCCGCATTGCATAGTAACTCGTTTAGTAGCTGAAAAAAAAATGAAATTCGAGAGAATATGCTGGTTAAATTCCAAAGTAATTAGTCAGTCAAACATAAAGCAAAACCGCTGACAAAAGCATTCATTTTTATTTTTTTTTTTTTTTTGTATTTTTTCGTCATTGTAAACTCAACATTCTTGCAGGAATTTGCTGCTGACGCACTCGCTGTCCCATTCGTATTTCGTCTCTGTCTCGCTTTTGCATGTGCATTTTGCATTTAAAAAGTCGTAAAAATCTAATTTATATTCATTAGCCGAAGTAGTCATTCATTCATTCTTTCGCTCATTCATTCATTCATTTATTCATTCATTCTATGTCATTGCGCTGTATTTGCTGCATTGCTTAACAGCGTCAAGTCCTTTCATATGCGCTTCACTTCCGTCTACTCGCTCGTTCCTTTCCTTCGCTTTCACTTCCGTTTTGGCTCTTATGTATGGTCAGCCATGTTTATGTAGTTGAGCGACGACATCTTGTGTGTGCATTGCATGATGTAGCTAGTTACTTGCTACAGAGCAACAGCAACAATAACAATGAACAAGAAATGAATATGAAGGAAGCAAAGCTATTTTTGCATTTCATTTCATAAACTTTATTGTGGTCCGTTGCAGTTCGTTTGGCATGTTCAAATGGACTGAAAAACATGTGCAATGAGTAGAGCGTAAAGCAAAAAAAAAATAAAAAGTGAGACAGAAAGGAAATGCGAGAGTAACTCTACAAGTTTGTTATAAAAATTAAAGAAAATATATTTCAGTTTGCATGTTTATTATTTCGTAGAAGTTTGTTGGTCTCATCTTTTGTACATAAGGCTGCGGTAAGAGCACAAGCTGCCCTTGTCACCTACAATCGTCAATCTTTAGTACAAGAAATACCGGAAATTATTCATACTTAAGCCTGAAATAGTGGTTGCAGAGGTCTCTATATATATTTATTGTACTCAAGTACCAAATAGTGTCGGTGATTTTTCTTTTCATTATGCTGATATTCGATGCAGCAGCCGTGCCCCAAAGCTGTATGTCACGGGTTCATAGCTGGTGCTTCTTTGAAGTCTGTTGCGTCGTCATCATGTTCTTCTGCTGTCTCACCATCCTCAAAATCGTTTTAGTCGTCTTCATCATCGACTATGTCGCTCGTGTAGTAAAGAACGGCTTTTAAAAACGTTTAATGTGCCACTTGCAAATGATACAAGTCAACTTATACCGTACCGGCATATTCCACCCACAAAACCACATTTGAGTTCAGCGCAGGCGGCGAACACTTCTTTTTTTAGTTTTAATTGTTGCTTTTGTTGTTTTTATTATTTTCTGCGCTTTTGCGGAATTTACGTACATTGGGAATAAGAGTTACGCTGAAGGGTAAGCGCATATAAAAATTGCAAGGGACCACCAAGATGACGAGGACGCAAAAAACAGTGCATAAAAACCCATTCGTACGTACATTCATTGGCTCGGACATTGCACAATTGTATGGAATATGTAGGTACTTGCATACAAAAAAAATCACAATGAATATGGCGGCGCAAAGGATCAACGCGGACTACAATGTCACCAAAGCCCGGGTCAGCGTTGCGATTTTTCGTATACGTTTTTTTTTTTTTTACATATTTTTGTTTTACTCTGTCGCAAGCGAAATGTTTGAAACTTTGGTATGCCATGCACGTGTTTCATATTTCCGAGTTGACATTGTTTTCTGCGCGGTTTTAATTTTTATTTTTTGTCAAACAAACCGTGCAGCAGTTAAATGAGTTGGGAGATCAACGTTTGGTCGAGTGGTTGAAGTCAAAGAACAATGCTGTACACAAAAAATCATATTCAAAACCAGCAATGTCTGATGGCACGCAGTGAAGTTCATGTGCGCGAGCGTTCATATTGGAATTTGGCTGTGCTGAAAAAAATGTAGTTGCGAATCATCTGAGCATGATTTAAGTTAAGCTTAAATGTTTGCATAAAACAAAGTTGTTAATAGACCGGTGTATATTTTTTTTGTTTTTGTTTTCATTCTCAAAACAGTAAAGGCTTAAGGACAAAAAATTGCTGATGTTAATCTTTTCAATTCAGCATGTCGATTCGAAACATTGATTTGCTCTATAGAAACTTTTGAAAAGCTGTGATTTCTATGAAGCACAGACTGCTATAAATTTGTCACACGAATGAAAACCTCCGTTATAAAATTTGAAATAAACTTGTGAAATTCCGGAGCAGTCCTAGTCGAATGCAAAAAACACGAAGTCTCTATCTATTACCGTCTCCAAAATCCTTTTGTTCAAACAGACGGACGAACGGACAGACGGACATGGCTATACCGACTCCTCTATCACTCCTGACCATAATGGGAGTAACTTTGGAGGGTCTCCGACAATATTCGCCCATTCTCGCGCTATTGCCAATTTAAGTGGCCTAGCTGTCTCAAACTGTCTTTTGCTCTTGTAAACTTTAGCAGAGAGGATATAGAAGAGATTCTCAATTCCGGTCCGGACACATTGCTGGCCAGGGACAAAGTCAGTCTTCTCAACAACAATTGCAGGAGTGCCACAATGAACCGTCCTTGAGCCTTTATTCTTCAGTTTATATGCAGCAACCAAACCTGGCCTTGATGCTACTACAGTTGTAGCTCCAGATATAGTACAGACGTACGTAGATGCTCTCGCTGACTGGGCCAACAGGTGAAACGTAAAGCTTCAACCTCTTTCGACAGCTAACACAACCTGTGCATATGAACGGCACGCCCTTGAGTTAAAGTTATCAACCTGGACATTCATCTGTATAGGAGGCTTACTTGTAAGTGCCAAGGTGGCCACTTGCCGGAGCTGTATATGCAGCATGAACTGGCTCCTGTACAGCAGAAATATGCTCCTCTTACATAATTGAAAAGATAATTACTTCAATTTGGCGTTACGGTATGCCAATCTGGGGCACTGCTTCAATGTCGAATCGACAAACGGTGCAGAAGCTGAAGAGCCATGCGGCTCATTGCTGGATGTCCTTGGTTCGTCCAGAGAGCGAGTCTGTAAGTTTATGCTACTTCTAGAATATTTCACTCAGTATGTTGAGCTTTTTGTTCGCTAGTACAATAGAACTGATTTAGAACTGTTTTTTTAATTTTTTATTAATTTAGTAAATTTCCAAAACGGTTTGTATCGGGAATAGGGAATTGTTTAAATTGTTTCGCTTTAATTTGGCGGTTGAGAGATAGTTAAGTCTTACTTTAAAAAAAGGCAGCCTTGTTCTGTTTATTTATAGAATAATCACTAGCTTAAAGTGTACTATAGCTTACGGATATAAAGCAAACTTTATTACTTGATTGATTGAGAAACATATGCTTGAACAAATTTTCTCATTTCGAATAAGAATTTATGCAAGCAAAATATATTTGTAAAAGCATATTTCTAACATTGCATTTCAACTTGTGTTGCTTGTTACAAAAAAAAAGTAGATATTTAATCATTTATTACAATTTTCCATTTGCAAATGATTCGTAATCTCTAGTCCTGCTTACAAATACCGAAATAAGCTCCGCTAGTATTGACTTTTAGTGTGTGATATGTCTGATTGATGCTTTTTCAAGCGTAAAGACCATAAACAAACAAACTACCTATCAATCTAAGTCACCACGTCTTAAAATGAGAGTAATTTCTCATTTTTAATTAGAGTGTCCTTATTAGTTTTTGAAATCTGTCATTGCCCATATGAATATGTACTTTTCTGTAGCCGTTGCAGTCAAATGAAAAACTCATAAAATACGAAATGATTTCTTCGACTTTTGCTTTTATTTCGCATCAACCAGCCAGCCAGCCAGCCAGCAGCAGCATTCATACACATTTGATTGTGGTGCTTAAAAAGTGCTTTGGTGCAAATGCTTTGACATTTATGAAGTTTATTTTCCGAAAATATGGCATAGCAAATCAACGAGCGAGCACACCATATGCAATGCTAAGAAAAATGAGAAACGATGTAAAGTAGTAGTAAAAAGCAAACTCAAACTGTCACACTTTGACACAAAACTTAAGTCCATTTTACAAACACGCACACACACACACACACACTCACACACAGTTGCAGGCGCACATCCTTAAACAAACACATGTACATAGTAGTATGTGCATTTGAACATTGAGATATAGACAGACAAGTATATTGCTCGCAGTCGTATGTAGATTCGTCTATCTCTGGCGAAACTCTTATTGCGCCATTCATAAAGCAACTGACGACGATGTGTTTGAGTAGAAGATCCATGCAATGAGTTGAGGTTGCGTTTTGGTTTTGTTTGCTGTGCAAAGTTGAGTTGAAGTGTGCCGTAGAAGAATTTGCGTTACCACAGCTGAAGATGATGAGTTGTCCTATGAGTGGGTGTTATATCCTGCCAACGTTGTTGGTGTTAGCTAGAGTTGCATTTGAAGTTGTTCAACATTCGAGAGTCGCTGTCGTAGCTCTGATGCTCCTGCTGCTGATGATGATGATGATGACGATGATGATGCTGCTGATGAGTGCACAAACATAGTCAAAGCAGAGTGAGTGAAGTAAAGTAAAAGTGATATGGACGTTGAGTATACAACATAGCCAAAAAAGAAAAAAAAATAAATAGGAAAAAGTATAAAAAATAACGATAAGATGGATAAATATATGTTGGAAATTGAGTTGAGCACAAACACATGTGCCACATGCTGCACAAAATGTTGGAAAAAAAAAGTCTATGAAAATATACACTGCAAAAAAAGTTTTACATTTTTAAAAATTACCTTACATATGCTCGAACAGCTTGAAAATCATTGAAACAATTATCTCTCCCTTGTACATTAGTAAAAATTGAAAATCCTTTAAACAGTTCTCTTTCCTTCTTTCATTAGTAAAAAGTGTCTTCATAAAGAACTATCCGTCAATTAAAAATTACTTAAAGTCTTTTCAAAACAATCAGTTTAAGCCTTATCTTGGATTCAATTAATATATAAATGCCTTAAGCACGGCAATATAATATCTAGCGAACTTGAAAATGAATTAAAAGAAATTACATCAAATTATAAAATGTAAATCAGCTCAGCCAAGCGGACCCTTTGAGATTTTCTAGCGGAATTTGAAACATGTGTCTTCATTGCTCTTCAATATTTGTTAATAAAATAGTTGTTGTAAATATTTATCTCTTTGCCTTCACAAATCTGTATATAAATATTTCTTAATGTAAGTAGAAAAAAGAAAACGAAGTCGTGATATCTCAGCATTAAAATATATCCAACATTCTTGAACTCTCATGCTTGAACAATTACAAATAAGTCATTAATTTAATCCTTTTGATATGCACTACAAACTTAAAATATTCTTAAAAAGTTCTCTCCATGTGCATATATATAATTTTTCAATAACTCTCCCATGCAGGTACGCCTGCTCGAAGGTCAAGACGGATATAGTGTTTAAAGAAGTGATCACTCCTCCAAGCAGCTTTAATTTTGTCAAAACTGTATCCTTTAGGTGTGGTCTTTGACCTCGGACACAAAAACATTTCTACGACTAAGGTAGACCTGGCAACGTTGCAACGCAAACGAGTTGCAAAAGTTTGAGAAGCAGTTGTGCATTCTCATTTTTTACGTAACAATGCAATATCTAAAGGTTTTGAATATATTCCCAGTATCTTTTAACAGAAGAACACTCATTTGACGGTCAGAATTAAACACATCATGAACATTACATCGATTTGGCTTGCTGGTGGCCGTCTAGCACGAACCATCGTCCTCTAATTCATGAATCTATTTTAACTTCATTAACCACACGATATTTGGTTGCTCAAATATTGTTCGAAATGACTCAAAACTTAACTGAATTCCATTAGCAATTTTGACTCCACTGATACCCGAAGCGAACTTGTGTAAACTGTAGCGCTGAGGGTTCCATAAATCGTGGATAAAATCTTAATTTTGAATTTAATAATTTCCAAAACAAAAAATATTTTGTAACTTTGCGGGGAGTTCTACTTCATTACTGTAACATGAAGATAACTCATACCTAAAAGTCTTGGTTTTTTTGTGGAAGTTTATATTGACCATGCCACGTGCCAAAAGTTTACACGGTATAAAACTGGTGATTTCAACTTAGAAGACGGAGAACGACCCAAACAGCCAAAAAGGTTCGAATTGGAGGCATTGCACGATGCGTGCCAAACGCAAAAAGAAAAGCCTTGTGAGTTGATCAAGCAAACATATCCAGAACATTCCAAGCATTGGGATTTATCCAAAAGCTTGGAAATTGGGTGCCTAGAGACGTCGAACGACGTCTGCACATCGGAAATATTGCTTGAACGCCACAAAAAGAATTAATTTTTACCACTGGTGATGAAAAATGGATTCATTAGGATAACACCAAGCGCTAGAAATCATATGTGAAGCCCGGCCAACCATCAACATCAACGGCAAAGCTGAAAATCCATGGCACCACAATAATGCTCTGTATTTAATGGGATCACAAGACTGTGTGAGCTCTTGAAATGGGGTCAGACGATCAAAGAGGACCTCTACCGAATACATTTGATTCGTTTGAAGAGAGCGATTGTAGAAAAATGACACGAATCCCTAATTTTCCATTATGACAACGCTCGGCCACATGCTACAGCATCGGATAAAAACTATTTGGAAAACAATTGGTGGAAAGTTTTACCTCACCCGCCTTGTAGCTCAGACATGGCACCTTCTGAGTAATACTTGTTCAGTTCAAATCCACTGAAATTCTGTTGAAAATGTTTCTTTGCTTGGTACTTCAATGGTCTTTAGTCCTACCAAAGTATAAAATTTTATCTTCTTTAACAAATGGACCAACTACCCTAAAATTGTGTATTGTTAATTATTAAACATTATGAAAGTTCACATAAAAATATATAAAATGCATTACATACTTTAAATATTTCACGACGTTCTGCAACAACTATTTACTCGTTAATATTTTTGCATATTTTTAGCATTTTTTGGCATATTTAAAATATGCACAAATATGCTACTTTATGACTCGAGTGCATAAAAAGCTATTTGCAGTTTTTCTTCGGCGTCTCCAAACCAATTTTACATTTTGGTTTATTAAGTTCATTTCCCGCAGTGTATTCAAAGCATTGCATATGTGTCGCTAAACCAAAGGATGTCAACAAAAAATTTTAATATCACCGCAGCCTGTTTACTTTTTTCTCTTTTGATGTAGGCACATACACATATGTACACACTTTGCACTGGTCTTACTTTTGGGAATCCTTTGCCAGCTTTGCCACGCGTCAAGTGTGCATTTCTCACTCCATGTTTGCACTTGGTAGACGACTAGACTAGGACTATACATATGCAGTCTCTGAAGCACTTTTTCATATGTGGCAGAGTGTTCTGAAGCAGCTGCAATGATGTGTACCAAAAATTGCATGCCTTTCTCTTTCTTTTTTTCTTTTAATATTTTTTTTTTTTTAACTGCATATAAAGTAGAAGTAGCAGAAGACTACGCTTCAAGTGCAGTTCAAATATCACACCTACTATGTACCATATCTACATATACAATATATGCTGCTCGAGCCTTAGATCCAAAGCAAGACTATATCATACCAAGCCAAGCTGTGAAACTTAGCTGAACTGAACTGAGCTGAGCTGAGCAGAGCTGAGAGTGTGCGGTCTAAATTATGCAAACATTTTCTTTGTGTGTGCAATGATGCTTGAAGAGAAAATATCTTATGGCATGTGGGCGGGCGTTAAATATATGCACACACACACACACACACACACACAGTTTTATGAAGTCGTTCAGGCAGCATAAAATGAGTGCTAGTACCACCGACGAAAAAACATCAAGAAAAATGCAAAGTTTAAAAAAGTATAAAACTGCTTAAAGAGTACACAGCGCGCTTTAAACCAAATATATTCCACTCCTAGCCATTCAAGACATCCGCCTGACAGCAGACACTGTTAAATAGTGTCTATAAATATTTCATGCGGCATGATTAAATGCTATTTTAACTAATCCGAGCGCAACAAAAAAAGGATAACGAAAGAACGAGTCCAACGAGCACGAAATGAACGCCGTCATTTTGCATGACAGCGTTATTGCACAAGCGGCTCTATCCATAGCAGCTACTTCTGGCTGCCAGTCATTTAGTAGCTCCTGCCTCACTGCCTCCAAACCAGCTACTACTCCTTTGCTGGTTCTGGTTCTGGTGCTGCTGTTGCTGTTGCTGCTACTGCTGCTAATTTTGCTACTACTACGAGTATTCATGCCTAGACGAGACTCGGTCGTGTCTGTTTTTATTAAATCTGCAAAATAAAGCAATGACCTGTCAACATTTTATCCCTTTTGCTTAAGTCGACTGTTCCTTCTGCTCAACGGAGTCGCCGTCAGCTCAAACTGCCTGCTTGCAGCAACGTATTGTATCAGAGTATCTATATGTATGTCGTTACAATATATACATATATATATGTATATATAGAGGAGTATGTGTGTATCTGACTGGTTGTCTGTACACTTGAACGCCGCTTAAGCGCAACAAACTCATACAGTCTAGCAGACCGGCATTCAGACATAAAACGCAGCCAGAAATAACCTTTATCGGCACGAAAACGGAATTATTGTATTGTGCAAACCGAATTTGACTGAGACTCTTTGTTTTGGTCTCGCGTTGGGCATGGTAAAACTCGACAAGAACTACAGTATATGGCTAACCTATTAGGTACGTACTGCATTTCTTATTTTAACTATTTAATTAATTATTTTAATTAAATAAAAAATTTTAGTCGCTTAAAATAAAATGCCATATCAGTCGGTATCATCGGCATTCTTGGAAATAAAATTTTCCAGCCAATATAGTTGCTTCAATGAGGTTGCTCAAGACTTTTTAACAATAAATCGTGTACCATTACAAAGTCGAGGTGGATTAATGGATCATTTCTTAACATTTTCAACTTCAATGCCTCTTATACATCCGTCGTCTCCTTATCAGATGTTGGCTGTTTACTTGGCGTTCTAGCTCCTAGTGGTTGCTGCATCGTCATGTTCATCGATGATGACTGTTGAGACTCAGGAATCTTATTTCAAATGGCTTTTATTCATTCGTAGTAAATGCAAAATTAAGGTTTATAAGATCTTTTAAATTTTAATTTCCTATCAATTAATGCCAATTCTTAGTGTCGCACTAAGAGTTATCACACCTTCAGAGCTGATTCTGATTTGAATGAGGATAGGTTATTCTTGCTCTATAAGATCTAGTGATAATTTGAGTAAGAAATAAGTCAACCGTTTAGTAGTATAACACATATACCGGAGCTTATTCATCTTTTCTTAAGCGCGCAAGCCATAAGTTCACCAATCAAATTGTTTCTGCTGTTCCTCCAATGGAGGACACTACTGGATGTAAAACATGACTTTATTCTGGTATTAATCGGAAAACTATTTGCGACTATTTGCTCTTAAAACGTTCATCATTTGCGTCTGATCGTCGAGGCCTAATCATTCCAATTTTCCCCGCCCGTTTTAATTTTTTGTGTAAGTATACTCATTAGAAGTCATATCTGCTTATATTTGCTGTTACCGTCGCAAATGTCGTTCGCCTTATACTATTTGTAGACATTCCACAGCGATTTGAAGATTCTAAAACAAATTTTTAGCTGTGATATTTTTCTGTTCAGTGATAGTTGGTGATTTAAGCATGTTTCGATATACTTTAAATGATTTTTGCAGTGATTACAAACAATTACGAAAAAATCCATTTATTAAACAAGTAGGAGCTATTTTCGAGGCCTGCACAACTACTTATTATAGTTAGCACACACTAAACTTTTTAATAATTCACCTTTATTAACATCCAGTTAAGCCATTATTTATCTTGATTGATTTTCTTGATGACGAAAGTCAAGAATATTTAATTACAAAATATATTTCAAACTAATTACAATGTATGTTCGCGATGTATATTTTTTTTGTCACTGCAGTAAAAAAGTTGTAACAGCGCAACACAAAGAATCTATGCATAATCTAGTCAGTGAAATTTCCGGTCAGACAGACTTTCAGATGCTCATTGCTTTTTCGAGTTGTCTAATTGTGATAGTCTTCAAAATGTATAGGTTCTCCGACGCTTCGCTATGCTATTTGCAACAATTAATTATTGTTCTGCATTTTATAAATGTCTACAAATTTAATGCCTAATTGCTGAAATATTTGTTGTAATCAGTAATACTTTCTACTGAAACATAGAAAATTCGAATAAATTTCTAAACCGCTTATTTTTTAACCCAAATCGTATGGCTTACATTTAAATAACTTACACTTTTCTAAAAACTTTTTCATTTTGTTTCATTAAATACACAGAAATCTATTAAATAAAGCAAGATTCTAATAGTATGACCAAATACTGTACGAAATATAAGCAGCTCAGCGGAACCGAACAAAAATGCAGCGTACTACTTGTAAATCAACAGCGTTTTCAATTTTTCAGCATGACTATGAAACTCACTGTGACTGTCTCACTTTCTCGGTAGTCTGAATTGTTTGGGCATCAACATAAAAGACAATAAGATGGAGGCGCCGCGCCGCGCCGTTTGCATTACTCGAACATTGTTATGCAGATACATTGCCATGTAGAACGTTGACGGCACGTTAGTTTATGTTTGTGATAGTTGCCGACGTCGTCGTCATCATCATAGTCATGCTGTTGTTTATGTAATATGCGTTGCAGTGCCTAAAAGTATGCAACAGCAAACAGTTTGCGCCATTTGTTGTTTATTTCGTTTTGTTTGTTTGTCTGTCTCTATACTATTCTATTCCATTCCATTCCATTCAGAAATGGTTGCATGTCAGTTACTCGTCAACTTTCAACTCGACTCAATGTCTTGCTTGGATTTTACCTTTCTTATTGTGTTTACCAGCAACGATTTTACGCTGGCCAAATGCTAATGACAACATATCACATGTCGCCCTTTGCTCGTCGCTGCCATCGATAATGATGACGAAGGTTTTCTTCAGCTTCAGCTTCAGCTTCAGCTGCTGTTGCTGCTGCATTTGAAGTATCGCATTTTCATGTATCTATGTGTGTGTGTGTGTGTTGTTGAAAGCCATTTCCATTTTCGCTTTTCTATGCCAAAATGAATTTAATTCTCGTTGCATACATCATTTCCGCCATGCATAAAGTCAGTAAGAGTGAATCAAATCGAATCAGCGTACGACGAATGCAAATATGAATGCAGTTGCCATTAGGCAAGCGATTAGAGCTTAGTGCTGGTCGTGAGTTTGACCAGTTTGCAATGGCATGGCCTGAGATACGTGCGTGACATTTATGCATATGCACTCACGTATGCATCCTTAGCCAGATACTTGTGCATATATGCATATGCATTTGCATTTTCATACACAGTCAATGCTGCAATTTCATTGTCGTGGACTATGATATGACGTTGCTATGCATAAGATATGCAAAGAGCGGGAAAGATTGGAATACCGTCATGCCGCACGTTGCTGACTGTCAGACTGCATCGTTCATTTGTTCCTAAGTTGTTCGTTCGTTCGTTCGTTCGCTCGCACGCTCGTTCAGTTGGTCTTTGCATTGTGCTACGTATGAGTGATTTATGCAAATTTCTGCAATTTTCATTTTGTATGCATGCACTTACAAACACACACACACACACACACTCGCATGCATACACACATTCTTGCTGCATGCAGAACATGCCGGAGTCGAGCCAAGCTTAATTAGCTTTTGTGTGTGAGCCTTAAATATGCAAATTGCAGTCTATTGGTTTCATATTACGCTGCGTATACGTAATTAATAATTCAATGAAGATTAATATCAATCATACGCACGAACAAAACACATCGCATAATAAAATATTTATAGCGCATACGTACGATGGTACTGAATTGCTAGACGCTTTAAAACTTTAAAATGCTTACACACTAACGATACGCTTGAGAATTGTTTTGCTTTTCCTACATCAAAAAAACCAAAAAAAAAAAACTTTTCTAATTATGTCAGTTAATAAACTAAAACTGTCAAAACCAAATGCACTCCAACTAATGGTAGCTGCAAAAGAATTTATAGATACAACTGCATCGACATACTACACTCGCTGCTGACTGTTGTCAACTCAATTTTCAATGCAACTGTCAAACAGAATGTGAATAGAGTATAGCATTAAATGCGATTAATTAGCTGACGCTACTCGCTGCTACCATCAATGGGGCACTTCATAGTCAGCGTCATCACCTCCATTGCTGGCCCTCATGGACGCCATCAAATGCACGGCATGCATGTGTGGTGTAAGTGTGTTAGTGTCATTGAAATGCGGTCGGGTGTGTATGAAATACGAAAAATTTAAACAGCTTATATAATTTACGAGGGTTCATTGAAAGAATTTGATAGCTAAGGAATATATTTTTAAAAGCTTGACATGTGTTAAGAATCGGATTGTATGACTTTGAACTCAAAATGCTGGCATAATATAATTCTGAGAAATATAGTTCACATACGAAGTTTGTTCAAAACAACGGTCACTTTTTACCTTTTTTTTTTTGGAAAACTGGGTGTTTTCTTTAAGGTAAAATTCCTTCTTGACCCTACGACATTAAGGCAGGAGCTCACGATGATCCAAGGAGAACAGTCTTGCAGCCAGAAGACTGGCTGCTTTCATTGGAATGTTTAGCCTTTGGGCCCATTTGAGCAAATCTGGCTCAACGTTGACATTATTCACAAGCTCACGTGCGTTGTTCATGCGACGTTTCTTTTGGTCAAAATTTAACAATTCCGGAACAGGGAAAAGTTCCATGGATTGAGCCTACCAATTGAGCCTACCAATGCTCAGCCACTTTTCTAATAATGGAAAGATTGGAAAAATCAGACAGATTGAATCAGTTAATTTCTTTTTTAACTTATTATTTTTCGAACCACCCTCGAATATAGAAAGTAAGTGTAATACACACATATACAGAGTGAGAGAGAGCGAGGGGATTAAAACAAGAAGAGTACGAAATGATTGCAACTAACAACTTTACAAAGCCTCAAAGCCAATTTTGCTGTCAATTCTTTTGACAAAATGGCAGTAACAGGCAAAATGGCAGCAGCCTGTTTCACGATGATGGCAATGGCGATGGCGATGGCAATGGCAGAGGAAGCAGCAAAAGCGACAGGAATGGCATTGATGATGGCGACATCAATGTGTATATGTAAGTATGTAAGTATGTGTTTGTGAAGTACATGTATGCATGTGCTTGTCTAACTGTCTCTCATACTGCTGTGCCACGTTTAAGCCTCTTTGCACAATATTTATGTGTGTCTGTGTTTAGCATAAGTGTTGCTGCTATATACGAGTATGTGTATGTGACTACTGCCAATGTTGCTGCTAAAAACGCCAATCAACTTTGCCGACGTTTTATTGAATCAAATTTCAACGAAGTTTTATTTGCCAAAGTACCAACAAGTACGCCCCCATCAGTGCGGCTGCTGCTGCTGCTGCTGCTGCTGCTAAGAGGGCTTAGTACTCGAGGCGTGTGTTTATTTACTCAACAAAATGTCACTTCTCCATACAGCACGCTTGAGTTGGCATATGGTGGGGGGCAACCAACGGCTGTGGTCGCCTCTTTAGAACAGGTGGCAACAACGTGTGCATAAAATTTTACTATTTGTTGAAAAGTCAATTTGAATACAGTTTTGCCGCTGTTGCTGCCAAATTTCTTTTAGTTTTTGTTGTTCTTTTTTATTTTTTTTTTTAGTTTGTACAAGCTGTTCTTTAGATACATATGTCGTAGCTAAAGACAGAAGCAGTGCAACAGCTGTTCAAGTATTTTCTTCTATCAAAGCCACATCGACGCGAATGCTGAAGAAGAATGTTTGAACTGAAGTGCAGTGTAGCATAAGTTGCGCAGTAAGAAATGTTAATTAAACTCTTGTAGACTACGGTTACAGTCAATTAGCTCAACACAGTTGCATCTAAAACCGGTGACTGTGTTTGTACATGTTCACAAAAGATATACAGAAATATTATTTAGCTGCATATACATAATTTATAGATCGCTGTGGGTGGCAGTGATTTTATTTATCAAAATTAAATTTAATTTTTACAATTTGTCGATTTTTTAAAAGATGAATCGAAAGTTGGAACATTTTTAAACTCGTCAAGATATGTTTTTATTGGATTAACTGAATCAAATTTAAACCAGTTCTCTGTATGCATCTATTTTAGTATCTACTTAGAATCTACTTCATTGTCAAATACTCAAAATAGTCAGAAAACCATTTAATTAGATCAAACCAAGCAGATTTTAGTATCGAAATAAATTCATTTCAGAGTGATTGATGTTCTTACAAACTTTAAGCACGCGAGATATACATACTATCTCCTGGCTCTCCAGGAAAAGAATTGACAGCTTTCATTAGCTATATTTCTTGTCAAAAAACGATATCGAAACATCAATAAATCAACAATTCGATTAATTTCGAACACGTGCTTTACGCAGCTCTAATTCGAATGACTTCACAGCTCTAAGCTATTGAATAGTCTTTATCACATATATGGACTTTTCGAATTTTTCTATACAAACTTCAAGATTCATAAAATTAAGTCAAAATTTAAATGATACCTCCTCAGCTAAAGAAAAAAAATGGAGTTTAATAAAATAGTCAAGAAAAATTCGTGAGGAATTACAAAATTCTTCAACAACTCAACAATTAAATCCCTTTTTACACGCAACACAAGAAGAAGGCATATAAAATTTTGAAAAATAGTTCTTAAATGAGTTCTAAATACTTCTGCTCTTTCTATGTCACTTTCCAGTGTGGTCTCTTATGGGTGTAGAGACTATAGCCGGTAATTTAATGTCTACTTAGAGCTTGTTGGAGAAAAACGTTCGATGTAACGTCTCTGAGTGAAATTTTCCTCCTGAAGCAATCTTTAGATTGTGCTTAGAGGTTGAAGATCTTAGGCACTGTCATTCCCTTCTTAAACGCCGTTTCGTTTTGTGTGTAGTGAGTTTATTGGGATACTCTTTCAGTTGAGGTTTCTCCAGTAAGCTAAAAAGAATGATGTGTTGAGAGATCTGCAAGATATTCAGGAAATGTAGGAGCAAGCTTTGAATTAATCACTTTTTATGACAAAATCAGGCTTTTTTTTATTAATTTATATTTCACAAAGATGTTCTACACCTTATACTGTCCATCTCACTGCAATTTTTATTCAATAAAATAGACAACTTATAATTCACAAACAACTTATGTCTCAATAATGATAAAAGGGGCAGATTTGTGTATTTTAAGATGTTGATTTATTATTATGCTATATTTTTTTTTAAATTGTTACATTAAGTAAATTTATTTTATAAAGGAGTGCCATTAATTTTTGTGTATGTTTCTATTGAAATAGTTAGTTCTTAAATGCATTCCGAACTTTAAATGTTTTTATGCAGTTAAAGTGATTGGCTATGTGCGTTGATTAAGTTCTTAAATGTATACGAAAAAAAAAAAAAAAAAATTAACGAATGCACGCTGACACTGCATTTATTTTCAATGTGTATGCAACCGAAAATTGGCCAGCTCAGGTTTTGCTTGCAAAGCAGCAACGTGCAACGTGCAACGTGGTGCTGCATACAAAGCTTACAAAAGCGTTAATGCAGCTTAAAGCATTGATTTTCATTACACATACACATACACACACACACGCAGGCAGGCAGGCAGGCAGGCAGGATGTACAGGATATGCAGGCATGCATTATAATGCAAACAGCCTGCCAGGCTAGCGGACTGGCCGCCTGGCGGCTTTGGCTTGGCACCAACAACACACTACAACCAGCGAGGCCGTTGCCAAGGCAGTTTCGCATCGATGCCATAGCTATTGGCCGCTGCTGTTACACATATTCGTATTCAGCCAAAGCCATAAAGTTAACCAAAGTCCATTTTGGTTTTGCATGCGTGCAACTCTAAGTATACAATATAATATATGAGCCTGTGTGAGTAGGTGTGCACCTGTGCGCTCAACTGTGAAATTTATTGATTGAACAAACGCACAAACACACAAACAAACAAACACACAAACACACAAACGCAGGCAGGCGGCACATTTTTCCAATGGCCTAACGGAAAAACAAAAAAAAATTTATTAAAAAAAATCGAGCACGAATATTTTTTTAATTAAAATGCAAATATGAAGCGCCGCCCCGGTCGGCGTAACCAACGCAACTACTTTATTTTTGCAGTGTATCGCACGCAGTATGAAACAAAATGAAACGCTTAATAAAATATGGCAGCACTTCCGTTCACCCGAAAATCGCGACAAAGTGCTTAAGTTTGCCATGCGCGACAATAACTCTGCGCCATTCTTCAAAGTGTATTGTATTGTCTATTGTCTACGAATGCTAATTTTAGAACATTGTAAATGGTGATGCTTCCATTTGACTCATTAATCAAACAACTAAAAGGCGCTGTATGCAACAAATCTGATTTGTACCATTTTAACTTTTTTTCCAGTAAAGTCAGCCAATTTCATATAAAGGTCCAGAAAATGTCCTTTTCCAAAAGTTCTTCAAATATGTTAGTCTTATTAACTAAGCTAGAAATATTAAATATCGTCAGATTAGATTGTACCGATATAGAATGTTGCCTTCATTCAAATTTCTGATTCAAATAAAGATCCTCAGACAGTAGCATTTGGTCTTAGCTTGTTATTCTTGAATGATCGAACAAAATAAGCATGTACTCTGCACTGAACGAACCGAAGAAGTTCAATACGTTTAATTGTTTTTATTCAATTTAATTTTTTTTTTTGTATACATCGCGCTTCAGAATTTTATAAATTTGTTTGGCAATTATAATTCCCAAATAGTTTTAAAACATTTCATACAAGTATCAGAGTCTCCTGAAAAATGTTTGTAAGTTAGGTTTCGATGTGTGACGGTGGATGATTTTGATAGATGTTTGTCTAAGAGGAGTGTAAAAGGGCTATTTTTTTATACTTATAATTCACGGCTATGATGCGAGAGAGGGAATGTGTTATCACGCGCTCCATGCATAGGGCTGTCAAGGATGTCATTGGTTATACAAAATTTATTATAAATTCTTTATACGACGATGAGTGTCGCAATATTACTGCAGAGAATCGAGTGAAACGGAGAGAAGAGAAAAGCCTTTTCAGACCTAAACATAGTTTGAGGATGTTGCGATGTTACGTGACAGAAACAAATTATTCGGGATGCGTCCATATTCGTTTAGATTCATTTACTTCCTTCTTTGACAATAATTATCGAGCAGATCTCCACTGCCAAAATCCGTTTATTGCTCTTACGGTGCTGAGCAATTTGTGTTTTTTTTTTTCAGCAGAATATTACACAAGAAGATATCGTTAAGTGTTATTTACGGCAACCCTCTTGCACTCAACTCCTCTGCTCCCAAATATACGTTCAAAATATTATCTGCCTCAGTTATCACACACAACTTTAATCTCTGATTATGTGTACCATTTGTGATGTGTTGGCTTCTATTATATTTCCAAAACAATCACTAAACAGCTGTGCAATATTTTATGTTTAATGCCGTAAGATCAGAGTTCAGTTTTTCGATTTGCACTGAAAGCCTTCGTCGCACATAGCCGCCTCACACTTTGCATCACAGTTTCATTTTAAACATTACATGCACAGGACTAAATGACTAAGTTTGATGACTACAAAGCAGAGGGGAACTATTTTTTTAGTAATAAATTGAAATTTCTAAATCGCACCTTGTCTAATATGCTGCATGTTCTATGGAGATACACCTAGGACGCCATGCCGTTTGCAGCTCCAACGGCACAAGTGGCTTTGTCTCTGTGGATTTCTTGAATGTCACTTTGAAAATCGCATGCTGTGCTTTTAATGCATAAAATTGTGCGTAAGAACGGGTTCTTTTTTTTCGCTCCAATACCAACACTGACACTTGTAACGTGAGAACCAACGGCGGCGGTTTTACAAGTGCAGCTCCTATTAGCTACTCAGCAATTTACTTGTACTCGTAGAAACGTTTCTGCTTTCTGTCGCTGGGTCACTTCACATATCTGTCGCGACAGTTGCTCAACATAACATACACCCTTTCCACGACTCCACTTTTCATGCAATTCGAGGTACTTCATTACTTGTCAAGGCGTCAGTTGCAAGTCTCGTTTAGTTTTTGACTTGAATGCGTGTTGACAGTTTTAGTCTTTGCGCGCTTTTTTATGAATGCGTATAATGTCAGTTTGGGCCAGATTGGCGGCGGATGGTGTGCAGTTTGGGGCGTGGCTGCTGCTGCTGCTGCTGCTTAGTTTTCCTTTACTCTAGTTGCACTTAGACTGTTGCAACTCAAAACGAAAGCACAATTGCGTATAATTACTTTTGTGTGTGCGTGGCATGGCGTTAGCCAGGCGCCATAGTGGAAGTAAAAATGCGTCTCGGTTAGATTGAGCGAGTTCATAAAATATAAAAATGCAAATTTGCATAAATTGTTGCGTTGTTGTAATGAATATTTAAAATATTTCAGCAGGGAATATGCACTTACACTTGCGAGTATAAGCTTCGAAATAGATGAACACAGATGCATACACATAGCCACGCCACACACAGAATTATTTATGCAGAAGTGATTTAAGTTTGCATGTATTTATGCTTGAATTTATACATTAAAGCCGTAAATAATTCTGTTATAGAAATTGTAACTTTGCAAGCTTTGTAAGTGCTCAATTAGCATTAATTTTCAATTGCAATTTCTTAGTTAATCTAAGTGTAAGAAAGAAATAATAAAATAATCTACAGTTTGCAGGATTCTCTGTTAGAAAATTATTCTAGATTTCAAAATTAAGTAACAAATATCAAAATGAGGCTTGGCAGATACCATAATGTATTCATAAATATATATTCTTGATCATAATCGTATGCTAAGTCTACATAACCATATGTCAGACTTGCCATCAGTACATACTTCTGCTAGTATAACACACCAGATCTCAGATACTATATGTCGGTTCAGTTTACTAAACATATATGTTCTTAATTATGTAATATAGTCTAGGACCAAAAGCCTGCAGTACAGCTTCTGTTTGTAAATCAGAAAAACTTCTGGCTCTTCTAAGCTTTCACATAAATACTTTTTCTTTACCATGTATGGCCCTTGGCTGCCTAAATTACTTCCTCAGCAACTTTTTTTTAAAAAAAACAATTATTACGTCTCCATTTATTTTGTGCTGCTCTGTAAATTGTTTACTTGAGTGAAATAAATCTGGAGCTGTGTGTGGCAACAATACCGGGTCTACCGTGCTTAACTGGTTTGTAGGTCAGCGCGAATTCTTGCTTGATTTCAACCTGACCGAAGTCTTTGTCGTTGTAGACACCAATAATGGAGCCGGTCATCTCGGGCACGATGATCATGTTTCTCAAGTGAGTCTTGACAATTTCTGGCTTCTCATTTGGTGGAGCCTCCTTCTTAGCCTTGCGCAGCTTCTTGATCAGAGCCAAAGGCTTGCGCTTCAAACCACGCTGGAAACGCCTGCGAGCGCGGCTGTGCATAAGCTCAACCAGCTGGTTGTTGGGCAAATCCAAGTCGACACCGCGGTAGGTAAACTTTTTGAAGGTACGCTTCTTCTTGAGAATTTCATCGACTTGCTCAGACATCTCAGATATACATAATTTACTCGAGCTGGCGTGTTTTAGAATTGAATACTTCTCACAATGTTGGAAGAATCTAAAATAATTTCAATCAAAACAGCCAATAAACTAGCCAAAAATCCGCTTTCTTACCGACCAATAAGTCTGCTCTCATCTTTGGTAAGATTTTAGAAATCACCATCACAGAAGAGCTCACCTCATTCACTGAAAATAACAGCATTCCACCTATTTCTCAGTTTGGCTTTTAGAAAGCACACAGCACCGTTCATCCCCTACTCAGAGTTCGTACTCTGGTCGAAAGAAATTTCGACATGAAAAAATCAACTGTCTGGCATACAGCTTTTATCTTTCAAATGCATGACTACAATATACCACTAAGGCTTATTTAGATAATTCAAAGCTTACTGGATAACAGGTCTTTAAGATTTCATATTGTTAAACACCACTCGCGTTGCATAGATGTATCAGCTGGTTGTGCTCGAGGATCTTGCCTCTCCTCGATTTTATACAATCTTTATAGCTTATCAATATTTGCAGATGATACCGCAATCTTAACCTCAGCACAATCACCAACTGAATTAATAAATAATCTACAAAGCGCTTTAGTCACTTCTCACGAATATTTTAGCAAGTGGAACATACTCGTCAACACTTCAAAAACGCAAGCTATTTTCTTCACCAGAAAATGTAAACAAGAATCTCTACCAAAAGCAGTTGCAGATCTCACCTTTAATAATAACAGAATCACTTGGGAGAGAAAAGTCAAATATTTCGATATTATTTTAGACACAAAGCGCTCTTTTAGGGGATCATATGCTATATATTACGCACAAGTTCAAAATTCTTACAAGCTCGTTATATCTTTTAATAAATAGAAACTCGAAACTTAGTATTCATAACAAGTCCCTAATAATGAAATCAATTTTCTTCGCGGTCTTATACTATGGTTGTGCTATCATTGTGCTCGCAGTCACTTAAATAAACTGCAGATCTGTCAAAATAAGGTCTGAAAAAAAATTTGCAATTTAACAAGAGAAACGACATTCCTAGTAAAATTTGTTTTATCAAGCTGATCAAGAATATATATTTGGTATACTTTATGAAGTCTTCGATGCTTGCTTTCAATAGCGTTTGGCTTAAAAGCATACTGCAATATACTAAGCTAAAGGAAGACTTTTTCTTGCAATTATATTCGTTGAAATGTATCGTAGTTCACTTTCCGGTTACAATGCCAAATTACAAATAAAAGCCAATCTTGAAATTCTGGTGAAAATGAAACACAGTATGCAAAGATTCATTGCTGAACATTTTGTTACTTGGAAGTAGTAATTAGTAGTGTCCTTGATATATATTAAATGAAGTCGACTTCTTGGAACAGACTTATAAGTTAGGCAATGCTAAATTTGTTAAAAAGAAGTCGACACTGTTTACAATGAAAAGTTAAAATAATGAATATATTTTAAAAAAATGTTTCCTTTCATTTCAGGTGCGAAATCAGTCTGAATCAGTAAGCTGGTAAGTAATTTTTGCGACAAAAAAAAATTTCTTTAGCACACTTCCGTACGAGCGCCTTTCGATATGCAATTATTTAATCTTTTTTACAAAGCAAACAACAACAGAAATTCAAATTTTGCATTTATTTATTTATTTTTGTGTTTATTTTGCCGTACGAAAGAACAAACATTTTATGAACATGTTTTCGTTGAGCATATTTTTTGACAAGTACAAGTTTAAACATGTTTCATGTTAGTACACAAAAACCAACAACTCCGACGGACAGCAGCAACAATAACAACAACAACAACAAGAACAATCAGCAAGTCTGAGCTGATCAAATAAAACAAAAATCAACATTACAAACAAAAGAAGAAAATAAAAACACACACACCATACATATTTCAAATATTTAAACATTTTCGAAATGTTAGTTTAACTGACAAAGATAGCCGACTGGCGGGCTGGTCAGTGCTGGGCGCAGCAGATACTTTTACTAAAATGGCAAATCACGCGATTCAGTTGATACAAAATAGACCAAAAAGCAAACAGCAGCACTGGCTAAAAACCAACAACAACGCCCTTTTGCACGATTAAACAGAGCTGAGCTGAGCTGAGCTGAGCTGAACTGAAGCGAACTGTGAACAGATTGTTTGTTTTATTAAAACAAAAAAGTAATTAAAGCCAGAAAAAGGTACAACAGGGCGTATGCGCGATAAGCATAAAGCAATGCTGGCGCATATTGTAGAAAAATGAGGGGCACGGCATAGGCAAAGGTAAACTTCATAAACGCGCGCGTGCACAATCAATCAAAGCCTTCATTTCAAATAAATAGTAGGGTACATGAAGGCGCTTGTAGGCTGTGTGCATAGTCATTTAATAGTAAAATGAGCTACATAAATAATTTTGAAACATTTCAGGGATTTTCAGTGACGCAGTACAACGACGCAGTTGGTAGTCGATTAAATCGAAAAAAAAAATCACAGTGACTGACAGAGTTTTAAAGAGTTTTAGCTTTTCTATACAAATATGCTGCTATGCGCTCTGAAGGATATATGCTACATGAACTATATATATGTCATATTTTTTGGCTTTTGTATGGAAAATTTATTACACTCGATTCTAGAACAACACAAATTGTAATATCTATGTCCAGCCTTTTATAAGCAATTAGTACAACTCACTGAACACTGAACTCTCACGCTTAATAGCGCCGCACAAGTTTAAATATATTTTATCAAATACTTTACTGAAAACTTTACACCATGTGCAACAAATTTCAACAGCCAAGATGTAGCATTTATCCTGTAGTATCTAATGGTAATCTATTCAATTTAGTTTATTTCTTTGCTTCGCTCGTAAGCTGTCTTTTATTGTAAACAAGCCAGCTCACTTGCAATGACTACACTAGACTGCTCTACGAGTTTGTCTCTGCATATTTTGGCCATTGCATTGCCGGCAGTGCTGAATGCCTTTTATTTTTCATTGCTTTGCATTGTCCAATGTCTCATTTGCAGTCTGTATGCAAATTTTTGTCTTCCTGTCTTGTACTTGTTGTCCATTTTGGCATTGCAAACCAAGTTCAGCACCACCCAGCAATGTCCAATAGAATTAGGTTCATTTTAGCACGAGTCCGTGCGACGCTCGTTGGTTTGCAATATAAAATTTGTAGTGTTGCCATATCTTTTGCAATTGTCCTTTTCGATTTGCTCTTTTGTCGTCTAACTGTCGCTTCCTATTTTCCTTTCGGGCGTAAAATTCATAATTTTCCTTTTTCCTCCTTGCTTGCTGGCGTCTTGCATTATTTGCTTTCTTCTATAATTTTGCTCGATTGAAATGTCATTTTGTACCAACGAAAATATTTGCATTGAAAATGTGACCGTGTATAAAGGAGTAGCGTTCAATTTATAATGTTTAATATTTACATTTGTAAAAATTGATTTGACATCTTCATCTGCAACATCATTTCGTGATTTAAATTAGCACTAAACGCAAGTATTTTAAAATCACAAAATATTTTTGATAGAGCAGCCGTTTAAAGAAATCAAATATCAAATATCAGCATTACTTGATTCAAGCCATATTATGTTGATAATAAAACTTACAATCATCTGGAGAAAATGTTTTATGTCTTTACTGTATATAATTTACATATATAATTTTATATTTACACAAATGTAACAAACGAACGGATGTAATTCTTATAAAATATTCTATTCAGATCCAAATCGGTTCAATAGAAACAGTTGCCCGCATACAAATCAGTTCCACCTTTCAGCGTTTGAAAGTCACTTGAAAAAATGACTATGTCTTCAGCATACGTACAGATCTGCGTATTTATATCAGCGGAAGTCGGTATGTCTGATGTGTACAGAGTGTACAGAATAGAACCTAGCACACTACACTGTGGAACTCCAGCGTTGATAAAGTAGATGTCAGATGCCTCATTTCTTGCCACAACTCGGTAGGTTATGTTGCTCAGCTTGGATTTCAAAATGAAAAAGTATGGCGCAGTGAGGTATTTTTTTTAACTTATAAACAAGTCCTTTATGCCAGACCCTATCAAAAGCTTGTTTGACATCTAGGAAGACATCAGAACAGTATTATCGGGGCTTTTGAACTTCAACGATTGTGTTGACCACACTATGGCATTGTTCCGGACATCCGTGCTTAAAACTAAATCCAAATTGGTCTTCTGGGATAATTTTGCATCTATCCAGTAGCGGCAGTACTCTACCAATAAGTAATCTTTTGAATACTTTGCGGAAAACTGACAGCAGGCAGACGATATGACGTGATAAGTTCTTCAGATATCCCAGCTTTAAGTATCATCACAATATCATCAAACTTCCATTGTGAAGGGAAGTGGTAGATGCGAAACATTACATTAAAAATCATTCTTGGGAACGCCTTAACCACTCTGCCATCAACACTGTCGATGCCAAGTGATTTTGTAGGATTAAGAGCTTCTATTTGCTTAAGAACCTCTGGATGAGTGAGATGAGGTATAGGCAAGTCCAATTGGCACGGTGCTTCTAGGAAGTCCTCCACTTCAGATATTGCAGCAGTTTTTGCAATGTCAAAAGGTTGATACTATGACGTTAAGTGCTTAACAAAGGCTTCAGTTCTGGCGCCATCTTATCTGCGCCGTACGTTGTTTGCTCCTTTGAACTTGGAACTTGTTCTCGTGTAGGTCGTTTTATGCCTTTGTAGCTCTCCATTGACTATAATGCCCTTTTTCAAAGGGGTCCAAATTTCTTAGTCACTCACCGATTGCTTCGTGAAACATCTCTATACTTTTTTTTTTTTTTTTAAATGTGTTTTTTTTTATTGGATCTTCTCTTGATAAGAGACTAACAATAATTTATCAAATCTTAAATCTAGTTGTGTATTACACAAAGCCCCCCGGTTGGAGACTTATGTAGTTACAGCGGCCCTAAGAGCACATCACAGGGCTGGGAGGTCATTTCTCCTGAGTCGTGTTTGTATATGGAGTAGTGTTAGAGATCGTGCGAGTGGATTAGGGTGAGAATTGAGTTTACATTCATAGGTCTGCTTGAATCGATCTATTTCAGTTTTAACAGTTGGGATGTTAAGATCATTGTGAATGTTAGCATTGCGAATATACCAAGGTGCTCCGGTGAGAGTTCTAAGTATTTTTGATTGAGCTCTTTGTATTATATCCACGTTACTGGAACTCGCATTGCCCCATAACTGTGAGCCGTACGTCCAAATAGGCTTTATTACGGAGTTATAAAGAAGCAATTTGTAGTCCAAGCTTAAGGGGGACCGCGGATTTATGAGCCAGTGTAGGGAGTTGGCTTTTAGCTTTATCTGTGTTTTTTTGGCTTCAATATGTTTACGATAAGTGAGCCGTCTTTCGAGATGAATACCGAGATGCACGACGTCATTGGCCTGTGGGATCACAATGTTGTTGAGAGTCAGCGATGGACAAGTACCTCTGTTTAGAGTGAATGTGACGTGTTTGCTTTTTTGCTCATTAACTTTTATACGCCAGTTAGCTAGCCACTCTTCGAGAAGAATGAGATGATCTGCTAGTAGTCTGGTTGCTCGTATTGGGCATCTAGATCTACTTAATATGGCTGTGTCATCAGCAAATGTGGATATTGTAAGTCTGTGATCCGTTGGTATGTCTGATGTGTATAGAACATATAACATAGGACCGAGAACGCTGCCTTGGGGTACTCCAGCTTTGATTTCAGACTCCTGTGTTATGTAGTCATTCTGACGTACCGTGAATACTCTATTGCTGAGGTATGATTCTAGAGTTTTGTGAGTATTTTGGGGTAGCAATACTTTTATTTTATACTTAAGTCCATCAGTCTCTATACTGGCATACATAATTTTTTTTTGTGATTTTATATAAAATATGGACGATTCTGTCACATTGTGCTCAAAGGTAAACTTTTTGCATTTCGTTATTTTGAAGTTTTTCTATTGTAATATTTCCAATTTTGTTTAAAGGCTTAATGTATTTTTTTTTCATTTGTGTTGTTGTTGTTGTAATTTTCACTAAATAATTCATTTAACTTCTTATAATCTTTTTCACTTTAAACGACAAATCTTTAATACTTTAAAAATCAAAATTAAGACAAAATGTTTAGTGCTACACCTGGTCCTATGGACTGCGATCGAAACGGGAAAAGCTTTAAAAAACAATTGGGCAAACGGCAGATTTCAACACATGCCGCAGGCGACGATGGACGAATAAACGAACGGCGGATGGACGGACCGTACCGTACATGCGACTGCTGCAACAACAGCAGCAACAACTGCTGATTGTGAGCATGTTGCTTCTGCTGTACATGTTGCACGTTGCTGTTTTTGTTCGTTGCTGCTGCTGATATGCAACTGCCTGAAGTGAGGGTGCAGGAGTTGCATGTGTGCGTGCGTGACTGACTGCATGTAGACTGCCCAACTGCCCTGCCTACTACATATATACACAGACACATGCCGTCATACATATACGTACATATGTATATAGTGTGCAACCTGCTCTAATATACCGCCCATACCTCACAAGCAAGTGTCCGATGAGTTTATCAGCATACATGTGTGTGTGTGTGTGTGTGTGTGTATGCGTGTCTATTTTGTATACGTATGTGTGTGTGTGTATGTCTGTATTCGTTCGTTCGCATGCGATAAAGACATTTTCATGTAATCATGGATGAATAATTGGATTTTGAAACAGCTTCCAGCGCAGCACGCACAGCAAATGATAAGCGAATGCCAGAAAGAGAGAGTAAGCTTTTCAGAAGCAACGATAGAGTGAGAGAGAGAGAGTGAACTAAGAGTGCACAACATTGAATTTGGTATATCTCTACTCGTATAGAGATTCAATGCAACTCTGTATGTATGCTGGCTATATACAAATGAACGTCTCGTTTAAATTTTCATTTTCCATTTTTTTTTTCCTTTTTTTTTTTTTCCACAGAGTACTTCATTTCATTTGTAGAAAATTTCAACTGAATTTCGATGCACATTGTACACAGAAAAGAAAAACATTTCCAATGAAATGTTTTCATTCTGCTACAATTTTTTAATGAGTTGAACATTGAGGTAGATGAAAATTTAAAAAGATCGTGTGATATCACACCTCCCAACTCTTTTCTGTGAAGATACTTAAAGTTTAATGTGTTCACAGTAAACATATCACGATTTTTATGCTACAAATTCTTTTTGAAAATTGAACCAACAGAAGAAAGCTTAGCTACAGCCAAACTAGTATCTCGAAAAGTACCATCAATGCTTCTGTCGAACACATATTTCTAGCCTAACCATGAAAAAACGATTATTTATGAGAAAAAATCGATTTATTGTTTTCTCTTTGGGATTTGAAAACCGTTGTCCGCGGAATTTATTTTTGATGTGTCATTTGGTGCCAAGTCAGGGCTTCGATGTGCTGCGCGAGCGAGTAACTTTTGTTGGATTTTGCTTGTCTTGAAAGACGCAGATGGTCGACTGCTGTTTTGTTTTGGGCTCATACGTATATATCCACGTTACGTCACCTGTCACGATTTTGACAGCTTATGACGCACCTCACATGCACATGTTTCTACAGCATTTGCTAGCACCAATCGACACGAGCCTTCTTTTGAGTGATTGCCAAATTAAGCGGTATCCAACGTAAATAAACCTTTCTGACGACCAATTGTTCATGTAATCCTACTAATATTATAAATGCGAAAGTTTGTATGGATGTATGGATGTATGGATGTATGGATGTATGGATGTATGGATGTATGGATGTTCCTCTCTTACGGCCAAACCGCTCAACCAATTCGTCTGAATTTTGGAATAGAGATTGATGGGATGATGGAAAAGAACATAGGCTATGTTTTGACAAAATCGGTGGGGGCGTTGCCCCACCCCCCATATAAGCGATAATCAAAATTTGTCATATCTTTGCATCCATTTAAGGTACAGAGATGAAATTTGGTATAGATGTTAAGAGGATGAGGAGAAGTCAATCTGTTAAGTTTGGACAAAATCGGTGGGGGCGTTGCCCCACCCCCCATATAAGCGATAATCAAAATTTGTCATATCTTTGCATCCATTTAAGGTACAGAGATGAAATTTGGTATAGATGTTAAGAGGATGAGGAGAAGTCAATCTGTTAAGTTTGGACAAAATCGGAGGGGGCGTTGCCCCACCCCCCATATAAGCGATAGTCAAAATTTTTCATATCTTTGCATCCATTTAAGGTACAGAGATGAAATTTGGTATGGATGTTAAGAGGATGAGGAGAAGTCAATCTGTTAAGTTTGGACAAAATCGGAGTGGGCGTTGCCCCACCCCCCATATAAGCGAGAGTCAAAATTTGTCATATCTTTGCATCCATTTAAGGTACAGAGATGAAATTTGGTATAGATGTTAAGAGGATGAGGAGAAGTCGATCTGTTAAGTTTGGACAAAATCGGAGGGGGCGTTGCCCCACCCCCCATATAAGCGATAGTCAAAATTTGTCATATCTTTGCATCCATTTAAGGTACAGAGATGAAATTTGGTATACATGTTAAGAGGATCATAAAAAGTAAACAGGTTGAGTTTGGTCAAAATTAGAGGGGCGGTACATCACCCCCGTATAGTTTCACAAATGAGGCAAAATAAGAAAAGTAATTAAATATTCTACTTTTTATTACTGTACGAATAATTGCCTTATAACACGTTTTTTTATGAATGAAAAGAAATGGGAGGACGGAAGCATCATAGGACGTTCAAATTCAATTACTTATAAAATCGTCATTTATTGTCCGATTTTGATTGGGATTTTTGCTGAGAGAGACGTTTTCTCTATACTGGTAGGAAAGGGGAGAGGAACAAAATTTTAAAACAAACTCGTAATATAGGTATTCGAACAGATTCTATTCTAGCTGTAGACTATACAAAAAGGTAAAAATAACCAATGTGGATGGCTGCAGTGATTGGAGTCACTAAAAAATTTTGAAGCATTCCATACGGTGCTGCCCAACAATCACCACTAGCAAGATTGAAATATCTTGAACTCAACCTGGCACGCGTCACTAGAAGAGGCTGGCAGTTGATGTCCAATTAGTTACTAAGAACCAACTGGTCTATGTGTGAACTCACCCAAGAAAACAGCCGGCGTAAACTAACCTAATTGAAATGATTTTCATGGATAATCTTGAATTTGTGCACTCTTTGTTATTATTGAAATATAAAACGCAACCCTCTAAATGTAGACTCCCTTTAATAAATACCTTGTTCAAACAGTTCATCCTGACATTGTCTGCTTAAACAATTTTCTCTCTGTGTATTAATTATTTTGTTGTTGCTGCTGTTTGATGGTATCTCTTTCTAAATGCAAACCTTTAGAGGTATTCTATGCAACAAACATTTTCTCTTTTTTTTTTTTTTTTTTGTTTTATTTGAAAAATGTAGAAAGGCAAATTGCCGCTGGCTTTGTGTTCTCAACCAAAAATCTATTCGTGCGTAAATGCTGAAAGTGCTGCTGCTGATACTGGTGCATTTAAATCGACTGGCCAACATTGTTGCCAACTGTATTTCGGAAACCAGAACAGTTCCGACCAACACAGGCACACACGGCCACACATATATGCAAACCAGACGTACATACATTCGCACTTGCTCGTATGTCAATTATACCCGAAACATACGATTATCGAATTTACTCATTGATATCATTTTCATGTTTTAACAACCGAGATTCTTTGTGTATGTGTGTGTGTGTGTGTGTGTGAAATGTTGCAACGGAAGTGGGAAACGAGTAGCGGATGGTAAAAATGAGCATTGCTGGTACTGCTCGAGGCAACTTTTTCAACACACACACACAGATACTCACTCACACATGCGTTGCCATTTCAACAAGCAAATGAAATACAATTTTAAGCTTTTAATTGAGTTTTTTGCTTGTATCCGTTTTTTCGTTTTTCGAGCAGTACGACTGCACAGGAGCAGGAGGTATTTTGCTATTTGATGTTGCGCTGCTGTTTTTGCATCTTACTTAAAAAGCATGTTAAAAATTAACACATAATTGAATTAATATGACATTTAATTGAAATTCAACCACACACGGACAGGCACAAAGGCCCAAGGACATGTCGCAGAGTGGGTGTGCTATAGCACATTGTAGGGGTATATATGAAGGAGTGGTTTCTGTTTCTGTTTCTGTTTCATGTGCAACAAGACAAGCGCACTTTTGCACGTTTCTTTTTTTGACAACAGCAGCACACTACACCCAGCAGCATATATGCTTGCAATTAAGTCTTGTCTTGTCGTCGGCAATTTTTGTATATTGCTGCTCTATGGTATTGTTCCATTGTCGAATTTTCTGTTTTTATTTTTTTCTTTTTTTTTTTCTTTACTTTGTCGATTTTATTCGCTCTAGCTAGCTCTCTGTGGAGTAGGAAATTTGATTGCAAATCAATTGTCTGCTGCTAGTTTTTTCGTAGTGTCAAGGCTCGAAATAGATGTGACAGTGTCGTAAATTCAATTAAATGGCACACGAATTGGTCAAAAGAGAAATACGTAGAGCACAAGACATGTTCGATATATTAAAATGCAGATTTCGTGCTTATCGACATATATTTTTTTTATTTTTATTCTTTTCGGCAGTTGACAAGACTGGTTTAGTCATTTTTCGCTCTGTATTGAATATTAAATTAAGGATATTAGGATATACTTGTATATCATTCGAAATGCATCACATTTTGGCATTTTCTGTTCCCCACTAATACTAAGCTTTCAACTTAAAGATACATTTGCAACAAAAATTTTACTGAAATAAAATTTCGTTATTAAATGCAACACTTCTACAAGCGAGCAGTTTAAATTCATAAACAGACAACATAATTAAAAGCATTAGGCTTCCTTATTTACATATTTAGCACCCGAAACAAAAGACAAGAAATACGATAAACCATGACAGCCACAAAGACCACAAAGCCAACAGCCTCGCATTCGCATACACGCTTAGTGAAGCAAAGTGAAAAATCTCACAGGACATGGTTGTAATAGTTCAATTAAGTTTAATGTGCGCGCAACTATAAATTTATAAAGCCATTCTCGACAAGCCTTTAACATGCAAAATACTTGAAAATTATTAGGCCAATAAATAGATGGACTTTGTATGTAGATATGTTGGCTTGAGCCACTAGATGATACAGACCGATCCGCACAGTCATAATCACCTCTGCTATATAGCCTATAGACAACCACTCTACCACTCACACTCTCATGCGGCGCTTAGTCCTTTTGCGCTATCGAAGTCATTAAAAACGACAAAGCTATTATTTCTCTTTGGGAATGTACCTCAAAATCTCTTATTTTAAAGGCAAAAGTACTATGAAGACCATTTCTGGCAAAACAAATTTGCACTTAAATGCGCACCACAATCGTAAAAATAAATGTTTATTACTGACTGTGACGTTGAAAAAGAAGAGGGAAGAACAGCAGCGGTAGCTGCTAGGGAGACAGCATCAAGAACAGCAGAGCAGCAAAGGCTATACACATAGAATTGGCTTTAGTAGTCACCTTTGCTCTATAGAATATTTCGTTTGTCTATCTTTAGCACAGCTAATAAACTTAAGTTGTTGTTTTATTTGTTGGATTTTCACATATAATAGATATGTACAAGCAGCAAAGACAACAACAACAATAGAGCTCAACTTGCTCAGTAGTTTTGGTCAATTTAATGCTGCATGCAAGAATGCTTCACTTAGCAACTGGGTTTTGGTCTAAAGAGAAAGAGTCTGCTATTAATACACAGTTAAAACTTCAAAAAAAAATTTTAAAATATTGGCATAAAATAATATAATTTAGCAGAAAACTAACAGCTAAGAGAGCAAAGCGTAGAAAATTAAAAACCGACAAAAATGAGGTTTATTTAGTCCAGCGCATAAAGAACCTGCAACTGCATTGGACTGAACAACTTCTTCCGAAGGACGAGCAAGCTTCAACACTTTAGGTTGGTGGACGTTTCATAGAGATCGACCGGGCACACATTGCAACGGCAAGGTGTCGATTGATCTCTGCTTACTTGGAATTTGCTGATGCTTTTTTTTTACGTGGCCATGTAACATCGAGGAAGATATAATTGAAGTGTTTAAAAGCAAAATTAAAATTCTAAACTAAAATCGTGCCAATTTTTACTAGAAAAATATGAAGAAAGAAAAAAGATGACATTTTTTTTTACGCACAAATAACGTTTACTCAGCAATGAACAAGTAGACATCGTCAACAGTTTCACAAGTGTGTCTCAAAGCGAATTTCAACCAATTGCTTCGATTTGTTGTCTGTGTATTAAATGACAGGAAACTGCCAACAAATATTTTGACATAATAAACAGATATAAAATGAATTAATTTAATAAACAATATTTAGCACAAAGTAGTAGCTTAACACTAATCAAATAATACGGCAGCAATTAAGATCCAACAAAAATTCAGCTAATAGTACATGTCTTATCGCATTTTTAATTGAAAAGCTTATGGGATTTGAGTTTTATAGATCTGATTCGGAGCATATTTAATTGAAATTTATAGCGTCATATTTTTTTATTATGTTTCAAAATGGGTTCTAAAAGTAAAGGCTATATATACAGTACTGCACCCGCTTGCCGTGCAATTTACGATGCTGGGCTATAAATTTAAGAGCTCAGCGCGTATGCAGAATGAATGTAAGTAATAAAAAAATAATAATATTAAAATGAAAATACTTGTGTGTAAGTTGAATTACAATTCGCATGGCGGACCAAACTAAAAGAAAAAAATTAAATTAAAGAACTAGTCAGCAGTAAAATAGTTGCAAAAAAGTTAACAAAAACTGGCAGCTCGAAGCGGTGGGAAACAAATGAAGTTGGCAATAATTTTGTCATAAAAACATTTTATACACGCGGCACTCAACTTAGGAACTCAACGGGCAGCTCTACAGCGTACTTCTATATAAATTATAGAGTTCGCGGGCGTTGAATTGACGACTGTTTAGGAGCAAGTGACACACACACATCAAAGGAACAAACGACACACAACGAGCGAACCAACGGGCGTTTGTAGTTTGTAGAACTGCACTTTTCAAAGTCATTGGACGCATAAAATGTGAAGAATCGGTGAAGACTGTGAAGCGCTGCAACTGTGAAAATTGAAATCTGTGTCGTTGCAGTTCGTTAGACTCGGGCTGCGTTGCGTTGCACTTTTGCTATAATATTTTTATAGCAGCTATAAATTCTTTTTGCGCAAAATACGCACGAAAAATCCTTGAGGACTAAAGAAGAAGAAGAAGACTGCTGCTGCTGCTGCTCTTTTCTCGAATTTCTGTCACTCAGTATGATTTTTCTTGCTGTTACTGCTGCGTGTTTTGCCATTTTATGAACCCAATTATATTTCATCACATGTCGACGCAGACTGCAAACATTTTTATGACATGAAAATAATAAAAAAAAAAAAAGGAGGAAAAAAAAAGAGAAAGAATAAAATATAACATATGCGATATATTAAATTAAGTGATTTTCAGAAACATATAAAGTGGGTTAACGATTCAATGGAGCGCCCACTCAGCTTCATATACAATATACGCTCGTTCGCTCTGATCAAAGCGCATTTAAAGCTAACCTGCTTCTAATTAGGCACACATACACACACACACACACACACATTTGCATTGACGAGCCACTCGTTGTGTGTCATTGAAAAGTTAATAAGGCATAAATCAGCAAATACTTCATTGAATGCTAAGTTGTAAATTAAGCCTAAGCCTATGCTGGCTGCTGCTGTAGGCCAATTAAAGCCCAAAAATCCGTTCATACAGTGCGCTCAGTATAGCTCATTAGCAAGGCAAAATGAGCAAGCTGTAGCTAGTCAATTAGGCAGACGTAACAACCGTGAGATAGACAGTCGTCAGGTACAATAAAGTTATGTAGATACCTTATACAAACTGTGAAACTTGAAACGTTATAAGCCCAAATGAATGACTGAACCCCAAAAATGAAGCTCTGCTCTGCTCGGAGCGTGCTGTGTGCAGAACGTTGACAAATCGAGTTAAATTATTAACTCCCAAAATATAATATTTTGTATATAATTTGCCAAAATGACAGACAGACAGCGTGGACAACAAAAATAGCATTTGTATATATAAGCATGTTATTCTATGTAGTATACAGGGTGTTTTGAACAGATTAGTCAAGTAAAATGACGCAGAATTCTTGCATAAAAACAATTTTGAAAATATTAATTTAAAAATAATTAATGCCAAGGCGCTAAATGATTTCTACACCTAGAAAAAGGAAGTAGAGTCGAAAACCCAGTGCATGATCTTCGGAAGTATGTCAGGTAGTGTATCCAGTATAACTTGAGCTGGTAGACACAAATGTGCGCTATGCACTGGTCTAGTTTATTAATATATCTCTTGTAGAATGGTGATCCTTTACCAAAGCGAAGAAGCACTACTACAAATTTTGTGAATAATTAGAAAATATTAAAAAAAAAAAATTATTAAATTTTAACATTTTAACGTAAAAGCTTCATCACAAATGACCTTCCTAGGCAACTCTCAATACTGATTCCTAAATTTTAAATCGAACTTTTAAGTTTTTAACATTTTTTCATATTTCCATGCCTTGTACCAAGCTGATTTTTCATACCATGCCATTCATATCATTATTTTGGTTAAAAAAAATTAAATCTTTACGTTTTCTAAGCACCCTGTACGCGTGTTACTACTTTATTTAAATGCATAATTTGTAAAAACTCCCCAAAACAAAAACAACAACAACACATTGCACAGCAATGGCAGCATAAAGTTAAATGAATCCCTTAGAGATGTGTTTTCTCGAGTTGAGATATGTCTATTAAAATTTAAATTACTTACTTAAATACACACGCGTTTATATATAGTATAGCAGGGCACGGTGAAATGCGGGAATGTTGTTTCGTATCTAACTCAACCCTTAACTAGAGAACAACAACAAAAAAAAAGTAGGAAAACCGGCGCCGGCTTGTACGAGCAGGAAGTTAGTAGTATGTAGTATGCAGGTATACTAGGTACTAGGTACATCTATACATAAACTTTGCTCGCAATATAGACAAAACAGTCGTCGATGTTACGGCTAGCATGTATGCGTGCTGTAGGGATGTGCGGTGCATTAAAGCGGTCGATGCTGCAACAGCGCCTCACAAATTGAGTTAAGCTGCAAATTATTATGCCACACAATGTCATTACATAAACACATAACGAAACAAGCCAAAATCAACCAGTGCGGCGAGGATATTTTGTAGATTAGAACTTGTCTGCCGATACACTGATGCTTCATTGAGCAGCAATGCTGCAGCAACGCTGTATTGCGAGTATATCGTGAATGAGCCACCCAAAACATGCCACGCCCACTTTTGAAATGCTGTCGCCTTGTTGCTGCTGATATTATTTGTATGCTTAGTTGCATTTTGCTGCGTTTTCTGAATTTTCAACACTCAAAACTCGTCGCTTGCTCTGTATGCAATTTTCGTTACCAGGCAATATCGTAGATAATGATTTTGGTGGCAGGCACTACGAGCTGTACATGCTAGGGCGGGCTGGCGGGCGGACGGTCGTGCGTTCGGTCTGTGTGAAACGCTGAGAAAGCGAAACGTATTATAGTGACGAGTAAACAAAATTTTCCGGGGAAACCTAATTATGTGTGCTGCTCGTCGTATAAGCGTTTGGTTTATGCATTCTGCACTATTTTATGAAGATGCTGACTCTGTGATGGCGTTGGCGATAGCTGTGTGATGGCTGTGTGATGTGTTCAGTGTTCAGCAGATGCGTTGTTCCAGGCATTGCCTGCCTGCCTGCAAAATTTGCTGAAACACAGACAAAATTTATGCACAGCTTTAAGTAAGTCTCTCATTATTCCAATAGCATATACAATAGTTAATGAAGTATTCATGACTCATAGATCAGTGCTATCAAGTTTTACATTCATTGCTTTTTTCATTGAATGAACATGCAGATTGCTTGATAGCAGCTATGCAGAAATTCAAATACTTTAAAATTTCAATAAAGTCTATAAGTAGGCAAGACCGAAATATGAATTGATGAAAAAGGACATTAGAACTGAGTTTACAATTTTAGTTTAATTTGGCTAAAACTGACAAGAAACGTGTGTGTGTCTAGCTTGTCTCTAAACATAAGCTTTGTAGTTCGTAAAAAAAAATTAAATCTTAACTTTCTACACATTGTCTGTGAATGATGAGAATGTTTCCCATAAATTTTTCCTATTAGGGTCGCCGACTCTAATAGGACCAAAAATCCTGCGAATAATCTTCCTCTCAAAGACTTCCAACGCTGTTTCATCTGACTCAATCACGTTAGGGCCGGGAGTATCAGCGTCATATAGATTTTGCGTAAGCAAACGGCATCACTTTCTTTTGAAAGATCGAGCCCGACATACTCTGAAAAACCTAAGCGCACCAACCCTTAATGAAGGGAACCGCCTTCTCACAATTTCTAAATGGATTTTCAGAGATTAATCTAGTAATACAGACATTTGTGAGTTGCTTATGCCGTTCGCAAAATAGTTTTTGACCATTCCCAAGTGAATGGCAGTCAATAACATTCGCCGCTATAGAGTACTGCTGCAAACAAACCCATCACCCATCCCTTAGTATGGAATTAAGCTGTCAAAATAGAATAAATAAAAATACTTAAATGCAAATTTTATTTTTTGCAGTTTTTGGCAAAATTTTTATTCTTTCGGACAGTGTAAGCGCTTCGCGTCAGTGAGGACTTGGCACGTTTATTCAATTTAAGTTAGCAGAAAAGGGGAGAGTAAACTTAAGCATCTAAACTTGAAGGCTTTTTATTTGAATATACCTTTTATAGACTCCTAGCTCTTGATAATCTTATGAACAGCCAGTTGGATGGATGGACAGACGGACATGTCTATATCGAGTCAACTTATACTTTAAGGCCTCTCTGCTTCTCACTTTACCAAACGTGTACCGGGTATGAAAAAAAAGAAGCTTATTGTCTGCAAATATTTCAGAGAATCGCACACAATTTTTTTAAAATGTTCTCTTGGATTGACAGTAATATGCACTGAAATTTTATTAGTCTTATTCCAGTGCATATTACTGTTGCTCTAGATGATGTGGAAAGGATATCAAATGTTCATTTCTGTAGCGAACTAAGAATTCTTCTTATTTTAACTTATTATTAACGAAAAGCGAGACGCAACAAAGGTTTGTCAGCAGCACAGACAAATAGGAGAGACAAAAAAGGAAACACTGCGACGAAAGAAATGCATTCGTTGACTCATTTTATTACGTTCTCAATAATCCTTTGAAGTTGCTTTTTTTGGTTTTTTTTTTTTTTCTCATTTTATGATTCCATTTAAAAACGCGTCATTTTTTCGTGGTATTTTTTTTTTTTTTTCGTTGCCCAGCTGCTCGTCTTTTAATGCCTTTTATGTACGTTTGGTGCTGCTTTTTATGATTATCCTGTACGAAACTATGACCAGGAAAAAAAAAATTAAGTACTCGCATTTCTTTTGCCATTTTAATGGAAATCCAATCGTGCTGATAAACGATCTTTAATTTTTTTACAAGTATTTCCATTTTTATGGCCGAAATGTATTCGCAGTTGACAAATGCAAATGAGAGACAGCAGCTACTAAGCACTACAAGAACTGCGTATTAATTCAAGACATTTCTCGAATGCTTTAGGGAAATGCAAATTTTTTTTTTTTACAAATTACTTTACTTTAAAAGTCAAAATCAAAACAAGTAATTTATCAAAACCATGTTTTTCATCCTCTAACCCGAGCGCCCGAGTCGCTACTACATTAGACAAGCAAATCGCGACCAACCAAACCAATCTGTTTAACATAAATTAGACATTATATGCGCGTTTTTCTTATGCGAAAACAAATATTTCAAAACCAAAAAGAACAAAAAAAAATTCAATATGGCGGCTATTTGTTTTTCTCTCCTGAAGTTTTTCTTTGCGTTAATTTAGATGCTTTTGTTTTGTACGCTGGACTCAGTCAATCGAAAAATTCGAACGAAATAAAAATACCTAAAAGCGCAAAAGACAAGGATAAACGTTGAACTATGATTGGAATCGTTGCTTTAATACACTACACAGGATTAAAGGATTTAATTACTTATATAAATCTGCAATATAAATGTTGTTTAGGGTAAGACTTGATATAGTGCATCCATCTGGTATAATTTTGTATACCTTATGGAGTATTGTGTCTACCAAATGGAGCGTTATACTCCAGAAGAAGTTGATTCTACCAGATATCTTTCTTTCTATCATAATATAGCCGTCAAACTTATGATCCTCATCTTCTACAGCCTTCATATCAACTCGTATCATCGAGTTAGTTAGCAACACTTATATACATTTTACGCATCTCCTACAATTCCCTCAATATATATCAAACTTTTCGTCATTTTCTAAATAGCCATGTATAAAGGGTATACAAAAAAAGAACATACGGCTACAAGATTTCAGCAAAACAGCGCCTAAAATCAAAAACCGTAAAAACTGCGCAGTCAATGAATAAAAGCGTTCAATGCAATTCGCATTGATCTGCTATTTTTGTGTTTGTTTTTAGTAGCGCAGCAGATTTAAAAAAAAAAAATAAATAAATTAAATTGCGTGCCGTCGAGTGTCGATTTTCCATATACTATATACCACTCGATGCACTCACAGCTCACAGCTGAGCTGAATTTTACGCTCCAGCTTCGCATGCAAAAATCAACGACGACGGCGATGACGATGACGACAAACGTAAACTGGTTAGTATCTGAGAACTCTCGTTAAAAATCACTTAAAATTCCATCATCATAAATTTGTCAAAAAATTTTTACTCACTGCTGCTGCTGCTGTTGCGTTCGCCATTTCATTCAACACCAACGCCATGCAGTGACGCCGTTCAACTGCGGCTTCGGTTTGGCTTGTTCGGTTTTGCAATAGTTTGCAGTTTCTTCTTGTTTTTGGCAATTTTTTCCATAATTGTAAAAATGGCGAGTTGCATCAAAATTCGCATAAATTCATCCACAACAGAGTTAATCAGAAAAATTTTAAACGTAGGAAATGTTTTTTAATCAATTTTATTCAATCACTTTTTATATAGTCTTATATCAAGAAACTGAAATAAAATGCCTTATTATTTAGGGTAAATAAATTCTGAGAGATCTGATTTGTAACTTAGCGACTATATTAGAGGATTACAGGCGAGGCATATTCCATGTGATATACACAATCTATACCGTCTGTCCATATAAATAACGAAAAGTGGGAGATAGAGCCTTCAAGTTTGTATTTTTAGCTCTTATTCCGTCTTCAGATAACTTGTATACAAGTGTCAACCCGTCCTCCCTTGGGGGTGGGGTTGGCATTTACCATACAAACGTACTACGAAGTTTTTCACGAAAATATTTCATATAGTTGCAGATCGGATTACTAGAACGTATAGCCAATCATAAAGACCTATTCTCCTTCAATTTGCCTTTGCTCTCTCAATTTGTCTATAAACAGTGTTGCCACTTGAATAAATTACAAGGTAAAAAAAATTTCGAAAAAATGCACAAAATCTAATTCTAATAAATTATTCTACATGATATTTTCTATACTAACTGCACTGGGTGCGCTTCACTGCGACACATAAAAACTTTTCTCAAAATGATAGTTGTTAAGTCCGAACCATTCCCAGTTTTCTAATGGATCTTACTGCTCCTGATCCCATCAACATGTATACCAAATATAATTTTATTTATTTTAATTTTATTTATCGCTACTACGGAAAGTAGGGCACCGCCCACTCCGACCATGACCAAACTCATGAAGTGATTTTCTTCCAATTCCAATCACACGTATACAAGATATCATCCCTCATATAGATCCAAAGATTTATTGATTTTTGTTTATCGCTTATATGGAGTCAATGCCAACCTTGACCAAACTAATAAAGTGACTTTCTTCCGATCCCATCAACACGTATTCCAAATAGCATCGCCATACCTCATATAGATGCAGAGATATTTCGATATATGAGGGGTGGAAAACCGGCCCCTCCAACCTTGCCCAAACTAATAAAGTGATTTTCAACCTATCCCATTAATACGTATATCAAATATCATCCTTATTGTCTATAGCTTATATAGGCACCGCCACTCCGACTAGGACTACGCCGGAATTTTATTCAGAAAGTTCATCAAAATCGGATAATAAATGACGATTTTGTAAGCAATTTAATTTGAACGATCTATTATGCTTCCGTCCTCCCTTTTCTTTTCATATTATTATTCGTACAGTGAGAAGTGGGAGAAGCAAAATACTTTTCCCCAGTACCATATTTCCTTTTAATTTGTAAACTTTTTGTTTTGCACTGCTTGGTCATAAGCTAGGGAAACATTTAAGGTGTTTGTTTGGCAACTTGTACAGGGCCTTTTACAGTCGGTTACGCCAGACTATCTAACTTGTTTACATTGCCTTCGACATTCATCTCGGAAGATAAATGGATGTAGGCCATGAACATTTTTGAGCGACGATTAATTACGTTGAATCATCAAAGCAAGAATATGTACTTCGATCAACTTACTTCCACAATGAAGCACCACTGGGAAAAAGTGGTACAAAGATATCATCCGTCAGACGTTGTGCCACAAACAGTTGATGCTGTGCGAGATTCATTGGGGCATCTTTGAGTATTAGTTGGACCAGCATAAATTCTATATACATAAACATTTCGGATTTAAGATTTGTTCCCTTTGAAAACCGCATAATTTGACCATAGCCAAGTAATGGTTAAGAAATATGACAGCGTAACAAGTGACGAATCCTGAATATGTGGATATAAGTTCAAAACAAAACAACAATCGACAGTATAGGTGCTGCAAAACGTGCCAAACCCAACAAAAAGTTGTTCGCGAACGTAGATCTTCAAAGCAAATGATAGCCTGTTTCTCCGCTAAGGCTACATAGCACGATTTTTTCTGAATGGTATACAACCATTTCTGTGTCAGAAGTTTTTAGAGAATTAAGGAAACCAATCGGCGAAGACGAATAGTCACTCATGACAATAACACCTCTCACACATTGGCTCAAACAACAAAGTTTTTGGACACTGTAAACATCGAACTAATAGGTGATCCGCCTTAGATTTGATTTAGCACCTAATTGCTCGCCTTTTTGATCCCTTTTTGTTCAAAAATAAATTTTGAGGTCAACATTTTACGACACCAGAAGAGGCTTTTGTCGTATTCAAAAAATACATTTTACAGGCTCCACCTTCGAAGTGGCCAAAGTGTAGAAATTTTTATGGAGAATATTTTGAAAAACAATAAAACCAATGATGGATTATCGTTCTTACACCATAAGGCTAGATATATAGTTTAGAAGTACATAAAAAACTAAACAAAAAATGTTTCTACTTTTTTTTTAACATAAAATTTGACGGTAGAAGTCGAAAGAATTTCAAACACTTCTCACATAAAAATAATTAAATAATAAATCTAAAAAATGTTTAAAATTTTAATGTCAGAATTGAACTCAACATTACTTGCTTCTTCTTCTTTTTTTTTAGTGTTAATACTTTGTGAGATTGTGAAACATTGCCTCTATTCCTTAAAAAACTTTTTGGGATCGTAAGTAAGTAGGTTTCTGATACTCTTCAGTTTTGAACAAATACTCAAAATTTTGACTTGATTACACTTTGCAGAATTTTTCAAAATTTGTTTACCTTTTCAATGGAGGGAATGACTGTAAAAGTGAGAGATATCTATTTTGATTTATTATCGAGAATGTCTTTGAGTTCAGCTATTCAGAAAAGTTGAAGTTTCACAGGAGATATTATTTTTGACTCAACTGCTGATAGAATATTCGTGCATACTCATAGAAGAAATTTGATTTTATGATTTTTTGGCTACAGCTTCAACAGCTTCTACAATTCCATGTTCCTGAATAATACATATAAATGCAGTGATTTGTTGTTTCGGCTTTATCCTGATCGAATTTTTCACCAAAAATATTAATAAATATGTTAGCCAAGACTTCAAAAAATTTTTTACAATTACAGTCTTTTACTATTTTTCGAAACAATTAATTTTTTATGATTATTTTGGACTATATGAGATATTTTATGGACGAAACAAAAAGCTTAGTCCTGTGCATCGACAGTCTATATGCGAAAAATCAAACACTATTTCTCATTTATAATTGAAATATTTATAGAACAATATTCTACAATTAATATTTGCTTCATCGATCTATTAAACTGCCCTCGTTGCTGTAAATGCATGTCATCGTTGCTAATGTGGCAAGAAAGACAAAACCAGTGATGCTTCAAATATCGTATTTGTACTTAGACACTGAAAATGAAATGCTTGGCTAGGTTATTCTTGTCCTATATTATTAGAAATAGCAACAGCAGCAGCGGCTCCAGCTCCAGCATCGGCTCCGGCGGCATCTAAATACTGCGCACAGCATGCCGTACACGCTTCGCAAATTGCATTTTAATGACTTAATCAAAAGCCAAGCGGATTCATTATAAATACGAGTATAGAAACATCAAATCGAAATGTGAGACAGAGATGCAAACAAATACTTCTACAAGAAGGGAGATGAATGTTGCGAAACATTGTCAAGGGCGAGCGAAAACATGAACGCAGACACATTTGTGCAAAATTAATACAAATTATAGTAAATTGTTGTAATTATCATAGTTGGACACCACCAACAAGGAGTATTGCAAGCACACAATATGTATGTACATCCCGAAGGATTGTGAGACGAAGAGATAAGCATACATATAGACGTGTATATAGATATATAGATATATGCATAGAGTATAGTTTGGGTAATTATTGGTGTTAGTTTACTCTGCAACTCATCTTTGTATTTTCATTAATTTTGCGTTTGAAGGTGCGAAGCTAAGTATCCGCTGTACAATTAAATTATTTTACCAAAGCCACAAAATGCGAAACATTTGCGGAATTATTGCAATTAAAATTTAGAATGTGGCAGCAAGCGGAGTGAGTTGCGGGCAAAATACTCAGCTTGTAAAGAAGTACGAGAGATGTTTGATTAGTAAATTGAATGAGATGAAGTGAATGTTTGCAGTAAATTGAAGCGCGATTTTTTATAAAATATTTCATTAACTTAAAACAGAGTGGAGCTGCCAGCCCTTAGATAGGGGTTGGAATGTTCATTGATTACTGTTTATCTGAAGAGGGAATTGCAGAGCTTAATTATGCAATCTTGAAGGCCTTATTTCACGGTTCCCACGGTGCCAGATATCTAACAAGAATAGAGAAGAACAAGTTACTGTCACCTTTAGTTTAAGTTGAAAAATTTGACAGACGGGGTCATGTCTATATCGACTCGATGGTGCTCAAAAATATATTAATATACCCTTTGCCCTATAGGGTATAAGTTATGAAACAAGTTGACCTCGACCTCTTGTTTACAAATTACATGTTACATGGAGCCTATACATCCTTTTTGGCGTCCATGTGCCTAAAGGTCTTTAGGATGAAAGCCTCCTCTTAGAGATATGTTTTTGAGGAACAACAGCAGACAGGCAATATAAAGACAAACAAATTGAAGTAACTAATCGGTTTGGAAATAATGGAATCCAGCATGAGCTAATTTTTTGTTTACCATCACGTTTTGCAAAGAAATAAGTGTTCTTTGCATTGCCTGATTTTCTTTGTTTGTTTCCTTCTGGAAGGCCATGAATTCAAGCATCATTGTGGTTAGTAAATTCATGGAGGCCATAAAGGGACCTAGAACAGATTGAATTTCTGCTTTAAAATTTGGTTACACTTCAGCTTGTTGATCTTGGACCTGCTGAGAAGTTTGAAGACGCTGCTGTACAACATGATGGTCTCGAACAAACTGCTGCTTTCTTTCGATCTTTATTGACGGTCCCCGAGATATGATAGCGCTCTCCTACATGCCAAACTGTGTTGACATAGTTCCAGCGTAATAATGTTTCTTTCCATTTTACTTGTTATACATGGTATGTGCTTTGATTTTGTAAAATTTCTTCTTAGAAGAATATTTCTCTTTCTGTTTGATGAGCCATGAAAAAGCAGCTTCAATGCTTTTTTGGAATGTTTGCCTGTAAAACTGCAATTTCTCATAGCAGCAAAAAAAAAGGGACAGAGAGACGAATGTATACATCGCACACAGTTAGTCGAACGAAGGATACGAAGGATTGCCTCAAATTTTCTACGAAAACTATTTTTGTATTTCAACTTGACTCCATTCGTTGCGAGTTGTTTTGAGTTAGTTCAGACTGTGACCAAACTAAATTGCATGTGGGCATAAGAAAGGAGTAAACAGGAAATGCTTGTGGGCGGCATGTGGACCAAAAACTCTTGGCTGGTGTTCGATTAGTGCGTTAGTTGGTTATATTTTACTTTATCATAGTTTTTGGTATACGTATTGTGTTGTTGTTGGTTATGTTCAATTTTTTCGAACAACTTCAACTTGTTTGTTTGCAAGTTGCATGGTTGTTGTTGTTTGTTGTTTTTATTGCTGCTGCCACAGTCGCCATTTTACTCTAAACTTCCTCCTTCTTTTTTTTTTTTTTTGTACTATGGTCAAAAGTGCATGTGCAACTATGGCTCTCTCCAAAAACTTTGCTGCTAAAATATTTGCGTTCGAAAATTTTGTTGCAGAAAAAATGTTGTGTTGTTCTTAATTGAATTTTATGTCTTTGGGTTTAAGCAGTGGACGCATGGGAGTACTAAAGGACATATCTAAGATCATTGAAAACCACATTATGTATTGTATACTCGTGTTGTATGGTATTTTAAATTAATTATTAGTTAATTAACTTATAAATTGATAATTCATTTAATATCTCCCACAATTTACTTAAATTAAAATATTAAAGTAGTTAGTTGAAGAATATATTTTACCGAAACACCCCCAAAGCGCTACTTTGACCGCCTATCACTCTATTAAAGCCAATTAGCACGCACATTGGCGGCTTTAATGTCGCTAATAATAAAGTAAAGCAATAATTTGCATACGAAAGCGACAAAAAAATAATATTGAAATAAAAGAAAACTCGTAAATCATATAAGGAAAAAAATCTCGCTGTACACAAGGCACAAACAATAATCAACAACAAATGACGCTCATTAGGCTTAAAAACTTTTTTTCTTGTTGTTGAGTTTGCGCTTTTTTAATTTAATTTGTATGCGATTTGGTTTGTGTTTTGTTTTTTTTTATACGTTTGCCTTAAAAACTTTGCGCGCTTCATTTTAAATTCACAAAACTGTCAAAGAAATCTCCACAGCACTTTCTAAGCAATTTGATGTGTCTGAAAAAAAATAAAACAAGCGAAAAAACAGACAAAAAAGTATAAAAAATATAAACCTTAGCTGCGTCTGTATTAATCTTAAAATTTCCAACTTTGGTGACCCTAGTCCCTATAGTCTCTGAAATCGGTTTGTATACGGCCGTATCGACTCAGTTTCCAATGTTTATCAAGATTTTACAATATTCTTTATGCATAGTCTGCCACGCCCTGTTCTACCTGTTACAGCCATTTGCAAAAATTTAAAGAAAACTTAAAATAAAGAAGAATTCTGTAGTATAAGAGTTTTTATTATAGCCAGATATTATGTATTAAACTGAATCTGTATAAAATATTTTGTCAGAATTAGCGTAAGATACGCCCTCACCTAATTTGGTGTTTATTGTACGTATTTCTCTGTTTTTCAAACAGTGAATTGATCTTCGAATTTACTAGCGATTCTAACGAAGTGCTAACCCTATTTCCTTAGCGAAGAGCTAGCGAAAAGTAATGCAAGGCCGTAACACTCAGTATGAGCGGTATACAGTCTGAAAACTCAGTTAAAACTCTTACAAACACTTGAGATTGGAGAGTAGGTATGTATAGAAGCACCTTGTACGAGGTTTGGTGCATTCATAATATACACATCTGTAAAGTTTTTGATTGGAAGGTGAAAAAGTTAATGCTCTCCCATATCATCACTCTTTTGCTGCAGCCGAAGTAGGCGGTCTTTCGTTACTATACGTGCTTGTGGCATCCATCCGCTATTCCACTGTGTTCTCAGGATTAGTGCTTAACAGCAACCGCTTAGTCAGTTACTTCTTATATTAGTATTTGCGATTTCTTCGTCAGCTGTGATCTCCTGCTCGACTGTGTCTCTAAGTTGGTTGCACAATGTATTCTATGAGAGGTCAGTGGGCGTTCGGCAGTCTGTTATCTCCGACTTATGATGACGTAACGAGACAGACGTTCTTTCAACTTGCCTCCCTTTCTCGAATTCTCCCATCTGAATGCCCTTGTCTGGGTGTCACTGTGTATGTACACGGGGTCTTCACTTTTCGACATACTTCATCCAGTCGCTTGCCGGTTCCGAGTTATTTTTAATTTTTGTTTGACTTAAACCCATGCATTCAGCATACTCTTTGGAAAAACCAGATATCAGAGAGGCATTGCTAGTGACTGACTTATTTTTAAAGACGGCCTCCAACCAGACTGATTATCAACACGGTATACAAGGCATCTTGATCCGGTTCTGTGTATTTACTTCTAGCACTTGCCTAGCTGTTAGAAGCGATTGTATTTTTTTTTTTCAGGATGAAAACCAGAAGAAAGTTGGGTGTAGGAAACATGTGGCAGAAAATATCACGTGTCTGCACTATTGCCTGAGAGGGTGCAGTATCATCATGAGACAGCATCTATAGATCAACTTGGATCAACATCAGCCGACATGCATCTCTTCTCCCATTTGCTGTATATATAAACTGAACTATTACATACTCTTGCACAATCTTAATATACCCATTTATTTTCTGACTGCAGTGTATAAAAAAAGGTGCGCACACTTACACACGCACACACCTTTTTTACACCTTAATTATAGCCGCTGTCATAAAATTAAAAATTAAAAAAAAAAATAAACCTAAACCAAATGATGGAAAAATTGAAATAAAAGCCGCGCTAGTATGAAAAAGCAGCCGCCGCCGCCGCCTATTAACTCGTGCCATATTTAATGCAAAGCTGAAGCTTTAATTGTTAAGCTGTGTTTTTTTTTTCATTTTTTTATTTTAACTCTAAACGAGGGTCAACTGAAAAGTTTCATTGTATTTGTTGACATAATTTTCTTTTAACTCAAAACACTTTGAACAATGTTGCAGCAAGATCTCAATACTCTTTGAAGAATAAAATTGTTTAAATGGCTTCTAAATAGTCGTTTTTTGCGTGTTTTTGAGAAAGCAGATAGTGGGGGAAAATCCATCCAATTGAATCACTGTTTAAAACAAATTTATTGCTTTAGATGCCTTATTACAGCCAGCCTTTAATAAAACATAATATCTATAGTAAAAATTCATTTGAAGTTACTGCATCAATTAGTTCTCAGCTCCCCCTCGTGCATTGTACAAAGCAACAAATAAATAAAGCAAATAGCATATATTGTATGTAAATTTAAATAAAAACAACAACAAATACAAAGAATATTCACTGCTATTAACATAAAACAATCAAATATTGCGACATTGCAATTAGTTGTTTTTTCCTTTTTTTTTCATGTCACCCGCTCATCTCATTGCCTTCCTCGCTAGTTAATTATTATCTTTTAAACAATTTTTAAACATGCAAATGCCTCGCCCAACTAGTTTACAACAATAAATATTGTAAATATGTGTGCTCAAGGCAGTCGAGCATTGAAGCAGGCAGAAGATCAATCGGGTTAAATGTAGCCATAAAATTTATTACATGGTTTTTTTTTTTAAACACTAATTAAAGCAGCAAATGCAGCTTAAACATTTTTTCTGTCTGTTCTTTTTTTTTCAACGTAATTAGACAAATTGCCATATATATCATAGGGGGCGTATGATTGATATTTTACACTTGTTGTGCGCTCCCATTGATATGGTAGTATCTGTTGCTATCGCTTATAGTTAAGTCAGGCTTTAACAAACGCCTAAACTGTCTGCTAATCAAAAGTGCAAATTGAATTCATTTGCGTCATCATCTCGTATAGCAGTCAGAGCAGCCTCAGCTACTACAGTAACAAGTGACTAGAATTACTTATTTACTTAAATAATTCAAAAATTGTAACTCAATCCGCCAGCCTCATCAATAAGCTTTAGCAGCTACAAGCGGTAGTTGATTAATCGATTGATTTTGGTAGAATAAGCTGGCTGATGAAATGTTGAATATCTGCTTATGCACACTTGAACAGATTAGTTATAAGTCGAAACAGGTGAACTAGTTTGTACGGCAGCAGCTACAGCAGAAAATGCATCGTAAAAGATTTTATTGCTTAGGAATTCTTGCGACTGTCCCACGTTCGGCGAAAGATTAAAATAATCTAACTATATGGTGATTAAAAAAAATAACTTCGTGGTCTTTCGTGTTTCACCAATTGTGTTCTAGATGTTGCCTTCCCAGGTTGAACTAGATGCTGGCCTAACTGGCACCGAAAATAAAATATGTTCTGTCGAGACAATCAAAAAACGGGTTTTCAAAATATTTCCCGAATATATTCATCACTAAAAACTTGGCTGTCATGACCATATTTCCGATGTTATTTGGGACCAGAATGGCATTAAAGAACCAATCCAATGTTTCGTTTATCTATCATTCTCTCCAAATCGAAACAGTATGTCGCTAGCAGCATTCGAAATTGGGTATGTGTCAACCTTCTTTAAAACCATCTTCAAGTACTTTTGGTAACTGAACTTACTTAGCTGGCGTTCAACCGTCGTTCGGTCATTGCCACATTCGAGAAGGTGCACCAGCTGTTATAGTCTTATGCGCGCTGGCGCCAGTCGTTTTGAATACCATGTACGTAGAGATCTTTCCATGCGTGGTCATTCCAACGCGTGGCCGGTCTTTCTCTACTTCGACAACCATGCGTGCTGAAGCTCTTTCATCCATTCGCATGAGGTGCCTAGCCCAGTGCAGCCGCTGGAATTTTATGCGCTGGACTATGTCAACCTCAACGAATAGCTCGTACAGCTCGCGGTTCATATGGGACCTAAACTAGTCACCGACTCAAATTGGACCAAATATCGTGCGGAGAATCTTCCTCTCGAAAACTTCCAACGCTATTTCATCTGACTTAATCACGGTCCATTGCACTGCGCCATACAATAGGACCGGAAGTATCAGCGTCTTATAAATCTTGATTTTTGTCTTCCGAGGGAGGACTTTACTTATAGCTTGCTTGCTCAGCCCAAAATAGCATAATACTTCGCCTAACCTCCAGGCTGACGTTGCTGTTGCTGGTCATTTTGAATCCAAGATAGAAGAAGTTTCCTACAAAGAAATTCTCCATCGTCACTGACCGTCCAAGACGCGATGTCGGCTTGCGAAAAGACAGCAAGTACATCGTCTTGTTCTCATTCACCATTAGACCCATGAGCCAAGTCTGTTTTTCAATCTCTGAGAACACCTTGCCGACTCTCCGCTCTTGCGTGCCGATGTTATCGATGTCATCGGCGTAAGCGAGCCCGATATAATCTGTATGTACGGGCACTGGCGTGAAATGTACTTCATCAGAAGATTGAGAAAAATCTCACGACAGAGCATCGCCCTGCCTGAAACCTCTCTTGGTATCAAAGGGTTCAGAGAGGTTCTTTACTACCCTAACAATGCTTTGTGTGTGTGTGATAGCTTCATCATGCAAAGACCAACGAACTTTGCCGTTATACCTGGTGCAGATTCTCCCAAAGAATAAGTCACAGGTATTTTACAGCCAATAACCTCCTTGGCAGCACTATCCATGGAGTGGATGACGTGTTTCCACTGCACACATATATCTTGAGAGGACTGAGAAGTTTCCCGGAGCAGTAGGTAGAGTGTGTTTGGGAAGGCTTCGAAGGTCTTTTCTGATTTCAGCTTGCCGACGTCTAGCTTTCGTTGCATGTTGGAACGTGCGGCGTGCACTACGCTGAGCCTAGTACGTACCTTGGCTGCATACTCTCATGACAGATATAATAGATGTCACAGGATGCTTTTTCAGAGTAACCATGTCCTTTCCCTCGTACTTCCTGGATTGCAGTGATGTCAGCCTTGTATCTTTGGAGGACATCAACCAGCTGGATATAAGCACTATCCCAATTAAGGGTGCAGACATCCCTAGTGCATATCCGTAATTCGTGATGCTTACAACTTTTGCGGGGGTCGCCATCGAAGGGTTCCTTCCTGCTAGTTTTCATTGGAGATTTATTATTACAGTGATGGGTCTCAAGCCCGTTCAGAGGCTACCCAGGAGATACGTGTCCAAAAGGACGTGTGAGTTGCTTGGCCCGTTTGTAACAAGAATCATTGCTGGCCATTCCCAAGTGAATGACTGTCAACATTTTTTCTCCAAATGTGAACTTGAGCGAACGAATCCCAATCTCCCAAAGAATTAGTCACAGGTATTTTACAGCCAATAACCTCCTTGGCAGCCCTTTCCATGGAGTGGGTGGTATGTCTTCACTCACATATATCTTGAGAAGACGGAGAGGTTTTCCGAAGCAGTTAGAAGAGTGTGTTTGAGGCCGACTTCTAGCTTTCTTTCTCTCGCTTACGGTTTCTTAGCGACTGGTACCTAACGCTGTTGCCACTCTATACTAAACTTATTGCACAATGGGCTCAGAAGTCAAAACTTTCTTATTTCGCTCTCGCTCTCTGTTTTCACATTTAAATAATTAGTAAGTAAACCCCTAAACCCGCTATACTATACACTTTATTTGAAAAGTTTAATACTAATCACGTCCGTAAAAAAAATCAATAGAAAATATATTATATCAACTAAATCGATTATCAAATTATAAACTTTTTCATAGATAAAATAATGCAATTTCTGTTTGCACTCATTTTAAGCTGTTCGTTTCTTACCCTTTCTATACTTTTTGAGTTTATCGACCAACAAATTTATTGCATTGTGCACTTAAGTTAATTGACAGCAATTTAGGCGAGCTTCAACGGTAAGAGACTATTTGTAGTAGAAGCTTAGCCCACGATTATTTAGTAGGTACTCTTCTCTATTTAACCACTCAGAGGTTGGAGTTAATAATAAAATCAAAAATAACAAAAATACTTTGGCACGAACTGTTGCGGTCTCCATTGCTTGCATTGCATTATTAAATAGCTGACAATTTTGCTAGAAATTTATTATTTATGCATTAGTTAAACAAATTTTGTTTGAAAATCGTTCTTAAAATTGTGGCAAATTGCAACTCAAACCCTCAAAAGTTAATTTTAAGACAAGTGCAACCAATTTGCCACACAGTGAATTGCTGCTGCTGCCAACTCGTTTGTGTTTTAATGTGCTTCAAATTAAATTTAAACAATTTAAAGTCATTCAGGCTAGTTAGTAAGTGCTTCTATTTTCTTACACTTTTTTTTTTTTCTTCAATTCGAACATCGATTTTCTTTTAAGCAACAACAAAAATAACAAAGCGACAAGTTTTGGCGCGTTGAAAGCCAAACAAAATGCGAAGCTGCCAACTTACTGCAAGAGCAACAGAAAACAAAAAAACATAACAGTTGAAAGAAAAAAATAAAAACGGAAAATGGCGAAAACTACAACGAATCAACTTTTATTTACTTTTCGTTAACTTTTTGGCACAAGTAGCAGAACTTTTTTAACGTACCAGGCGACCTACTCAGCTATGCTTTACTACATCTCTCCCGCTCTTACCGTCATACTTGGGGGTGAAGAGAAGTCGAAGACGACAACGACTGTCCCTATAGCACTTTTACTTTAACTTTGACGAAGACGGAAAAAAAAAAATCGAAAATGAAATGAAGAAAAACTTCGCTTTAAAACGAGGCAGAAGTTTTAAGAAAATGTGTAGAAACTTCGCACAATCAGTTAAAAGAATGGAAGTAAAAATTGTGTGCAACAAAGAATGATAACTGGAAAGTACAAGCAAATTTTGAAAAGTGTAGATGAAGTGAATTTCTTGGAATTTAATGGAGAGACAGACTGACTTTATGAAGCAGTTTGTTAGTGGGTAGTTTTATAAGTATTTAAAGAAACGAAGCTTGGATTTGTTTGTGCGCGCTAAACGATGTGGCAAACTTGGCAAGGCTGACTGCTGTTTTTTTTTTTGGCAATCGATTGAACGGATGTGCTGTTATTGCTCGAAGAAGTTTCTTTTTAAATTTCTGCATTGATTCAAATATTTTGAAAAAAAAAAAAAAAACAATTGATTAAAAACTAAAATCTGAAGTTAAGTGAGCAGTCAGAAAGCAGAAGGTTAATTCGAGATGTTGTAGTGCAAGGCATCGCACTAAAGCATTGGACAAAATTCGTTTGGCGAACCATTCGCGGGATTCCATCGTTGTTTTCGTTTATTACCGAAAAAAATTGTTTTGAAGTAACAAAATGAATCGAGTGTACGGCTTGCTGCTTCTATTGGTGGACTAAGCGTAGTATTTCGAACAAGCATCTCCCTCCCACCCTCTGAATCTGCCACCCTCTGGAATGTATGGAGTGTCTTGAAGCATATGACAAACCCATGCACCAACAACTTTTTCAGAGCTTAGTGAGAAAAGTTTGGGCGCTTCAAATGATCAAGAGGCTTCAGTGCTGGAATTAATCTGATAATCTTTTAATGGAGTAGGCTTTTATTTTTATGCAAAAATTAATGCAATGTGATTTTAGATATTCTGCATGCATGTGAAATGCTTGGAAAGATTAGAATTGGCTTTTTTTGAACTGAATCACTTTCGAATGCCATATTTTCGGTAGTTCAAGCCGTTTATTGTCTCTCTGGCATGGAAAGTTCCAATAATGAATGTGTTGACTCGAACTTATACTACTACGAATATTACGATCAAGAATAATTTTGACCACTGACTCAGAACTTCGATAGTAATTTTGAATAATTTCCAAACGTTATTGTTTCGTGAGTTTCACCAATCTTCTAGTTGATTGAACCATGAAAAAAACGGTAATTTATGAGGACAAATCGCTAAAATATTCACCAATGAGATCGATACACTTTTGCATTCGCTGGAACCATTTTGTGAAGCAGTTTTGAGAGATACCTCCAAAGATGCGTTTTGAAGGCATCAACAGCTTCTTCGGGAGTTGATAACAGATCTTCGCGCAGTTTTTTTTTATACGGCATGAAAGAAGTTTGTATTAAAGTATGAAATATAAATTTCGTTCATCTAAAGACGAGACTTATGGATTAACTCTCGCATGAAAACCGAAAAAATATATCAAGTAATAACGACGAATGCAATTGTAGTCCAAATAGCCAATGCAACAACAAGTAGCAACAATATTATGTACTATCAAAACCATTCATCATGTTGTTACATGCAATAAATTTTGAAACAGAAACTTTTCTCCTTGCTCCATATTTCCATTACAGAGACTGAAGCCTCTTGGCTTCGGCGCTATGCACTGTAAGCAAATGAAGGGCACTAGTAACCATCTTGTTGGGCGGAACTGCAACAAAAGACCAAAACCAAACACAAAAAAAAACATTGGAAATTTTAGGAACGACTCTCAGTCTAAATTTAAGAATGTGCAAATTTCTAGCGAAATCTCAGCAGCTTTCACGACTCGTTCGCTCATGCAGTTACTTGCATTCTGGCTTTGTTTCATCCGCATCCGTTTCCGCTTGTACTCGACACGCGCTCGCAGACAGCGCCACCACGCCCAGTAGTGCGCGTTTACGCCTTTCGTCTTGCATCTACACACGATATACAAACTGTCAGACTGTTTGTCTGTCTGTCTGTCTGTCTTTCCATCTGACTGACTGTCTGTCTTTCTGTTGGTCGCTCAGTCATTGGAATAAACTAAAAATGCTGCAGTAATAATTTTGCAAAGCTGTAAATTTAAACATTACTTAAGCTTTCATCAATTTCGCATTAAAAAGTTTTTCTTGCCACAATAAAAAAAATGGAGGAACAAAATTTCAAAAATACACAAAAAGGAAGTTAAGACAAGAAGGCGTCTTCGGCAGAAGCCAAAAGAAAAGCAGATTCGGAGCACAGTGAAAAACATTTGCAACAGACGAACTCGAAGGCTCATTGCAGCTGATGTTGCAGGAGCGGTGCAAAACGCTGCAATGGAAGTGCGAAAGTTAAGCTTTAGTTGCGAAACTAAATGAAACGAAAAGAAAGGAACAAGAAAACGAAGAATTTTTGTAATTTGCAAAGTGTCTGCTTAGTTTGGCAGTAAATAGATTTATGCTTGATCAGACGCTGCATAAAACTATATACTAACAAATGAAGGAGCAGCGTTTGTTGGCTGCAAAACTCGTAGCTCGACGAGTATCGAGAGGGGAGGGTTTTGTTTTGTTTTGTTGTTAGTTAGTATTGCCAAAAGTGCTGAGCTGTTGTTAGTTTTCAGTTTTTAGTAGCCTGACGCGTTGCAGTTCAATTTAATGCAAAAACGCTTAGAGCTAAAGCGAGAGAACTATGTATATACCGCGAAGTCTTTGTAAAGTCGACTGGTTAAAGACATAAGAGTCTGAGTTCAACTTCTAGTCGAAATTTGACCTTTGGAGATAGACAATAAAAAAACAGCATTAATTATTGCAGTGCATCGAGTCGAATAAAAAAAGGAAGAAACATCTATGAAAAGGAGGCTTACGTTCGACAAACAAAAAATTCAAAAAGTTTTCACCATGTAAAGCGCATCTCAAACTCTATCCGAATCCGAATCGCAAAAAAAGTATAGTATAAGTGAAGATTGTAAAAACCTTTTACGCCCAAAAAACGTACCGATTTTTATTTAAATAAATTTCATTTTACTACATTTTACTATCCACTGTGTACATTTTTTCAGAGTCTATGTGATCCAATCGTCATCGAGCCGACCTATAATAAACTGCAATAAAAAAATATAAACTAACGGTGAGGAGGAGTCTCTTTTTATGGCTCCTAAAAAATCATCCTCATTCCTCTCGGGATTCTCTTGGGACAGAATTTTTGATCAACATACTTTTGTGATGGATTCTTTATCCTAGAACCCCTGGCCAACCCTCTGAATAGTTTTATAGCTTTAGATTTTTCAGCTTTTATGCTTGAAACCTGCTCAGTGGTACGTCAAAGTCATCGGACTGAGACCTATGCTAGGATTGCGATTCCGAGTCATTTTTTATTTGCCAGTGGTATGCGTGTATGTGTATCCATGTGGCTGCGTTCTGACCAGGATTATTTAATTTAAGCGTTTCTTTCGATGTGCGTTTCGCATGGAAGTTGAACTGCCTATAAGGTCATGGTCGCGGATACTGCCATTCTGCAATATCTGGTGCGGTTTCATCTGTCCTTTTTTAAATTATTTGTTCTTTGTCATGTTTCTCTATAGTGTAAATGGCCCTGAGGACCGTCAAGTCATAGCCTCCAATAACACGTTAAAGTCTGTAGATATTACACCCCGAGGTGTCCAGGTATAGTATAGACACCATGCAAATATAGTCTGATGCTATGGTCAGGGGTTACGTGACTTCCATTTGGATTTGGGGGTGGGAAGTTGAAAAGTAAGAAATATATGTAAGAGTTAGAAAGTTATCTGAAGAAAAAAGTTGTAGATATCAGAAAATGCGATGGAATTTATCTCTTATGGAAGTAAAAAACTCTTGCATCTTGCCAGTGCTACACCGAACACTTGGTGATTGTCCAGGACTCCATATTTGGTAACACTTATTTAAGAGTGAAACTCCTTCTGAACTTGGTTCAGAGATTCAAGTTACTTGGTCAAGTCTATGGCTGGTTCAAGCCCACTATCGGTCCAAATTTAGCATGGGTGCCATACACAGTCTGCGACACTTTTGAATTCCGATGGCACATAGAACTCTTTATATTCAAAATCAACTCGTGGTAGACGGACAGTGAACGGACTCCAACACTAGTAAAAGTTTTGAAACAATTGAACCTTATATATGTTTATGGGGATATATTCATATATAGATCCGTGTGCGATATTTTATTGGAATTAATTTACGATACATCAAATTTCTCGTTTGAAGCTTTACGAAACCACAACAAAAGGTTTTTGTTTCCATAATCCAGATAATGGGTCATATTTGAATGTCCCATTTAACCCTTCTAGTGGTCCGGTTTGTACGTATATGAAATATTTAATTAGAATTAAAGTAAGAATCACCAGTTTTGGCGATTTTTTCATACAAAATCTCAGAAAGGAAGGTCAGCTTTATATTCGTTGAATACTAGATATCTCAAGAGGGCAATGCAGACATCAACTATCCGAACTGGAAGGCTGTATATGGAAAAGCAAAAACTTAAGATACACTTTTACTCTTATATTAATTTTCTTAAAATTTCTGGATCCTGTAACACCTGTTTTCAGTTGAAATTTTCAAGATTACAAAAAAAAAAAGTTTACTTAAATTGTTTCTTCGGCGATTTTGGTGCCTCTCAACTGTTTCACATATTTCGAAAGATATTTTTGCTGTTTCACGCCACAATTTCTTTGCTGATAAAGATTATCAATTCTAAGCACAATCATCAGTGGTTGTGATTCACACCGCAAATCCAAATCAGTACATTCTATATTACTCATTTGTGATAAACCAGTTATAACTCATAACTATTTAACGCTGTTTCATTTGAGTTAACTGGCCTAGGCAAGCTGCTTTACAGCACACGTAGAAAACATTCCTCACCCATGTATCACTCGAGTATAAACAATCAATATTTGATATGCAAACTTTTCTGTTGATTCACTTTACCAAAAATGATGAAATAAAAAAAATAAAATAAAAACAAAATCGCGTATCATAAACCGCAAAAAAGTTACTCAAGTTCAAATATGTTTTTTTTAAGTTGTTGCTGAACTCGTCGATAACTCATTAAAAATGCAAGATACACGCTGAAAAAATGAAGTAAAAAACTCAGTCCAAGCAATGAAAGGCTGATAGATATAGATGGTGCAATCTAAAAGTCATGAAATATATATTTTAAAAAGAATTTATAGAAAAAATCTCTGTATTAAGATATAACAATCTGCAAACCTCCTAAATGCGCTTATCATGCATCACATTTAAAGCAATTGTCGTGTCCGCTTGGTTAACTTAAATGCTGTCAAAATGGTTTTCTTTCAGTTTACGCTTGTTTCCCGGGAACAAAAAAATGTTTGGTTTATGCATTAAATAAGCAAACTCAACTCCACTGTGAGCGGCGTTCAACTGGTTTGCTTTCAGTAAAAAGATGTCTCATGACTTTAGCTACGCCTCCAGTATTCACATAATAATTTGATCGCTGCTACTACTAACGCTCGACTTTGTTTACATATTCGACCCAATACTACGCGTGATTTTCGCAAATATTTAATACAAATATGCCACATATTTGAACAACAACACAGCTTATTGGCTACTGTACAGCGTTAGACATTGACTCTTTGTCAACGTTGACACAATTAAGACTCATTATTCGAACGAAGTCGTGGCGTAAATATTTTTCCAGCGAATATTTTCCTAAATGGCTGCGGCATATTTCAACGAAATGAATTTAGTTATTTTTCTATATTAAGTTGTTTCCTAGAACTACTAAAGCTCGAGAGATTTACCATTTTTTTTTTTTTTCAAGTGAATTTACGATAAAAAAAAACCCAAAATGTATTCATGTCCGTCCTATGCGATTGTATGTAAATACAACGAGTTCTTGGAAGCTAAAATAGGGAAAGCCTTATCATTTGACTACTGAGATTCTTTTATCCTTTTTTCACAAAAAATTAAATTAAATAAAGCTGTCAGTCGAACTATAAGCTATAGACTGCATACTAACTTGTAGCAAATTGTTGGAGTTTTTTATGCATTTAATTTTTATGTTGTTACACAAGGAACACATTATCCATGAATCATAATAAATTATTACACATAAGTCAAGCACTCTCTTCGGCGCTGCACACAACGCATTCACGTTCATTCCATGTACGTATGTTCAAAAGCATAAGCCGAGAGCAGAAGCGCATTTCAAATACGAAAAGTCATTCGAAGAGCAATCACATAATTTTTGTCTAAACCCTATTCCAAATGGTCTTTCATATACATTCATGACATGCTTTCTATTTCCTTCCTTTAATTTTTTTTTTTTTTTTTGTTCATTTTGACGTTATTATTAACTTTTTGTTGTTAATTTCACTGATACTCATTACTATTATATAATTATAGCATTTTGTTGTTGTAGCTCTTTGTGTGCCCGATATATCGCATTGCATACAATTTTTACAGTGAATGCATTTGTTGTTGATGTTTGTTAAATATTTTAATTAGGCGTGTCATAAATAACAAAAGCAGCAGCAACAACAACAGATAATAATGACAACAAAAGCAACAAACAAAAAACATCATCATAATCATCAGCAGACAATACAATTAGTCCCCTAGCGGCAATTTAATACACAAAATATATGCCTATACAATTGGCAGATAAACAGACAAAAGCGTCATAGACAAACAGACAGACAAACAGACAGACAGACAGACAGTCAGTCTGACAGACGAACAAACATTGTTGCACAAAATGGCGTCTGTCTGTATTAATACCAAAAATTGCTTAATAAATATTTGCTACTAGCAGAGGCCATAGATTCTTATTTAAGTTTGGAAAGGGCGAGAACTTTGAATGCAAAATTTGATGTTTTAAAATAGTTTCGCAAATTTTCATTTTAGAAGAGTCAATTTAGCAGTCCATCTTTAAGTCTGTCTGAGAAAATTGTTTTTACTTGAAGTTGCTAATAAACTTGTAGTATAAACTCAAAAGATGGCGCATGTAAAGAAAGACCTGTGACAGGCATGTGGCATGTCGGACTGCTACACAAGCTAAAGACCGATCAGCACCGTAGTACCACTTCATCAAGTCATACATCAAGCGTAGGAACTTCTTTGTGAGTTATGGGGAATAAAGAATAAAGTTTTGAAGTTTCGTTCATTATACGCTCTATACAGCTGACATGCCAATTATCGAGGGAGAAGAAATGCGTTTCGGCTTTCCTGGCATCCAACACCTTCCCACAGATGACTTCAGCCATTTTTCAAAGGCAGATCGACACCAATACTTGGCTAAAGCGGTGGAACATTGTGGTGAACCCCGGAAAGTCTATTCAAACTTTCTCGCTGAAAAACGAAGACTGTCGCCAAGTTTATCACGACGGAACAGCCATTACAAGCAGCGCTACAGCCAAGTATATAAGTATGGTGCTGGATGGAGTGGGAACATGACATCCACCTCCAAAAGCGCTCAACTCAATAAAAGGCAAAAAAAAAAAAAACGCTTATGGCTGATCGGACAAGGTCAACTCTCAGGCTGAGATGCATTTCTAGCAAACATCTAGATCTTGATAGGTCCAACGACCATTCATCTTTAATAATAATAAGTCTACATAAACAAGAATGCGTTGCGATTTAAAGTCAAGAACTCACGACTTCTCAATACTTATTTGTTTAATTTATATTTTTAATGAATAATCTGAAAAACCCTGCATTAAAATGTTCATAGAAGTTTTGTAGGCAAAAGGAATACTAAATCGAAGTCTTTCTCTCAATATGCAGATTACTCAGTTCAGCCTTTTTAAGACCCATACTCTACAGCTGTCGAATATCTTTAAGTTAAATCTCTTTGAAATGTGAAAGATTTAAGAAATAACAGTAAAATTTATAAAAAAAAAAATCTACTAAAAGAATCTCTAGATGTATTGCAGAAGGACCTGCTGTAAACTTTATTTAATGTAAAATAATTAGAAGGCAAAACACATCAGTACTTAGCTCAAGCACAACAAATATATTTGCTTGATTCTGTTATACATATTGGAAATGTAAGGTACAGAGAGCAGTGCATAAAACATATTTTATCAAAATCGGTTGAAAATTTGCAGGCGTAAAAGGCTTTAACAGTAAAACGCATCATACATACATATATGAAAAATATATTTATTTATTGTAATTCGAGCTCGAACTTTCTCTCAGCTATTTTAGAGCCTCTCATAATTTGTTATTTTTCTTTGGATTTATGCCAAACTACTACCATCTACTGAAATAGTTCTAGAGACACAAATTAATTTGATATTCTTGTGTGTCTACTTAAAATTAAAATTAATTATAAAATATTATTATAACTTGAAGTTTTTTCTATGCAATGTGGTCAACTTCTTGAGCATCGTAAATAGTCTGAATTAAATTATATGTATGTACCTACAAAAATATACAAAATACATGTCTGCTTAAAGACTTATATGCAAGACAAACACAAACATTCCCCAAAATACATGTTTAGAATTCATTGTCATGTATCTTCAAAGCGCATCTGACTGGCACATCTTTAGTCTTGTCGTTTATCAAAAGCTTAACTTGCGAGGCAATAATTTCACAATTTTCCATGCAACATTGCAATTTTCGTGCTGCTGTTGCTGCTGCTGTTGCTACTGCTACTGCTTCATTGTACGAGTATGCATTTGTGTGGTTGAGTGTGTTTTTTATGTGTGTTGTTGCGAAGCACATTTGTTTGCTTAAATTTGCATTTAATGTCGGAATAATAAATTTTGGAATACTTATCAAATGTAATTTGAGCATATCTGCAAACAAATGTGCTACTTGTCGCTTCGTCCTTGTAGATTCAACAAAAACACACACACACATACACCAACACACACACACAAGTACCTAGCTTCCTATAATTTTCTCCCTCTGGTCATTCGCACATCTTTCCACATCAAATGATGCGCTTGCATAATCTACAACTTAACCTCAAAGCTACAACTTAAACTAAAGCTTCCAATAGACCATTCGGCCTGCCACCGAAGCACCACAAGCACACAATTTTCCAATTTCCTAATCACATTGTTTAAGTGAAGCGTCGTCCTTTCGTTGATTGTGAATTTGGTTTTAAAGTTTGGTTTACATCTTCTTGTTCTGCTGCTTGCTGTTCTGCTTTTAGTCGAAGACATCAATCTTAAGTTTTAAATATATCTGAGACTTAATACGGCCGCAGGGCTCAATAGAACTTTAGTTGGTTTTCCAAGGATGTGTACGTATGCAGTTTCTTTAGCTTCGAGCAACTTAAGTCGACACGTTCTTGCAGATTCATTTGTTTTAAATTTATTATTTCGAGTATTTCGTATTTGTTTGTGCAATAATTGTTTCCTTGTTGCTGTTGTTCTTGTCAAATGGCCTTAATAGAAAGATGCTTTTTGTGTGCAACATCTGCGGTTGTACATTTAAGGCCGATGATAATGATGATGGGGTTTGTCGCTTTGTTGGCCCAATACCTAGCACTGCCCAATTTCACATAGTGCCAGGCATAAGCCTACCTAATTGTTATTACTCGTATATATATATATATATATATGTATCTACATGAATATTTATGTATCTGCTAGTAGACTGTTAAATATTTCATTTAAACTGAAATACTTCAGCAATTGTGTTGCACTCAACTAATATATCATTAAATAGAAAAACCATAATCTTTAAGAAGGTACCACGAATTGAAAAAAATAACAAGAAACAATAATACCCAAAGTTAGATTTATTATAGAGCGGAGTAAAAATTATTTCCGAACTGATTCAATTTAAGCTTCGTACTTGCCATACTGAGGAGATCATAAACATGTATTGTACTCAAGACTAGAACGAACCAGCGTATATATATAAGTTTTATATTACATATGAACCGGATTTTTAATTAAAAAAAAAGCTTAACTTCATTGGAACCAAAGCATAAATACTCTTCACAGTTGCTATTTGTTCGGCTATGTTGAACTCCTGAACCTCAACCATTGATGTCTTTTCGTCGCTTTGCGTAATTCATTATATAAGAATCTAAGCTCTGTAATAGATAGGGCCTTCCAATTTGCATATTTATATTCTCCCATTTATTATTCAGTTAACTTGTATTCAATGGTTGTGCCTACAACAACACATCAAACAATCCTTCCCTAATGTGTATGTAAGACTTACCATGCACACCTACTACTGAATTCTGAATTTTTGTATGAAAAACTGTTATTCGTTTTGTTTGTATCGATAAAAACATCAAATTTGGGTGGCTTTACGCTAATCCTTACTAAATATTCAATTTAGGTTCAGATCGGACCGCTGGAAAGGGTAGCTCCCATACAAATATGCCCAAACTTTCTGAGTTTTTGTATAAAAAATTCTTAATTGCTGTTGTTTATTTAGCTTAGATGGCCTTCAACCGTCGATCGGTTTCGACCGCATTCGTGAAAGAGGACCAGCTACTATAGTCTTGTGCGCGGTGGGGCCATATGTTTTGAATGCCTAGTACGGAGAGATCTCTCCACTGTAAATAGCATCTTGTACTGGAACGTAGCCTGAACCAGGGAACTTTGGATAAATGCAGTCTTAAGCACAGCATCTTACAGCTGCTGCTCTGAGAAAAAATGGTATTTTAAATTAGACAATCATTTGATATTTCTGTTAAGTCTTAGAACTGAACGCTTTGTTAAGCAATTTGTGTAGTCGTTTTGAATGAAATAATGAGCGAAAAATCCATGGAATGTGTTAGAAATAATTGAATAAGATTATAGATACATGGGTTTTTTTCGTACAAAGAAGAATATGGAAAAAATATATATTTAAACTAAGTTGAATGTACTACAGGTAAAATAAATGCGGGCAGAGAACTGACATCGCAAGCAAAATATGAACAATGATGTATTATCATCAAAGCCATCTCTGCCATGTAGCAGCTTTTGTCTCTTTCACATGTACGAGTCCAAGTCGTATAGCGAGGCAGACAAAAAAGTGTAATCATGTATCATGTCTACTTCATCGAAATAATTGTCCAAAAATCAGAGTAAATATTAAATTAAAAGTTAAAAATCAAAAACACTTAATAAAATATTTTTTACACGCAACAAAGAAGCAGACTAGACCAAAAATTCTGGTTATGCCAAGTTCCTGTCAGCACTTGGCTTTGTCAATTGTGGTCGTGTTTTTTTTTTTTTTTTTGTCAAAGTTTTGAAATTAAATTGATTTCAAAATTCGCTTAATTGTATTTCGATAAATATTAAAATTGAATTTAAGTCGCCATTACAACGCTACGCCTCTCCCTCTCTCTCTCTCTCTCTGTCGCTTCGTGTAGTACGAAAAACCAAAACCAAAAGCAAATAAATAAATAATTGTCATAAAGAAATTGACAAAATTTTTATTATGGCCATTTAAAATAATATTTTCAGCACGATTTGCGTCTCGGCTGTTTCATCATGCACGGCATCGCACCATACAGCAACATTTTATAACTGTAAAACGTAATAGCGGCTTTAATATTCATACTTCACAGACGGGCATAGACAAACGAACACACACACACGCATCCACAAACAATTCATAGACAAAGCATCGTGGTGTCAGACACCCTGTCCACCCTCAACCCGCTGTTACTACAACAGAATCAATATTTGCGTAATACTCTTCCCCTCTTAACAGTGCAAGCTATTTCTTTCGCACTACATTTGACTACTGCTCAGTTTAGTCAAGTTCTCACCTTTCTCGCTTACACCTTAGTAAAGCACTTTGTTGGGCTTTGTTTGTTAACAGTGATTCATAAAAGAAAAAAAAAAAAAAAGACACGACTATAAAGCAACAACTACAAAAACTTTATATAGAAATAGGCGAAAAAAAAAAAAAAGAACAACAACAAAATTGTTAGTTGGGCCTGCTGTCGAAGCCGCTGCCGTTGACAAAGAAATTAACTTAACTTAGGTAGAGCTGTAGCTTTAATACCCTACGCTAGTAAGCTTAAAAAATTATTTCCCAAACAATGCAAGTCAGTTAAGCAGCCGCTAAGCTGATCAAGCATATACATATATAATTTATACATTCCCTGTTGCTCCATTTAACGTGTGTTACAAACTTTATGAAAAAAATTATAATTCTATACCCTACATTTGTACTGTATAATGAAGTAACGAATTGGAGTGAGTGAGTAAACAAATGAATGAACACGTACATGTGTATGTGAGTATGTTTGATGTACTATACACCTCCGCCAAATACTTCAAGCTACACCGCACCCCTGCCCTTCAACACCTTTTTTTGGCCTTTTACAGACAGTCCCTACAGCTGACACCTAAACAATTGTCAACATTAGCAAGCAACGAAAAGCGTAGATAAAGAGCAGCAGCAGCAGCAGCAACAACAACAACAACAACAGCATTATCTTAGACAACTACAATGACCCATTTAACCCATTAAAGACTCATGGCATAAGAAGCAGAAATTGAAAATTAAATAAAAAACATTAAGCTAGAAAAAAATTTAGGTACGTTCGGATCTTTTATGTCATGTACTGAATTTTAATGAGGACTGATTAGGAGTTATGGAAGTTTTATTTCTTTTAAGTAACGAAGAGTTGCCACTTGGAAGATATGTTAAGCAAGGAGCTAACAAATATGAGCAAAAATAAATATCAAAACTCTAAAAAATTTATTAAAATTGGGTTAAAACAGACTTTAATATACATCATACTTTCCTCACAACATAGAAATTAAAAGAGGGCAAAGATGCAAGAAAATCTTGAAATATGGAAATGTTTTCTAATTAACTTACATTTGAAAGCTTATATTTTGATATTTTGAATATAACACCATCTTATAAATGAAGTTCCAGTAACACCGTGCAATATAAAAAAACCAAGCGGCATAGAGTATTTTTTTAAGCTATCCATTATGGAAACAGTGGCTGAGTTTGTATAATTTAGCTTAAATTTTTGTTCTAAATCAAGTCCAATAAAAGTGAAACGGAATTCAAGATGAGGATGCTGTAGAGACGTAGCCCCCTAAGTATTGGTGAAACTTTTAGCTTTAGCAAAATTTAATTCCAATAAAAGTGAAACGGAATTCAAGATGATGATGCTTGAGAGACGTAGAGAGGATAAGCATTGACTTGTGCCTAGCTCTTCTCGTGAATTATATTTGTGCTCATGGAGTGAGCGAATTTCATTTATGATTAAAATTTGTTGAACAGTTTCACTTCAAGAGTGTGCTTATATAGATGAGGCGCATTAATTATTTTATGCCGATAATTTTTGAGCTTTAGGCCATTTATACGATTTATAAAGTCTGCAGTTTTTGTAAATATATCGGTAATCGGAAATAAACCCATATTTTGAACAATTTATGTATGAAAAAGCTGTTTTTGAGACGCAAACTAAAGAAAAAGATTTATGAAGTGAATCTTCTTTACGGTTGCTAAATTTAAACGAGGTCAAAAAAGGGCTATCGCGCGAGAGGAGAAACGTTGAGTGAAATACAGAATGGAAGAGAAGGGGAGATGCTCGCAATCCTCTTTTAAAGAGGCGGGAGAGCGCGTGTTAATTTGTAGTAAATTTTCAAATTCAATAGTGTGCAAAGTGAAACGGAATTCAAGAGAGGAAAAGTATTGGCTTGTGAATCTAAATCATAGAGAATGAGTACTTATGCATAAGAAAGAGCTGCTATTATTTGTGTTGCTGCTCTTTGGTTTTGTGCATGGTGAAATAACAATGGTGAAACGGATTTCAAGAGTGAAAAAACATTAGTTTGTGAGTCTGAAGCATAGAGAATGACTGCTTATGCATGACTAAGAGAGATGAGCTTTTTTTGTTGTTGCTGCTATAGGATTTTGATCATGGTGAAAAAATTAGAATCCAGGGATATCTTTCTTGTAGTATTTGTGCCAAAGAAATTTTTAGCCTTGAGTGTGATTTTATGGGAAAGTGGAAGAACAAAATATTCAAATAAACTCGTCAAATTCCGGCGAAGTCCTAGTCTAATGCAAAAAGAACGAAGTCTCTATCTATTAACGTTCCGAGTTCCTTTCGTTCATACGGACGGACAGGTGGAAATGGCTTTATCGACTTCTCTATCACTCCTGACCATAATAGGGGTTACTTTGGGGGCTCTCCGACCATTATTTCTTCCTGTTACCCCATAAAAATTGGAAAATAACTGAATATACAAGCTATTTTAACCAATTGGTGGTGGAATCAGAAGGACGCTAGGTAAATTAAAGAGGTCCCTAAAGTAAAACGTTAAAAAAAAAACATTTCTTCAGTGTAATAGAAACGTGGGCGCCAATTTTTTAAAAGAACTTCAACTTTGTAAATCCCTGGTGATAAAATAGTTCGAACTATCGGTATCAAGCGCCACAATCACTTTGTTCTTGGTACCTCCAGATGCTACAGTTTAAAATCTTTATTTTTTGCAATATAAATTCTAATAAATATATTGAATAAACAATAAATTTGGCACAAATTGTCATATTTTGCTTAATATTTTTTATTTTTTTTTGTGATTTACGAAATAATTTTAAATAAGTACATATGACACGCTGAAACCAAAAGTGAAACACAGAACGCTGAAACAAAAACAATATAGTTTTTTTTTTTATTTGATCGCTCTTTCGCAAAGTACCATGACACATATCGAACGACTATAGAAATCCCAGGAAATTTATGAGTTATTTATATGCACATGGCGTGTTTCAGAGATTTAAATGTATTACCGTGCGGCGCTTCTATCACGCTAAACGAGTACATTTTATGATGCGAAACTTTAAGTTTTATTGAGATTTATGGGTGGACCACATTCTTTTATTAAAATATTTAATTAAAAAGTACGAACTGCATCAAATTTCAAAGTAAAATCCATATAACTTCTTTATAAAAGAGTTTTTTTTTTTTGTTTTTTTCATATTTCTGCTGAATTTGACAAATTGAAACCAGAGAAGTACTAATGTGTCTGAAATTTAATACGCAAAACGGCAGCGAGTTAACGAGTGCCCATGACCTCGCTCTACAACGCTCTACCTCTCCCTCTCTCTGTTTCCCATCACAAGACTCGTGCTTTAACCAAGCCAAGTGACGATTATCGCGCGCGCGTTGGCAGACGTCGCGGCAGCAGCAACTGCCGAGCGATTTTAACAAGCTAAAGGTGCGCATGTAAGATTCTAGAGCCGTGCCGGGGGCCATTCCGTCGGGGGAGAATTGAGCCGCTTTGATAACGAACGAATCTAACAAGCGAACGTTGAGAATATTACTTACTCTACCCATCTACCGAGCCGAGCGTTACCCAGTGTCAAAGCGTTAGCTGGCAAATTTTTAATTTATTCAAAACTCGAAACACACATCTAAACGTGCACGCATTGGCAGCGGGCAGCGGGCAGCAGCATGCAGATACATTTACTCAACCAAACGCTCGCACACACACACAAACACACACTCATGCATATATATAGGCCCAATACGATACGCAAGCAAGAGAGTAAGATAGACACATATTCAATGACGACTATGACGTTTTAATACTCTTTCAATTGTGCAAATAGCTGGTATAACAATTTTTTCATAACGTTTGCTACATGCAAAATGCAATTTGAGTTATTGAATATTTTTAATGGGGATTTATAATAAGTGTTGGACTAGCTTTGTAAATATATCTGTGGGACTATTTCTTTTGGAAAATATCTTAGAACTAAACTCTTTTCAACAAGTGCTAAACTTCATATAAACTATAACTCTGGAACTGTTGTTAAATTTAAAAGAATTATTTTTTTCGAACACAAAAATCAATTTTACAGAACATTTCACTGTTTCATAGCACCAGATCCCAGACAAATTGAAATGTAAAATCTAGAATTATCATACAAATCCCTATATGTCTCCAGTGAAATCGCAAAATATCTTCCATCATTCCAAATCTGTAGATTCGCTAATAGAATTTTGTTCTTAATTGTGTCCAATTTTGTCTTTACTAATATTATAAAGAGTAAAGATTTGATTGTTTGTTTGCATGGAATAGACTCCGAAACTACTGGATCGATTTGAAAAATTCATTCACCGTTGGGAAGCTAAACTACCACAGAGTGACATAGGCTATATTATATTTTCAAAAAAATTTGACATCCTTACTAAAATTCCAACAGTGTAAACCTATTGTTGATAGAACACATCATTATCTACAAAAAGGGTCGCGAAAAAATGAGTTTGTTAGTCTCGCTAAAATTCAAAAACGGCTTGACCCATTTGAATAATTTTGTTTTGTTTTGTTTGTTACAATACAGGGATGAAAAAACCCTAAAGTTTAACTGAAAAATCGAAAAATTATAAATAGGTAATTTTTATGGGAATCGTTACTTCAGATTACTTTAAATAGATGATGTTCGTAATGGAATTATCAGACGATATACGATGGTGTTAATGTGATTGAAAGCAAATCACTTAAATAGTTTGATCAATGTCAGTGGAGGTGGTCCACTATCGCTGTATGAACGATTAAGATAATTGAACATATCTCTGCATCAGTTTGAGGTACGGGGACAATATTTGGGTAATGGGTATTGGGCAACGTTTAAAAGAGAAACACAAAGGGTTTCGTAGCAGAGCACAAAGGGTCAACTAAAAATCGTAGCATGCCATGATTCGTTCATAACCGATTTTTATTTTTGCAAAAGTATACCAAAATGGATTTTAAAGTATCTTCCTTAGAACTGCAAAAGCAAAAATTTAAAAAGCCAAAAAAATTGGCTTAAAACACTTTTTATAGATAGTCAGATACGGGGCTTAGAAGCATTTAGACTAGAATTTATTAATATTTTTCAATGAGTTTTTACGAATATTTAACAGCAAATAATTTTGGCTAAAACTACAAATATTGCTAGTCATATACATATATATCTGTGGGCACTATGGCTTGCTGCTATATGCTTTATTAATAAGTAAATTTACAAAAAATACTTTTTATAAATAACACCAAAATAATTTCAATTCTGTAGGGTATTAAAATGTCGCTGCCACTGCAGCAAACAAATTTTTCTGCCTAGTTTCATGTTTTATTTCTAACCAGCTTCTTTTTGCTGTGTTTGTTGTTGTTGTTGCTTTTTGAATATTGTTAATTTTTTCCGCATGTCTAATCGGCGCTCCTTCTCCACATAACATACACATACTCTCCCTCTCGCGCGCTCTTTAATAAACAACACTATATTTTGTTGTTGTAATGTTCACGCATTCATGTTTATTGCTCTCTTCTTATGTTTCGTTACAGCTGACTACACTTTGACGCTGCCGCTCTTACACGCTCTCTCTCTCCCTCTCTCTCTCTTTCACACTCTGGCTGTCTGTCTCTATCAGGCTATCCAGCGAGTAGTAAACTGAACACTCAACTCGATTGGTTTGTGCGCCGCCGGCTGACTGACTGACTTGGCTGCTTTTTGCATTGCGTTGCGTCGTTCGTTCCTCAGTACGTTTTTGACACTTGCCACACACAGAGCGGAGAGCGGAGATACACGGATATACGCAAAGCGCGTCGCGTTGCGTTTTTCGTTCGGTTCGTCGTCATTAACGTTTGCCGTTAGTAACGCGTGCGGCTTACAACAACAACAAAAACTCGCACGGCGAACTCGTTTTGATTTGTGTTAAGTTTTGTTAATTTTTTTGGTTGTTGGTTTTGAAGTGAAGAAGCTTTTACAGTAAGCAATAAAAAAAATAAATAAATAAGTAAAGAAAAAGAAAAAGAAAGAAGCAGTAAAAACATGGCAGACTCATTAAAATTGGCTGAAATGCAACGCACAAGCATCGAATTTGAGCGACAACGTCATTTGGCCAATTGGCTTATTAAAAGCAGTCCGCATATGGCAAATCCAGCAACAACAACAACTGCATCAGCAGCAGCAACAGCAGCAGCAACAGGGCAAACAATAACAGTGCAAGGTGGTGCTAGTGCAACGGTGCAACAGGGCTGTGCAGCAGCAGCCGCAACAGCAAATGCGGGTGCAACTACAACAACAACAACAACAGGAACAGGAATAGCAGTTTGCAATGGTAAGTGTAAACTGGTCAAATTAGTTTGAAAAAGAGTAGCAGAGGTTGATCTTCCAATTGGATTTAGAAAGAGATAGACAGCGTGCGTAAAGAGTTGCCAATTCAACTCGTTAACGTCGCGTCATTGATGCTGCTGCACTGCACTCTCAGCTGTTTGTGCTTTTACTACGTCACATATATCTCTCTCTCTCTCGCTCTCGATTGCTCTCTTGCATTTGTTAAGAGTTTGTGTGCTCTTTCTTGTTTTTTTTTTTTTTTTTTTATTCATTTTAGCTGTTTTTTTTTTTATTGTCGTCAAGTGCATTATGTTATTGTTGTTCTTGTTGTGCTTCTTTAACCCTTTTGTACAACACAAAAAAAATTCATAACCGTAAAAATTTATTGTGTTGAAATTCTTCTTCTTCAAGTGATTAAAATCTTTTGTGTTGTTTTTTTTTTTTTGTGTGTCCATTCTACACTTCTCCCACCTTTTGTTTTGAGCAAACACATAAAAAAAATACAAATAAATAATTCTGAAAAGTTTCAGACTTGGATTATTTATTTTGTGGTCAATCTGTAATAAACAGGGTCGCTTTTTAGGTGATTCTTAAAATTTTTGAGAAAAAATAAAACAAAATAAAAATTTTATATTATTAAATTACATGCATATGTATATGTCCGTCTGTATGTGGTGTTTGAATAAGTAATCCAATTTATTGTCCGAAATGTGAGGCATTGTTGTGAAACAGAAGGGTTACAAATTTATTGTTCAAAACTTGGTCCACGTCTCATCTTTAAAACCAATTCAAAAATCGACGTTGGTTGAATTTGTGTTATTCGAAAAAGGAAATATCTGGTGAATATAGTGGTTTGGTTAGAACATCCTATTTCAGTATTTCCAAGTTAGTTTTAAAAGAATTTGGATCATTGTTTCGAGAATTCTCAATCTGGAAAAAAACTTCTGCTCAATTAAAACGCTTGAAGACTGATAGTTTCATTCCTTGATAGTTTCATTCGGTTTTAATAGCTTATAATGCACAACAGTTTTCTGATCCCACAAAAACTAAACAACTATAGATTAATGATTCATATTTCGACGTTTACATTAATGGTTGGTGATCCATCACAATGCTTGGCAAAAAATCTTTCCTTTTCTGTCGTCCAAGCAGTTGTTCACTGATGAAAAATCGCCAATACACGTCTCTCTCAGCATTAATTCCTACAGCACGATTTTTTGTTGTTGTTTGTTTTTGGATCATTCCCAATGTTTTGAAACGGTTGGCAATAATTAATCGATCTATTTCTATTGAATTTGCATAATCTTTTCGCGTTTGACATGGAATTTTATCGCATAATACCTACAATGCTTCATCTTCAAATGTTCAAAGGTTGGCCTGAACGTTTATTGTCTTCCACGTTAATGGCTTACTTCTAAAGCATCGCAAAAGAGTTCACGCCACGCCCTTTTTACTAATAATGGTCTCACTATAAGTTTTTATAAGCTTTTGGCACACTTCAGCTACAAAATTTTTCTTTTTTTTATTTAAGCAGAAAAAAAATACTTCCGCAAATGATGCTACGTGATGCCGATAATAATTCTCACAACTATTGATGAGGAATTACTTGAAGGTGTCTAACCGAACAGCACTGCAAAACGCCCACCGACTGTCTTAAACTAAGCATTTAAAGTTCTGACCTATTAAAAGTTCATATATAAAATTTCATAACTCGCAAATTTGTGGAAAATTTCATTGAAGCCAAATCAAGATCTATGTCAAAACTGGGTGTGTATAGTACAAAGTGTTCGAACTAGTGGATTGTAACTCTTATTAAAATATTAAAACTAGAATTTATGTAACACCATCCATCCGAACTTTTGATGTTTCTTTTGATGAGACCTAGTGGAAACAGTGGCAGATCACGTGGTTATGTAAAAAAATTTTCAATATACGCTCGAAATATTTTTTTAGAGATAAAAAACGCTACTTACTTAACTTAAAAATGCATAACTCTGCATCTGTGGGTCCGATTTTAAAAGATTAAGGCTTTGAAAAGAGAAATGTTGTTCTTTCAATTGGTGTAAAGTTGGTTTCGATACTACGATAATACTTGACGATATACCCTGTTAAAGTGGAAGTTTTGTGCTATTATTTTTTTTTAATTTTCTCGACATTTATTATTATTATTAGGTAGTAGGCACTGCGACCTTTACAGGTCTATTGTGCCCTAACACTAGGTTATTGGGATTAAGTGCATGCACCGCCACGATAAATGTGCCTAGTTTGGGTCAAAGCTGGGCAGTCTGCCAATATATGCTCCGTAGTTTCATCAGCCTCCAGACAGCATCTACAAGTGCTAACACTTTCGATTCCATTCTTACATATGTAAGTGTCTTTTAAGTCTACAGTGTCCAGTCAGGAAGCCCGAAATCATTCTTAGATCGTTTCGTTTAAGACCGTTGCAAATTTCCGTTTTCCTCGGGTTGTAAGTGCTTAACAGCTTTTTGCTCTGTTTTAAGCCTTCCCATGTTTCCCAGAAAAAGTCTATACATACATATATTTCAATTCATTCCCAATCTTCAATATACTTTCATGGATCGATTTTGGAATTATCTCCAGTTTTCACGCTGAATTATTTTTTTTAAAGTCTTAAAACGCTTACCGCGGAAGAAGGTGAAACAATAAATAGTCGCACGAGGTCAACCCAACAAGTTTTGCAAATTAAATAAATTTTTTTTTTTATATATTAATATATTGGTACATTTCTATCCTATAAATCGCATAAGGGTTAAGATGCGATCACCAAATTCACACAAAACGTGACGTGCTCGATTTAATTTATTTATTTGTATGACTGTTTTTTTTTTTCATTGTTGTTGTTGTTGTAATTGATATTTCAACAAAGATAAGCAAAATTTCAAAATTTTATAATGCAACAACAACAACAACATCAAATAATAATGAAATATAAATGTTTGTAGGAGCAAGTATAAACCTACAATAAAAAAAAAAAATTAAAATCCAATTCGATTGCAATTATAGTACTTTTGTTGTTGTTGTTGTTGTTTTTTATACCATTCATAAATAGTTTGGAATGGTATTATCAGTCCGTCAGACAGTTTGCATTAAAGGTGACATCGTATACCACATAAAAAAATCATTGATCATCTTGTCGAGACGTTTGGATCCAATTATGTCCCTCTGTCTGTCTATCTGGATACAAAAATGTATACCCTACACCTTTACTGCAAAATGGTATATTTGGTCTACGCAAATGTTTGTAGCAGCTAAAAGTAGACAAATTTACGTTCATTTTTAATCAGTTTTAAACATTTTTTCTTTCGATTTCCTTCAGTGAGTACGTATGAACGAGGAGATATTCTAGTCTAAACGAGTTGGAGTATTCAAATATACAGATCTAGATTTTCGTATGTGTTTTACAGTTAAACTGTATAAAATGAGCGTTCCTATGCCAGTATAGGGGTTAGCTCCCAAACCCGCCCTGATTTAAAAAATCAATAAATAAATAGGTTCACATATTAACACTATAGCACAGTTCCCATACAAATCTATGGTTCAAATAGAAACACTTAGTGTAGAATCAGGTTAAATCAAAGTTGAGTACATTAGACTCGATGGGTGTGCACGGACCACACTTTTTTATTACATTTATTATAAATCTTCAAATTGTTATGGTGTATTCTTGTAGATGGATTTTTCATTTTTATTGAGTGGCAAAAAGAAAGAATTTGACAAAATTAAATTAAATTAAATTAGGGCTAAATGTGATATTGAAATAATATTATATTGGTCTTGTACCTCTTTGTAGTACATAGGCGAAATCTTCATTTATGTATACATCAATGATAGCTCTTTCATCCATTCGAAGCAGGTGACCAGGCTAGTGCACCCTCTGGAAATTTATGCACAGCTCGTATAGCTCGCGGTCCATACGGGATCTAAACTCTTCGCCGACTCTAATAGGACCAAAAATCCTGCGGAGAATCTTCCTGTCAAAGGCTTCTAACGCTGTTTCATCCGACTCACTCACGATCCATGCCTCTGCGCCATACAATAGGACCGGGAGTATTAACGACTTATAGATCTTGATTTTTGTCTTTCGAGAGGGAAGGCTTTACTTCTTATTTGTTGCTCAGCCCAAAAAAGCATCTATTTGCAAGCGTGATTCTTCGCTTTATCTCCAGGCTGATAGGTGGTGTACGTCTTTGTTAAACTTACGCAACTTTTCCAAGATTTGTCTTAATGTGAATATTTGTTCACTGGTCGACCTTTTTGGTCTGAAGTCATACTGATATTGTCCTAACAGTGAATCCGTATATGGCTTCAGCCTTAACCTGTAACCAGATTTGCATTTTCGTCTTTACAGAAAGTTACTCCAGGTTTAAGACCTTCGGTTCGACGCTTGACCTTTTGATTAAATTTTCGAGCTTCATTTCTGTTACATCACCCCTCAACATCTTTAAACTCCCGCCTTTATGGCTCATTTTTCTTAAAAGGCGTTTCTCCTCACTCCGTTTCTCTTGATATCACTCTCTAACAGCTCGAGATGTTCCCGACTGCAGAGTTCGCTGATATGAAGCGTTCTTCGCTGTACTAGCATTGTTACCCTCCTCATCGTAGCAAGAATTTTTCGCAGGTTTTGTATAATCAATGACCTCCTTGGCAGCCTTATCCATGGAGCGGGTAATATGTTTTAACCGGAATAGGCAATTTAAACGCGTGGAACAACTAAAAAACCTTCACCAGTGACAGTCTATCGTATCGTATTGTTATTTCATGTTAAATTGGGAATGTTGTAGCATCAAGATCCGTTCAGTGTTCAGCGTAAAGTTACCCGGTACGATTACTTTGCTTACAATTGAAGAAGGGGAAAACTTTGCATTGGCTTTAGGGTAGTGAAACAAAGATGGGTTGGGTCGAGTACAAAAATTTGCTGAACAGTAAAACCAATTCCTAAACCTCAGTTATATTGAGTACCTCTGGGGCGAACTTAATCGAGAAGTTTAAAAAAAAAAAAATCTCAAAAGTTATATTCAGCCAATTTGGTCAATAAATCTCTAACAACTTGTTAGAACTTCATATCGTCTATATACGAAATAATCCAAAATTCAGTGTATTATATGCGTTCGTATTAATTCTGTATAAAATGGTGCCATATCTAAAGAAACTCAAATTATTGTTGGGTACAGCTATTATTCGGACCATTCGAAAATTGACCGGGGGCACTAGCCTTCGTCGCTGATGCCAAATGCAGAGCAAAAGTGAAAAATTTAGGACTATTTTGCCGACTTTATTATTCAATAAAAATTACATGAAAGCCTCAGTCTTCCATGCTCGAAATAAGAATAGGAACTATACAGCTTAAAAGTTCGTGTGAAGCGTATTAAAGCTGCGGCTCTACCGAAGCTAACGTTTTTTTTTATATTTTGTTAGCGCAGTCGCCGTCCACATTAAATCGTTAAATCAAGTGTGTAATTAAGTGAGTAATGCCGCAGCAAGCATAAAGAAGGAAAAACCGCTTAGCAACAACGACAAATCAGCTGTTGGCGTCTTTCGCTCTTCAATTCATTTCAAATGCACAACGGATTTCTATATTTCCGGAGAAGTTAATACGAGTTCACGTACGAGAAATAGATGGCGCTTAGCAACGGCGAGTTCGAAGATTGATTCATATTTTTTTGCATTGAATTTCGAAACTTTACGTAAACTAAGCACGCCTCGATTTAGATATTGCATATATGACGAATAAAAAAGTAGCAAAAAGAAAAATTGAATTTTATATACATATGAACCGAACCACACAGTTCCCTCGTTCTGTATCTATGCAATTTCTATAACAGCAAATGCCAACTCAGTGTATCAGCAGCCAAGCTAACAAAAAGAACGACGAATGCGGCTACAACACTCCCAACTACTTGAAGAATAAATAAATAAAAAGAAAAAAACTGCAATAAAGATTGCACATCAACAAAAGGCGTTGACAAACCCATGATATTCTTTATATAGCAATGTCGAGCAATAGAAACGCCCGAACAAACTTACGTAGAAGTGGCAAAGCCGCTGGCAAGCAGAAGCTATTTAGCGGACGCGACCGTACCAGTGGCAGTAATTCCAATAGACAAATAAATAATAAATAAATAAATAAATCATAAAACCTTTATTTTCCTTTACTAATACAAATCTTCTTTAAACTTTTTTCCACAGGCGCAAGCGGTCTGGGTCATCTTGGACACGGCGTTGAGGCGCGCAAGCCTAAACTGCGTCGCTTTAACTCACATGATACAAGCTCGAATATGTTCTCGGTGGCCGATTTTGAGAACGCACGTCTTGCGCGCCGCAATGAGATTGAGCTGAAACAGCGCATGGCGCGTCGCCAGCGCAATAGCGCCAACGGCAGCTTCGGCATGAGCGGTAGCTATGGTGTAAATGGTGCCGCGGCTGCAGGCATGGCAAATGGCTACAATGGCTTCTATGGCGTTGGTATGAATGGCTGTGGCAGCGGCGATTACTCGACTGGCGATAGTAAAACATCCAAGCACAGCAATGAGGTGAGTAATTCAATAATTAGTTTATTTACGCTTGACGCTATAATTAAATCATTTTTTTATTGCAGTCTCAACACGAACCGCTGCCCGCAGAGCTCTTTCTTGATCGTTATCCGTTGCCACGCATTGTACGCATTTCATACAAAACGAAATTCTCCGATGAAACGCTGCAGTCATCCTCGTCCAATGGCTCCTCGACCACAGTCACGTCGAGTTCCTCTACCGGAGGAGTCAGCGCGCATCCCATACATCACAGTTCCAGCAATGGACACACGACAGCATCATGCTCCTCTGGCACAGCAACCTCATCATCAACCGCATCGTCCAGTGCGGGTTTGAATAGTGGCAGCGCTAATACTGCCAATGCAATCAACGGGAATAGTAGCGGCAACAACTGCAATAATGGCACTAGCAGCAGTGCCGGCACCAGCGGCAGTGGTGGTTCATCCTCCACAAAGCAACTGCAACTGCAACAGCAGCAGCAGCAGCAACAGCCATCTTTAGTAACAAATTCGAATGTGGCAAATGCCTACGATCAACAGAATAATGGTGAACTATTTTTGCTTTATCGATTAATACGTCAGCGTCACATCTATCACGGACACAATGCCAAGAATGCAGCGAACAATCGCAAGAAGGGCGTACTCATACCGCAGGAGTTTCCAGGTGAGTGTTAAGCTAGACACGCTTAGTAGATTATTAAAAGTCTAAGCACTGTTGAAATAGATAAATTTTAAATTCTTTGCCACGCCATGCCGCTGTGCTATAGGGCGTGTCCAAATAATTTGTCGCATGTCCTGCTGTTAAACAAATTGCTACTCGGTAAAATTAAAAATTGCACTCCGAGTGGTCATCAATGCATAATAAATATTGTAGCTTTTAAATTTTCTAGTGTGCAACAAATTAGCCATTGTTCTTCGCCAAGGGGCGCTGCATTTTAAACGAGTATGCAGTATTGCATAGGTTTGTTTGCCTCGACGGACATATTAACAGAAATATTCATGTCTGCGCACAATTTGCCAAAAACAAAAAGAGACCCATTACGTCGCTACATGTTTAAAAAAAAAAAATATAAACTTTTTTTTTGGTTTTTGTACATTCAGTTGCTGTCAACGACAAACGTAACGTCGTAAAAATAACGTAACATAACGATAACGTTTCGTCATATCGTTAAAAATGCAATTTAAAACGCTGGCAAACAACACGCCGCCAACTAGTAAACCCAACCACCCATCTATCTAAGCATGCACTCACCCACTATAAAGTAGTTTGCCACACTATCCACTCGGTTATTGTACCATTGCACTACGTAAACATAGGCGCACTGACAGCGCCAAGTGTTGCCAACAAACCGTAGTTTGGGAGATAGCGCGCCGACTGTCGACGACATATGAATATTTGTTAGAAATGTTGCGAATGACATCAACAACAACAAAAACTACAACAACGTCGAAAAATCGCATATTAATAAAAATCAACAACGATGACGACACTTTGTAGTATGAATCGTAACAACATTGTGACGTATGCGCTTTTTGGAGAAATATGCATGAAAAAGCTTAAATGTAACCCGCGGCAATATTTAGGAATTAGAAACCATCGGACGGAAAAAAAATGTATTGTTGAAAGCACGATCGGAGACACAATAAAGCATAACAGCCATATAAATTGAACGTTGAAGGAAATACAGGGTATCTAAAAGTCGCGCACACTTGAAATCTCTTTGACAATATTTAGATTAGCAGTCTTAATGCCATGGAATACTAGAACTACTACTTCAGCAAGACTTTCGATTTATTCCAGTCTAAGTTTTTCAGTTCCCAAATAGATGGTTAGAAGTGCAAAAAAAAAAAAACCCATCTTGAGAAGACCTCTGACTTTATTATTTGGATTTTTAGATAATGCTTCGCTCTTCCTGTTTGTCTTCATACATTCAATACTCGTCAAAGTTACGATCGAGGATGTTTTACGCTTGCTCGTAGCGTCAGAACCTGAAAATTTTTGTGTCTGACGCTAACTTTTAGCTGACGATAACTTTTAGCTGTATATGATAGCTCTTAGACTTAGAATAAGATATAAATGTGGGTGGGTAGGTGGAAGCAGAGGATCAGCCATTTTGTTTTTCGAAATTTTGACATTACATTCCTAATTAGCGACCTAAAAAAATAATTTTAAAGAAGTAGTTCCACCATTTCCAGTTTGAAAATTTCGACATCAAATTTTCTAATCAGTAACCTTCAAAAACTTTGTATACGAATTTTGTTTCAGCTCTTTGTGATATTTGAACACTAAAGTGGTAATCTATTCGTTCAGGTCCCAGACTCTCCATACCAATTATGAAATAGTTATATCGACTGAGCTTCCGATTATGTTGATACACTTAAATATTTGACAAGGTCAGGTATTTTAAATCAGGTTCTTGTTGTAACAGCTTGTTGGATTGTACCGTCACTTCGGTTTGTGTGTAATACCTAGCGATTATCTAACCACTGGTAGTTAGTTTTAATGAAATAAACAAAGGTTCAATGTAATCTTTAAAATTTAATAGCAATTAGCAACAAATATTAAAACACGTACAAACGTGCATACAATTCTTTTTTATGCACATTGATTTGTCAGCGTGCCAGTGGCAACAACTTCATACTCCAACCAACGCTTTTGTTGTTGTGCAAAATATAAACTAGTTTTTGTTCGCGGAATTTATGTTTTTGCATCATTAACATTTATTGGCTGTCGTTAGAGTTGAGTTGAACAGCTTCGATTGTTCCCCAGCCAAGCTCTACGACCGGCTCATCCTACTCTCGTTTGTACAATGAAGTCAATGAAATTACCACCGAATGCGCTTACTTTACGCTTTTCTGCAGGACATACAATATATTGTATTGTATTTGTTGTCTAGTTGCAACCAACAAACGAACGCAGTACAAACTTGCTTGGCTGCCAAATGCAGAGCAGCATATCCTTGCGAATGGTTAGCTCCGCTCAAACTCCCGCTAGGCGTTGGCAAACTATTATTGTTATTACGCTTAACAATCATAAAATTATACTCGACGTTTTTCAACGCTTATTGTTTTTAATAATGGCACAATAGAAAAAAAGAAGAGAGTAGCAAGGGGTTAGCTAGCAACTCTAGCAAAAACGAGTCAGACGTTGTAGCTTCCGTTTCACTTGCTTTCCGTTTCCGTTTGTCCTTGCATCTCCTTGTGGCTGGGCCAAAAAAAAAAGAGAAAAAAAAATAAAGATAACAATAAAAATTAATGAAACGTGTTGATATTTTCGTTGATATGTGTTACGATTAGAAAGGCAATGACGACTTTTTCTTTGGCTGTGCTCCACTGCCAAGGATTCGTCGGCACTATCAACTGCCAACTTGTTAGATAATCCTTTATGCACATTTTTTTATTTCAGCACATTGCATAAATGATGCGCATAATTGGTTTTAAAGCCGCGTTAAGGCGTTTGTTAACCAATTAGTTTCCGTAAGGCAGCGTCGTCGTATAATTTGGTATTTTTTTTTAATACTATTTGGCTTAATTTTGCGTGGAAATTACCTTCCTTTTTTGCGCAAAAAAAAATATTTATTTATTTATATAAAGTTAGCTTAAAGTTGGAAACTACTAACTTAACTAGCTAGTGGATACCTGTCATGGCAGTGGTGTGAAAAATTGGTGATACTCTTATTTCAGAGAAATCATATTTTAAAGTATGGCAACGCTTATCTGAAACGTAATACGAATAAAGTTTTGGTGTTCATCGCAATCTTAATTTTATATCCAACAGATAGAGTTGGTGTAAAAGCTATAGACGTGCAAAAGCTCTGCTATATCTTATGTGAGTTGAGGTTGACTATAATGGAATTCGATCCATTATTTCGATCTATAAGTCCAACAAAGAAGAGAAGTCAGTCTTTTCATATCTTACAAAAATCTACAAAAATTATGATCACTGGCGGTCGATTCTGTCATCATTAAGGTCTTGAATGCAGACAATAATAAATGTGTCGGCTCGCTGTAATCAGCAGCTTCTTTTATACCGAAAACATAAGGCTCCACATTTACATTCGAAATAGGTTTGTGCCTCTCTTTCACGACCCATTCATGGTCAAGTAAGAGCACTCTGTATTCCATATGCATTAAAAGTGGGCCCTTATCGTTTTGAGAGATTTTAAATACTTGCTGCTGTCCCAGAATAAACGACTGCAAAGACCTGATTGTGTAGTGCAGAATTCATCTTCCTAGCGCTTTTGTGCTTTTGTGCATCTCGGAGGGACAACATTTTGAAATAAACTTGTAAAATTCCAGCGAAGTCCTAGTCGAATGCAAAAAAGCACGAAGTCTCTATCTATTACCGTTTCCGAGATCCTTTCGTTCATACGGACGGCCAGACGGACAGACGGACATGGCTATATCGACTCCTTTATCACTCCTGACCATAATGGGGTAACTTTGGTGGTCTCCGACCATTATTTCTACCTGTTACATACATTTGCGGCGTAAAACAAATAGGCTCTTGTACCTTCAGTACAGCTCCTACAAAAAAACATATTTTGTGGAAATTTCTTTCACTTTATTCTTTAAAAAAGTTTTGGTATCGTCATCGTGTTCGTCGTGTCAGCATTTATATTTTACTACATAGTTTTAGTTGCGTGTTTCTTTCTTAAACACAAGTTTTAAAGAGAAAACTTTTTTGTGGCAGATTTGGCAATACTTGTAGAACTTAATATGTAGCAGTATTAAATATTCTCAAATAATTCTACCAAGTTTCATTGAAATCTTGTGACTAAATAATATGATATGCAAATAGTGACAACTCTTCTTTCTTTCGAAAATTCCTTCTTTTTTTTTTTGAATATTATAATTATTGGGTCCGAAAAAAGAGGCACAAGAAGGTACAGAAAATTTTTTATATAAATATATCTTAATTTGCATAGATTTCGGAAAAAGTTTATTTTGAACCCAGATCCGAGAAGATTCACAATTCTGTGTCCATCTATAGTTTAAATCCTGCCATTTGTTTAAAAGTTTCACAGAATGCCATGCTTACAACAAGATCAATATCGGATATTTAAATCTGATATTGACCGCACCAAAATATTTACATCACTGGGCCATTTTTAAAAAAAAATTACCTGAAGTTACTTACCAAAATACGTAAAAAAGCTTAACTTGTCAAACAATATGTGGGAATACAATAACAATTTTTAACAATTTTTTTTCAATATATTTCCCCCTTAAGACAACAACAACAATTCGATGCATTTTGCGCCTCTCCTCTTCTCCTCACTGCTAACGCTTTCACCTTAATTTTGTGCTAGTGACAACGTCATTACAATAAATTTCAACGTCCATGCTAGTGTTCGTGGGGTCCTCGTGTATTGTCCTTGTTGTTTTTGTCATCGTTGTATATCCTGTTACTTTTAAAGCTTCTTATCTGCCGCCGGCCATACCTTGTACATGCTTTTAATTATTATGTGAAGTTGCAAGCTGCCATAAAAAGTGCAAGGAAGAAAAAAAAAAACAAAAAACAAAACAAAATATTGAAGAGAAAAGTGGCCAAAGTAAAGTGCAAAGAGTAAAAATGAATGCGAAAAAAAAGGTAGAAAAAAAACGCAGTGTAGTAGAAGCGAAAGGCAGAGAGCATAAAATGATATTAAAAGGTCCTTAAGCTTATAGACGATGGTTCACTTGTTTAATGGCGGTCGGCGCCCATATGCTGCATTAATTTCTTCGAACTGACTGCTGCACGGTGTATATTGTGCGTGCCAGGTGCATGTATGTGTGCGTCAGTGCAATTTAATGACATAAGTGCACGCATCCTTGACACAGGATATGCGTCAGCAGCAGCAACAGCAGCAGCAGTGGCAAGAAGAACGAACATATTGCAAAAATAGAAAGAAAATAGCAAAAAATAATCCTAACAAAGCGACAGCTTATTCCATTATTTCGAAAGCAGCTTTTAATAAAATGGCAGGCAGACGAAAAAACAAATGTTTAAAAATTTAACAAATTTTTTGGAAAATATCTGACAATCGTTTGCTCAAGAATACTTTATGCGTTTTATATATTTCTTTTTTTTTATTCCTCATATGCACATTGCGAGTAATAATTTCTGATTTAATATGCTTAATAAAAATGTCACAAAAATCTGTCAGCAGCACTAAAAGTGCAGCAACAACAACAATGAAAGCTAAAGCCGCAAAAAAAAAAAAAAAAAATAAGGACACACACACAATATAGATACTTTTTTTCATCCTTTTTTTTCATATTGCATATTTTAATAAATGAACAAAAATTTAATTTATTATGGTCACATACATTTCACTTTGGCTTCAACTTTATGCAAATCTGTTGCAGAGAATTGGAATCTGTGGCAGGGAGTTTGGGAATGGAGTGAAGGTGGCAGTAGTATGCAGACAGACAGACGGACGGACGGACGGACAGACAGACAAACATGAATATGAATATAAATACATATATTTGAATGAATGTACTCTGCTGTACTCGTTCATACATACTTACATAATTCTATAGGAATATTTTGTCTGACATTTTATGACAGTTGGCAGCAGTCGTTATTGTTGTAGAAACTCTACTCTTTCCGTATCTGTTTGTGGTTGTTGTTGTTGTTGTTGAGTTAAGCATTGCAAGTGTCACGACAAGTTGACTTAATTTTGAATTATGATGCTGTAGATTTTTTATTTTTTGTTTTATATGCTGCAAATGAAATGCTAAATAAAATGAAGTAAAAATAAAACCAATTGTTTTTCGGTTATGCTTTAATACAATATGGAAAAGTTAAGAAGAAAAGCTTTAAAACATTGTACTGCATTATTCTGCAATGGAGGCCTAACGGATATATACAGAGAGAAGAAAATCGTCAAGATTAATCAAGGAAAAGACATTTTTTTCCAAAAAAAAAAAAAATAAATATCTTTCAGTCATCAAATTGATATGTTTCAAGAGCTTCAAATAATATTTTAGAACATATCACAGTGATATTTTTTAATATCAATATGATTTTTGTACACTCTTTGCATAAAAAAATCTTGTTGTTGATTCGATAATAGGCTTTGCACACATCTTTGCTCATCCTCAAAAGTGTTGGATGAACAAGCTCTAGTCTAAGGAAATAGTGTTCCACAAACGCGACTCACAATTATTCAAGAGATCCAGCTATTTTATATACTTCGCTTCTGAGAGATGGCCTGTGTGTAGCTATGCTAAGTTGCCAAAAATGTAGCATTCAAAATTAGGAAGCTATAATCCTCTCGCACCCTTAATGTACCAGAATCTGTGTGCTGTTTATTTGCTAAAATTAACTAACGAAAGGCCAATTTATAAAACAATACAATATTCATAAGATAATCCTTGGAGTATTAAAAATTTAATGTCATGTTACTGCATTGCATTTGTATGTCGATAAAATATGTACTTATTAAAAATTTTCATCAGTCATTTCTTGATTTTAATCCGTTTTGATGCATTCAAAACATAAAAGTAATACAGAACAAGTTTTAAATATACAATGTCAACAATATTATTAAAGAATTATTTGTAAATGGTTTCATTTTGCATTTTATTAATTTTGTACATTTGAATGCGTTTCAGCTTATTAAGCGCATTCAGTTGGCTATAATGGCGACTACTTCTGCTTCTACAACAAATAACAATTAAATTAAATTGCAGCAAAAGCGAACAAAAAACGAAATTATGTAAAAATCTGCAAAATAAGCAAACAAAACAGAACAAAAATTATAACTTTGGTGTGACCGAAGCATTAATACCCTTCAAGTATGCTATATGAATGGCTTTTTAGTGGCTTGTATTATAAAAAGAAGCTTGCTTGGAACTCTACTTCCGCCTTTTAGGTAGGATAATGAATTAATCAATGAACAAGTCAGGTAAACAATTCTTTTTGATGTACATAAATGAATCTGCTTTCAACGCAAAAATAAAAAGAACTTCTTAATAAGTGTGCAGACTCTGTTTGAAACCCCTATTTTAATCAGTATCTGAACTATAGAAATCATGACAATATGAAGTACTCACAGTTGGTAGTTGGTATATGAGGCTATACTTTCTTGAAGGTCTTTTAGTCAACTTTCAAATACCTCAAAGTGTTTGAAACGATTTAACTAAGATTTTTGTCTTCGTTTACAAACATTTTCAGTTTGAATAAGTTGAAGCACATTTTCCGTATATTTATACGGTTTCTGAACTAAATGTTGTCTTCGTCGTCTTCCACCAATAAAGTTTGGGCCCCCATGTAAGCCATGCGTGCTGGCGCTCTTTCATCCATTCGAATGAGTGCAGCCGCTGGAATTTTATGCGCTGGACTATGTCAACCTCATCGAATAGCTCGTACAGCTTGATTTTTCACTTTCGAGAGGGGGCTTTAATTAACATTTGCTTGCACAGTCCAAAAAAGCATCTGTTTGCAAGCGTTATTCTTCGCCTGATCTCCAGGCTGACGTTGTTGTTGCTGGCTACCTCGGATCCAGGATAGACGAAGTTTTCTACAACACTGACTGTTGAAATTCTTAAACGTCACTGACCGTCCAAGACGCGATGACGGAGTGCGAGAAGACACCAAGTACTTCGTCTTGTCCTCATTCACCGCTCATTCACCGACCCATGAGCCGAGACTGTTTTTCAATCTCTGAAAACACCCTATCTAATAGTACCCATGCTTCCATCTCTGCGTTTCAAAAATTCCACTAAACTCATAATACCCGCTTCACACCTCATGTAAAGGGTGTTAGAGAAAAAATAAACAAATAAATGAATAAACACAACAGTGCCTGCCACACTGCTCTATGTAATACGCTTCTATTCATTGCAATTACAACTTCGCATGTGAATTTTCGCAACAATTCGCTAAAATAAAAAAAAATTAAAAACAAACAAAAAAAATTTTATAATGGCAAACAATAGCGTTAAACTATTTTTATGCAAATATTATGCAACTGTGCGCTTTTGTCACCACAACTCGCCCTGTTGCCCAACTACAGTACATGGCGCGTTGCCATCAGGGCTTAAAACATCTTTGGATTTATTGCTGACGCATTTGCTGTGCATTTAATTTTATTATTTTAAACCGCACGACTTTGTTGCATTGTGAGAATTTTTGTGATTTAAATGACATCATTTGTGAATTGAATTGAAATGAATTGGATAAACTGCAGTGTTGTCTGCTTTTAGGCGGAACGCTTTAAAGCAGCTTTAAGCAGCTACAAATCCAAAAAAAAAAAAAAAAAAAATTAAAAGGGGGAACGCTGTGGGTTATAAAGTAAGACTAATGGAACATCATCTGTTTGCATCCGCATATCCATCAGTGAACCTCAACAGCGACTACAGCATCCACGACGACGACAACGATGTTGTACCACCGCTGATGATGTGGCATTGAAGTTGGCAGTTGGAGTAAGCAGACGCATACAAAAATGATGCAACTGCACACACACCCATTTATCCTCACACAGATACAAATGCACATGCAAGACAAACACAGCCAATGCCAATGCGAAACTCGTAACTGAAAACGAATAACGTTGAAAATGTCATTTTTGGTCGTTCGTCTTGTTTGCTGCTTATGGACTTGGACTCTGTTTGAGACAGAAGCAGAAATTTATGTTTTTTCTGTCATTTGCCGCGACATTTTTTCCCAACTGAAGCGTATACGCGTATCCTATAACCACCAACCCATCGAATCCATTCCACTCACCAACCATATTCCATTGCATGCACTACTCGTTGAGTTTGTTAAAGTGCTTTTGTGGCGGTAATTCAAATTAAATACTTTCTCTGCTGCTGCAGCAGCAGCATTTTTATTTGTTTTATAAACCATTTATTTGTCTATTTTTTCTTTTTGGTGTTTTTTTTTTATTTTCAGTTCTGTTTAGCTATAATTTTTAACAAGTTTGTTTTGCTGTTCTCTTTTTAACGTAACATCGTCTTCGCCATTGCCCGCTTGTCGCCACAAAAGTATGCAATAGTCGTTAAATATATTTTTGGATAAGCTTCTTGGTCATTCTTCCTAAAAACGGAAGTTTTAAAATTTAATACATTGTTTATTCAAGTTTTTTGGAGAACTTCTAAAACACTTATAACTCTGACTTATAACTCATTTACAGTGAGTCGCCCATGTATCAAAGAATGCCGTCAAATATTTATTAAACTTAAGATTGTTACTAATTGTTGCCAATGCATAAAATCACTTGCCTTGCCCCATAACTGTGAGCCGTATGTCCAAGTAGACTTTATTACGTGGTTGTAAAGAAGGACTTTGTAGTCCAAGCTTTATGGATACCGCGAATTTATAAGCCAGTTGGCTTTTAGCTTTATTGGTTAATGAGGTTAAAAGGCTGACGCCTATTGAGGCATTTTCTTAGACGGATGACAGTTAGCCTATTGGCCAAACGGTTTCTGGATTGGAAATTCAGCTGCTCGAACACTGTAGCCATATTTAGGTCCCTGTGTACCATTGTGTTCTTAACGAACTATTCGCAGCCAGTAATCAGTCTCAAGATTTTGTTTTGGATGAGCTTGATCTGGCTATCGCACGCCAGCCCAAACACCTGGGTCCAGGTCGAGGTAATGTGTTCATGATCTTGACCATTAGTCCTAAATGCCACACTCTATCAAACGCTTCTCTAATGTCCAGAAATAATGCATTGCATTACTACTTATTTTCAAATTTTTGCAATATTTGGTCTACTATACGATGCAGTTGCTCAATAGAGCTATGTCCAGCTCGAAACACAAACTGATGTTCTGGAATTTTACCCTTCGTCTCCTTCTGCAACAATCCGGGCAGTAACTAGTCTCTCAAACACCTTCGAGATCGAAGGAAGGAGACTTGGAGAATTGGCCTATGGGACGCATGATCTCTTTCTGGCTTATCAGCTTTATAAATCATGGAAATTAATTCAAACTTCCACAGCGCTGGAAAGTTTTTTAACCTCACAATAGCATTAAAACAATTAATGCTATATAAAACATAAATCTCTTCGTACCTAGGCGCTCTATTCAAAATCTGGCGCCCAATTACCCCAGCATGTCCATTTGAAGCGCTTGTTGTAGTGTCTCCTGAGTCTCAAATAGCTCCTGCTGGCTGGCTAGGTCAAATGGCTTGAAGCGTTCAGATAAATGTCGCGCAAACACTTCAGCCTGTTCCGAGTCTGTTTTGCACCAAACTTCATTAGCATTTGCTAGAGGCGCCTTTCTGGTGCACCTTCTTTTGATAGCGTGCGTCACATTCCACAGAGAGTGTATCGCTTCGCTGCTCGGGCCTGTGTTAGCAAGCCTCTCATCAAACCAAGCCGCATTGTCATCACACTACGCACGCCGGAGAATCATTTGGGCAAACTGCCTTGTCAAGCGGGTGCCGAGATCTCATCCACCTAGTACGGAGTCGTCTTTTTTCGGAGATTAGTTAAAGAATTGGGCTTCACCAGCTTTTATTTCAGACTCCTGTGCTATATAGAGATCCTGTCGTACTGTGAATGTTCTGATGCTAAGATATGAGCGAAGAATTTGGTGTGTTTTGAGTGTTTTGAGGGAATTGGATTTGGTTGAAAAATATTTCTTAAATGGGCTGCAAAAACTTCTAACTTTCTTTCCAATGCGGTCTCTTATGGGTGTAGAGTCTATAGCCGGGAAACTAAGAGCTTGTTGAAGAAAGACGTTCGATATATCGCCGCTGTGTGGGTTTCTCCTCGAGTTTAACAGCTTTGGCTCACGTATAGCAGTCTTAATTTTTTGCTTATAGGTTGGAGATCTTAGACACTGTCAATCCCTTCTTTAACACCGTTTCGTCATAACTAGCCGTGGGTGGTTGTGATGTGGAGTGGTGAGCTGCAGCAGTGATAACAGAACTCAAGACATTGACAGAGTTTTCAATATCGATTTCGTTGCTTATTAATGGATTCAGCTTTTTAGACCCTGAACCGAAAGTACAAGAGCCTATTGGTTTTGTGCAAATGTATGTAACAGGTAGAAATAATGTTCGGTTACTCCCATTATGGTCAGGAGCGATAGAGGAGCCGATATAACCATGTCTGTCTGTCCGTCCGTATGAACGAAATGATCATTGAAACGGTAATAGATAGAGACTTCGTTCTCTTTGCATTTGACTAGAACTTCGCCGGAATTTTACGAGTTTATTATTTAAAAATTTTTTTTATAGCAGATGTCTATCACAGCTTTTAATAATATGAAGATACGAACGAACTATTTTGGACAAATTTTAGACAATATTTTAAACGCTTTAATATTTGTAGAGTCTATGTTCCTTTCTTTTTACCTCACCCGTTTCATACAGGAAAAAAAACTACTGCATGTTGCACAAAGTAAAAATGTTTGCTCTGACAAGGCCAACAAATATTTTCGATATATATTTCGCCTAACAATATGCATCATTTGACATTTTTTGTTTTTCACTCAACCCCGTAGCTAAATAAATTTTGCGCATATTTCAGCAATTTTTGTGCATAAAAATGAAATTATTTTTATAGGACATTAGTTTTTACAACGCGTTGAGGGCGGCAATATAGAGAAAAAAGTGTCTTTTTTTGTTTTTTTTTTTATTGTTGCTGTTGTCAATTTGAATACTAAAAGCGGAAGTGACAACGGACACCATCAGCAGGAGTAAAAGGACTCCTGTAGCGAAATATTTGACTATGAAATTGTAAACGACAATAAAACTTTTTAATTTTGTCACGCAGAGCGAAAGAACGAGAACAATATAGAATGATAAAGAGAGACAACAACGACAAAGGCAACATAGGCACCGCAAAAATATTCAAATGAACGAAAAAGGAGTCTCTTTTTGATAAAGTTGTAAAATATTTAAAAATGCCATTTTAAAAAGTTTATGACTTTAAATTGTTGCTGAGTTTTCTCAATTATTTTTTTTTTACTAAAACATTTTTACAAGCTTTTTGTAAAAATATTTATCATATTTTTGTATTTTTGATGTTGAAGAGTGAACAAAAAAAAAAATAAGAGTTTGGAGTAAAAAAACAAATTATTTTCAAACATAAAAATATCGTAAAATATGCTGGCTGCTACTGCAATGCCACGTCAAGTACATCGAAGGTAAACGCTGCAGTAAAGTGTGCTCGACTTTGATATACACTTTGTACCATAGATTTACGGTGATCCGGTCTGGATCTATATAAGGGCTGTAGTCTATGGTGGTCCAGTTTGGATGTATATGACGGCTGTAGTCTATGGTGCTCCGGTTTGGATGTATATGAAGGCTGTAGTCTATGGTGGTCCGGTCTGGATGTATATGACGGCTATACTCTTTGGTGGTCCGGTTTGGATGTATATGAGGGCGGTAGTCTATACACTTTGTACCATAGATTTACGGTGATCCGGTCTGGATCTATATGAGGGCTGTAGTCTATGGTGATCCGGTTTGGATGTATATGAAGGCTGTAGTCTATGGTGGTCCGGTCTGGATCTATATGAGGGCTGTAGTCTATGGTGGTCCAGTTTGAATCTATATGAAGGCTGTAGTCTATGGTGGTCCGGTCTGGATCTATATGAGGGCTGTAGTCTATGTTGGTCCGGTCTGGATCTATATGAGGGCTGTAGTCTATGGTGGTCCAGTTTGAATCTATATGAAGGCTGTAGTCTATGGTGGTCCGGTTTGGATGTATATGAAGGCTGTAGTCTATGGTGATCCGGTCTGGATGTATATGAGGGCTGTAGTCTATGTTGGTCCGGTCTGGATCTATATGAGGGCTGTAGTCTATGGTGGTCCAGTTTGAATCTATATGAAGGCTGTAGTCTATGGTGGTCCGGTTTGGATGTATATGAAGGCTGTAGTCTATGGTGATCCGGTCTGGATGTATATGAGGGCTGTATTCTATGGTGGTCCGGTCTGGATGTATATGGGATTTTTTATTAAGATTTGTTGATACGCAAATATAAGGGTTCTATCGCTTATTGTCTCCAAAATATCATATAAATGGTGAGCCGGTTGGAGATGTCAATGAATATGTAAATATATGCACAATTGTTGTTGATCATGTATATATACACTATATGTAGTTTGCTGCACCTGCTTTCGACTCGTACAAACATTTGCACAAAACTAATATACCCTTTTGCACTATTCTGATTACAGATTGCAAAAACATCAACGATTGCGTCGGAAATTCGAGCCATTTTCTTTAGATAAAAATTAATGAGTAACAGAAAATTCATTTTATGACGCTGATGTTGCACAAATCACAAACAAGTTTTTCTGTAGACAGTTCTCGATAAAAATATGCGTTAGTCTAACTCACAAAGTGGGAAAAAATTATAGAACCGGTAAAGGTTTTGTTAAATTATGAAGAACTACTGAAACCATTTTTAAGCACTTGAAACTTTCAAATTCATTTAATAATGTTGTTGGTGATGTAATTCATTGGCAAAGGCTATAATGTATATTAATGGAATTCACACAACGTCGATTAAAAGCTTAATTGATGAGAAATCGGAAAAATTATACTTTAGTTGTTAAATAAAATCTCTCTAAATATTGGAAGTTTATGCTTCATGTTTCTTAAGTGGTTTAAATAATATTTACATACACTGAATTGCAACATCCAACCTCAAACGGGCTATTGTAGTACTATTGTAGTTCTCTTCAATGGGTAACTCTCGGCTAACCTTGGCATGATTTCTGCGTGGAAGTTTTGTACTTTTTTCACAGATAAAGATTGTTCACCATATCAAAAATATGAGATAATGTTGACTGAATTACAAAAAAAAAAAAAATAGAATCTCGCAGTTGGCGGTGCTCGGCTTTAAAAACCCCTATGTCTTATCTTAGAAGGTTTGTTTGAACCATTGGTTTGGACCTATATGAAATATTTTTTTAGGATTAATGAAGATACAACAATTGTCAAATTATGCCCAGGGATGCCTCAATCTCACGGTATGTCACATGACGATCCTGCTTTATCAGTTCACACACCACTAGTTATTGACAGTGGCTAACGATGGAGCTTCATCACCAAAAGTTGATTTGGGTTGATTGATGCACTCTTGTCTTGATAATCCAAGTTGAAAAGCGTAATGAATCATCGCACGAAAATGTTCTCGGTTTAATTCCATATTTTGGCCGAGATGAATTTTTCGGGTGCCTGTAAAGAAACCAAATTACGCTGGTACGTCAAAGTGTCCACAGTAAGTCAGACCTAAAAAATGCCAGACTTTACGATTGCATCTGGCAACATGTTTTGTTGCTCAGACTAGAAATATATGTAGCAACCCGCGTACTACTACAAATTTTACCTTCTAATGGGAAGGCATTTACTCAAATTTTTAGCAATTGTGAAAATTTTTACCATAAAAGTTTACTACAATTCAGAAATCAGCTTTTTGAGGTAAGAGTTTCGCTAGTCACTTCCATTACCGATGAATAGCCAGCGAATTGATATACACCTCCACTGAGATGGTGAGCTTCAGTACTACTTCTGCGGAACTAAACTTGTGTATATAAATACTATAAAAAGAGTTTAAGTTCCATATTCCATTCGCATTCAAATTATTTTGTTATTGCTTTCAAAAATGATTTATTCTTATAATTTTTTACAATAGCACATATATAAGCAATAAATCCACCTAACGCGAATGTTATAAAAGCATTTCAAAATCATTTATCCGATCCAAAGTACTCCAACATTTACTAATGCACTTTTAATTCAGCTTTTACTTATTTCATTTCATTTGCTTTTGAGTGTTTCAACAGCTTTTATACTTTTTTTCACAATGCTTATCGTCTGCATTTGTACTGCAAAATATCGAGAATCAACTTTATAGAGTCTTTACTACATACTTTACCCTTCGAACCGACAGATGGACCGACTGCAAACAACGCAACTTGACGCTGATTAAATTCGCAATGGCATTTCCCATTCATTTAACATTTATTTCAACTAAGCATGAAAGTGACAACCCCATCAATGTCCATTGACCAAGTGAAGCTTCTTTGAAAGAAAAAAAAAACATACTACAAAGTGCAGGAAGGGAAGGATAATGGGTATATATGTATGTGTGTAGCATTGATGTAAGCGTACTTTCTATGCTTTATTTATTTAGCTGCCGCGGAAACGAGCTCGAGCGTATCTATACTCGTATGTGTTCGTGCATGTGTCACCAAAGCTAAAACAATTAAATCCCTGTAATTAATTGACGCTCATACATTGCAAGACGCAGATAAACTTTATGTACCCCTTTTTGCAGCGTAGCGTCGTGTTAGCGCTGAACATCGAACATCGTAGCTTAGTACTTCACTCACAGCCTCTGGCCCAGGGCGCGCATTCATCGATACTGTTGCTCAACTCTATTGCATATCATCATTTCTTAGAATGGTTTTTGCTCTTGTTGCTGTTTATGCTGCGCTTCCAATTAGTTAAATTCGTTGTAGTAAACAACAACAGAAGCAACGGCGACGCCACCAGCAGTGGCAGCAACAACACTTTTGGCAAAGCTCCCAGTACGCTTGGGGTTTTACTTGAAGAGAGGCTTCTGACTACATACATACGTATATACGCTAAAGGGTGCACCTAGGGATGGGTATTACTACGCTTGGTTGATTTGTCAGTGGCAGAAACAAAACAAACTCAAGCCATATCAACACCACCAGCAGCAGCAGCAGCAGTGGATGCATAGCTACGAGTGTAGGTGGCTTTGGTGGCAGGCAACCGACGCCAACAGTCAACAGCAGCAGTAGTCAGCATTCATGTTGGCTTATGTACATATTTGTGCCTCATTAAACATTTTCATTTCACGTGCTAATTGCAAATTACTTAATGTTGTAGCAACAACAACAACAAGAACATCAACAACAATATCAACACCAACATCATCTGATGATGCTGAGACGCGTGGTGTGATGGAAGGTTTCCTAATAACAACATTGATGGCATTCATTTTGCATGACTTGCTGAAACTTCATGCCATATCACATCCATTGAAAAATAGCAAATGACGCTGTTAAAGGGTGGGAGGGGAGTAGTGGTTAAACTAATAAGGGTATAAGATAATATTGACTGACTCTCCCCGTTGAGTATATTTTATGTTGACCCTTTTCGGTGCATTGAATCTATTTCAATTTAGTAATAAATTTCAGGCATTGGCTGGCGTAGCAGCGTAGGAAATGACTTCTGGCGTCTATTTCCGTTGTAGCCAGTCACAATTAAATGCAATAATGGAACTTTTTCTCATTCTCTATTTCTCTCTCTCTCTCTCTCTCTCTCTCTCAGGATACTTCTCGCTGCTAAACGAAAAGGGTCTGCCCACGGCAACGCAATACACCTCGCTTATACAACTGGTACGCGAGCGTGTCTATAAATTCGTCTCCGTGGACAATATGCCCGCCTTCACCGAATCCCAACCGAATACGAACAGCCCACCGCATGAGGGCTGCCTACCGATCTATACGACACAACCACCGAACAGCAATCGGCCGCATTACATCAAGACAACGGCACGCGGCGGTCAGGTATTTCGGCTACTGGCGGTCTTTGAGGACGGCAAACAGGATCACAATGCCATCACAGGACACATGAGCAGTGGCGGTGTCAATGGCATCAATGGTAGCGGCGGCGGCAAGTCAAACTCGCAGCACAACTCACACGGTCGCGAAAAGGAGAAGGGACGCTATGCACAGCTGTTCAATGAGAATCGCCAAGTGCTCTATGTCTCACTCTCAACCAAGGGCAAGTTCTATGAAATTGAGCCGGGTGTACCGCAAATACTGCAAAAGTTAAGCGGCGCACAGCACGATGCAGCGCACAAGAAGATCAATACAGAGTGCGTGCATCGCATTACGGCGCTCATAACGCCCAATAAAGAGCTGCCGCAAACACTGCGCTATATCTCGGGTCCGAGCGGCTGTGCAAACGCCATACCGGAGAATATTTGCATAACGAAAATAAGCACGGAAAATGTGATCATTGCGTGTCCCATTGAGGATGTTGAGGCGCAGAGTCCTTTGCATCTGCGCAAGCTGCATCTAACCAAAGAGATGAATCTGCTCAAAAGCAATCTAGGCTTTGAGAGCGAACAGCGTATGCTGGCCAATCCGAATGTGCAGAATATATTGAAGTATTGTCAGTTTAATTGCGATCAATTTTTAAAACTCGTTGAGATTGAGGTGCTGAATCGTGCAGAGCGTTCGGGTTCAAAGAGTCGCGTTGATGGCTTAAAGATACTCAAACCGTTGCATCTACCAAAGCTGCTGCGACGTGAGAAGACGACAATACCAGCACACGAAAAGGAAGATTCGATTATCTTTCTCAGCAAGTCCGATTTGGCTAATCTGGAGGCAAAGGAAGCCGCGGCGGCGGCAACTGCTACGCATGAACAGCACGCTGCTAATCGCATAACCGATAAGATGAAGGTATTCCAGTCGACAAAGAAGAAGTGGTTCAAAAAACACGACAAGCAGTCAACAGCCAATTCATTGAACTCACTCGAACTGGATGTGCAAGCGAAACGCATGAGCATGGAGCGCTATACGGATATGTCCAAACTGCTGCAAGAGCGTTTTGGTGACAAGCCAAACATTACGCTGCAAGAGCAGGAGTCCATATCGGAACTAAGCGGTGGTTCGGATCTCGGTTGCTCCGATACTGAAACGACAACGCTGGCCACAACGGTGCAACAGCCAAAGATGCCCAAGGCGCATAAATCACTCGATATGCTGTTGCAAAAATCCATGTCGCTGCAGGACATTGAGCTGCTATCCGGTGGCGGACAGCGCAAACCCGATCTACTTGCTTCGCACAATACCACAGCGGACACTATATCCGAGGCGGGCACTGAGCTCGACGATCTTGAGAATCAAGCGCCAGCACAATCATTTATTACAGAAAAATTGTACAACGAGTTTCATGTGAAGACGCGACAGTATAGCAAATCCTCATCCAGTTTGCATCAGCTGCTAAACTTCTCGATGCCGCAAAAAATGCAGCTACACGAGCGTGAAAAGCGCAGTTTGGCGCAGCTGAAAAGCACAAGCCAAACAAATGGCAAGCAGCACAGCGAAAAGCGTGCGTCGGAACCCATTACAGGACGTCGTGCAGCGGGCGGTATATCTTTACTAGCCGGTGGTGGTGGTATTGGCTTTCAGCTACAACAGCCACCTATGCTGCTAACACCGACTAGCCTCATCGAGGATGACTTGCCGTATTCCAGTGTACGCGATTCGCTGGTGCTTTCGAGCGATGAATCACCACAAGACGAACATGGCAGTGCCATTGGCGGCGACAGCAACATTTGCCAGGCGCTCAATATGATCGATTATACTAAGGAGAACATCTACGCTGAGATTTGCCATGAGGCGAGCGTCATGGGCGGCATACCGAGCTCCATGACACGTGAAACCTTCTCAGCAGCCGAAACGCATACTACGCAGATTAGCAATGGACCGATCATTTGCAGCGGTGGTGACGACTACGGCGACTATGCATCGCTCTGTTATCCGTCAAGCAATGGCGATAGTACAGTTGGTGCAGGCAACTTAAGCGCTGGCAATGCCATTAGTCGCGTGCAAATCAACTGCTCAGCCAGTCCGATTAGCTATCATACGGTCTACTTTGGCGATGAACCGCTTGGTGAGCGACATGAGGCACAGCGGCGCAGTGGACGCGAGCGTAATAGAAACCGTGATAGAGCAGAGCGCAACGGCAGGCAAGAGACGTTGACAGATCGGGCGCATGTGACTAGATTGGAACTGGCGGGTAGCATCAATGGAGGCGCAGCAAACAATGCTGATTTTGAATCGGTCGACAATATTTATAATACGCTCAAATGATGATTAATGTGATTTAGTTGCAAATTGGGCGCTTCGGTGCTGAGTGTGGTGAGCAGTGGGGGCAAGGGTCTGTTCTGAGCAGCGCGGTCTGTAAAATTAATAATAAGAAAGTGAACACGATGATGACGAAGATGAAGATGAAGATGTGTTTGCCGTAGAAGAAGTTATAGATAGAATTGAGTTTAATATTGAATGAAGCATGTTTCACAAACAAAGGTTCGAGGGATCAGCAACAACAACAAAGAACAAAGAACAAAACAACTATTTTCGTTTCTTCATTGCTATGATATATGATAACGATGGTTTTTTCAACAACAACAACAACAACAATTACAACTATTTACTATATACTTATATATATATTATATAAAAAACAAACAAAAACAAAAAACAAAACACAAAACTAAAAATCCTTACAACAATCCTTTGGCTCTTATGATATAAATAATATATGATTTATTAACTAATAATTGTTAAACTATTACTAGAGACTATAACAAACAGACCACGCAGACAGACTAGTAGTATGATGTATAAGATCTATAAATTAATCGAATTAACTCACCAATTAGTATAAACACACTCGATATCAAAGGTGTCGCCCATTTGCATCTACAAAAATATAAAAATAAAACAAGTAAAATAAAATAAAATAAAATATAACAAAAGTTATAACTAAATACTACACATGCATACAAAATAAAAGTATCTAGCTATACAAATAGGTATATAATATACATACATATAGCTATATATATGTACATTTAAATATAAACAAAAATTTCTTTAGTTAGTAAGTAAAAAATTCAATTTAAACTGTATTAAATATTAATATATAAAATGTAAAAGCAACATTTAACAAACTTATGACAATGATGAATTTCAATAAGCGAGCAGCAAGAAAAAAAAAAAAAAATATAATAAATTAAAAGTTTAAAAATTTAAAAAAAAAGAATGCTTGTAGCCAGCCAGAATGTTAAAAAGATGAGCGCCGCAAGCATGTGTAAGCGTAAAAGCGCAGAATTTAATAGAACTTGCATATTTTTCTACAACAATGAAAGTATTTTTTACACACAAAAACACACACGAAAAGCAAAAACAAAAACAAAAAGAAACATAAATTTAAAATACATTATACTATACTGTATATAGTGCTAATAAAATTAATACATAAATAGTTGTTAGTAATTCTTTAAGAAATTGTACATTTTTCAAAACATACAGTGCTCCCGCTCGATGAAATTTCCTTATAGAGTAAAAACTGTGAAAATTGCAAGAAGCAAACAAATTTTTTTAATGAAAACAAAAAAATATATATATATATTATTTGTAAATTAAATTATTATTTTGTAAATTACGTCCGAAAGCCGACGAAAAAAGTAGAAATGACAACTCAAATTGTAATATTAACAATTTAAGCGAATATGATCCAACAACAATTGAAAACCAACAACAAGAAATTGTATATAAGAAAAAATTATGAAAGATATAAATATATTGTATAATCTTTAGCTATATAAGTCACTAAAGTCAAGAGCAAATCATTTGCAATATATACATACATTTATACATAACATTAAACAAAAAAAAAACGTACATACTACATAAAATATAGTTACTTAGCTGTAGACAAAACTAAAAACAATTAAAGTTTTTAAACAATTAATAATTGAATAACCTACGAAGAGGTATTATTAGCTTTTAGACAAGAAAAACAAAACAAAAAATTTAAGTCAAATATTGTAAATTATGAAAGAACATAAAAAATCAGAACAGATTTGTACTGAAGTTCACGTTTAGACTTCTAAGACTTCTAAACTTATTACTCTTATTCGATCTCTTACTTTATGCCTAATGCAAGGAAAAACAAAAGAAAAACAAATACGAAAAAGAAAAATCTCCATTTCAAGTACATAAATATTTTTTAAGACGTTGAACTTCAGCCAACAAAATAGCAGAGAAGAAACACAAAAAAATGCAAAAATAAGTCAGTCAGTATATATTGTAAATTTCTGAGAAATATAGTTAACCGAACAAGAATTGTTTAATTTAAATTAAAACAAATTTCTACAAATTGTTTGCTTAAACACTTGCAGACTACTTTTTTTCTCGTGCAACACCACTCAACTAAAACACCATAAAATGAATATTATAAACAGAAATATTAATTTGTACTATTATGCATATATATATATAATTTATAGCATTAAAAATTCTAAGCAATATGTATTCTGATTTTCAAAATGAAATTTAATTTAGCAATCAACAACACAGTTTTTGCATCATTGGCATCTTTCTCTCTCTCTCTCTCTCTCTCTTAACTATTGTGCTATCCCTATGTATATTATATGAATATTCATTTTACGCAAAACAAGAATTTAATAATTGATAATTCATATTTTTATTTTAGTTTCTAGCGATTTACAATCAAATTAAATTTAAATAAAATAAAAAAAAATAATTCAAACTATTGTCAGCAAACAAAAAAAAAAAAAAAATATTATAATTAAATTGAACAAATTTTCTTTTTTGAAATTTGTTGCAAAAATCAATTATTTGTTTTTTTATTCTTCATTTATTTTTGTTTTATTATTTTATTTCAGTTGGATTATTTACATTTGAATGCTTTAAATTAAATTTTAATGCAAGGAAATGCATTGAAAAAAAAAATTTAACCTAACTAACCTAAAGCATTGTATTATATGAACGAACTTATGTTTAAAATGGTTTCTTTCTGTATAATATATATATATAAAAAATATATATATTTAACTAAACAATTAACAAAAAAAAAAAACTCAACAAAATAGCAAACAATTTTAATTTTAAATCAAATCAAACAAAATCAAAAGGCATGCAAAGTATCAACTATAATAAATTTGAAAGGACATTGTACTAAGGTAAGTAAATGAAACTTAATTTTGAAAAGCATTTGACTTAATAAATTGTTTAACTCTTTTGCAGCAATTTCAAATTTAACGTCCTGAAGCGCAACTTTATATAAGCAGCCACTGCAAGTATATCATATCACAACACAAAAACACACATAAACACCATTCAACAATAAAAAAATAAAATAAAAATATGTATTTAAAATTAAAAAAAAAGAAAACAAAAAAATCCCTATATGTTGAAAAAAAAAAGCAAATACAAATTACATAAGTATTTAAATCGAAAAATTAAACAAAAGCAAAACAAAAACTTTTCTTTAAGAAATACAAATTAAACGCAATATTGTATTTATTATCGGCAATTATATATACTAGGCAATAGCAGCTCATTCTCACAGTCAGTCCATACAACACATACTAAATAAAGCAAATAGTTATTTAAATTATAAGTTTTAATAATCGTAAAAGCAAACAATAAAATAAAGAAAATATGTCTAGTTTCGATGTCAAAATAAAAGTACATATACCAGATTTAGCATATTTATTAATTAATAAATGTTGTAATTGCATTAAATTAAAAGAATATTGTCTGTGTAAATTGTAGTTTTAAGTAATTTTAAGTAATTACTTTAAGAAAATACAAAGCACAAATTAATATAAGAAATATGAAAAAAAAAAAAAAGTATGTATACTAATTTAAATAATTATTTTTAACAGTGCCGCATCTAACAAGTAACAAGTAATTTTCAAAACAAAATTTACTCCAAAATTAAGCAAAACTCATTGACGTCCTTGTAGAAATAATTTTGTAGTATTTTCAATTAATTACACTTTAAACTGTTTGGAACCGGAACTAAAGCCACCTTCAGACATTCAAAATATATGTAATTAGCTTTGAAACTTACCTCAAAATACAACAATAGATTACATAATATAATTCAAAATTTAACTGTAAATTGCTAAAAAAAAATATATGCCTAAAAATTAGTTGCATTTGTCATTTGCATATATGAAGTTCATATAATTCGCAGGGCGTTTTTCATGTAAGACATGATATAATACTAAAATTTGCATTGTCTGAGCTAAGCAGACATTACGTAGCGAAACATGTGCCTCCGTTGCTTTTCGCATCTATATTATTAATAAAGTGTTTATATATACAAATAAAATTGACTTGAAATTATCCAAGTAGTCAATGGACTTTTAGGGCAGTGCAAATAGCGATCTAACTTTGCTTACTCGAAACTGTTTCAAGAAACACAATTACTTCAGGAATTTTATTTTTGAATATACATACATATATCTTTTCTCACGTTGCTCCTACTTTTTGACATATTCCAAAAAAATGTATGTCTTTAGATCTGCAAAATAAGTGACAGATCCACATTAAGATTTTTTATTTGTTAAAAGTATCTTTTCTCATGAGTAAGCCTGAGGAAGCCTTTTTATAATATATTTGGTTTGTTTTTCGCTATTTATTGGCCTTCTCGTACATTTAGTTCGTTTAGTTTCTTTTGTTCAGTTAAAACCGTCTGTTTATTCAGTTAAAGTTCTAATTATTTTAGTTTGCTCAGCTCTTTTATACAAACTATTTGTTTTGCTTAAAGCTGTTGCTTAATTACATTTCTTAATAGAAATATTTTTATTATTGCGTCAAGTATTGAGCTTAAACTAACTGCTTAGAATATTATTTGTGAGCTGTTTAATAATTTATTGAGAGTAACTAACAACTATGACCTTTTTTACGGAAATAATTAATAAGTTAGCTTAACTAATACAAACAACTAGAACATAAAACGAGAATGTGTTAGTGAACTAATCCATAATAAATTAATAACTAGAACACTACTTTTTACGTACGTAAAATTAAGGTTTATATGGATCTTACTTATTATTATAATACTTATTGCTTTCACAAGAGATGCGGCACAAAATATATTTTAGTTTTATTTTTGTGCTTTAAACTGAAGTTTACTGCAGTTCCTTCTACGGATTTAGTTTCATCATTTTAACTGAGTAAAATACTTGTACAACCTAAATACTGAAGACTTTTTTGAATTTGTACAAAAATATCTTTTAACTCAATCAATATACAAGTGTGTAAGCTAAGCCAACCAAAATATATGAATACATATAACTTATAGCGTAAACATAAATCAAATGAAAATCGAACGAAAAGTTTAAATAAAAAACCAACCTGTATAAATATGAATGAATACTCACAAAATAGCTATGATACTAGTATATAAATACAAAAACGCAAAGAACATAGAAAAGTATACATAAATGTGTATAAAAAAATTAAATTAAATTAAATTAACTTAAATAATTATAAATAATTGTAAATTATAAACACTTAAAAATAGTAATTGTACAAAGCAAGACAGAAACCAAAACAAAAACAAAAATGAAAATCATTTAAGTTAAAGTTATGATAAATTTTTAAAAAACATTCAAATGTGGGCAGCAGCAGCAAAGACACACTACGATACTGAATATGTACAATCCGATTTGATGGTTACTTATTCTAGGCGCGGGTGTCGCTCGTCGTTGTACGCCAGCCAGCATAACCTCTTCTAATACTGAATGTGATAGTAGCCAAAGTCTAAAATTGCATAAACAGAATTTCAGTATGCGCGCGCGCACAAATTGCAACAGTTGCAGCAAGAAAAAAAAAAAGAATTGAGGACCGCTCAGCTCGGCTAAGCGCCTCCCTGGGCAGTCTGAAGCACCGCACAGCATAGCACGGCACTGAAAACAACGATTTATGCAAATTAGACTTTTAATTAAATTGTAAAATAGAATTTTTGAAGCTCAGTAGTGATGATGAATCTTCTCATACTCTCTCTCTCGTACATTAATTACACAAAAACATTCACAATATGTGTTCTCTTTGACAAAAAAAAAACATATAAGTAAAAAAATATGAAAGACACAACACTCTAGTTTAGGGTTGCCATTTGAACACGCCTTTAAAGAATTAACAGTAGAGCAAATAAATTGATTATCATTTCATAAAAAAATCATCGGATGAAATCTTTTAAGAAGCCTGTGGGAAATTTTAATTGCCAGAGCCGTTGCAAGCTATTTATCGATCGAAACATGAACGAATCTCATAATTTATGTCGCAAATATTCAAGATCAAGAGTTCCTTAAGCTCATACAGTGGAATTGGCTATGAAGCGCTGCTTGAGATCTAAAGACCAATGTATAGAGAAGCAAAAGGTTGGACCAAATTTGAATGTTATGTTGTATCGAATATCTGGCAGCAATGAATAGAAATATGTTGGGTCTGTTGGGTCCATAATTAAATTCGTCTCGCTTGTTTTTACTAGTCTTGCTTAAAACAACAACAATAACCTGCTGAAACAACAACAAATACTTGGCTCAGGCAAATGGGAAATACAAAAGTATAAAGAGGTCCGTCCCTAAACGACTATCTGAAAATCTAGTTAACCAATATGCATATATTTAGCAGCAGAAACATATTTACAGCATTCAGATTTTTTAGAAAGAAAAAAATATCCGTTTAGGTAGTTTAATTTTAATTCTTTAGCAGGTCTTTAGTTCTTAGGACTATTTTGGTTACACTTTTAAGTGTCTTCATTACAGTAGATTAATGTGTACTTGAACCCTTGAAAGGTTTAAGGTTTGTCATTTTAAAAATCTTTATTGTTTAGGCGCTTCTGATATGATTGAAATATAAAGCGTTGAGAAGTTTTTTAAAGCCAGCTCACTAAATGCTCACTTTTACCCATCATTTCGTAATCTAAGTCGGTGTTGAAAAGTAAAAAATTTTACTTATGTAATAATGTTGAAGAAGGCTCACAATTGTATATAAAATTGAGTACGCTTCATACCACAATTGCACCAGTATTTCATTTTAAATGTCTCCAAAGTTTTGTCAGACAAAATGTTTAATTTCAGGCAATTAATGGATTTCAAATTCGGAGAAGTTTTTATAAGAGTTATTGTTAAAGTTTTAATAAAATTACACTCTCTCAAGATCCACTAAAGATCCATATTTACTGTGAATAAATCCCGAAATTTCTCTTCATGATTTTCGACATATTTTCAATTAGGTGGAAAGTAATTTCGTTTTGTCGAAGGCAATTTATAATTGGTTTTGTGATATGTGCAGTTGTACCATTATACGAGGTGCACTATTTATATTTCGGGAATACAAAAAAATGTTTATTTTTGAAAATGGCTTTATTGCTTTTCAAAAAAAAAAAAAAAACATTCTCCATAAAAATTTATGCACTATTGCATTCGCTGATACCAATTTTCGTAGCACTTTTTTCACTCCGATTAATGCACCTCCAAAACATGGGTTGTAAATGCTTCACCAGCTTCGCGAGCGCATAAAACTCGTTCACCACGCAGTTTATTTTTGATGTTTTGGTAAATCAAGGCTGTAAGGCTCAAAAACTCTCTTGTTAGAGGGTGATTTTGCGCATTTCTCCGACGACTTCAGGCAAACAAATGATCGTGTACCATTCATAATTAACTGTCCTACGTTGCCCAAACTGGTGACTATTTGCTTCGTAGTGCTTCGTGCCCTATGTATTGAAGTACTTATCAACTATACTGAGCTAGGGTACGGAAGAAAGAAGGTGATTTTGTGGACTGTGTCTTCATTTAAGGTTCCATTTTTCACTTACCTGCATAACCTGACTTTAATACTTGAACGAAATTTAATAGTGCAATCTACACAGATTGCCTTTTTTTCTATTCAAATTTTTTTCCAATCAATTTCGAAAAAATTAACTATATGAGCTACTCAGGAGATATTCTTTTAGGGTTTATAGAAATAAAAATATAAACTTTCACCCCACTTCTGAGTTATCAAATGACAAAATTTGATGAATCTCACCTCAAGTCCAATAAAATACTGAAGAGGGTACGTCTTGTACAAACCATTTTTAGGGTTTTCTATGAATATTTCTTCTATTGTTGTTCCACTATACTTTAATTGAATAAAATATGGCAAGATTTCCTTGAGTATACAGTATTAGCTGTAGCGAAGCTATACATTTTCTGGCGCTGTTTTTTTTTTCTAGCGCTGTGTGCAAATAGGAACCCTGTTAAAGTCGTAACGAAATAGTCAAACAAAGACGTAGATGTTCGATTATATGAGACGTGTCATGTTTGTGTCACCAAAATGTCAAATTTCATTATTAAAACTAAGATTTATTTTAATGAAACTTGACTTTTTGGAGATGCAAGCTTTTTCAGAGAACCACCACCCATTAATACACATAAATACTTCAAACATACAAATCAAACACACTTTTTAGCTACATTTAAACACAATTTCACACTCATCTCACTGTTTTTTCATCCTCTCCAACTCTAGCTCTCTCCTTTTCACTCTCGATGTGCGTGTGTAGAAAAAATTAGTAATACATATACAGTAAAAAATAAAAATTAATAATAAATAAATAACTAATTTTAGATTAAGTAAGTTTACAAAACTAAACTGATAATAATTAACTGATAAATTGCATTAAATCTATTTGTGCAATAAACCTGTCTAGAGACCGAGTCATAAATACAATTTTTAAATAGTTATTAACCAATTTAATACTAGCATAGAAGTAATTAATTAATTAATGTAAATTAAAAAAACAAAAAAAAAACAAAAGAAAACAAGGCTTCACTGTAGCGTAATGGTGATAAATAAATTTTTATGGAATACGTTGTTTAAGGGACATGTTTGCCCACTCAACTGATGAATTCTACTGAACAGAGTAAATGACTAAGCAACAAAAACAACAACAACAACCACAGCGACAACAACAACAAAGCGAGTTATAACTTCGCCTAAAAGTAGGCAGCGATTTTTTGTTCATTTTGTTTCGTTTTGTATGAAATGTAATCTAAAATTAATTAATTATAATATTAAATAAGTATATTAAAGTGAATAAATATATATATATGAATATTATAGTAAATGTGATATGAAAACAGATAATAGCGTATAAAGGAATATAAAAAGAAAAGAAATGCATATAATACATATATTAATATAAATAATATAATGCAACAAAAATAAAATTTATACTTAAAAATAGTGAAATATAACAAATTGCTAGGTATTTGAACAAATTGTATGTTAATTACTAAACAAATAAATCAACAAACAAATTAAACAAATGAATAATGATGCATAAATAATAATAAATAATATATAGAAACAAATATGTGTATGAGAACGAGACAAAGCAAACCTCCCCGCCAGCATATAAATTGGTGTGATAAAAAGTAAATAAATAATTAAACAATTAAATAAACAAATAAAACCAAAAACAAAATAAACAATGCATGCATAAAAGAAAAATAAATCATTTATGCAAGCAGCTACGAATGAGATTAGTTCAAGAATTTTAAACTTTCTCTTTTTACATACAAAAATAAATGAATAAAAAACAAAAAACACAAATTTTAGGTTGCAAAGTATAAAAATAAATAATGCATATGTGTAACTAAAAATTAAACTTAAAAAAAGAGAAAAATAATTAATTGCAAACAACTTTTTTAAAGCGGAAAAATAAATAAAACAAATTGCAAACACATACATAGACGAAAGAACAATATTTAAACGAAAACTAGACACAAATATAAATAAATATGAAAAAGAACTCTTTTATACTTTTATATATTTTAGAGATGAAACAGCAAATTGATTGAGCAAAGTTTGATAAAAATAACTTGAGAGCATGATGGTCAACAACAACAACAACAACAAAAAATTGCAAAATGAAAATAATTTTTATCAGGGATTTTTTACAAACAAAAAAAGTGAATGAAGGCAATTGTAGCAAATGAACAAAAAATGATGATATAAAACCAAAATAAAAAGGAAAATGCAGCAGGAAGTTTTACTTTTATGTGAAGAACGCACAATCATTGAGTATTAATGCAATTACATATATACATACACTCCAAGAAGTTTAAAGATTTTACAACTTGCCGCGATTAATACACTTTGAAAGTGCGCTCCGCACAATCTATATACAAGAATTTTTCTGTTAAATGCAAAACTTTTGGCAGTTATTTGACTTTCTACTAATACATATTTTTTTTTTTTTAAGTTGTTGCTATAGTAAAAAATTAAATCAATTAAAAAAATGAAAACAGCGCTAAAAGCCGCCCATAGGCCTTCGTATTGAAATAAAGTATAATAATAATGAAAAAAAAAAAAACATATATAAATATTTAAAGAAACGTTACTAAAGAGCGAAAAACTCAAGCATAAAAAAAAACTACAAATTATATAAAATAAGACGAAGAAGAAGAAGCATAAAAAGTATAATAAAAAAATGCAAATAACATTCAAAACAAAAAAAAAAAGTAAGTCAAATAAATGTGACACTAAAGAAATATGCAATTTTTTTTCTATATGTTATAAGCATTAATCCAAAGCAAAATAAAAAAACAAACCAACAAAAACCAAAAAAAAAAAAAAAAATATAAAAATTTTATGCATATATTAAAAAATAATATATATATATATATATATGAATTATTCAAGAAAACTATATTGAATTATTGATAAAATCAATTTTTGGTGTCTATGTTATTCGCTGTAAAATTTTACTAAATAAAAACAACAAATTAAACAAGAAATTAATCAAAAACCCAAAATATTAATTATCTTTAATAATAAAAAAAAAGCAAACAACGCAAGTATATATGTATGGAAAATGAAGAGTAAACAAAATATTTGTCAACTATAAACGAAAAACAAAAATTACATTTCTTTAGTGGAAAACATGCATTAAACAATAACAAAAAAAAAAAAAAAAAAATAACAAAAAATTATTTCTCTCAGTGTAACGCAACAAAAATGAAAAACCAAAAATTTACATAGCAACGCTTTCAATATACAAAAGAATTTAAAAATAAAAAAAACGAAATACTAAACAAAATAGTAAAAAAGGTCAAAAAAATCATAAAACTAAATAGAATGCAACTTTGTGTGTATTATTCATTTCAGTGTATGCAATACTTAAAAAAAAAACATACTTACATACATACATACATACATATATGTTAAACAACAACAATAAAAAAAAAATATTTAATTAGCAGCAAAAGTAACAGAAAATACAATACAAATATTAGAACAGCATTTTAGTTAAAGCATAAGACTTGCAATTGGAACGTAAAACTTTTGAATAATATTTACAGTGTACTTTTTTTTTTAACTAAATAATTTTATATTTGCAAAGGCAAACAATTCAGAAATATTTAATTGCCTCAAATAGTATGAAGAAAGGAGATATAAAAAAAATTTTATAAACAAAAAGGATGCTGTTTTGAAGGTTTGTGCAAATATGTAGAGCAGCCAGCATGAGACCGCGTAATATATAAATCTATATACAGACTGTTCTATTCCTTCGGCAGATAAAATGTACGTAAACATGCCAAACAAACCTCCTTTGTAATTTTTCGCATGAAAAAAAAAATTACTTAGATCCACTAGAAATCTAACTAAATAAAGAAATAATAATATTTTTTTTAAAGCCAAATCAAAAAAAAAAATATTGAAATTGGACGATTGAAAAAATTGAAAAATTGGATGAGTTGGAATCTCCTTTAAATCTTTTAAATTGCTGTGTCAACTTGCTTCGGGGCTTATTGGTACCTTTTAATAATAATTATTTTGATGTTAATTAGCTAGAAACACCAAATCACATCCGGCCAGAAGTAAAGTTCAGTTTGAATAAAATTTTGTGGGCGATTTGCTCTTCCAGAAACCGTATTTTATGAAATCCTAGCTGATGCTGTTTCAGAAAAATAAACATTTCAATTACAAGATCTAGAATCTTCGAGTTTTTAAATTTGGTTCTTACTAAAAAGTCCATAACTTTAAAATGACTGAACCTAATTTGATTTTGTGAAATTTCATTGAAAGAAAATTCTTCTTTCTTATGCTATATAATATGAAAGAAGAATATATATATGGACAGCCCGAAAAAACTCATAATTTTAAGAAAAAACAGTAACGAAAAAGTTGGATCATCGAATCTATACCAAAATTTGAGAAATTCTCTATGAATAGATTCGCCAGCTTGTTCGGAACATAAACCCAAACCATCATAATTCAAATGTATAAGACCCTGCACTAAACGATCAAGAATTACAAGAATTTTAAGAGTTTGGGAAACATTTGTACTTTGAAAACATCTATGAAGTTCAGTCAAGTACTTATTTATGTTAGTAATATTGACTATGTTCGTTGTGAAGTAAATAGTATTCATCGCTTTAAATGCTGCAATGAAAGGCTGAATTTTAAATATTCCAACTTCATCATAGATTTCTGTATTCTCCGACTTATCCGTTTCTCTTAGAGGTTTTCTGCAAGCGTTTTCTTTAGAAATATCGCCGTGAAAGTTTTTCGGAATTTGTTTCAACTTTTTTGGCCATAATAGATCCTTGTAAAAGAAGAAGTGCAGGTAAAATACATTTCTCAATTACATGGATGTTATCATCTCCGTAGCCATCATCTTTCACAAATAGGGACACTATGGCATTGAGGAGCATTTTTGTTATCCTTACCAGAAAACTTAAGGCGTTACATATTAAAGACGGTAAAAATGTTTTGTAAAGAAATAAACAAGATTTTTTTTAGTTGTTTTAGAGATGTCAACTTTTGAGAGGTCACTGGCTACTTTTGAATGTATTTCTTTCAATTGATTGACGTTCCAAAGCGAGTCTTACAATAATTAGTTAAAGAACACATAAAATCAAAAATAAAAAAATAACAATGCAAACAATAAACCAATTCAAATTTATAATTTAATAAAAGAAATAAATATGTATTTTTTTTTTTGGTCTACAAGATACAAAACATAATTTTAAATTTAATATTAACCCAAATAAAAAAAAAAAAAAAACTGAAACCAAACCCAAGGTATAAGTAACAATTAAAAAAATGTATTAGCTTTAAAACAAAACAAGTATAAAAAAATAAATAAAAACAAAAAAAAAAATAAATAAATAAAATTATAAATGAAATAAATATTTTGAAAACATATTGAAAAATTTTTAAAGAATGAAATTCTAATAATTCAAGTCATGTGCAAAAATGAAATCACAAACGCAAAACTCTTTCACCTTATAATACTTTCTTTAAAAGAAAACTTTCAAAAAGAGACTTAGTTTACAACTACACCAGGAGTGGGCAGTTAATGCTAAGCTTTACTGTGAACTATATATTTGAGATACATAAGTAGCGAACTGAAGGGCGAACTCAAAAAACATGATCGTGTGATGATGAACTGAGCATAAGAGTATCTACATACATATGTGTGTAATAGACTTGTATGTTGGCTGAAACTGAATAGTTATATATATATATATATATATACGAGCATATATATATATATATATATATATACTAATCGCATAACATTCACGTATAAAAATTTAAATAAAAATAAATAAATATATATGTATATGTACTGTATGTAAATGTAAAACTTTTGGAAAGACTGAATTGACGAAATTAAATGTTAGTAGCGACGAGTGTTGAACGAAAGCAGCTAATTTATGACGCAGAAAGGAAATCACATATGTTTAACTAGAAAACTTTAATAAATTTCAAACAAATACTAAATTCCATTTCGATAAACAATATCTATTAAACATTGAGTTTTGTTTTCTATTAATTACATTTTACTTTGTTAAAAATTTTTGAAATTTTTGAACTAGTTTCTTTTCAATATTTTCATTTACGAAAATCTTATTAAAAAGGTTTCGTCTTATTTGCATATCAAAGTAAATAAATGTTAAAGAAGTAAAACACAAGAAAAAAAATATATTTCAGCAGCAGCATATTTAAAAAAAAAAGAAAACACAAAAAGAAAATCGCAAGAAAATAATAACATATACAAAAAAAATCTATATAAACATAAATGTATGGAAACAAAGAAGAATACCAAAAATTAATAAATATTAATTTAAAAAAAAAAAAAAAAACAAAAAAGCATATATTAAACAAAAAAAACTTAATAATTATTATCCAAAATCGACAGCAAAAAATAGCAATTGAACAGAATTTTTCTCTCTTTTATGTGTGTGCGTATAGTAGTTTATAGTTTAATAAAATAAAACAACAAAAATTAATAAATATATTTAAACAAAATTAGTTTAAAAAAAAAAAACAAAAACAAAAAACAAAAATACAATATTTAATAAATGGAAAATCTAAAACTTCTCTCGAAACAAAACGAAACACTTGCTGCAGAGGCAAAAGCTTAAAACTTTATAAATTTTATTGTAAACGAATACAAAAATTCACTTTCATTGAGCAAATGAGCAATATTTTATAGAAATTGTAGAACTTATTTTAGATTTGAACTAATTTATTGCAAAACTCTTGCTGAAACTATTTTTTGTATGCTATTATAGACTTTCGAAACACTTCGGTTTTCCTAAACGAATTCAAGTACTTTTTCACTATGGAAATTATTTAATTTTAAACTAAGCAATTAATTGTGTTTATTTCGTAGTTTGTTTTAAATTGATGAGAAACAAGCAGAAAAATATAAAATAAATAATAAATAAATAAATGATAAAATGATTTCTATTACAAAAAAAGGTGTGATTTATAAATTTTTTTTAATTGGAAGCAGATTCTTACTTACTTAAATGGGCGCCAACCGTCTATTGCCAGCCTCCATAGTACTGTGCGTGCTGGCCGCAGTCGTTTTAAATGCCAAGTAAGAAGAGATCACTTTAACACCTATTCATTCCAACGCGTTCCCGGTCGTCCTCTATTCCTTCGTCCACCAATCAAGTTTGGGCTCCCGTGTAAGCCATGCGTGCTGGAGCTCTTTCATCCATTCGAATGAGTGCAGCCGCTGGAGGTTTATGCGCTGGACTATGTCAACCTCATCGAATAGCTCGTACAGCTCGCGGTTCAACTTGTCGCCTACTCTAATAGGCACAAAAATCCTGCAGAGAAACTTCCTCTCGAAGACTGTTTTACCCGACTCTATCACGGTCGATGCCTCAGCGTCATACAATAGGACCGGGAGTATCAGCGTCTTATAGATCTTGATTTTTCACTTTTGATAGGGGGCTTTAATTCTCATTTGCTTGCTCAGTCCAAAAAAGCATATGTTTGCAAGCGTGATTCTTCGCCTGATCTCCCGGCAGACGTTGTTGTTGCTGATTATCTCGGATCCAAGATAAAGACGAAGTTTTCTACAACATTGAAGTTAAAATTCTCCATCGTCACTGACCGTCCAATATGCGATGACGGAGTGCGAGAAGACCCAAGTACCTCGTCTTGTCCTTATTCATTGCTAGACCCATGAGCCCAGACTGTTTTTCCATCTCTGATAACGCCTGGCTGACTCTCCGTTCCTGCGTGCCGATGATATCCTTTTGAAAGATCGAGCCCGACATAGTCTGTATGTACGGGCACTGGCGTAGAATGATTCCATTAGCAGATTGAATAAATCGTAGAACAGCGCATCGAACAGTCAAAACCTCTCTTGGTATCAAAGCAGTCGGAGAGGATTTTCCCCACCCTGACAACGCTTTGTGTGTGAGATATCGTCTTTGCCGGGATACCTAGTGCAGACAGGGTGTTGAAAAACTTCGATCGTATCGGCGTGTCGAAAGCGAATTAATAGTCGAAAAATAGGTGGGACAATGATAGCGACGTTCGCTGATGACACTGTTCTTATGGCTCTTATGGCAAACACACTACAAGATATTATAGCAAATACAATGATATGGTTCGAAATATGGGGTGAAAAAACGGTTCAAGTGGTATATACAAATAGGAAATCTAATAAATACCCACTAAAAATTAAGGACGAAGAAATCAAAATTCAAGACAATGCAAAATATCTTGGAATAACGATAGAAGCTAAACTTAACAAACAAACGAAATGAATCAAAAATAAATTTCGACAACTTAACTGGCTTCTAGGGAAAAACTCTAAATTATCATTCTATAAAGCAATTATAATGCCGATATGGAAATACGGGAAAGATATTTGGGGAACAACAAGCAAAACGAATTTGCAAATTATTCAAACGACTCAGAAAGCTGATTCGTATGTAGCAAACAGGGACATTCATCGTGACGTAGGCAAATGCGTCAATTACCAGCAACAGAGACCGAAAATCGTAGACGAAGGTCCGCGAAGGAAAATTATAATTAATAATTAATTAATAAATTATAGAAAATTATATAAATAGATTTCTTATTTTCTTAAAGAAAGGCACATTCAATTTGCACAATAATAAACGCGCTAAAGCCACGGAAGCGCGTTAAAATCACGTAAAAATCTGTACAGCCGAGGGCCAGCAGGCAGGAGTGAGCGGTGCGTTGCACCTGTATTAGTAAAGTGTTCAAAGTGTGCAAAAGCTCGAAAAAGCTTTCCCCTTTTTGCCCCGGAACTGCGTCTTTGCCCAGAAGCGGGAGCTTTTTCGAGCTTTTTCGAGCTTATTCGAGCTTTTTCCACACTTTCGACACCTTACCACTACAGGTGCAAATCAACCGGGTGCAATAACGGGAGAGTTTTGCTTATTTGCCGTTAGGTCATGTTGGTCATGTGTTTGCGCATTAAATTTATTTATTTAAGGTTGCCCTTGAAAGCGCTCGTTTTAATAGACAACGCCCCATCCCATCCAAGTGAGTTGGAGCTAAAAACAGAAAATGGAAACATAATGGCTATGTTTATGCCACCAAATGTGACTCCGCTCATACAACCAATGGATCAGAATGCTATCAAAATTACAAAAATGTATTACAGAAACAGTCCTTTAGCTACAATTGCGTCACAAAAGGCAACTTTGCTTTAATCCATGAAGAAATTAACATAAGACAACGCCATTCTAGCTAAATGCTGGAATAATATCTCGAGCCTTGTGGGAAATCAAGAAGATCCTGAAGATAATATTCCATTAAACATTCTAAAAGAAAGGTGGAATGAGGAAATTAATTCTGTTATGGATCTGCTTCGATGTTTGGATCCTCAGGTTTGTATTTTCAAACGCAAAGTAGGCCATTTTTTATAAATATCGAATGTATTAATTTTTATTTACAGATGAAGTACACATTATCAACAGTTCGAGATTGGAATGAAGATCAATTTTTCGATGGCTTATTTGAGAACGATGACTCCATTATTAAAGCTCCATCAAAGAGAATTAATGCCAGTGATGCAGTTGAAATCTTTAATAAAGCATTGAAATGGGCTGGAGATGAAGGCGTTGATCAGAGTGATGTAAATGTGCCTCGGCGCCTAAGGGAGAAAGCAGTTTTCCAATTATTAGAAAATAAAAAGCAGCAGAAAAAGATTACCGATTTTTTCAATACAAAATTGGTTATTATTTATTTATTATTTTATTTATTTTATTTATTATTTAATTTTATTTATTTATTTATTTATTTATTATTATTAACAACTACATAAATCTAATCAGTTGCATTAAAAAACATAAATGATTTTAAAAACATAAATGTAAAGGATTTACCAGCTATTCGAAAGTGAAATCAAAAGACCTGGATGACTCGTAAGAATATCACGGAGTGGCTGCATCATTTCTATAGAAAAATGTTAAGAGTGAAAAGAAAGGTTTTGGATTTTTAGACAACTCCACTTCACATTCCAGGGACATGATACTCAAAATATAAAGTTAATATTTTTGCAACCAATTCATCAAGATATAATACAAAACTTCAAATTGCATTATCGCAACTCTATATTAAAAAAAGGATTGTCTCAAATTGAGGCTTTATATTTTATGGAAAGCAGGATTCCTTAAAACTGGGTGGTTGAGTCGTGACTTGTACTCGTGTACTTATGGTGGATCTAGTTTTTTATAGAAACTAAAAGATTTTGTAAGAAATTTATCATCGTAACCGCGAAAACCGTTTTAGAAGAAAATCCTTGCTGCCGGACTTGGATGTCATGGAGAGGGATTTTTACTGCAAATAATAATAGAAAACTTTTAAATTTCATTTCCAATTTTGTATCACGTTGATATCTTTGCACACTTTATAGATTTATTATCTCGAAATGTGTTATCCATAAAAATTTATTTTCAAGTAGGCTTTTGATAGGATTCATTGTCAAATTAACTTTCATAGCATCACAAGAATGTTTCACAAAAGATTCTCTTGTCTTACAACAACAATGAAGCTGCCGATTAAAAAGCGTCGAACAATATGCGAGAACCCAAATCAGAATATAGTATTGGTGTTGCTTTTTTCGTGCATTTTCGTCTTCTATTCATATGATTATATTTTGGACAATTTGTACGAATTGAAGCACGCAGAGGTTGAGTACTTTGTGCAAAAGTTAGGATGCACAATTCCGACGATGGATGTCACGATACCGCCAGGGTATGTAGATAAGTTGGAACCAATTCGCTGCGATGGACGCACACTGCTGCGGATAAGTACAACTGATGGAGAATCATATTTGAAATTGAATATGGACGAATACAGCATCTTGACGTACTACGACATCGGCAACCTGAGCGAATTTGAATGCACATATTGTGAGGTCGAACGCAAGGATGCCTTTACAAATAAATGCGTTAATTGGCAGCGCTTTAAGCTGCCGCAGAACAAATTGGTAGCGTTGCGTCAAGGTGCGAATGTGGTGCGTGTGGAGTGCAACAAAACTAAAGGGACTAAGGTGGCCTACAGAGATGTGCACTTCATTATACCGGAACCGGAGCAGAAGCCACAACAGTCGCTGCAGCATGCTGAACGCTTGTCGGTAATGTTTGTTGGCATCGATGCCGTCTCACATTTGAACTTCTTGCGTCAGATGAAGCTAACTGCGGCCTATATACGAGCTAAACCGAATCATGTCGAATTCTGGGGCTACAATAAAGTCGGCGAGAATTCCTTGCCCAATTTAATGCCGCTTCTGACTGGACGCACACCCCAAGAACTGCAAAGGCAATGCAATTTCGAACGTGTTGGCTTCGATAGATGTGACTTCATATGGAACGCGTATAAAAAAGCCGGATATAATACTTGTTTGGCTGAGGACACAAGTGTTTGCAGCACCTTCACATATGGTTTGCATGGTTTTGAGCGCCCACCGACGGATTATTTTGCGCGTCCGATATTTGTCGAGATGCGTACGCATACGGAGAGTCCTAGCAATTATGATTCACTGCACTGTAGCGGTGGACGCACTTTTTCGCAAATATTGCGCGGATATGTATACAAAATGTTGCCCATTCTACGTAATAATTCTTTTTTTTCGTTCTTCTGGTTTATGGGCGGTACACATGACCACTTCTCATTGCCCCAGTTACTGGACAATCGTTTTCTGGAGCTGTTTCAGCACATTGAGGCGTCGGGCGTGCTAAATAATACATTGCTCTTCTTTCTTTCGGATCATGGTTTCACAAGAAAAGGCTTTAGTCAAACGTATCAAGGCATGATTGAGCGTTCACAGCCACTGTTGATTGCCTTATATCCAGCTTGGTTGGCACAGCGTTATCCGCAAGCAGTCGGATATCTGCAGCAAAATGCACATAGTTTGGTTACACCGTTTGACATACACGCAACGCTGGAGCACATGATTGACCTATCAAATCTAGAGCAGGCAAGTCTAGCAGCTCGCACTAACAAACTTTTTTTTAAATACGATCCCTTGCCTCGTGGAATAAGTCTCTTTCTGCCCATTCCGGGAACGCGTAATTGTAGTCACGCCGGCATTCCATCACACTATTGTCATTGCCATGAGTTGCGGGTGCTGCCTTTACACGATCGACGTCTACTTCGTGCTGCACGTTTTACACTCAAAAGAATCAATGAATTTTTGAAGCCATATCGCTTATGCAGTCAACTTAGTATTGATGAGCTGCTTACGGGCTACATTACCAGTGGCCAGTCGGAAGTTGTTTATGAAATTCGCGTTCGATTTAATACAGTACCGGGTCATGCTATATTTGAGAGTACCATACGATTTTCCGGCTTTGATTTGGCACTTGCTGGTAACATCACGCGCCTCAACGCCTATCGTGATCAGGCGCTCTGTATGCAGAATAGGCATGTACAGATGTACTGCTTCTGCAAATAGACTTCGTTTTTGTTAATAAAACCAAAAATTATAAAAAATTTTATAATAAATTCCTCTTATGCTGCAACTATAATTTTTTTCACTTTATCTGGTAAAGTAGTCTTAATACAATACAAAAAGGAAGGAAGACACCCCAATGGCACTTGCCATGAGTACGCACGATTTAAGATACGGTTTCGTGGTAAGTAGAAAACTACGTAACCTCGTCTCTAGATTCACACTTGCTTACAAGAGCCTGGCCGCAATACGCAGGTTTAATATTATATTTTAATATAAGCCTGATGGAAGAGAAATACGACTGTGCTAAAGATGAACTTCTTCTGCAATACACTTGCGACGAGCATATATCAATATGACGACCTTGAGTAAACCGATTAAATGAGGTTAGTATACGCTGCTATGGTGCAACATTTTCAAAAACACAGCAGAACTACACATATAAGCCGATGCCAGTGAATCAGTCTATGCGAGCATTTTTACCCACTGTGCATTGAGTCGAAACTAAATATTATTTCTGAGATAAGGCATACAAATAAATATTAATAGAAAAATAAAAAAAAATTTTGAAATATTCAAGGTTATTCAAATATTCAAATTTATTTAATAACAAAAACTGTTGTCATTGCCGGAAATTTTTAATTTGTTTTTGGTTTTTCAACGACATTAAAGAAAATGTCAAAAAATTGTACAAACTTCGCAAGCTTTCCATCTATGTCGACAATGTTCTGAGTTTCATTATGCCATTCGATTAGTATTTCCTCTTTTTTGAGTGCCTCGGGTGTCAGTGCAGCTATATACGCATCCATTTTTGTCTTGAACTTCGCTAAAAAGTTGGTTAGACGCGTGTCTAGTTGTCTACTCAAATCGTCGACACCATTCTTAGTCAACGATAAAGAAATTAACAATTCTACTGTATCGAGTGACTTATTTTCGGTGGCATTATAGTGTTCCGCAATTGCGCAGAAATTAGCAAAAGTATCGAAGGCCTCAATCCTGATATCATTTTGGGCTTTCTTTGTTTCCAACTTATTAATGGCATCGATTAAATTCGTAAAGTTGCTGAGCTTCTCTTGCAGCACCACTTGGTTGTCCTGCACTGAGCTGAGATCCTTGACAACACCCTCAAGAATTTTTTTGCCTTCTCTTGTGCCAAATTCAGATAAATTTCCTAGTTCCGTTAAGGTAAAGATGAGTAAGTCGCCACGTGGTGAATTGATTTCATCCGATTCATTTGATTCACTAGACGAAGAATCCTTCTTCTCTTTTTTCAAGACACGTTTCGCCTCGCCAGATTCCTCCGAGGATGAGCTATCAGCTGGCATGGACAAGCATTCTGATACCTAATGAAAATTATTTGAAATCACGTGTTAATATGCCAAATGTTATTTTGAATGAACTTACCGCCAAGAGCAGCAACAAGGCTGCAATTATTTTGCGCGACATATTCGATTGTAAGCGTTTCGTTGCGAGTACTCTGTTCGACTAATTATTTAAAATCTTGCAAGCTTTAACGAAATGTATTTAGTTTCATATTTAAAATGAATTTTTATTGCATTGTGCAAGCTATTCAATTTGAGATTATTGGCAGGTCAAAACCTTAGCTTAGTGCGACCAAGCGTGATAAGAATGTTTTGTTCAGCATGTTGAGAGATAATGAGTTATAATATAATTTAGATTTTTCACTGGGTGTGCTCGAATGGTTAAAGTAAGAGAAATATGGTATTTTTTAACAGAATAATAGTCTATAAATCTGACTTTGGAGATTTTGGTTAATGAACATACTCGAGTATGCGCCAAGGAACTGCTCATTCGATAAGCAGAGAGTATTATTTCAAGTATACAACTTTCTTTACTGGTTATTGTTATGAGATTATTGAATTATAGGGTTGGTTGGGATCCGAGTGATGGGCATGCTCTCACGCTTTCATATTACTTGCAGATTAGAAGTAACTCAAGTTGTGATACCAGAATAGAAAATAAAATCATCGCTTTTCAACTTATCTAAACATTTTAAAAAATGTGTGTATGTTTGTTCTCTATGGATTGACAATGCACAATTCAACTGATCAACATGAATCTTTTGGAAATTGTTACATCTTTCCTACGTTTAAATATTTATAGCTCAAATAGTTTTAACATATTACATGTGAGTATCATATCTGTCTCTTGGGCTGAGGGCTATATGATAATAACATTAGTAAATTTCTTCTATTAAAACTATTTAAAATTTAAGCAAAACTACTGGATAGTCTACTTTTAATAAGGCTTTGATTGTACTAAAGTTTCATTCGATTTCGGTCTGATTTTTGTTTCTAAAAAAAGTGGATTTCATAAACAATTCAATAAATTCGTATGAAAGAAATTATTTGCCTTTAAAAAAAATGAAAATGATAACCGCAAATAAAAGCTTCATGCATAATAATTTTTAATACATCCTGAATGATTTTTTTTTTTTTTTTTTAAGCGACACTGCTTGAATGCTTCACTTTGCACTGCTGCAGCCGTTTTCCATTTTGAAAAGCACATCACACATACTTTTTGACCACAATTTATGCGTTTTCAACTCGATTTTGCGGCCATTTACATGCATATCCTTTGATATCCATTTTTTGGTTGCCGCTCGCAATAATATTTTCATATGCCACACGAGCAACTATTGAAGAAGGAGTAGTGTGGGTAAACCCTCTGTTGGATTAAATCGTTCATTGGTGTCAGAGTGAATCAATAATTTTTGACTGCGGTATCCGTAGCCTTCAAATATAATGTAATCCTCAATGAAAATAGGCATGGGTCTTGGCTTCGGTTTCGATTTCAACAACGATGACATTTTAATTGATTTACGATTATTTGTTGTTAAAAAAAAAAAAATATACATATATAGAGCTACTATGTATGTACATGGGTAGACTGTTTTGGGCGAAGCTTCATTGCTACTTTAAAAATGGGAAAGTCTGCGTTGAGAGGCGTTTCGCCGACATGATTTCTTATGCAAATAGACATCAGCTGTTTTTCCGCATTCATTGCAGAAAATTGCACGGAAAAGTTAAAGAAAACCCATAAAATCAAATGCGCAAAATATGCAAAATAATAAGTGACACAGTGAAGAAAGGGAAAGTATGTATGGCAGGTCGTGAGGGAAAGCGATTTTCTCGTACTGCCTTTCTATTGCTATTTTTTTTGTTTTTTTTGCACAAGTTCAATTGTTGTTTTAACTTTTTTGCGACAAAACGCTTGCCTCTTCTTTTATATTTCAGCAGAGGGTGTGCCTGTCGGGTGGTTAGTAGTGGTGCGGCGTTTAGAGTTGGAGGCGTAGACGTGCCATGAATAACAACAACAACCACAAAGCTGCCGAGACTTACTGCATACAAGGCAAAAAGGATATATTTGCCGCGTTATCATTGATGTTCCTGGAGAAGCTTTAAATTTCTTGCATTGATATATATCGACGCGGTAGGTAGTAGGTTGGAGATGAATGAAAAAATGTAGAAACATTTATGAATGACGGAGAACGTATGCTGTACAATAAAAATGACAATGAAATGAAAGTCGAATATAAGCAAAATGAGCCTAAATACACAAGAAAGCAATACAGTTTTTTTTTTTTGTTGTTTCGGCAATTCAAAACATGTTAATGCAAAAAAAAAAGGTAGAACTTGAGGGAACTAAGCCACATTTACAAAATGGTGACGAAACGAAACTGTTTGCCGGCATTTTGCGCGCTTTTCTATTTCCGTTTCTTCTTCTTCCTCATATTTAATAAACACAAACAAACAAAAATACAACAACAACATAAAGAAACGACCAAGCGAATAAACGAAAGTGAATTTGTTTTCTCTTACAGCATCCGCTCTTATATTGTGCAACTTTCTCTCTCTCCGGCACTCTCTAGTTGTGACACAGGGTGCTCCCATACAAATAGCTTTGTGTGTCTAAAGTTCTTTTTCGCCTCTTTTCACACAAAAACAAGCAATTAATCCACCACATAACCATGAATGGAACGGATTATGGGCTGGTGGGATCCCTTGACCCTATATCTTGCAAAATGAGGATAGCTCCTATTTATACCTCCCGCCCTATTATGGGTTTTTCTATAAAATACTTCTTTATGTAAGTCAGTGTTAAAAGTTTATATGGTAGTTGAATCCATTTTAAATTTTTATATATAAATCTGGGCAATCGAAAAAAAAATTTACGGGGCAATGAGCGTGATAATAGGCGTCGTCTTTAAATTTTAGGGTACACATATGTTTTTTGTAGGTTTAAGTCAATATCAAGTCGATATTGTGGCTTCTTATGGCCGCCCGCAGCTCATAAATATATTAATAGGTGCAACGCTCTACATTTTTGGAATGCTTCCATTGAAATCCACCGCTCATTCTTGGGCTTTTGTATAAATAACTTCTTGGCTTAAAAGGCTTTTGGTTCACAATACAAACAGAAAACATAGTCTATTCAAGTAAAATATATATTGCTACACCCTTGACCAAGCCACAAGTAAGCCCCTGCGGACAAAGCGAAGACACAGCACCCCCTGTACAGACTAGCCAACAATAGAGCTACTGCTATGTTCAAAGACATGCTGCACAGTTCTTTAAACAGAAGCTGGAAAGTATGGACTACACCGTTGACGCCAACTACTCGCTTTGAAAAGCAACAAAGGCGATCAAAAGGCAGACTCTCTGGCTGGTCTCTGTTAAGGTTCCCCATGGTGTACTTGCTTAATCTGAGGTGATCAGGCTAACATCTTCGCAACCAATTGGAGGCCAGATTTATAAAGTTTTCACTTGCTGAAGAGAATGACGTGGGCAGTTTCTTAAAGTCCCTCTTCAAATGGACTTTCCAATGAGGCAGTCCGTCCCGAAGAAATCATGGGAGTCATATGACATTTGCCCAGACTCAGAGCCCCGGGTCACGACATATTTTGTTATAATAGCTCAAAGGCATTGCCAAGGCATGCGCTTCTTTATTCAACATTAATATTTTACGGAATGTTAAGGATGCAGTATTTCCCTAGCAAGTGGAAACTAGCCAGGTCCACTATGGCAAGCCTTAAGATATTGCTAGCTCATATCGTCCAGAGCTGGAAGTCTACCAAAGGGCTTTACCTGAGCACCGATTTGATTTTCGGCGTGATCATGGCACCGTTGAGCAAGCTTACAGGTTAGTGAACCACGTTTGGTGAAAAGGAGTACTGTAATGGAGTTTTTGTGGACGTGCAGGAAACCTTTGACCGAGTATGGCACGCTGGTTTTTTAGCGAAAATCAAGGATATCCTTCTATGCCCTTTCTACTTGATGATACGCTTTTACTTGAAAGGCCGTAATTTTCATGTTAAAGCATTTTACATCTGTGCGGTGGCTCCTATTTGGAGATATGCGTTACAAGTATGGTCCATCGCAGCCAAACACACACAGACAGCGAATCCAAAAGCTGCAAAATAGAAGTCATCATTGGATTACACAGTGACCCTGATTCCTAACAAATAAAATAAGAAACATAATAAGATTCATTAAGTCATTTCAGTGGTTGTAAATGGAGCGCTATCTATATTCCCATATATAACTGATAATGGCATCTAGCATAGTCCACTCAATCTAATCTATGAAATTTTATTAGAATCTTTACTTTAGTTATAACGCTATAACTTTATACGTTTATAATGTTACAGACATGCCAGGAAATGTGATATACCTCATATTCAATATGACTATGTGGGTGTAAGGAAACACCCTGTGTTGATTCTGCTCGCTTATTCGTTTCGGTTCGTTTTGGCAAACTTCGTCCTGTTCAGTTGTACTTATTCAGTTGCTCTTTGGTCGCCGGTTCAGCAGGTTGTCCGTCTGCCATGCGGGGGTTGAAACTGAGTTGTGCCGCGTAACAAAGTAACTTTAGTTTAGTTACCCAATTATTTTGTATATCCTGTTGTGACAAGTGTTAAGGCGCGTAAATAATCGTAAAAATTCCAGCAACAGTGAAAAAAATTCACGTATGTAAAAAGCTGATCTATGGAAGCCAAATTTTGTGTTTAGGGATTATAATTAATTAGAATTGATAATTGTTATATAAAAAAAAGTAAATAATTTTAATTAAATTGAATAAGGATATACGACGAAAGTGAGATATTCATTACATCTGATTCAAGTGTTCATCCATGGCATTTGAGTGTTGTGTGTATTGGTGTGTGCTGGTGTGTGAAGTGAATTTCGACTCGACAAATTACACAATAAGAATGCATTAAGTGGCATGAGAGTGTGTTGCATTCAGATTATATCGCATGCGATTTGTATTTTAAATTTTATCGCAATGTGTGTTTAACGCAATCTTTGCGTCTGATTTGGGCCATGTTTGTGGCAGATTGTGCATGTGTGTGCGAGGTAGTAACACTCGTGTATGAGTGTAAAATGATTTACATGGCGGCTGTCAGCGGGCCTTTTTTGTCGCAATTAAGTTTTAATTGGAATATGTGGCGATTGCATCGGTGAATGGATTTAATGGATTGTGCGGTGCGATAATCTTCGCTATTTGTTGGGATTAAACTTTTTATGGATACGCAACGAATTCCTGTACAAAGGTAAGTGATTTACGTATTATCCGAATTGTGAATGTAAGCCAGAAGCAATTTCTTCAATACGAATATTGTATCGCACATGAAATAGCTCACGCTATATCAGATATATCTCATAATCAGTTGATCAGCTCGACTTGCTAACTTAGCAAGCAGACCAGAGAAATTAGCTTTTGAGGTATCAATTCTTTATAATCTTAATAATATATACTTATATATTATTTATTACCTAGACCATAAATCAGTACCATTTTATTTGAAGCATGGCTAGATAAGGTAGATTTCATTTGAGCCTTTTTGTTGATTTGCTCCAAAAATCGTTCTATCATAATTTTATAGTTTGTGGACAAGTGGAACCAGCTTAGATAAGTTACACTTATTATAGAAAATGTTACGATCCCACACGGATTATGCATAGTTCCAGACGTTGGTCGACGTCACCGAGCTTCTATTTGCAGGAACATTCTTTGTTCAGAGCCATCTTAAAGTATCCTCGGAAAGCGTAAAACTGACAAACCGATTCGAAGCCAATAAATAAATCGCCAAATGACGAACAAGGTCACAGCAAATAGTTAGCAGTTATTTTTGGAGTATTTGAGCAGTAAACTCAAAAATTTATTAAAGTATCTCAGTTTGGTTTAAAAGTCATATCTATGGCTTCAACGTACAGAATCCTTGATGGGGTTAAAGGCTCACAAATCTCAAAGGTCGTGCTCTGCTTCACTGCATTAAAGCCAACATTGCAAAGTCGCTCAGGAGAGGGCACGTTTTCGGCTCACTGACACCAAAATATTATCAGATGTGCTTAACATAGCCATCACGCGAGGTTTCGACCCAACTAGAGTGCACTGCAGGAACATTCTGTGATTTATGTTCTAATCACTGCGCAGTGATACCGATCAACAACATGTCTACGGGGCTAGTGAGTTATTAAAGAAGAACCCCAATACATACCAGAATTTATATGCCTTGGCTAGAGCGACACATGTATAACTACATCATCCAGCTTGAACAAAATGCTAGAAAGCACAATTTATGGAAGGCAACGCGTTATCTTAAAATACCAACTCAAAGGCTAGCGCCCAGCTAAAATGCCAGCCAACGCATTTCCTGATCTTCTACGAAACTTACTTTTTCCATTCAACATTTGTTCCACTTTAGAAGCATGCAGAAACAGTTGGACCTACCAAAACCAATTGTTGAATGTGATGAATGGAAATGGGAAATTAAAGCGCTAAAAATATCAAAGGCAGCTGGCTATGATCGAATTGATGGTGCCGCCTTGAACGCGCTTCCAGGCAACTGCTTGACATTGTCAGTAGCAATAGCTGCCTACAACTTGGGCACTTTCTTTCGCAGTGGAAGTGCGCCCAAGTTGTTCTTATTTGCAAGCCTGAATTAAATACTATGCCACATATTGGTCGATCAGCTTTTTGACGTTATTACCCCAAAATATTCGAAAGAGTATTTTTGCGACGATTACTGCCTTTAATGGAAACGAAGGAGCTGATTCCAGATCTTCAATTTGGATTCAGGCGTAGGCACGGCACCCCTAAATAATGGTTTGAGTGCAAAAAATATTGCTCAGCTGCGTTCATAGACGTTTAACATGAGTTTGATCAAGTCTGGCACGACGGTTCATTATATAAACTGAAGAAGAATCTTCCCACCCACCCAGACAGCTTAATGCGCTGGAGTACTGGCAGTTCCGGTAGAATATTGTTATAAATACACACAATACTCTTGCTTTTTAAGGGGTATTGCTGTGCGGTAGCCTCATACCCACTGTACAATATGTAAAATATCTTGGAATAACCTTAGACAGGAGTCTTACACACATTCGTGCCAAGAACTCCGTCAAATGTATTGGCTCATTGGCTCAGAAAACAAGTTGCTGCAACGTTTCCAAACAGAGGTGCTGCGTGTCCTAACAGGGGTACCCTATTACTTGGATACGCCTACATGTTTACAAAATTTTAAAGTAAACTTGTAGAATTCCGGCGAAGTCCTAGTCGAATGCAAAAAGAACGAAGTCTTTAGCTATTACCGTTTTCGAGATCCTTTCGTTCATACGGACGGCCAGACGGACATGGCTATATCGACTCCTCTATCAATCCTTACCATAATGGGGTTAACTTTGGGGATCTACGACCATTATTTCTACCTGTTACATACATTTGCATAAAACCAATAAGCTCTTGTACAGGTACAGGGCCTAAAAACAAAAAATTTTCTACGATTTTATTATATTTAAAGATTAGTTATTTTTAAATTATTTTCATTCTATGTAAAGAATTGTTTTTGAATTTTAGTCACTGTAGACACCAAATTACGACTTGTGTTTTTTTTTCCTTCTGTTTTTTTTTTATGCCTATAAAATTTTCCATTCATTAAACTTTTGACCACAATAAACCATTTGACATTGCTCCCGATTGAATCACTAGAAGCATATTGAAGTTTTGTTTGCACTAAAAACAAAATTCCTTTAAATCCGTAAGGAGAGACAGAAAAGCGAAACCACTGCGACACTGAAGTAAAATTGAATTCTTGTACTCCGCGCAGAGCATCACGTGCGAGAAAGATGAAGTAATCTTCGTAATACCAACCAACAGCCTATTCCCACACTCCATGCGACTCATCCTTTTACCAGCAGCAACTGAACGTCAGTTGACTATAAAAATATTTACGAGTAAATATTACAACTGCCAAGCGACATTCAAGTCAAGTCAAGTGAAGTCAGCCCAGCCAGCCAGCCAGCCAGCCTGCTAGCCGTTTGGTTTCTTTGCCGAAAAAAGGTGTTTGAACTCAGACTCCGCTGACTTCTTTATTTTTCGAAGGCTGTGCACGTTGCTGTTTCTATTTTGTGAAGTTGGTGTTTCCGAAACTCGCCGGAACATATGTTTGCCGTATTCCGCATTCTGCCACTGTGAAGCCATGTCCTTAGCGCTTCGGATGAATCATGTTCGCTCTTATTTATGACTGTTTTTCTTTATTTTCTTTAGAGCGTTCTGTCAAAATGCGAACATGATTCATGCCGAGCTACGAAGCTGCGGCGGCGTAATTTGATATTGGTTTTATACTAAAGCCCAGCTGCCCCTGTCATCTTCTTTTGGGGCGGCAGAAATAACTTTTAAAGAGCTCAGCCCATCGCATAGTAGACATATGTACATGATGCACTTGGCATAATAATGAAATAATAAAGTCGCTTTTGTCTCTGTTGATGCTGTTTGCTCTGGTTTCGATTGGAACTGCTGCTGCTGCTGCTTCTGCCATGTACAGGGGGCGCGAGGTGTCGGTTTTTAAGGGGGTAATAAATTAATGGATGCACATAAAAAGCACCCTACGGTTTGATTATGTACGATGCTGCTCTAGTTTTTTATGTCTCTTGCTGAGTGCGTACACATAATACGCGCATACATATGCACATATATATGTATGTGTGTGAGAGTGTCAAATAACTTGAACTGGTAGTAAAATGTGGCGAAGGGGAAGAATGAAAACTGGTGGGTGGGAAACAAAATTAACGCCATCTCATTGTATATATTGTAGTTATGATGAAGTTGACTTAGGCTAAAACATAAATTTTTCATCATTTTGGTACAAAAAATTTTTGAGGAATCTTTAATAGTCATAACTTTAGGAAAAAGGATCCACTTGGATATATATATTAGTTGAAGGTAATAAAATTAAAGCATTCTCTTAAGCCATACTCTGAAATATTATTTAGAATGTTTTATATATTATTTTAGTGGAGGTGTCCAATGGATGGTATTACTAAATGTGAAGATTTTATGCAGTGAATCAAATTATATATGTTATATAAAACTATCTGCTCTCACACAATGTTTTACACCCTCATAAAAAAAAAAGAATAATAATAATTTTAATAAAAAAAAAGCATAAGTCGTAGGACGTACTTCTTACATTTTCTCAGTAGTTTTATTTCTTCTGGTGTCCTTATTCAAAAACTTCTCTTCTTAAATAATCACACAAAATTTTCATTTATTTATGAAAATAATAATTTTTTGCATTCAAAATAATCCCTCTTATGTTATACACATAACATCTACATATCAACCTTTATTTTTGGTCGCACGACCTTTTCTATTTCTGTACATCAAAACCAAATTCATATCCGGAAACCCATGTTTCATCACGTTTCAATCTGTTAAAATTATTTATTTATGATGGAAAATTATGGATTCGTGTCTGGTCGCATATTTTGTACCGCGATCGCTCTCTTCAAACGAATCAATTGGGTTCGTTAGAGGTCCACTTTGATCGTCCGAATCTATTTTAAGAGCTTATAATACAACACACCCTTGTGATCCCACCAAATACAGAGCATTATCTTGGCAACATGGCTATTCGGCTTTGCCGTGTTTGTTGATGGTTGGCCGGGCTTCACATGTGATTTCTTGCGCTTGGGTTTATCATAATGAATCAATTTTTCATCACCAGTGTCAATCCGCTGCAAAAATTTCGTCTTTTTGTGATGTTCAAGCCATAGTTCCGACGTGCAGAATCGGCATTCAATTCATACGGCACCCAATTTCCAAGCTTTTAGTTTGGAAATGGTTGCTTGGTCAACTCCCAAAGCTTTTGCTAGTTCTTTTTGAATTTGGCATGCAATGCCTCCAATTTCTCAACTTCAAACCTTTTTGGCTATCCGGGTTGTTCTTCGTCTTCTAAGTCGAAATTGATGCTTTTAAACCGTGAAAACTGCTTCTGACTCGTTCCTTCAGCTAGAGTATGGTCAGGGACCAGCCAGAGAGCCTGACTTTTGGTCGCCTTAGATGCCTTTCAAAGCGAGTAGTTGGCGTCAATGGTGTAGTCCATCCTTCTAACATCTTCTAAACCAATTTGGAGGCCACGTTTACACCGTTTTCACTTGCTGAAGAGAATAATGTGGCCAGAGTGGTGCAGTTCCTTGAAGTTCCTCTTCAAATTGACTATCCAATGAGAGCAGTCCGTCACAAAGAAATCTTGGCAGTCATACGGCATTTGCACAGAGCAAAGCCCAGAAACAAAGCCCGGCATTGCCAAGGCGAGCGTTTCTTTATTTAACATTAATATTTAACGCAATGTTGAGGATGCAGCATTTCTCTAGCAAGTGGAAACAAGCGACGATCATTTTGATCCGTAAGCCTGGCAAGCCTGAAGATACATATAACTAGCTTCTACCTTCACTGTCGAAGGTTTGGGAAAGAATTTTTGCGACGCGGGTAACAGAGCTGGGAGTCTACCAATTTGGTTTTCAGCGTGGCCATGGCAGTGTTGAGCAAGCTCACAGTTTAGTGAACCACGTTTGATGAAAAGCAGAACTGTATTGGAGTTTTTGTGGACGTGCGGGGATCCTTTGACCAAGTATGGCACGCTGGTCTTTTAGCGAGAATCCTTCCATCACTTTTCTACTTGATTATACAGATTTGGAAGACCGTCATTTTCAAGTGAACATGCGAGAGAAGCTCTTAACTGTCGATCCCGTGGGAGCCGGAGTTAAACAAGAAAGTGTGCTGGGACCTTGCTGTACTCCTTGTTCACAGCCGATCTCCCTGTTCTCGATGAGGATATAATGCCACCCGAGAAAGTCGTATTGGTATCTTTCGCAGACGACGTCGTAATTATCTACAATGCCAAATGCGAATACTATGTAGCAGACGGCGTGCAGTAGTATGTCCACGAGCTGGAGAATTGGTTCAAGCGATGGAATATTAATTTAAGTCCCGTCCCAGATTTCGCTTGATCAGGCCAACGACGTCAAGTACCTATGTGTGATGCTGGACAAGAGACTTACATTGGCACTACATGTCCAGAATTTAATATCTAGATGACGCCACAGATATGCACATATACAACTAAAATTGACGGCTAACTCAACAAACATACCAATAAAATGACTAAAAACTTTAATAAAAATGATCTTCCTTAAATATTAAATCGTAGTACGACACGTTTTATATGCTACATCATCTCTGCTTACAACATTTCATATCATACTTTATTGCACTCATTGGCTTTTCTATGTCCTGACATAGACGCCAGCTGTCATAGACAAGGAAATTTCACTTCATTTTCCTAAAGATTAGCATAAATATGTTTTCACTAGATTAAACCAAGAAGCAAGTTGGAAAATTTTCATCATTCACACTTTCCCAGCAGTGTCGGTAACAAAAGGAGGCAGCAAAGTTTTTGCCAAACTTGTTGTTTTTGTTCATATTTGTTGGATTTTTCTTTGTGGAAACTTAAATTTTATACATTTCATAAAAACATGAGCAAAGCCAGTTGAGCTGAGTTGAGTTGAACCGTTTCGAATGGAGTTGCATAGAGTTGGGCGCGCTGATAAAATGCTAATCACAACAATGATGGGGCATGTTGCAAACAAAATAGGCAAAATGCTTTACTATTACTATCAGCCGAAAACTGAAGTTTTCAGTCTAAGCCCAACTCCAACCCCGCCAGTACAACAATTTGTATAAGCCTTGGGCTGGTTTTTTTTGAGGGTTGCTGCTCAGGTTAGCTGCTGCAGGCAGCTTCTCAAATGAAAAATCCACACGCGGCAAAAAACTTTTCGTGTAACTTTTTACATTTTGATTAGCTCAGAAGTACGTCAGGGCACTTAATTTCCAAGTCTCTTTGTGGCAACTTGCCAGTGAGTGGAAAAATCAAAGGGGAGTGTGAGTGAAAAATGCTTTAATTGTAGAAAGTACAAAACTTTAAAGAGTTTACGGGGTGCAGCTAAAATTAAAGCTGTCAAGTGATTTTCTGTGTTTGAGTTCAAGTGTTGCTCTTAAGCGGCTTTTCGGTGTTTGATTTGTTCTTGATGCTGCTGATGATTTACATGCTCGGTAATTTGTTTGGGATGGATCATAAATCATAATGAATTTTTCATTATGTATTCGGTCAACAAGAAAATAAGCGTTGTTATAACATATTCATCATCAGACAAGTCCTGTTGTCATATGAACCCAAAAAAAAACTTTCATTTTGGCACTCACACAGCGTGAAAGTATATTAGGATATATGGTTTATATACATGTAGGTTTTTTGTTCTGTATGAAGTGTCCATTAAATATATGTCTCTGTGGCTGCGTATATAGAGGCGTGAGGTTACAAGGGGCGTGTTGATGAGCAACATAAATAGACACTCAAACCGCACGGCACGACACATAAAAGATTCAACTGACCAAATGTCAAATACATAAAATTTGTCATTCATTTTCGGATTTCATTATTCATCTTTCCCATACTCTACACAAATTTGTATACGAAAAGAAATCGATACGAGGGTCACATTATGAGTTAGTCATAGATATTTTATTAAAAACAAGTAAGAAAATTAAAGTCGGGCGTAACGGACTGTAAGAGGCCCTGTACCAGTACAGGTCGCCTAAAATAAACTTGTAAAATTCCGGAGAAGTCCTAGTCGAAAGCAAAAAACACGAATTCTATATCTATTACCATTTGCTTTCGTTCATATTGACGGCCAGACGGACATACGACCATGACTATATCGACTCCTCTAGCACTCCTGAACATAATGGGGGTTACTTTGGGGATCTTCGACCATTATTTCTTCCTTTTACATACATTTGCACAAAACCAATAGGCTCTTGTACCTTCGGCACATTTCCGCTCGTTTACTCTAATGCGCCATAAAAGTGTCTTTATTTTGTATTTAAGTCCTTTATGCCATACTTTGTCAAATGCCTGAGAAATATCGAGAAAAATTGCTGAACAAAAGTTTTTCTTATTTCATTTGTAATACGGTTAACTTGTTCAACAGTGCCGTGTTTTTTCCGAAACCCAAATTGATGTACTGGAATTATATTAAGTTCAACGCGCAAGTTTATCAACAAGAATTATCTCGAAAAGTTTTGAAAGACAAGGTAGTAAGCTAATCGGTGTATAGGATGCTACCTGAGTTCGATCTTTAGCCGGCTTAAATATCATCTTTACAATTGATTTTTTTCAGTCGTTTGGAAAATATCATATTTTCAACATACCATTAAATAGAACTCTTAAATATTCAATAGCCACAAGGGAGGGGAGGGCTTTTATCATGATTAAGACATTGAAACCAAAGCCGCATTTAACTAAAGGCGCTCAGAAGTACCAAAACAAACTAAGTTCAGTCAAATGTGAAGAATATTAAATAAATCCAAAATTGAGGATGATCGGATGAAGAAATATTTATATTTGTGGCAGCCATTCTTTGAGGATGCTTAAGACGGTTTTGTCTTCACCCACTGTAGAAACCCTCTTTTTTAACATATTCAATTTCAATTCCATATACCGTATTGAATATTTCGACTTATTTCCCATGAAAAAGGATCTAAATGTACGCCATCCATTATGTTTTCTAGACCTTCATTGAACCGTTCATACTGATCATACACACTGGTATGGGACATTATGATATACAGCAGTATAGATCCGTCTCCAGTTGATCAAATGTTGGTCATGGAGTTCAGCCTGAATGTAAGGAATAAACTTCCGCAGGGAATAGGTCACGTATAAATGATGCCGCTAGAGTAGAAAGTAAACAGAATTTTTTGTAAACATACCTTGTAGTTGGAATCAAATTGTATGTAATTAATCTTCATTTTCTTGCTTTGGAATCATTTGACTCAGTTTAATAGCTCCCTAGAAACTCAGTTTTGCGATATAGGAGTACCAACAAAGTAATTAAAATATTTTTTAAAGCTCTGTTCTTGGAATTTAAATATTCATTATTTTTCGTCCAACCTACTCATTTATATTGTGCAGGGTATAATATAGTCTATAATGCGTCCTTTGCTATATTTGTTTGTTATTCTATTTGTTACTTTTGTTGATAAAGTTTGCTTTCAACCAAAGGGAAGTCTATTCTAAAATGTTCTTCTGTACTCTTTTGAAAACAAACGAATGCTCTCAAAACTACTTTCTCTCACTCGTAGTTCATTTGAACACCCAAAAACAAATCACCCATAGTATTTGCTAAATGAACTGTACGATTTTATCCTATTTCAGCAGACAGGCAGACCGAAGGCACTCCAATTATTTGAAAAATCAACAGCAAGAGCTAAGAACAAAATAAAACATAATCAATGTCCTGCTCTCTGCTTGTCCGGAATAATTCTAATACGACCTATTGTATGCCGTGAAAGGTTCGAACGTTGTTGCAACCAACCCCCGCACAAATCACATTAAATTTACTCATTATATTTCAGCTGGTCAATTTGTGCCATGCGGCTAAGGCGAAAAAACAACAACAAAAAAAAAAAAAAACTAGTTGAAAATAGTTCAATCCACAGCATTTGCAGTATGCTTTCACTTCGTAGATACATATTTGTTTTCTTTGTGCAAATAGAGACGCATACAAGACACCATCCCGCTTTTGGTTGGCCAACCCCTCTTGCTATCATTTCGCAATTTGCACTCTGCAAATAAAGGAGTGATTGCGATACTTCGATTCCAAGCGAATGGCGTTGAACATGAATATGTGTTCCCCCATTGCATGCGTTTGGGCTGCCCCACACATAGATACACATATGTATCTATTGTTTGACACTCACTTCTACACCCACACACTTACATACGCAGCAAGCTTAACAATGGCCAGAAATTGTGGCACAAGTGTTGCCAACTGCTCCAACTCCAACTCCAGATCAATACCACTACCATTACCATCATCATCACCATCAGGACGACAGGACGACGTCCAACAAAACGCATTGGCATCGCATTCCACATTGTTAAATAAATTATCGCCTGCGTCGCACAGAAGCGCAACGGCAAGCGGCAACTGTAGCAAACGGAAAGAGTACTGCGTATTTCTGCTCATCGATAGCGTATCGAATTTTTCGTCCTTTTGAACGCGTTAGGCAGACAGACTTCTCGGACAGCTTGTGCATGCTCCTGAATGCAGCATTCGTGCCACATTCACCGCTTAGTGAGACAAGTGTTGTGGCGTTCATATGAGCGTGTGTGATATCTGTCTGGATGTGTGTGTATTGTGTGGAGTCAGTTGGTGTGTGCATCATTACCCTGGGGGCTCGAGCAAGGTGCTGCACGTCAGCTACGAGAGTGAGACATGCATTCGATTAACTCATTAAAGCACTTGGTATATTATTTGTTACATAGAAAAATGGCAAAAGTATTTGCAGTGCAAAAGTGCCTAAGTTTATATTTTAGATATATAGATTAGCTCAATGAGACGAGCTGATCGAGGACCCTTTTTCAAACAAAGTTTCGGAAATATATATTTCAGATGAATTTTTCTCTACTTGTCAGGAGTGCTTTAACATATGTTTTTATTAAATAGGAATGGAAGGACACATAATGACGTAATACTTATCACAATTGCTTATTAAAATTGCAATCCTACAATATTTGAGATATTCAACAACAATTTTGAATGTTCCCATCGGACTAAACCATATTTCAAATGGCTTACATCGTTAAGATTTGGGAATAAACCTTGTTAACTTTACCAATGGATCAATTCATAGTTCCACAAGTTAAAATGCTGTGGCTGCAGCATGCATTGGACCAATCACCTGCTATGATATTGAACAGCAACTGCTGCGTGACCTAAATGGTATAAGGTATAGATCTATGTTTAAAGCCGGTTAATTGACCAATTCTGTACCTGAGTCCCACTTCACTTTTAACTTCAATGGCACAATGCATAAATTGCGGATATTACCCAGCCTCTGTATGTTCATGATGCTTTCAGATGCTACAAGTTTCTCCACGATCTTTCTAATTGCTCTCAGTGTATGACGTTAGTGTATACCTATTACAAACAATAGTTTTCCATATCGATTGTCAGTACTCATAATTGATTTCTACTAAACTGGGGTACGACTTTTGATGTAACCGGCTCATAATCGGGTTAGAAATATCTTACTCGCTCCAATCCCAGTACTGCTCCTAGTAATATTCTTTTGCTATCTAAGCCTTAACACGGATCATTTCCGATGTAGTCTGTGTTCCCATTTAAGTAAAAAAAAAAATGTTTCACCTATAAAACCTTTGAGTCCACATTTTACCGCTTTGATGTAATTTTCTCCACATCCGCATGTAAACATTTCTGTCTAATAATCAACTCTGCAGCATTACTGCTGTGCGTTATGCATAAAGCCATTTTTATGCTCTCGTAAACTGTTGCCGTCTTTCAAAAGTTATATCTTCAACAGAAAATAATCAATGACAGGTGAAACGTTTTTCTCAGACTCCTCGGAACCAATTGACTATTTGAAAATAATGGGTTAAAAATACACGACATGTCGCGGCATGATTGACATGACTGGCTTTTGTTTTGAAGTTGTGTACATGCTTTGACTAAGACAAACAGCTGATTGCTGCCGTTACATGCTTTATCTACTCGAATGGGTTTGAAACATGACAAGCAGGCGACTGAGCGACGCGTCGCACTGAAAGATTCTGCGACGTGCAGCAGCAGCAGCAGCAGCAACGGAAATTCCTAGTTTCACTCAATGATTTATGGTTGAAATTGGATTTTTTGACTTGCTGTGGCAGCATTCCAGTGGCGTGAGACGAACACGTGCCCAAAGGAAAGAAATAGTCAAGTCAGTGCCAAATAATTTAGAAAACTTTAAAACAAAATTTTTGGTCGGAGTAGATTTTTTGATTAAAAATACCAAAAGAGCAAGCGACGAAAAAAAAGGCGCTAAAGTCAAATACGTTATTAAGTAGCTACACTAAGCATCATTTATGCTGTCTTATCAATAAATTGTATATCTAAAGCGGTTGTTAAATTTGGTCCGCCGAAGAGAAGTGCGTGTACTTCAATAGACGTACTTGATTGCTTATCTCGAGCGCAAATTAGCTCGTTTTCCGTTTCAATACACTCACGTGCTCGTTAGTGAACACAAGAAAGAAATAAGGAAATCAAGAAAAGTCAGAAGGACAAGATTTGACTCCTTGCCGTCAACAAGAACATGAAAACTTGTAGCTGGTCATTGACACCAGCCTTTCTACTATACGCAGTGCACGCAAACAGTTTCAGATGCAGACTGAGATAAAAAAAAAAAAAACAAATGTGGTCTTTCGGTTTGCCTTAAAGCTGCCTTTTGATGTCTATTTTAGTTTTAGGTTATTGCCGAAGCCTGATGTGCTGCCAAAAAGGCAGATAATCGTTGGCTCTGGTTCACTGAATGGTTTATAATTTTCGTAAATTCACACAAAAATGTATCTTAAATTCTTGCAAAATCTAAGTTCCTTTATCTTATTTGCGCAGTTGTGCGAACGAGTCACGTACTAATAGTTCCAGCACGTCGTAGCGTCATCCCTTCGCATCGATTTCCATCCCTTCACCATGCTCCACAATGATATGACTGATTGCCTTAAATTGTTTTTCGCCATTTTTTCTGCACATTTGGCATTTGGCTGAGCGGAATACAAACGAAATGTGGTGACGCTGGGAGATGCTTTTGTTTTGAGCAGTAAAACTAGCTTTGCCGCTGGGCAATGGTATGAAGTTTATTGGGGCGGGATTAACGTTTAATAAGAAATTAGTAGCCAAGATCTTTCAGGCAATGTGGCGATGTAACGATGAAAGTCCGAGTTACCAAAGTTTTAGTGAATGAAGTGCTGATATGCTGCTGGAACGTCTAAGAGTTTTCGACAGCTGTGGCTTACAACTCGAACTGATTAGTTTCTACTTTTACACTAAGAGAAAAAAAAAAACCAGAACATTTATAGCAGCAAGTTATATAATTCGTTTGTTCTGTATGTCAGTGAACTGTTGGACTGCGTTCTTCTTTCTGTCGGAATATTCAGATATCGAAAATTAAAAAACTGAGCTTCAAAGCCATAATCATATAAAATATATCTTCTTCGTATTGATAGTCCCAACCCGTTAATAAGTTCTTCATTTTTGTTGCTGGAGTTCGGAAAATATTTGAAATATCGTTTGATTGCCATGGCCGAAGATGACTTAAGGCTAATTTGAGGTCCATTATGATACCATATATATACAAGGATCTCTATTTTTATTCTCCATGAAACTTTACGCAGTTTTGCATTCGCTCACGCCAGTTTTCGAAGCACTTCTCCACTCCGATTGCGGCACCTCCGAACAATGGGTTGTGAACGCATAAACAGCTTCTTCGGGCGTAGAAAAACGTTCACAACCCTGTTTATTTTTGATGTTTGGGAATAAAAAGAAGTTATTGGGTGATAAATCAGGGCTCAAAAACTCTAATGTGTGAGAGCTAGCAATGTCAAGGTTGATGTTGAATAGTCATCGGCGATGGGTTTTGCGATTTTCTGCTATGATTTCAGTCAAAGAAATGCTTGTGTACCATTCAGAGTTGACCACAGTACGTTTGTCAAGCAGAACAGTGTTCACAAGACCCATTCGGCCGAAAAAAAAAACATGCGTCTATTTGGTTCGCAGTGCTTCGCGTGCGAACAACTTTTGTTGGGTTTGGCTCATCCTGGAACACCCACATCGATTGTGGTTTTGTTTCCGACACTTACGCATATATCCTTGATTCGTCACCTGTGATGATCTTAGTGTCCCACGTGCTTCCCTCTAGCCCTTTCCAACCCGTACAGACCAGTTCGATTGAATTGTGAACATCGATAAGGATGTTGCGGTTATAGTGCATATCTTTCTGTGATTTTTTCAATTATAGGATTCCGAGTGAAGCTTATATCTTCCTACTATGAGTGGCACATTAAGTGTTTTGTCGTTTTCTCCTCATCAGCACTTCATTTCATTCATTCCTAGCCATATGGAGTGTCTACTTATCAAGCAATGTACAAGTCCTTAAGATACTTAAAATAACATGTAGCCATAGGTGTCCTTAATGTCTTTCCTGAATGTTAGTAGTGCTATCTTCCCTCTCCAGTTTGTTTGATTTACAGTTCCCCTCGTTGTCTTGGGGCCCAGGAACACAAATAAATTAATAAATTGTTATAGAAAGAGTTTAGTGCTTTTAGAATATATTCACCAGTCCTTGGTTGCATGAGTGACGCACTTTAGCTTAGGCGCTGCAGTGCTGAGGGAGTCAGTATGAGCGTCTGATCACCAAATCAGGAAAGAAGACACCTGTCCCAACACTCCCAATAAGTTTATAACCAACGGGTAAGACGTTTATCGCGACTCGGAATAGCTTGTACATTCTCGAAAACCTTTTTTTATAATTTCTAATTACATTGTGCGTTGGAGCACCAAATAACATATCCTGAAGCACCTATTTAGCTTGGACATTTTTTCTTGGCATTCCTTTTTCCAATTTATTACGTTAAACTTTTATAAACTGAGAATATTTTTTTCTACGTGTATTTCTCGTTGATACTTTAGCTGATGCTCTTTGTTTAACTAGTTTCGTTTTTTTTTTTTTTTCTAAGGATGCTTGGAAGCTGGCAACCGTTGTCCTTGACTACATCACCTCACACGTTCACAAGCGAACACATCTCATTCCAGCGCGTCTAGTCTCATGCTGTACTTGTAGTATATAGTAGGGCTTCGTATTATCTCCATGTTGACAGTTTCCCAATGGGAATTAGTTATCAAAGTCGCATAAATCCATTTTTGTTGTCATTGTGAATAAACGAAGCGCAAATAAATTTAACTTTGTCAAATTTAAAGGATCTCTTGCAACAAGTAATCGCATTTTTCGCGCTGGCAACATAAAAACGGAAATTGTTTATTTTGTGTTGACCTTATTTCAGTACAAAGCCCTGAGCAGGAGCTTCATTACCACTTCGAATAGCTTATAGCATATCTTGTGTATATTTTCAATATTTAGAAGCCTGCGCTCAATCAGCGATTCATGTCGGCATTCATTCAGGAAACTAATAAAATGCGCCATTGTCATGTTTTCTTATGTAAATTTTCATTTGTGTAATAAAATTATTTCCGCCATTGTTTTCTGCTGCGCTCGTAAAATAGGAAAATCAAAAATTTTCACTTGAATGGCTCGCGGAAATGAAGAGAAAATCAGAAATGAATGAATAAGCGGAGAGTTTTTTGTTGTTTGAGTTGAACGCATTTTGGCACGCGACTCGCAATGGAAATATATTTTATTACGAATTATTTCATTTGCCATAGGACGACCGACAAGGACTATGTCGACTAACAGCCGAACAGAAAAGCTGAAACGAAGCCAAATCGCGTCGATGCCATTTCTCAATGGTGACAGTTTCATTTTGGCTTCGTTGAGATTTATGCTTAAATAGGAGCAGAGCTTATATTCGTACAGAAATTGATGAAAAAATGAATGGAAATTCAATATTAATTTTCAGTTGGACAGAAAAGCACTTCCCAAATCGCATTTGGCAAACGGCAGCAAAAGGACATAAATTTCTATTTGCTGTATGGGAATTTAATATTTGGTATTTTTTTTTTTTTACCAAACAACCGTGCTGCAACAAATCGAAAAATGTTGCCAACTGTTGAAAAAAAGTAGAAGAGTCGAATACGATTTTCCGCCACCGGTCGACTTCAATTTCACATGTCACTCGAAACGTCGTCTGGCGGTGAAGTTCTAACCCCATTTGGCCTGCATTTTGCGCGCGTTTTTGATTTCGTTTCAAGTTCTTCCGGGCGCTAGTCCCACCCCCGAAACCCACGTCCATCTCGAATTTGCAACTAATGCAATACTGAGGGTGACTTGTTTCGTTGCGCACCGTTTTTGCTTTATATAAATTTTACAATTTTGCACAGCACAGCAGACAGATAGACAACCAAAGAGTAGGTGCAAGAGAGTGAGGAAAGTAAGCACAACAGATCCCAACTAAACTGGTGCCTGTCGACCTGACCATGTTGTCCATTTGTGCAGGTTCTATGCTATTTGCTATTTTACTATGCCGTTTCTATTTTGATTCGTTGTGTTCCATGTTCTGTGGCGCTTCAAGTGTGTTGTCGACAACTTGTATCCTACTGCATGTCCTGCAGGTAAAAATATGTACATACGTACCTATATGCAGGTTATGTTGTTTGGTTAATTCGACAAACGCAACAGACATGTACATGATTCTTACTTGACTTGGACTTCATTGTTGTTGGCTTTAGATTGGATCGTTTTCGATGCGGGCAAATATATTCTGTACATATACCGAAGAATGGTGTTTGCGCATTGTTAATTTTTTATTAGTTTCAGTTTCGTCCTTCGTCCTGGTTGTTTTTCAGTCTAAAATAGAATTAGCAGACATTACAGCGCATAATTTAATACCTTGAAAAGCGCAAAGCGACTGAAAATTTGAGAAAATTTCAAACAAAAGCATTTTCTCTTTTGTTTTTTTGGGTAAGCAACTCAATTGCCGTAGTTCCAGTTTGCTTTTGTTATATTGAAAGGCACTTGACTGCACTTGAACTTGTATTTATTTTCAAGTAACTTGGTTTAAGTTTAAAAGGAAACCGAATTTTCTATATCGTTGGAATGGAAGGTAAACACAAAATGCCAAAGGAGAATATCGAAAAAAAAAGAAATATAGAAAATATTTCGAAACACACACACACTCAAGTTCAAGCGCTTGTAAGCCCAAAAGTATGCAGCATGTTTATGTAAACATAAATCGAGGTTTTTAAAGCATACTTGTGGGTGTTGCAAAGCAAAGCGCGAAAACATTGAAGCAGTTCACATATGCTGCATTCTTTAAATTTATTGCGCCATTTGCTCCAGCCTTAAAAAAGTTATTTCAATTCAGTATTAAATTCAAAAAATACATAAATTTAAGTCGTTTAGATATCATAAATAATACAACTTCCCTTCAGAGATGCGGCATTGCCGATTAAATTTTAAGTTGAAAATTCTTTAACACATCGGAATTATGTAGGTTTTAAATAAAATGGATTTTTGTGAAGAATCAGTTTGTTAGTGAATCAGTTTGCAAAAGCAATTCAATCAAAGTAATTAATAAAAAGCAATTTTCTTTTGAATAATATTAATTGTTTCAGATTTGATTTAACATTTTTTAATTATGTTTGACATTAAGTTTTAAAGTTGATATTGGATAAATTTTACGTTATTCAGCAGTGAGGACTAGATACCACAACTGCCTGCCATAGTTCCTAGGTAAGCAATACAAAATTCCGCCATTTATTTAAGCTTCGGTTTTCTCTTTTTTAATCAGACTGAAATAAATATGGCACTTTATTTTATAATGGTTTCATATTTATTTAGTTGCTTGAATATGTTTGCAGTTCAATCAAAGTGATTAATTTTTTATATTTCAATTAAAATAATTTGATAAAGATTAATCGTGTATAGTCCTACAGAAATCACCACAATATGAAGCACTTATAGTTGAGTGTGTGCAGTTGCGAGCTCTTGACAAAAGGACACGCTACGTAAAACGTTAATCAATCAATTTGTTTTACCTGATTTCACATTGGCTCGAAGGATTCCATCTTTTCAAATCTAAAGAAATATTTCTATTTACTTAGTTTTGTTTGTTTTTAAGTGAAATCTTGTAATAAATCACGCGATTTTCTTTTTGTTTTCAAGTGAAGTACAGTTTCAAAATGTGGCCAAAGCGCCTTGAAGCCCTCTAAGTACTTGCAGCAAAAAAAAAAAGAAAAAGGCAACAAAAAGTTGCCTACATTGCCTACTTTTAAGCTTAGTCAAACATAGTCTTAGAACGCCTAACAGTCGACGTTGATTTGCTACAAAAAAAACATACGAACTGAGAGACAACCACACACACACTAATACCAACTAAGCGCAATTCGTGTGTGTTAAGTCCTTGACAGCTTTTGTTGCTAAACGCGCCGAGTATTTTACGCATTTTGCGGCCTAAAAGTATGCAATTGCTACGTTTGTGGTTCGACAATGCCACGCTTTGTGATTCTCATGCATTCATTTATTCTTATTGTACAATATATTCATTCGCTCATTCACTCATTCATTCATTCTCGTTTTCGTTTTCGTTTTTGTTGTCTTTGTTTTATTTGGTTATTTATTTTTTATTGCTGATTGTTTCACTTGTTTTAAGGATAACAATAAATTTTTATCGCTAAGCATAAAACGTTTGTTTGTCTAAGACATTTTCTGCGTTTTTTTTTTTTTTTTTTTTTTTTTTGGGATTCCTGGGCAGGCAGTCAGGCAACGCAGTTTTCAGTTTTCAGGCTTATCAAGTGTCTCATTTATTGATTTTATACTGCGTACGTTTTTATGCTGAGGTCGTCGGGGTTGTGGTTGTTTTCGCCGGCGTTTATTTGGAAACTGTTGGTATTTTGATTACATTTCGTTGCTGCTGGCTGTTCCCAGTTCGAAGTTCAAGTTCGGTTGTTCTGTTGTGCTGCTTATTGTCTGCTTTGTAATTTTCTAATTAGATTGTGGCACATAACTTTAAACTCAATTTTCGAAGAATGAACGACAACAACAGCAGCTGTCACCGCAGAAAATTCTTTTGCACCATTGCTTTCAAGTGCACACTGCACTCTCCAAAATAATGCGCGAGCTTAGCAAGGATATAATCATTATTCACACGAACGCCGCCCAAAAGCAGAGCGAGTCAAATTAGAATGGAGTGGAGACAGACGACATTGCACGCGTTAAGCCGGCAAAGATGAGTTTTCTTCGCAGGAACGTTGTGCAAGTTTGCCATGCAAATTCGACGCAGTTGTCCTGCTGCGTGTACGTGAATGTGTGCGTGAAGTTGTACTTTGTAATCATAACAATGATAAAGTTAATGTTGTTGAACACAACTTTATTATGCAGGAGACAGTGTAGTTGACTCAAAATGTTGTACCTACTTGCAACGTTGCGCGACAGCAGCAGCTCATAACAAATTTCGCGTATATCTGACTCTATGTTTGCCTGTCTACCAGTTGGCAGTAGGATATTGAAGCATTACAAGCAGCTTCCTGGCTCACTTCGGCACCTCTTCTCTTCGTGCCGCGTAATTAGCTCGAGGACCTCTTAACCTGCGTCGGTTGAAAAGTTTTTTCGGCTCGCTTCTTACTTCTGAGAAGTTGACAAAGAACAATATTTCTTTTTAATAATTTTTTCGGTCTGCGTTTTTATTTTTAGCCGGAGCAAAAAAATTAAGTTTCTTCAACAAGTTTTTGCTTTGAAATATTACTGAAAGATTTTTTGCTTGATTGCATTTGCTGATTTGCTCCACGGAAAGTTCATTGTCACCGACAAACAGAACGCAAAGTGCACAACAGCTAAAAAGTTTCACTTATTCGTTTATAGTGGTGAACATCGAATGCAGCAGTTGATCAAACAAAGTTAATCTGTTTTCCACTATAACGTAAGACCGCAAAGCTGGTTGTTTTTGAGAGATTGTTGCGGACAACTTCGATATTTGATATAAGACATAAGTAGCAGTGGAGTATGCTCGATCGCAAGATATCGTCTAGTTGAAACTGAGAATGAAATGCGCTGAAACCAAATCCGAGGTATAAAATATTTTTTATGATTTTTTTTTACTAAATGTTTTGTGAAGGTTTCTACAACACGGAAGTTAAAATTCTTCATCCCCACTGACCGTCCAAGGCATGACGGATTGCGAGAAGACACCAAATACTTCATCTTCTCCTTATTGTTGTTCAATCTCTGAGAACGCTTTGCTTACTCGCCGTTTCTGCGTGCCGCTGATATCGATGTCATCGGCGTAAGCGAGCAGCATCACTTCCTTTTGGAAGATCGAGTATGTCGGGCTCGATGTATGTACGGGCACTGGCGTAGAATGTATTCCATCAGGAAATTGAAAAAATCGCACGACAGAGCATCGCCATTTTGGTCTGAGGCCACACTGACATGGTCCTAGCAGTGAATCGTACATGGCTGCAGATTCTAATATCCGTTAGAAAGAAGACTTATTCCGGGAGAGTTGGCGCAAACAGTGGGGTCTCCCTTCTTAAAGATTCAGAGATTCCAGCCATTGTAGAATATTCCTTACCAACTCTTCGCCGCCGATCTTGAATAACTCAGCTGGCAGCCCATCAGATCCTGCCACTTTGTTATTTTCAGCTTTTTAATAACTGAATTGATTTAGTTCCGTTGTCATTTCTCTATCGGCAGAATTGTGCGCATATTCGCCTCTAAGTGGGTTAGAAAAATGACTCCTCCATACTATTAGTGATTCCTAAGCATCTCTAACCAGATCTCCATTTTCGTCCTTACAGAAAGTTACGCCGGGCTTTAAACCTTCGCTTGAAGTTTTGAAAATATGTTTGAGCTTCATTTCTGTCACATACCCTCTCCATATCCTTAAACTTCCGCCTTTCTTCCGTCTGAAAATGTGTTTCTCCACTCTCCGTTTCTCTCGATGTGGCTCTGTAACAGCTCGCGCAAGTAATGCATGTTGAACTTTAAATAAATTCTCAGTACTGAATCCAAAATCGAATCACATATTTTAACTTTAACTCAGTTTGACAACTAAAATTTGACATTGTCCTTTGAATTTTGGTTTCTATTTCATCGATGTTCCACTCTATGGTTGCTGTACATATTTTTGCACTGGTTTTGGCTTATTAACTTCGTAGTCTCTCCGTCTCAGTCTCGGTGCACATTTGCTTATTTTTTGCATTAAAATTTCAGCCACATGCCACTGCACAGTTAATAAAGCCTTTCATTCTCCTCAGTGAACCGAGCGGCTGCTTCTTGTCCTTGCCTTGCAGTAGTTTTCTACCGATGCGTCGCCAACATCTTGGTCGTTGTTTCTTGCCGCCGGTGTCCTTTCACTCTGTTGCTGCATAATTTATGACTGAAGTAGTTGTTATCCTGGCAGCATAGAAAGGACTTGCACTATATGGCATATGCGAGCGATACTTGTGTTGTTCACGTACTCGTATAGAGACGTCGTTGTCGACATGAAGTCGATATCTTACGCCTCGCTTGGCTAGCTACTTGTGTATATTGTTGTCATTGTTGTGCGTGTAGTTGTTGTTCCGGTTGTTATTGCAATTGTATGTTGCATGTAGTTGGCAGCACGTGTTAGTGACCTTTGTGCAACGTGCTTCTTTACAGTAATGAAAACGCGCTCTAATTGCTCCACTCAGAGCTGCAACACCCCAACGTCCGGCTGAGCTGACTTGCACCACTGAATAGAACATTAAATCCAATTATTAATTTGCAGTGCAATCGAAAAGGGCTTTGCGAAATTTTCAATTTCAATTTCGACGCAATTGAGCTCAAGGATTAATACACCCGAGGCAATTTAATACGATTAAAATCTCAAAACGATAAAGCTTTTGCTATGCTTGCCTCAAACTTTGACTAACTCAATTAATAAACAATTTAATTTATTTTCCACATTGGAACTAGTAAGATATATGCAATTGCAAGGATTTATATAAAAGTTAGAACTGGTTCTTAATTGCGCGGATACCTCCAGCGAAGACTTGGAGACTTTTGAAATTATATTTACAAAGCACTTACACTTGTTTAGAGATACTGCATGGACCTAACCTGGACTAGCGTGCATTTATGATTATGATCATATTTTATTATTGAGTCTTAATCGAACGATTTGTTCTTTGGTCCTTGTCTGCTACATAGAATATTCGATTTAGAATCACATGAGTCTTGGGCTTAAAGCACTGCTTGACTATCTGAATACAGAAATACGGTATTTTGTCTCATATGGCGCAATCTTCCAAATAACAACTGCCGAGGTCAGAATGAAGCCATTATGGTTGGGCACTAATTCGGAAATAGTGTTTAGTTTGATCTTTTTTGTAGTTCAGGATCGTGAAATAAACTATTGTAGCTCTTTCATATGAGTAGCTATCTCTAAGCCTTATGTGGCAATGGGGTGATCTTCTTTCCTATTAGATATTATGAGGAAAAGAGTTGAACTGGTATACATGTTAATGGGATCGGATGAAGTAATCAAGTTAAGAAACGCGAATAAAGTTTCATAGTTTAAAAGATATTTGGTTTATAGGTTTTGAATATTGCTGGAAGAAGTAGAGAATGGCTTGGAGTCGAGTAGGAGGAGAATATATTGTGTAATGAAAATAATTTTTACTGGGCGCAGCAAAGCGTGGTGGGTACAGCATAAAACATCTTGAAATTTATATTTTTGTTTAAATCTCTGATAAAAATAAACAGAAAAAATCGGAGTACAAAATAAATGTTCTTTCTCGATTTAAGAAATAGAAATAAAACCTCTTTCGCCTTTATTTCAAATCTTCAAATAATCGCCGTTTTGATCAATAATTTGTTGCCAACAAGATTCCAGCTTCATTATGCCCCGCTCATAGAAGCTTTCTTCCGTATTGGCAAAAAGTGAGACAGTCGATCTTCGCAAGCCTCTTTTGAGGCCAATTTCTCGCCAGCTATATCGTTCGCCATTGACAGCCATGGATGGTAATCCGATGGTGCCAGGTGCGGACTGTAAGGTGCATGCATAAGGGCCTTCCACCGAACTCCCGCAGCTTTTGGCACGTCACAATTCTTTAATTTTTTTATTACCTTAAGATTGTATGAGAGTTTGCAAAGCTTAATTAAAATAGGTGGCAGGTTACTTTTGAATCTTCAACTAGCAATTGAGCACTATTACTTGTATGTAACTAAAGTTGCTAACATAAAATATATTAGGATGGTTAGGATCTTGCTTGAATTCCGATTTAATATCAGATAATAGTTCAGATTGCTTTACCACCAACAACAAAGCCGTATTTGATTACATTAAAACGATTTCACCGGCCACAGGAAATTTCATAGTCGACCATAAACGACAGCATCATTCTCTCTTATATCGGGCCTTGTATTAGCTCGTTAATAGGTTTGTTTGTGTAAAGTGCCTGTGGAGAAGCAAACTTCCTGCGGACACTGTCCACTCCAGCTGTTTGTTAAGTATGAGAATGTTGTGTTTGCATTTGTGTATTTTGTTTTAATGTCTTTGATTATGGCACCATAGTGATTTGAAATTAACATGTCCTTACGCATGCCTTCACTGGCCGTTTACTCTGCAACGCTTCTTGCCATTCGATACGGTTCCGCTGCCATAAGCAGCTAATAAATTTTCTATATGTTTATTTTGCCCGCATTTTCTGCTTACCCGCTTCGCAGCATTTTATGAAAATGTAGAAAATTTTGTGGTTCATTTAATGAAGCAAAATGAGGCCAGCGACAACACCAGAACATGGTGGCAGGAAATGGCAATGGAGACACTTGCGTTGGCCACCAGGTCTGTGATGTGATTATGTACGGCCATTCAAAGCATAATGTATGCGTTTGAGTAGAGTAGTACAGAGTGAAGCACAAAGTGCGGTGCGGAATGAGACGCTGTCTGCGGCATTTGAGTGTTTGCTTAATTAGTAAAATGCGTTTGTGGCATGTTCAGACGAATAAGTGAACGAACGAATTTGCGTCCTGGGTGATATTTTCAAATAATCTGAATAGCTTTAAAACAGCATCACGTGTCTCCAATATGCGCAATTTTCACACAAATCACAAGCCATGAAGATGCGCACTCATGTTTAATATCCTTTCTGTAAGGTTTTGAGAATTTTACGATATGTTTGCCTTCGCTCCGCCCAAAAGTAGTTATTGGTTGTAATTTCGGTTGTAAAATAACGCATAAAATTTAATAAAATTTCACTTTACCAGCGGGTAGAACGGCTCGATTGAGTTGGTCATAAAAGGCTAACGCCAGCTGCTAACAAAGTTGGCCATTATTGATTTTAGTGTTGATGTGCAACTCGCAAAAGCCAAAGTGAAATGCAAATATTTGCCATTCGAGAAGTCGAACGAAGTCAGACAGCAAAGGAAGTAAAAGTCAATTAGCTCATTATTCGGTTCAACAAACTGGCCTAGTTTTTATGAGCGAAACATGACTTGACTGCTGTAATACTCGTAAATGAGCAAAGCGAGAAATGGGATCATAGACTTTCAGTCTTTAGACACAAGCAGCAAAAACACGATGAACAATGAAGGCAATATGCTTGGCAGTCAGTTGTAAATGTTAATGTGTGCTAGAAAGCATTGTAAAGGAGCTATCCTTCTGCGTATAAATCGCATATATACGTACACAGCTATAAAAAGTAGAGAATATATGTTATAAATCCTATATATGGGTGGCAGTAAACGGAAATTGATTAACTGAATAACATATGGCATTGGTAAACGTGAGATTTGCATAATGAAAATGCGAAGTACGTACGAATGTTGTTTGTTAAGTCCGTGTAAAAATAATATGGGGAGAGAGGGGAAGTTTTGAGCAGAAGTTCAGAAACTAACTCAGTTCACACTTTTCTCTGGTGCAACTATAAAGTATTCAGTCTTGTTTCTTCTTTAAAAACCCAATCAAATCTAATCTGATGGGAAGGATTATTTTTGCAGTAGATCTCATGAAACTATTCAAAAGCTTCCTGTATAACAAACTGCCAAACATGGCATGACTCAATAAAGAACTTTTTAAGATCTCTTTTACTCAAATCCCTAATTCAGCAATTGCTATATTCTCAAACACAAAAACAAATTCAAACAAAAAGTAACAACATTATGGGTTTAATTATCGATGTCGTGTAACCTTCTATAATAGTCTGTATTAAAATGTTTTATAGCTCACAGCACTTTGTGTCAGACTAGTTGACTTTCGCATAATGATGTAAAATAATTAGTAAATGATTTGTTATGCAGCTGGCATCGTCTGTGGATTAATTAGCCAACGTTTGAGTGATGAATTGGCAAGCAGTATTTTATTTTTCTTTTCCACCCTATTTGAAGTTTGGGTAACTTTTGGCAACTTTACGCTGTGAATTTCGTTCGTTCAGGTTAAACCTCTAAAGAGGAAGAATTTCGTGCGGAGAAACAATGTTTTGCACATTTGTGTCCCGACAAAACTGTGCAAAACAATGTAATACAAATTTAAATCCCCGATAATATTTTGCTGCGGGGTAGTTAGTTAAGCGCTGTAAATTTAGTCAAAGCACGTAGCGTAAAGTTAACGAATTTCTTTTGCCGATACTTCTGACACCCTTGCTTCCTCGCTTCCTCTATATGTAACAGCCTTTTGACATTTGACTTGTTGTAACTCCCCCACTCCTCAAAAACACCGACTCTAATGTTCACGTGTCATTTTAAGAGTATCAAAATTGGCAAACAGACTGCCAGAATTTGGCTCGGTTGTGCGTGGGTTTCATTTGGGGAAAACTTTCGAAATTAAAGTACATACGATTGAAGCAGTATGGGTTTCAGAAACATCTCAAAAAGTTTGTAATTTAAGATTAAAATTATTTGTGGTAAAAGTCAAAGTTAGAAAGTTCAACGTAATTCAAAATACACTTAAAAGTTCATAAAATGTTTTAATGTTCTAAAGCACCGCCTGGCTGTGTAGGGAAAATTTATTATTTGGTACGAAATATATTAGCAGATAATCAAGTCTATTTTTAGCAGTGTTGATATTTTATTTTTCAAACATTTAGGTATTTAATTTTTAAATGTGGCAGCTTTGCTTGAAAGATTCATATTTTAAACAGGTTAGTTCTAATCATATATCCACCCATATATGTCAGACTTTATGTCCACAACGGACATAAAGTCTGACATAGCTACAGCGACGCTTCGAGTCTGATCAAGTCTAGGATGTCTACTTTAACGTGTCAAAAACTTTCCGACATAGGGATGCTAAAAATTCACACTTTGTATGAATGGTAAAAAAATATGGAGACCAAATTTATAATGGCGAGGTGATCAATAATATAAAAGCCATCTATGTGAAGTGTTTGATATTTATCGCATAGAGAAAAAGAGTGATTAATGTGGGTGCAAATATATGTAACAGGCAGAAAGCGGTAAGGTAGACACCATAAACTATACATATTCTTGATCAGCTTGAAACGGCGTATCGATATAGACATGTTCCTATGTCCGTCTGTCTGAAGGTAATAGATAGAACTTTCTTTTTGATGTGGCTGGTGAGAATTAGTTTTTTGTTTCAGAGTGACTCCACGATATGAAGTTTCAACTTTCTGATTAAGGGCAGAGCAATTTAACCTTATGGGTGGGGTGTTCTTTTTTAGTGTGAAACATACAGATTTTGATAGGTTCAGCTTAACATTTTATGTTGTGGCCCACTCTGGAAGTTGGTCTAGATACTCCGGAGTAGCGTCAGCGGTGTAACGGTTGAGCGAGGTGATGGGCTGGTGTGGAAACGTCGGCAGTGAAAAGAGTAAACAGAGTACACTACCTTGAGGTACTCCAGCACGAAATGTGTGGATGGAGGACAGTACTTTCCGGACTTGGACTCTGAAGGAGCGTGCTTCCTGAAAAGATTAGATCAGTGCGAAATAAGGCGAATACATTTGCAATACATTTTTTTCTAAAAGGCCTCTAGTGCGAGGTTTACAACCCTGTGCAACTGTTCAATGGTGCCATGGCCAGTGCGAAATCCAAACTGGGATGAGATATCTGGACTAAGCAGTGTTCACAATTCTGGCAGCAATCACTCTTTTCTTCTAGTGAGAGTAGGAGACTGATTTGATCTCTTTTTGTGTATGATATCAAGCAAGTGATTAGATTTGATAAAAAAAAAATTCTTGCTCGATGTTCATCATGTTTCATCACTTATTCAAGTTTTTGCACAGTTTACCGGCTTGAGGACGAATGCCTTGCATTTAAAACAATCCACTAGGAATATACCTGAAAGCTCCAAGTTTGGTTGTCGCTGTTGTCAGCCAGCATCACTATTTTTCGAAATGAATACGATCGAGTTCACCCAAAGGCCAGTCGGCTTAAGTAGGGTAATCCACCTTAGTCGGCTAGTCGAAAATTTTGAGCATGAAGGCTTATTACAACGTTCGTCTTTGGAAATGACGGTAAATCTGAAGAAGAATAAAGCAGTGAGTCTTTTTGTAAAAATTTTTGTTCGAATATACATCGTAAAGAGGTTCTGATATAATATCCGACTGGCGGACTGTAGCAAACCATCATCTGAGTGAACTCCATCTTAGATGAGCAGTCTGTTTTACTGAACCTTTAACATACTTCCAAATTTTAGATTTTAAAGAAAGTATTTGTCTGCATTGTAAATGCTAACGAAAACATTTTGATTTATTATTCTTCTGTTATATAAGACTCGTGCCAAAAGCCTTTCTAGGCCTAAAAAATTGTATTCTAAATGAAAGCGATTGTTTGTTTTGTAAAAATAGTAATTCAAAGTCTTAGCACACTTTAGATTTAATCTCAACTTAATATTATGCAAATTAGTTAAATATTTTCTTAAATCTTTTTTCATTTCAGCTATTTTAACACTGCGCGCATTCGAAGCTATAAGCTGTAAATAACATAACAAAAATTAGCACAAATGCAACATAAACTGGCATATCGCGATACACATCGACAACTTAATCATTCAAATCGAGAACATCACTGTCATCCACAGCCCTCTACAGCTACACAACACTTTCCGCACTCACACCAAAGCCGACGAAAACAAGAAATTCAACGCGAACGACGTCCGAACACGTGTTAACAAACCTTATCCCGTGTCTTATCAAGACGTACACCAACAACAAAATGCCGAACCTTCATCATGTTGACTACAACCGGAAATATTCCGCCCAGGAAACAATACAGGTAAGTGGCGTTTGTCATGTTTGTTAGTAATTTGGAGACCTTCCCTTACTAATTTTACTCGTATTATTCTCGTCCACGCGTACAATACAATTCATTTTGGCGTTAAGTCGGAAAGAAATGTTTAAATTATTGCCATTATTGTTTTTATTAGTGGCGAACATTAAAAATTCGCCTTGAGAGCGATAATTAAAATGGGGCTTAAATTTACGACGGCATTCTCAAACACTGACATTTGAGCTTTGGCAGCGGCACGCGACCAGCCGGAAGTTGGGCAGGCGTGAAGAATTCGACGGTCAGTCAGTTAGCTATAACGCGTTCTGTGTTGTAGGGTGGCAAGTATTTTCACACCATTTAAAGTATTTTTAATTTCGCTAGACTTGGTTTCATTTTATCTGTGTGTGTGTGTGTCTGTGTTTACTCAAGCTTTGATTGATATCAGACCCAAAGAGGCTGCTGCTTCTACTGTTGCTCGTAGTTTGTGTCTCTGTTGAGTTTTTGTTTAATTGAAGTTTTCGCCCCAGTAATGGCGCTAATTGCTTCAATAAATTTTCAAGACTGCTTTTTATGGCGCCTGAAAGTGTGCTTCACTTGCTCTGTTGTCTGTGCTTTGTGCTTATCGTGTGAAAAAATGCTTTCGCGCATATTTCGCATGCTTTTTACTACACTTGCTCACATCCGCTTTTATTACTCTGTCTCTGGTGCTCCTTTCGCTTTTTATTTGCGACGTCATTTGTTTTTGTTTTTTCCAACTCATTCTTTCTTTCTTTTTTAAAGACACACACACGTACACACATGCTCGTGCGGCACAAATGTGTTAAGTCTGCTGCGGCTAAATGTGTAAAGTTTCATACATACTTTGTTGCATACAAAACGGCGCTTCCGCCTTGTTGCTATTGCTATTGCTGCGCTGTTAAGTCTTTCAACTTCATCTCTAACTACATACATATATTATGCGAGGTTAACGTTGAAAGTTGTTCAAAGTATACTACAAACAAAAAAGGTGCAAGAATATGTGTTCTTTTTAAAGTTGTTATTATTTACACGAGATAAAAAGTGGAAAAGGACATGTTCCTGAGGAACACCAATTGTATATGGAATCATCTTGTAACGAATATTGTTCGTATTTTTATGAAAAATTTGTTTTTATTAGATCTTAAGCGAGCCGAATATCGAGTGAAACGGAGAAAGGAGAAACGCCTTTTCAGATGTAAGAAAAGGAGCAAGAAAGGCGGAAGTTTGAGGATGTGGAGATGTTACGTGACAGAAATGAATCTCGAAAATTCTATCAAAAGGTCAAGCGTCTGACTGAAGGTTTTAAGCCCGGAGTAACTTTCTGTAAGGATGAAAATGGAAATCTGGTTATGGATGAACAGGAATCACTGAGAATATGGTTTAGTAATTTTTCCAACCTACTCGGAGGCGATGACGCGCACAATTCCACCGATGGAGAAATGACACTGGAGCTAAGAGTTGATGATGGCATTATTGTAGAGCCACTGGACTATAACGAGGTCAATTCAGTTATTAAAAAAGCTGAAAAATAACAAAGCTGATGGGCTGCCAGCTGATTTGTTTAAGACCGGCGGCGAGGAGTTGCTTAGGAATATAAACTAACTTTTATGCAAGATATGGTCCGATGAACGCATCCCAATGACTGGAATCTCAGTGTTCTCTCCTATCTTTAAGAAAAGAGAGCCCACTGTTTGCACCAACTACCGCGGAAAAAGTATTCTTTTCATCGGATATAAGATTCTGTCGCGCGAATTATGTAATAGGCTGAAGCCAGATACGGATTAGCTGATAGGACTATATCAGTATGGCTTCAGATCAATAAAGTTGACCAGTGACCAAATATTCACATTACGCCAAATCTTGGAAAAGACCCGAGAGTTTACCATAGACACACACTACCTATTTGTCGAAGTACTTCATTGTTCTTAATTGTATTCAAACTATACGGGGAAACCCTCGCATATGTGTACGTCTCTATGAGTACGGAACTTGATTAAGTAGTTTTCGCGTGTTTTTATTTGCACAATAAAAACATAAAAGTAAATAAAGCAAGACGAGTAAAAATAACGCAGCACAAAAATTTTCTCGACGGCAAAAATGAAAAAAATGCGGGAACAAACTTTTATGGCATTCTGCTGCGGCAGCTTGTTGCCTGCTTTCAGGCTCTGCAGCTCGTACTATTCTGCTGCTATTGGCATTATTCCCATGATATTTGCACTAAAGCGGCAAATAGAGCGCAGACTTATGACGTCAGAGGAATTTTAAGCTGTAAAGAAAAAAAAAAAAAAAATCGGTAAATTGAAAATATTTCTCTAAATGAACTCATCACGTCTTTGCGAGAAGTATTAATTATTTTGGGTCTATGATTAATTTCATTTGCAAGTTCAATATGCCCAATGTGAGTAATTGCTTGGCCTTTCCCTCACCCCCTCTCTCTTTAATGTTTGTTCATATTTCAATCCATGCCGGCCAGACACTCATTAAAAATTATTACGAAATTCCGGCAGTCTGCTGCTGCATATTGGCTTTAATGCGTTTTCACTTTCCGCAGGGCAGCACTACGCAGCCTGCGAGAGCAGAATTTTAAGCAAACAGTCAACAATCCAAACAAACATGCAACCAACCATCCAAGCAAACTAACAACCGAGCAGCAAACAAACAACGCAAATATGGATTTCTCATTAAAATAAGCTAAACATTTTTCGCCGGTTAGCAGCGCATGCGCAAACCAACCCCGAGAGAGAAGAAGCACATTTCTGAGAGATCCCGCATCTGAAGTTTAGACAGAGTTCGGGTACCCATTTCAATGTCATGAAACGAGCGCAATGCCGAAGCGCAGTCACGTGCTGTCATTGAAGGAATTTCATTGCCGGTACAACGGAGTTTTTTTTTAAAGGACATGCGGTCGGTGGTTGGTGCTTGGTAGGTAGAAATGTATACCCCTTGGATGTTTTAGTCGCTGACACTGTACACAGAAAGAAATATTTTTTTTATTTATTGTTTTGAAAATGTCAGGTTAAGAATTAATTAAATTGTCAGCAAGAAACAATGAAGGAAGAATAAAATAGACTTAAATTTGGAGATGGAGGTGGAATAAATCGTGCTAACAGAAAAAAATTTGGTGTACTTATCTTTCTCCAATTCCAATAAAATATTCCATGTAGGTTTATAGCGGACCACTAGAAAGAGCGGGTTTTTTGTATGAAAACCATTTTGTTCTGGTTTAGTTTAACTTGTAATAATAAATTTTGCGAATCTTACACTAATCCCAATAGAATATGTCCCCCATAGAAATTTATGGCTTAATGGGGGTACAGATTATCTCGAAGTCCGGCACTACTTTATAAGCTATTGTGCTCTTTAGTTAGAGTAATAATAACTAGAAAACTTCATATAGCCGTGTCGCTCGAAAAAAGCTCCAAGTTCAAATTCTTTATGTGAATGTTTTTTTTAAATCTTCCCAGATATTAAGAACTTGACATAATTAAGTCTTGGCACTCCTGCAATAAATTGTCCGAGGGACTCATTGTGTGACTTTCTAAATCTAATGGTTTTTAATGGTCGGAGACTTCCCAAAGTTACCCCCATTATGGTCAGGAGTGTTAGAGGAGTCGATATAGCCGTGTCCGTCTGTCCGTCCGTATGAACGAAAGGGTCTCAGAAACGGTAATAGATAGAGGCTTTGTTCTTTTTGCATTCGACTAAGACTTCGCCGGAATTTAAAAATGTTTCCCTTCCCCCTTACCATAAAATCACACACACACCAAACATCGTAACATCGTTCTAAGGCATGGATTTCTGCCTGAAATGTACTCAGTAGCGGCTTATGCGGACCCGCTGACTACAGCATCAGGACATTCATCCGTTAGGGAGCCTTCTGTATGCTTGTTTACAGTCCTCGGTTTTATATAATTGATTGGTTTATGTTTCTCTATGTTTTCATCTCATTGAGTTCTATGCGCTTCAGCCAAGGTTGTAGTTGCTTAAGTTGCTTAAGGTATATCACACAGTCAGTTAACAGATGTTTCCCAAGATTCTAAACTTTTTTAGAGTATTTTATTAAAGTATCGTCTACGCTTATTGAGTTGAGTACTTTTAATTGAACAATAGCAGATTTAGCTGGATTATTGGTCAGTCTAATAATTTGTCTTTGAAATATCCTCTACAGACTAGCGCTATGTCCACTGCATAGTCTTGGTTTTGAAAAATCATTCTCAGTGAACATACACATCAGTTTGTCCACTACCAGACTCCATAGGAGTGGATCCTGTGGACAGCCCTTTGTGATATTAACACAGACACTTTTGTTGGAAAGGTCAGTTATGAATTTCTGTAATTTGAAAAGGGCCAGCCTTCTTGCAAGTTCGGATTCAACCCATTTACTTTGTGGTGGAATGTGCTCCTTAAAGCGTGCTCAATATTTGTTGTTATTGGAATCGGGAGAAGTAATTTTATTAAGTTTCCTTAAAATCGCCATAAGGTCATAAACATATCTTTCCATGCATTTTAGGTGCCGGGGTTTATTTTGGCATACATGTTAATGGGATTGGTAGACTTATTAAGCGATGAATAAATTTATCAAATCTTTGCATCCATTTGAGGTACAGGTATAAATGGTAATGGGATCCGAAGATACATTGGACAAGTCTGAAAAGATTGGAAATTCAGCAATTTTTTCAAACAATTTTAAATTATTCGAGATAGAATTTTAAATTTTAAATTATCCGAGATCGAGGAGTTCGCTGTATGAGGTTAAAAGGCTGACGCCTATTGAGCCGTCTTCTTGGGCGGATGACAGTTAACCTATTCGCTGGATTGGAAATGCAGCTGTTCGAACACTGTAGCCATATTTAGGACTTTGTGTGCTATTGTGTTCTTAACGAACCATTCGAAGCCAGTTATCAGTCTCAAGATTTTGTTTTGGATGAGCTTGATCTGGCTTTCGCACGCCAGCCATATCTCCAAATTGGCGCTACGATTTGATTGTATATGGTTATTTTGTTACCCGGCGTCCATTTGTTATGAGGTCTTGGTAGTCAATAGTATTTGCCCACTGCAGCTCGAATGCGGCTTCTTAAGACCCTAATATTGGCGGCAAATGTTCACCTTCTATCAAGAGTAATGCCTAGGTATTCGGACAGGCACGTCGTCAACTATCACTGCCGGCTGTTTATGCTAATATTCCAGCGTCTGGCCCATTGTGCAAACATAGCGGCGTACTTTTGGCTGCCTTCCGCTGCCTTCATATAAAAGTAATCCTTTTTATCCGAAGCCACAAAATAGATATTAATGATTATTTCAACAGGAAGTGTAAGTCTAACCACTCAAAACTATATTCTTAAAAATTTTATCTTAAAATAGAAACATGAAATGTTTGTTTTTTTTTGTACTGTGTATCTGCGCCTTTTGCTCAAACACTTACGACCATTTGTCATGAGACGGATTTCCGGTATTGTTTTGCGCTATTGACAGTTGCCGACGTCTTTGTAGCTTTTGCAGCTCCACAAACTGTGGATGAGTTTGGAGTCGCTTTTCTTTATTTCAGTGAATTTTCTTTACAATTTTTGCACCATTTTATTTTGTATTTCTACGATTAGAGGGAGTTGCAGGCACTGGGTGCCGTTGCCTACGACACTCTTGACTTTACGCAGCACTTAATGTGGAATAGCGTATATAAAAAAAAAAAAAAGTCTTGTGTGCGCTCAACTGCTTCAATTTTTTATAACAAAGCCTCGAGGGCAAGTGTGGTTCAACAGCGTCGCCTATACACAAACCAAACTCGATATCGCCGCTGTTGTGCTCTTCCTGCTCCAGTTCCGACTGCATAGACGTCTTTGGCAAGTTTGAAAGTTGTAAAATGCTGGAAAAAAACATAGTCAAACGTTTGCGTTTGGATATAAATTCATACCGAGTCGCGCCACAAAGTGGCTATTTAGCATTTTAGAGCAGTAGCAGGCGTGCAAGTTTGCCTTTGTTGGCTCGATTTGCTGTGCTGTTTTGTGTCTTCAGGGAAAGTAAACAAGTGTTGAAGACAGGAAGGACACTTGCCTGTTCACGTTGCTTGCACTGGCTAGATATGCCTGCGGCATATTGACATTGTGCGCCACACGGCAGCTTGCTATTCTTTTAGGTTTGAGGTCAAGTTAAGCATGCATATTTCATTAATTTCATTAGAAGTCGCCGCCAATGCCGACACAGTTGCTGTCATTTGCATTTTAATCAATGTCTAATTTCAAATTGCCAATGTATATGCGCCGCAAAGTAGACAATGTAAAATATTTTAGAGCTCATTTAGCTTAAAGAACCTTTTTGTGCAATTAATTTATTGACTCAAGGCATTTAGTCTGAAAACTTGTACAGTACAAGCAATTTAGGCATGTATTATCAAGCAAACAATTTATGGTTGAGTAGATTCATGCGTTTACAGACGCTCGTTTGCAGCATTAGACAAATTAAAGTAAATGTAAACTCTTCACTTTGTAAAGTGGTATTGCGCTCATTTCATTTGAATGTACTCGAATTATATGCTCAACGCTTTACCACCACCCTTTAACAAACAGCATCGGAATTCAAATGTCGTAAATGGGACATGCAAAACTTGCCGCCCCTTTGCCTCATGCGCCACAAAAGCCAGAAATTACTGCCGCAATTTATGTTTATGTGCCGCTGCCGCCGTCTGCCTCCGCACGTCCTTTTGTCTGTGCAACAAAAGTTTTTCGTGTTTATTTTTACAAAAAAAAGAAGCTAAACATTTTTATAGTTCACTGTCAAGTTCGACAGAAGCAGCGCTTAACATCGCTTAGAAGAATAGCAGCAACGAGTCAGAAAAGGTTGCAGAGGTAAAAGTTTTTATGCTCGCATGTAAATTTACTACTTTCTAGTTTTCGACTTGAGCCTTTTTATGGGATTTACGAAGCTAATTTCGACAAAAAGTTGCAAGGGCAACTTAAAAGACGGACTCAGAAAGAGATTTGTTTAGCAGGGCCTGCATTGATACGTTTTATCAACTCATGCGAAGCGGTCAACGTTGAGTGGCTGCCAGCAGGTAAGGGCAAGCAGCGCTGTGCAAAGTGAGAAAAGCCAGTCAGCATAAAGTCAATTTTATTTATTTTTGAAAAAGATTTTCCATTCCAAATGCCCAAGCGGCGAGAGTAATTTGCTACAAATGCAAAACATATTTCATTTCTGTTGCTACTTTATCATAAAATATTGCTGCCTACTTTAGGTGCAGGGTTTATTTTTTATTTTTGATATGCAAAGCATGCACAAACCGCCTAATTTATGCGTAATTTATGCGGGTATATTGATGAAGATATAGTGTAGCAATCCTCCGCGGACCAACGTTGAATTGGACACAAATCTGTAGCATGCAAATAAGTGTATTAAGTTAAGAGCGGAAGTGGAAAATTGCTAGAAATATAACACAAAATAGATAAAAATAATTCAATTAAAATTGAGAAATGTTATTTTGATTGGATTGGTTCTGTGTTCTGTTCTCTCGTTGGATTTGGCAGAGCTTGCGATGCGGCAGAAACACCCACAGTCATTTGACTTTTTAATTTTACACAATTTTCCCATCTGCCACATTGAATTTGTTTCAGGCTTCACCTGCGGCAAATGTCCTCACAACTAGCTGCGTCGAGTTGACTTGTTTTATTTGTGAATTCATTCACAGTCGTCGTCGTCGTCGTCGGCATCCTAGCACTGTTCATGGCTTTTCGAAATGCTTTTTCTTGCTGCGCTGGGCGTAAAACCAATTTCAAATGTTTCTACATGTATGGAAAAAAAATGGTTACATTTTTTACTTCATTGAAATCGAAGTATTTATAACCTACACAGAAAAGTAGAAGTTCTTAAATGGTTAAAATTTGACAAGTGCCACATACTTCGTTTATACGATGAATTCATCCATGAAAAGATTTCATTCATTCAAGTCACGGAAGGATTTCATGATTTCATTTTTACAATTTTTCTTCGCCTTATATTTTTAATGTTGTGGGGCAAAAATATGAATTGTATGAAACTTTATTGGTGACAAATTTGAGCGGGTTTTCTTTTATTTTCGGTTCCCTACAAAGCCGTTTTGAAAAAAAATTCCACACCAGATTTGCCTTAACAACATCGCCCTTGATCAGGCAAACGTCGTCAAGTACCTAGGTGTCACGCTGGATAAGAGTCTTATTGCCTGAAGTACCATGTTCCAGCTGTTTTGGATGCTCAATAGGAGCAAGCTAGCAGTTTACAACTGTGCGGTGGCTCCTATTTGGAGACATGCGATACAAATATGGGGAATCGCAGCCAAAACATATAGGCAGCGAAGTCTCCGTGAGATTACAGTGTGTCCCTGGTACGTTCGCAATACAACAGTACACCGAGACTTGAGGCTGAACACCATACAACAAGAAATCATCCACCACACTAGCCGCTCGAACTTGGAAAATGATTTTGAGTTCATTGCCTCATCATCTGGTAGTGACTTAAGATAAATAAATATTTCCATAAAAAAGATATGGAGAATTTTATTTTCCTTGAAAGTGTTTTATTTGGTATTCCTCGGTCTTACAACAAACGGTTACAAACGGACTACAAACTGTGCGAAAACAATGCTGGTCTTCGTAAAGTTGTCAATCTCTAATGCAATGGTAGAACGGTATCACAACGGTCCACTTGCCCCTTATGGTCTCGACGTATCCCCTGCGAATTAATTTAAGATGCCTGCCCTTAAAGCACGCCATCACAACATAAGTTGGACGACAATCAAGAAAGTTTTTGATATTTTTTCCGAAACTCATTTTTCCAAAACAACCTGACCAATCGCTTAGATCTTTGTTTTGTCAAAATGGAGTAAATGAAGCCTAACTCAAGTTACTAAACACAATCGTCATCTAAATCGAATTATGCAGTTGAAGCCACTCTATGTATTAATTATTATATCAACAATTTGTATATCGGATAATTTGTTAAAAGCGTGAATTGGTGAAAGTGCTTTTTAATCTTGAAAGAAAATTCTACTAGGAAAGCAAATGGTGTGTGCAGTGTATAAAATAGTCTAGCTCTACTGTCGGAATATTGGTACAAAGTATTAATAGGCTGCTAAGCACATTTTCCTGACTTAAAAGGCTGCTTCGATAGCTTTAATGCTTTCAAAAATGTCTCCTTTGAGTGCTGTCTTGAACCATGAAAATAAAATAAAATAGACCAGGATATGTCGGAACTGTTGGGTGTGTGTTGCGATGCAGTAGCTATGTAGTGGATTTGTCTTCTTACAGGTGATTAGTGCTGTTTCTTATTTTTTCCTGTATGTTCGTGAAGTAGGCAGGATTATTTTCTCTTTGAATTTGCGCAACTTTAGATTTTTCAGTTTTCCGGACGCCGGGTTGTGCCAATCGTCAATTTAATTTTGCACACTTTTTAGGTCGCCTGCGATCATCACTCTATTAGACTTTTGTTCATTCTTCAACAGTTTAGATACCAATTTGTCCTTAACGATGCAAGAAAACAGTTTTCAGTCGCTCATTCAACTTCCAGACTTCAATAAATCATACACACAAGTCACTTTTGGCTCGATTTGGCTTGTTGATGAGCGTCAAGAGCAGAGTCAACCTCCGACGCTTCCTGGACCGCCTTAAACATTTATATCTACCTTTTATCTTGCAGATAGAGCGGACACTTTAAAGGCGAGTTACAATTATTTTCAAAAACTAATATACTAAAATATTTTGTACAATGTTTGTAGGGTATAAAAAAGTGGAACGACAAATACCGAAACAAATAAACAAAACTACGAGCGAATAACATGAAAAAACATTCAATTTGCTGACATTGCAACTCCACTAGCAGCAACTAGGATTGCGCCAGAAAGCACTTAGTACGCGATACACTTTGTTAGTTTTACAGGACTAGGACTTGCTGTGGTTGGTTGTAAGGCAACTGGAAGAAAATAGCTAACAAAAACTAAGCACGAGCCATGACGAGCAGCTCCTACTATTTCCTGTGTCCTGACCGGAATCGTAGCCGTAGTTCTTGTCGTCGACTTTAGTAAGTCGCTTGGAAAATTGAAATGATTAATTGTTTTGCCAAATGCAGCCACTTGACTTTCGAGTGTCTCACTCGCAAAATGTTTTCGCTTGACTTGAATGTATCTAGCACGAGTGAGTATCTGACGACAGTTGATGCGATTTATTGACTGCTGCTACCGCCTTCGCAATGCGACACCAATCAAATCAAAGCATTTTATTGACAGCAGCAAATTTGTCTGGATTTTGTCGCTTACGGAAATTGACTGCTAGTTTTTTTTCTTTTTTTTGTGCCAAATGTGATATTTTTATTTGACATTTTCGCGATACGAAATTTTTCACACTGATGTCATTGTCGTTGCGTAGCTGAAAATGGCAGCAGGAGTATTTATTTTTATTTTTATATATGACAAAATCATGCAAAGTATGCGTAAAGATTCATCGCTGCCTTTCACTAATAACGACAGCACTCATTCCTTGGAACCAATGCCGGAAAAAGGCGAAGTATGTGTTAGGTCACTGATTACTTTGCGTGTTAAGGCAAGCGTTAAACAATTTTTGTCGCCTAGTCTCGCAGCATTGTTTTCTATTCAATTTGACTCTGAATAAAACAGAGAACCTTTTATCTAGAAGGAAACTTTTCATGTTGCAAATAATCATGCTTTGTTAGGCATTTTTTTTGTTTGTTTTTTTTTGGTTTTACTTCAGGCATTTTGCCTTTTGTGTTTCTAACGCTTAACTTTTTATTACTGATTGAATTTGTTTTATGGTTGCAATAAAGTGCTTAAATTTGTGTTGTTTTGCGTTTCATAAGATAAATAAAATTAAGCCGTACGTACGACCTTTTTATGCGGCTCAAATATTATTTATGCGTTGTTTTTGCCTTATTTTAGTGATAACAAGAACCAGCATAGCCTTTTCGAAGAACGAATTCTTATTGGAGACTCAAACCGGTCATGTTTTTTCTATCGAATTTCGAATATCTGCAAGGACATTCGAAGTCGAATACGTATGAATTCGAAATAGGAAAAGTCGAACTGGTTTTCGACGTTCATGTGCTTGTGAAGTGTTTGAGGTGCAAGGATATAATAAAAGATTTTCGAATTGAGTTTCTTACAATCGATTGGAATTTTAACGAAAACATTCTTCGAATGATTTATGGAAGATTCCAACCATTGCGCAAGAGACATCGAATTTCAAATATTTGCAGGTTCGTTCGAGATTCGAAAAGTCGAACTGGCTATCGACGTTCAAATGCTTGTGGAGTGTTTGAGGTGCAAGGATATTATAACAACAAAAAATTTTATTATTTTTTATTTCGAATTTGAAGCTATCCTTTTCAAATGTCGAATTTTAAAGCGTACATCGACTGGTTTATGTAAGAAATATTGGAAATCCGAATAGTCGTGATTGAATTCGAAACTGGAAATTTCTTGTTCGTAATTTTATTTTAATTTTGCTGATGTGTCTGTGCTACAAGAAACTGTTAAATGATGCTCATAAAATGCTTACATACTGCAAATCTGTTAAGGCGACCAATATTCGAATATTGACTCAAATGAAATAAGTCGAAAAATATTTATCTCTCGATTGTATTGTTGTGATTGACTTTTACGTTAGAATTGTCAGAGGATGCTTTCACTTAAGTAAAACAAATGGGTTTCAGTGTTGTTCTTAATGTCACGTTTCAAAGCTGTGGCCTGCTTTTATTACATTCCATAGCGATGAAAATAAGTTGTGATTGCGATGATGCCAAAAGTTAATCTTGTCGGGCCTTACAGACCAATATATTTACTATGTGTTCCATTTTTAGTTCATTGAATATTGGCCGTTCCACGTGAGCAGTGTCTCATTCCCGTGCAGACTTATTTCGCTATCTCAGTCACTTGTTCTTGTCAGGTAACGGACTAAAATATTGGAATGTGCAAAAAGTTTATTGATGCTGGCTATACATCTCTGTGGATATTATCCGAGGAAGTTTGATTTAACTCTTCTTATTATTGAGAGCCGTATTTTCAAATTTCCATTATTATGCAACTGTAACGAAGCAATTTGTATTTGAAGTAAGAAAGTTGCTAAGCCAATCCACATTGAGGGTTTTTAATTGCATTTGTATTTCTTTAGCTCCAATTTATTTTCCCCAAATGAGTTATCGGTCTAAGTAAACTCCTAAGTATGTTACATCGTTGAACTTTAAAACTGTGGCCCTGCTCAGCGTGACTTGTGGGTACGTGCTCTGTTGAGCTACGTGCTTGCACATTTTTTCATTCACTTACATGCGCCAGTTTGCTAAGCATTTCTCAATGATCTGAAGATGAGTTTTATAGCACTGCCACACAGTATTTCAGTGTTGTCAGTAAACGTTGATACTAAAAGGCTCGGACTAGTGGATATTTCCGAGTATATTAATTATTACAGTGTTGGTTCAAGCACATTGCCTTGAGGTTTGTCCATGTGAGTGGAAAATGAACTTGAGTACTTTTTCCAATAGTTTTAAAAAATCTGTTGGACCTGATTCTGGCGATTTTTTTTGTCTTTGATTAATTTTGGTATCATTCTTTTTGGTACAACCAGCTTCCATAGGGTTTTTTGAAACCTAAAAGCCATAGCAGGCTGAGTACCGATTTTCTAATCAAACGAAACAAAAATAATTTCACTTATACGTATAGAATATACTTGTATAACCTCTGTCTTTTGAGTACAAAACAGATTTGTTAATTCTTATCACTATCTGACCGCGTCCCAACTAATTGGTTTGAACTGTTATTAATCGGAAAATAATTTGTTGGTTTGAGTAAAATTTGCTTATATTTAAACGCTCTCAATCGAAATGTCGCATAAAATAATTGTAGCCATGTTGCTGCTATTCGTGGTGAGTATAAACAAATAGTTTAAGGGTTATCAAAATTAATTTCAAATTATATCAACAGTTCCCAGCAGCTTTGCCAACGGCAGATGAGAGCTACTGCACGGAACAGTTTTGCGAGTCGAAAGCACTTGTGGCAAATGTGAAGAGTGATGCGCTGACCATTTCTACTAAATCAATTGAATCAATTACGCCCACACTGACACGTAGTGAATTATTCGTCTTTACCGTAATGGAGCTCGAAAATTTATGCAAATTTGGTATAATGGAAGGCAAAAAGATTCTGGAAGATGTTGTGAAGGATCTTAGTTCGGCAGATGATAATAATGTGGTGTTACAAATAAAGCTGAACAATTTCACATATTTAATAGATGCCATTAATAAGACTGAACATCTGCCGGACCATAATAATGCCAGGAAAGACGCCGTTGTTATTTTTGCTAGTTTCTATATAATTTTCGATCACTATAATGCCAGCAAAAACAAGGAACTTGATAAGCTGGAATTGGTTATCTCTACATCGTTAATGAAGCATGGCATCGATGATTTTAAAAACCAATTGGTGGCACGTCAAATTGACTTTTTAGATAAGTTTAATCAAAATATGGAACAATTTTTAGCTGCACTGACACCCGATGCACTTAAAGCAGAGGGTATACTGATAGAATGGCATAATAATTTGAAGAGCACTAAAAACATTGAAAAGAAACTGCATTTGTTTACTCAATTATTCAATATTATGTTTGATATCTATAAGCGTGCAAAATTATTTTAAACATTTTTCGATTTGAGGTTATCTTTGTGATTTTTTTTTAAAGTTTTTTAAGTATTTCTATTTAAATTATTTCAATCAATAATTTTTGTGTTTATTCTACATTTTATTGCAAAATTTGTTTATGTTGTGTCTGTCGCCACAAGTTATTAATAAATAATGTATTAATAAATAATAATTACACTAAACATGAGTTTGGAACTTTTTACAAAAAAAGAAAAAAAAAAAAAAACGAATCTTAGGTTGAAAGTGTTTCAAAGATATTTTTAATTGGAATCATAAAACAAAAATAAATATGAATTAGCTACTTTTTAATGCTATTGACTGACAGATAACATTGACTGGACAGATATGGCATATCGACTCATCTTTCGATGCTGATGGAAATTACATATTCTTTATGGTATCTGTATCTGTATACATATGTACTTCGTTTTTGGAAGTTTAAAAGTTTAGCTAATTTAAATTAACATTTGTCTGAAGTCTATCGTAAATAACAAACTTTTTCGCAGTCTGTCCCCATTCGCACTGAATAGCAAAACTTTGAAATTTCTATTGTTTTAATTGTAAACACACTAAAAGTCCTAAAGATCGGCAAATAAAAAACAAAACTTATCACTTTGGCTGTCTGTCTCGTTCGCCTCTATTGTTTTTCTAACAACTTTCATACACAATCCTCAACGTTTTGCATAAATTTTCACTTGGTTTTTTATCTAGACTGAACGTTCTACGAGTATATTTATACGTTTCAATTTTTTTGTCCTTAATTTCGCCTTCGAATGTACGCAGAGAGTGCACTGAGATTGTTTCATTGAGATAGTATATTGTGTCGCTTTTTAATCCTTTCCTTTCCCCCATGCATATATACGTTCGTCGAGTAACCCTTTTACCGCTTGGATACACGCGACAAACGCCGCCCTTGCCACCAATCGCGCGACAATGAAAACGACTGCAAGCTCCATGGAAATGTGTTTCGTGGACAGAGATGAGATGGGAGATGGTTGGACAGTGACGCTTTATAGTTATTGCCGAAATTCCCTAGATGGTTTAGCAATTTTTGTGCCATTTTAGTATTTATTTTTGTTGTCTATGAAATGAAATTGCTTTGCTATTGTTTTACGGTCAATGCGAGCAGTTGTTGCATATACGTATTGATGGCGTGGAGGAAATTTAAAATATCACAGGAAATTCACCCCTAACGCTGAGGACTATATTTGCTACCCCTGCTAAGCAATGACGTCACGAACCAACCTGTTAAACGCATTTCAAAACTAACCGCTGTAAACATGTGCGCAGTTCCAATGCGAAGGAGAAATATATATGCTGTCACTACAAATAATAAATATCCCCTACAGAGAGTACAACGACCTGCATGCATGAAACAAACCGGCAAACGAAGGCTAAGGTCAATTGCATGTTCACACTTGGAAAATGCAACCCCTGACGCAAATGTCCTTTTCCATTGGCGCGTGCTGAGCAAATTTCCCACTCGAATAAGAATTTTATTTCAAATTGGTTGAATGCTTGCCACGAAAAGTGCGAGAATTCAGTTGTTGGTTGGCATTAGTAGCGCAAGGACAACAACGAACAGTCCTTGCGTCGGCTTGTCGAAACGAAAAACGAAACGAAAAGTTGTGCGCGCGTAAATTGACGACTTGCTTGAATTGAAATTTAGACTTGATAAGGACATTCTTTCGCATTTGTGGATTATTATAAAGAATGTCCTAAAATTTTTGAAGTGCATTTTATTTTTTAGAGTGGAATAACGTATAAAGTGTAAAACAAATAGCAAAGTGCAAAGCAAATTAAAAAATTATAAATAAATATTTTAAGCCCAGAAATTATGTGGCTTATACAATAAAAATTGACTAAACACTTATTGAAAAAAAAAAAAAGTGCATAGCCTCGTTGTACATAATAATAAAGTGTAAAATGTTGTAAACCAAGCAAATCCCGACAGAAAGTAACACTTTATGCATAAAAAATTAGCAAGGCGAGTGCCAAGCACCTAAAAGTATGCGACACGAAAGCAAATAATGTGCAAAGTGAAAGCACAACAACAAACACAAAAAAATAAATAAATACCAAAACACACACTTTTTCATACACACACACACACATGCTTATATGTTTATATGGGTGTGTGTGTGTGTGTGTGCTCACCATAACGTAATAATCATAACCGCGATACACATTACAATGTCTGCCGCGACTACGCTGACGATTGCCACACATGCAGCACTTCCGCTTCCGTTTCAATGGCAAGCGGCACAAAAAGAAGCCATTGCTGTTTACGTTTGTGGCTGAGGCGGCCGTTGCTAAATGTGTGTGTGTGTGTGTGTGTCTGAAGACAGCGCGCGGAGACATTTGTTTGTCTTTGCCAGCCAAGCAGCCAGTCAGTCGGCATGCTTAGCGACAAAGACACAACAGGGGAACCCTAACTCAAACATAAAATGGCAGCGAAAAGAAACAAAATTGTAGATTTCTGTGCTGCTACTCAGAGACTAATGTGCTTAAAGTAGACTGTTGTGTATATATGTGTGTAGAGGCCAGAAGGAGCTGTTTATGACCTAACCATGGCGTACTAAACCAAAGCCAGCTGTCTGGCTCCACTAGACGGCCAGTTGGTATGCAGGCAGACAGTGTACGCTTATCAGCACTCGTTTGTGGTAGTATATAGACTATTTAGGAGGGAGCTTACAAAAATAACAACGGAATACCAAAAAAAAAAAAAAAAAAAAATAATAGATAATAAAAAATAATGTCGTCTTTTAGGCTTAGGCCATGTACGTACAATATATATGTATATTGAAGTGCTTCATATCTTATACAATTTTCCAGTGCTGTGCGTTCGTTCCGTCTTGTGCGTGTCTTGTGGCGATTATTGCGTTTTCAGCATATGTAATAAAAATCAGCCTAAAATCCCTACACATAAAATTTGCGCCAAGCTACGATTTAGCGCATTTATTTGTATAATATTTGCTATTTTGTGTATTTCGTTTTTCTTGCTTCGATGCCTCAAAATTAGATTAGATGATGTGCCATAATGAAGCTGTATGCTACTCATTTGTCGCGCCACATTTATTTTCTATTTGATTGGTAGCTAGACGCTTTGAAATTCATGTTGCATGCTTCGTGGCGCACACATGTATCTAAGCAGTTTCGATTATGTACAAACTCATACACGTCTATATGAACTCATCTTGCATTACACGTGCTTAGCATTGTCGGAAGTAACTTGTGCTTATTATGCGGCAAATGTTACAAGAAAAAGGTGAAAACGTGCTGCACGCGCATAACAAGAAAAGTTGCCTAATTTTAGGCGCGCTGCATGCTTTGTTTTCGCACGACAAAACGGAAGGCTTAGACAGAAAAGTTTTCGCGCCGTTGTACGTGTTCACCATGCATAAATATTGAAGCAGTGCCTTAGACGAGATCGGTTTAATACGTAGTGGGTTAATTTTTTTCTTTCTTTTTTTGTTAACAGTTTCCTTTAGGTTGAATTATGCTTGGATCCCAGTGGTACATTAAGCACCAAATGTATTCGCTATGTATTCGTAGTTTTTTATGCAGGAAATACAAAACTGTTGACTCATTACACTTAAGCAGAATGATTTGTATATTATCTATAATGTAGTATCAAACGTTACTTGATGCTAATCTGTAAATTAGTTGCCATCTATACTTGTTGTTCGTTGACAAGTTACATGCTTTACATGCTTTTGCATATAAGTCTTTCACAGCAATATGTCAATGATTGTTGGAATGAGACTCGTAAAACGATTTATTCCAAATGCATCCGTCCATAAGAATTTGTTGTACCAGATTGTGAATACAAATTGCCTAAAAAAAACCAGTTCTTCAAACAAAAACACAAGAATGACTTATAACCTTTCAAGATTGACAGCTTAAAACCATTGAATAGATATGCAAAGTCCTTCCATAAGAAGGCATTATATTAAATTTTTAGTGTATAATGACTGCAATTAAAAAAGTGTTACAAAAATGCATTTGCTGTTCCAACAACAACTGCCTTAGAGACGGACTTCACTAGATTCTTTACGAGGAGTAACAATTACTGTTCTGAAATAAAAAGAGTTCTGAAATAAAAGAGGCCCATGACCAGTGTAATATAATAAAATATTTATTATGGGTTTCACATTCTAATTGATGAAGTTGATAATTATAAAATAAAAAAGGAAATGTGGAAAGAAAAATTAAAATAGATAACGACTTCAAATAAATACACATTTGTCCGCACACAGCTACACTCCTCTAACTGCTACTGTTAGAGATCTCAATAATTTTTAAGCTGTCTTCACATCAGTTGTTTAAACGCTGTTCCAGCGGAACCTTGTATTTAAATAGTTCTACTTTCTGTTCGTTCTATTCTATCCATTTTGTAAACTTTTATAAGAGGAGCATAGTAACAACCGTTGTTTCAGTGGAACCTATTTCTTTTCTAAGAGAGGGCGTTACTATATTCATTTGGAAGCTACTGTCATTGCGGGTATTTTTTAGTACATGTCATTTGGTTGAAGCTGAAAGAACAATATTTTCTATTCATTTAAAAATGTCGAACTTTGTGCCAGATAAAGTGTTTTTTTTTTTTCGAGTTCTTTGGGGAGTTCTTCTTCATTACTGTAACATGAAGAAATGTGCTACCGAAAGTCATTGTACTTTAGTGGATGTTTATGGTGGCCATGCTCTAGCTGAACGAATGTGCCAGTAGTTCTTTGCACGGATTAAAAGTGACAATTTCGACTAAGAAGACGAAGAACAACCCGAACAGCAAGAATGGTTTGAAGATGAAGAATTGAAGGAATTGCTCGATGAAGATGCGTGCCAAACGCAAAAAGAATTTGCAGTTGATCAAAACAACCATTTTCAAACGTTTAAAAGCATTGGAATTCATCCTAAAGCTTGAAAATGAAACCTAGAGACGTCGATTCTGCATGTCGGAAATGTTGCTTGAACGCCACAAAAAGAAGTAATTTTTGCAACGGATTGTCACTGGTGACGAAAAATGTATTCATTACGATAACCCCAAGGTAATGATCTGTATTGGTGGGATCACAAGAGTGTGTTGTATTAAGCGCTCTACCGAGCACAATTGATTCGTTTGAAGAGACAAGAATCCATAATTTTCCATCATAACAACGCTCGGCTACATGTTGCAGGACCGGTTAAACACAACACTCACGATTCGTTCTTGACCGCCAATATTTTGAACATTGAATGTGTACAGGCAGTTTTTTTCTTGATAGTTGCGACAGTGAACAGTTTTACGTCACAACGGATTGACTAATTCTTATTGAATCTTGTTCCTTGTAACTTCCAAAAGGAACTACACGATTGCAGAATCAAATTGCGCTAGCACTTGCATCGTATGGCATTGGCACCACTTTATTAGATGCATTGCGGACAAAAACTACTCTTCCAACATTTCCAATATATTTGGCAGCAATACAAGATAATCGTTTGGATGAATGCATGGTTCACAAGAAATGGTTGAAGATTTTAGAAAGGTCATTCGAAGATCTTTGTGATGAGCGAATGTTGTTCGATGGTGCATGTATACTGGTTCCTTTATCCACGGCTACACCAAACAACTGGTCGGAGCAAAGGATCGAACTGCTTAAGTTTATTTGTCGGAAACTGTCAAGAAACGGGTAGCAAATCTAGAATTCGTTTGACTGTACACTGCTCAGCAAATAACAATAACAAGCAGTTCGAAGATTCCAGCTTATATAAAAGGCAACAATAGAGATCTGTGTTGTCAAGTGACTTCTAATGTCAAATATATTTTTTACAATTAAAGAAATTAAAAATAATTTTAAAATTATTTGTGTATTAAAATTCGTTACTTAATTCTTTTTTGATATACAATCACAAAATACGAACACTTTTTAAATTTAATTCAGAAACGGATTTCAGTTTGTGATGGACTTGCTGTAGCTTCGAGCATTTGAAAAGTCATTAGATATGCAAATATACAACAACAAAAAATCCACTAACCGTTTGAAATACCCTCGTAGCAACGACACAGAAGAACAACGCAATTTCTTATCGCTTTTTTAAAGCATACTTGTAGGCGTTTGTTGGATTTATTATTTAGAGTATTTGCGTTGTCATGCATGAGCTTATTTTATGCGTGTTAGTTTAAGCTTTCCGTCTTTATTTGTTAACTTTCAATTCGGCAAATCACCTAAAAGCATGCTATGAATCTTTGCGCATACACACGCACAACACAGTCTAAAAATCAAGCTAGGCGCTTAGTTTACGCTTCACAGAAACGAATACTGTAACGCATACAATTCAATTTGCCACTCGTAACAATTATACACAGACAATAGGCGACATGCTCACGCACACAAGTATAAAGCAAACAAACACACACACACATACACACACACACAAACTTGCATTGTTACTTCCGGCGTATCCGCTTTTGTAGCGGAAGTACTCAGGAAAAAAGCAAAGACTCCAGCTGAATAAAAAAAAAAAGAAAAAGAAAAACAAGTAGTAAGAAAAGGGCAAACAAATCCAAAATAAACAACAACATGTATTCGTATGTGTTGTTGACTAAAACGCCCCAAAGCTCCTAAAAGTATGCTGCGTGAGAGCTGTGAAAAAAATGCTTACAAAGCGGAAATTAAGACTCACTCCAAGCGAGCACTAAGAGATCATAAGCAAACACATGCTACGCCAAAGCTGAGTAGTCTCTGTAGTCGTTTTGCCCCAAATGTAGCTGTCTGTGTCTGTGTCTGTCGCTGCTGCTGTGTGTAAGTGTGTAAACAAGTACAAACATATCACATTTTAATCCGATGTAGTGGAAAATTGCTGCAGAAGAAACGACGCATATAAAACGCAACGAAACAATACAAAACAAGCTCAAAGTACACAAACTCGAATTGTTTTACTTGCGCTTGTGCGTATGACTTGCAAATTCCGTACTGCATATATGTATATGTAGCACGCTTTTAGGCGGCATGTGACATTGAATTGATAGCAAGCGATTTTTTAGCGCACAAAACGGATTAGAAGCTTGTAATAATTTTAAATGTGTAGAGGCAAGCGAGACAGTTGCTAGAGGCTGAGTAATTAAGGATTTGCTAGAGATTGTTGGGCTTAATATATGCAAATACATATATATTGTAGCATGCTTCTAGGCGCTTAAGCAGGAAATTAAATTTAACTCGCTAGCATTTGAAAGGCTTTAAGAAGAACCATTTGCTGCTTTGCTGTTCTTTGCTGTGCACACCTGATATTATGCAAGCGGCGCATATATTTCTCAGAAATCCTTACAAATGTGTTGAACATTAAATTTAATAGCTCTTTCGCTTTGCTATGTTCGCAGGGTAAAAGAATTATGATTTGAAAGCGTGACCATATGCGCGAGCCGAGAGCCTGCTCTATAAAAAACTAGCAAATAATTGTGAATTATAGCACAAAAAAAGAATTATTTCGTTCACCGAGCAAGCTAATGCTTGGAAAATTGCACACAGCATGACAGTGTCCTGGGTATAATATTTATATCGTATGAAAGTTTAAATTAGTGTAATGAATGTCGTCTTTCAACGCCCACAAGTATGCAAATAATAAATACAATGTAGGTTCGTTTGGCTGCACCACACACAAGCATAAGCAAACGAGCGAGCGAGCGAGCGAGTTAGATACATTAGAAAGAGAAAGCGAATGCACATTTCATTAATGAAAATTGCCAGTTTATATTTTTTAATTTCGACGTTTCTTTAAGGCTTGTTTTGCTACTCGTAAATATGGCTTGTCATACTTTTAGGCATTTAATATATTTTATGACTCTGCTGCGTGCACGAAAAACTCGCACATAATTTGCCAGTCAAGCGTCTACTTTATACAGCGTCTACTGTGCTGCTGTTTTACAGATTTTTTTTTTTAATAACATTCGTTGTCGTCGTTTGAATCGCCGCGGGCTAGGCAAGCTTTTGCATGTTCATAACTGGGACTACAACGTAATCTATGTGAGACTGTGAGGCAGAATTGGAGACAGCATGCTAGACAGGCGCACGGCCACTACAACTCCTCGAACCTGCCCTGGTCTATGCTCGTTGCAAAATTGCAAATATAGGTATTTGCCTTGCTCCTTCCAATTGGTTTTTTTTTTGTTTTTGCTTTCGCCTGACAGTTCGTTTCTTAACTCATTTCCCATTTTATGTGCCATTTTTTTCGCTTCTGCACTGCTTTCTTTCGTCGTTCGTTTGTTCGTTTTGTGCTCCCCAAAGTATGCAACAATCTTTTATATGAGTTTATTATGTATGCTTTCGCTTAAAACATACAATTTCCTCAAGCGATTTCCGTTTGCACTGATGAGTCTTATTAAATTGGGGGCGGCACCGGGGGCGACACGCTGTTAGACAGCATCTCTCCTTTTCTTTTCTGTTATTTTTTTTTTCCTTTAGATGTCTTCATACTCATGCTTTGGCAAGCACTCTGGCGCGCACTAAGCAGCTCGATAATAATAGTTTGCTCTGGAATTTATGCGCTAAAATAAAGAAAATATGGAGCGTTTGCATTCGAGCGTGCAAATTGCGCTTTAATTGAATTTTTCGCTGCCTTTCTTGCCATTGCATTCACTACTTAAAGGCTGCCGTTCGTTTGAATTGTTGTTCATTGAAATCTCTGTTGGCAAAAGTTTTGACAAATTTCAAAGACGCGAATGATAGCCACGAAAACTTTAGCCGGCAGCTAAAGCCAAGTGGGCGGACTTTAAAAGGGTCTTAGAAGTGTTGGAAGCTGTCATACGCACGTTTTTGTTAGTCGGCACTTTATTTGACTACAATTTAGCTGAAAAATGGTATGCTTTTCGCATTTTATTTCGCAAAAAGTTCAACTTTCAAAACTTAAGCCACGCACAAATGGAACGTTGTGTAAGAAATTTTAGCATGGAGCAAAGTATTTGCCACAGCTTGAATAAAGTTTTTTGCTGTCTTTGGTTGCTTCCAAAAAAAAAAAAAAACATAAAGTCTGCCGAAATATGCTGTCAGTTGATGGAAGGAAGCGCCATAAAAGTGGCAATGCGACTGAGATTGAGTGCAAATAAAATGATGCCATGAAAAAGTGGAAATGCTTCACTCGCTTTTCTTGAAACTATCGACTCAAAGAACTTGTGGTACGCTTAAAGGGAGTTGCTACAGCGTACTTTGAATTGTTTGTGCTTCTTGAACTCTTCTTAGCTGTGATTTTTCTACTTGAACTACTGTTGCATTCAGTAGAGTGAAATCGGGGAAGGCTTGCACTGTAGTAAAACCGCAAACATGCAGCTTCAACTTTTACTTATAGAAAACCCGAGTTGAGTACTATTTGGACGTGAGACGAAGACTTTGTTGAATGTTGCACAACAAGAACAGCAATTACAACAACTAAGTCGGTGACTGAGCTGCAACTTTACTACTTTGCTTAGTTTGCTCCCGTTGATGACGATGATCACGTTGATGATGATGATGACAAGTATTTTGTCAACTTCGAAGCTGCATTTGTTTGTATTTCGAGTTATTTAAGTTGCACTCAAGCGAGTACCAAAGCGAAAAGCGTAAGAAAATCTAAAAAACTCGGCGTTGCCGCAATTGGTATGCACTTCAAATCGGGTTTAGTATAAATGACTCAATGGGAACTATTAAAAGACTGTGTAGAAATTACATTGATTTATTAGTACAACAGAAAACAATAGTATCCCATCAACTTTCTTCTTTAAACATACTCGTGTGCAAACTTTGCGTAGCGTACTCTTTCTCAGTTTTTAGTACCCAACATGAATTGACAAATTTACATATTTTAAGTGCAGATTGGCGGAAATACAGGTACCACTGCATTACCGAATTGCTTGAAAAATTTACATATAAAGGTTTCTAAACTTCTTCTACGATTGTTCCAGCCAGATCTAAAAGTCTAAATTGGGTTTAGCGGCTTAGACGTAAGAGAGGAACATATATCCACCCATACATCCATCCATACATCTATCCATACATCCATCCATACATCCATACATCCATACATCCATACATCCATACATCCATATATCCATATATCCATCCATACATCCATCCATACATCCATACATCCATACATCCATCCATACATCCATCCATACATCCATCCATACATCCATCCATACACCCATCCATACATCCATCCATACATCCATCCATACATCCATCCATACATCCATCCATACATCCATCCATACATCTATCCATACATCCCTATATCCATCCATACATCCATGCATCCACCCGTACATCCATCCATACATCCATCCATACATCCATACATCCACCCGTACATCCATCCATACATCTATCCATACATCCATACATCCATCCATACAAACTTTCCAATTATAATATTAGTAGGACCACTTAAATGGCGTATTTCGTTGCTTACGTATTTGTACCATTTATATGAATTCAATATAATAAACCACTTTTTACTAACAAAATAATAATACTCTATGGTACACTGTTGTGAGAAGGGTATACACGAAATATTGGAAGCAGTATGAGTAAAGTCGTCTCAAGTGTTGAAGTTTGTTGCGTTGACAAAGTCGTACTCAATCTGCTACTGAACAACGCTTTTTGGTGACAATTGAAACAGAGAGTTAAGTTTCTATTTTCTTACACAGGGCAACCGCAAACCGCAAAATATGCAGTGAATATTTGTTTGTATGCAGCTTCACACCTAAAGCGACTGCAACTGCTTTAAAATGCGGCATATGTTTGCTTAAATGAGCGCATTTCAAGTTCTGCTAGCTGCGCTACTTTCATTTATCTATTTCTCTTTTCGAAGACACACTTTTGCATAATAAACTCGCTGCTAATTAGCATATCTTTTGCTGCGCTGCGCCAAAAAGTATGCCAACTTTAATTGCTTATCTCTAGTTGAGCGGCGCAACTTGCTCATTTTCCCAGTTTCTTTAATGCCAAATGGAACAATGGTGCTTGCCCCCACTATGGCGGCAGCTCACTATTCAATTAAAAATTAACATTTTAATTGCAAATTACTTTATTCTTTACGGCCATAGACGGCTGCCGAGTCTCTTGCTCCGTTTCGTCCTCTACAAATCGTACAAATTATACACCTTGTCACACTAATGAAGTAAGTTTCTCACAGAAATGTATTGCACTGCGTTTCTTGCCGCTGCTGTTCCATGAAGGAAGCAGCAAACGAATGCGCCGAGAACAGCTCATTTTATGCCATTTAATTTTATCATGCGCCAACAATTATGCAACTTGTTGGTCGTCGGTCTGTCGTGCCGTGCCGCCTTGCAATGGCTTGTTAGCAATTTCAATTTGTTGGCAATATAACTTTTTCCATTTTGTCGGTTGGTGTTTGGTGCGCTGTGCAACGCCAAAATGAAATTGTTCTTGTTTGAATTGAGTTCAACAGCAAATTGCAGCAGGTGGTTGCACAAGTTATTTGTTCGCAGCAATTTTTCCTTTTATTTGTTGCATACCAACAGGCGCAGTGTATGGTATTTTATGGGTATTTCGTATGAATGAATGAATGAGCGAACGAACGAACAAACCAACAATGTTTGATATTTCTAGACCATTGAATCAGTGCTCGAACGCGTTGGGAATTTAAGTGTAAAGAAAAAAAGTGTTGCATCCTTTTAGCTTTTGAGCAGTTAAAGTTTTCACTTTGAAGTGTGAAATGCAAACATTTTCAAGTGCTTTCGCTGTTTTATGTTGGAAACTTATTTGGACAACATTCAAAAACAGCAAAAACCACTAAGACTCAACCCTTTTCTGCTTTGTCCAAGTCATTTTTAATTTAACTTTGACAAGCAGCAGCAGTAGCAGCGCAGAAATCCAATTACAAAACAAACGATGATCCATACTGCCGCAGACAGAAATATACACAATACACAAGCACAGAGTCCTTCTCTACAAAGCGACTACGGAACACAAAAAGCAATGCCGCTTTAACCCCTATTAACTCCTGTGCAAATACTTTTTAGCTAGTTGCTGAGGCACATAAAGATGAAGATTTATGAAACCATTTATTTAATTTTTTTCCAACGCCAAACGCGAAACGAAGTTGAAATGCGTTGGACATGTTTTGAGTGACCAGAAACCGAAAAATTAAAAAATAAACCACAGAAAAAAAGTTCAAATTAAAAATAGCAAGTAATACAGAGAGAAAAAAAAAAAAAACTAAAGGGAGCAGTGTACCAAACTGAAGTGAAAATTAAAAACCCAGCTTGTTGAAAAAAAAACAAAAAAAAAAAAAAAAATAGAGCAACGCCAAAGTCATGTACGCCATATTAGTAAAGCCAACAACAACAATTTCTGCAACAGCAACTCTAACAACAACAACGCGGTCTACAATGTGGCATACTTCAAACTACAAAAACAAAAGCAACAAGAAGGACAAAAATGCCCTGTGTAAATTCAACTTTAAGTGATGAAGTCGTCTGCACAATCAAAACTTCAGCAACAGCAACAAATACGAATTCGAGTTGGCAACACCCACAGGATAATAATAACGGCCAACAAAACACGCCGTCGAGTTCGTCGAGTCGTCCTTGTAGAGTAAAAGCAACTCAAAATGATATAAAAGAACGACGTTGGCCACGACAAAGACAAATAAACCAGGAAGCAACAACCGCTTTAAAAACTTCCATTTATGATTGGGACTCGCCCAGCTCATTTACGGGCACCGTAAAGAGGCGGCCTCACTCAATTGCCACGACAACAAGGACAAATAGACCAAGAAAAACAAACATCAGAACGAATGCAAGTGACGATGAGTCAAGCAGTCCATCAACAACAGCCAATAATGATGTTGATGATGATGCCAACCCACCGTACAAAGTGGACAATCGTCCAAAACAGCAGCAGCAGCAGCAGCCGCAATTGCAGCAGGTAAACAATAACAGACAAAGACGTCTGCGACGTAGAACGATACACGAAGATATCACAACGCCAAGTACCAACAGTAATAGGACGACTATGTCCAGTCAACAACAGCAACAGTTCAACCGTAGCAAGGAGAAGCCCAAAAAGTTGCGTTTGCACAGGGCCGATCGCAATGCAAACTCAAACTACGACGAGGTAGTTACACCCAACTGTCATGAGACACAAATTGAGACTGAGGCGGAGAGACGTTTGACTGCCAACTCCACCCAAATCAGCAGCACTACAACCTGTGGCACAAAACCAAAAGCCATCAAAGTGCTGCAACCGAAGACTGAGAACAACATCAACAATGTAACGCCCCGCAAGAAATCAAAACAAAATGGCGCTGCATCAGGTCACTCCAACTACATGGAACTGGACTTTTGTGATCCGACTGCATATCCGGCTGCAGCAGAAGCAGAGTTTCGTGAACTCTTTTGTGACTTCCCGGTGAGTTACGCAACGACGCAGCTCGACACCAATCAATATGCCGAAAATCATGCTGCGCAGCGTACACAGCCGCCACCCTATCGCGAACCTCCACCACCAACGCCGCCGCCGCTTTCACAGATACCATCGCGAGAGGCGAGACTGCTGGCGCAGAACGCAGCTTCAGTTGGCGGGGGAGGCGGAGCAGGCGTCTCGATTTCAGCACCCAATACACCTTCACGCGGCAAAGTGGTGCTGAGTAAGAAGGAACGCAAGGAGCTGAACAAGCAGCTCAGCAAACAGCAGCAACAAAATGCAAATGCATTACTAGGCTTGGAGGGCAGCGTCAGTGCACAGTCCAGTCCGTATAAAGGACGTGTGACCGAGTTGAAGAACTGCATAGCAAAGATTAATTCACGTGGCTTATTTGCCTCGCTGCATCGCAGTTCGCACAAAACGTTGCAACATGCTGCGCCAACTGATGAAACGCCAACTCCAATGCATGAAACTTCACCGCCACCCCCAGCGCCGGAGTTAAGTCCACCTGGTTCGAATAATAATGACGTCGCAGATTATAGCGAAAAGTTAAAGAATTTGCCCGTGCGTCAACGCAAAGCAGCCACTTCGCATATGGATAACTATTGTCTCTTCGATCCACATGACTTCATTAACGAGAAGGCTATGCGTTATAAAAATCAGGCATCCATTACACTGACCACTGCAGCACAAGTGCATGGGCTGCGTGATCCACTATTCAGCTCGCAACAGCATCTAGTCTTCGATGAGGAGGAAATGGTGCCGGAGGTCATCTATGATGATCAGGAAATCGAAGAAACTATAATAATTGAAACTTCGGAAGAGCCCGAGGTGGAAACCGAAGCCAATAATTTTGATCATCATAATTATTTTGTCATAGATCCCGATGACTTTGTCGAGGAAGCCAATTTGGATATTGGCATACCGAATCCATTTACAAACGAGCAGCTAATCAATAATAAATTGGCGACTTCAAGCAGTGCCAATCGGGTTGTAGAGCTACACGCCTCTGCTAGTCTCGAAAAGCTGCTTAGTGCCTTTGAAGCTGCACCGAGCATGTCAAATAGTCAAGAATCCAAGGAGACTATCACAACAAACTCAACTACCGAAACCACATCGACCGCCTTAGTCGAATCATCGACATCAGCTAATTCTTCGACTTCGAGTTCCTCGCATAGTTCCTCGCAAACAACGCTGCAGCGTACAAAGAAGAAACTTACCTTTCTGAATCTGTCACCATTTCGCAGTAGCCAAAAGCAAAGTGAGTCAACGCATAGCACACAAAGTGACAATAAAAATTCGAATTTCGAACAACGCGCCATATCCGAACTATTGAGCGAGGATCATTTGCTGCATCTGCAGAACATGCTACAGGATGCGAGTCGCGAAAGTCGTGAGTTACGCGCGCGTACTGTGCCCCTAGAATCGAACTATGTGCTATTCAATCCGGGTCCTGTGCCAAGTCGTAATGTACAGTATAAGATACGTAAGCCAAGACCACTGTCAACGCATAGTGATGCTGATAGTGGTTTTTTAAGTCCTTGTTCGCCGGATGAAATGCGCTCGAATCCTGCTATTTTAGTGCTGCAACAGTGCGACAGTGTGCAGGGATACATTGAGGTAAGTTTGTGAAGGCCTATACTATTTATAAAATTAATGCCACAAGAATTTCAAACGATTTAACTTTAGTAAGATGTCTTATATCTATTGAAGTAACAAAGTAACAGAATGATATTAAAGCTGTCAGAAGTAATTTAAAAATCATAAAAAATTTAAACAAAAGGATTCTACATGTTGATGTATTCAATCAAATTATTTTAGGTGATCAAATGAGTTTATATGGGACAACTTCGGTAACTTCGGTAGAACCAAAGCATAGCTACTCCTTCCACCTATCCTTGGCGCTGCAAAGCTTGGATTTAATATGGCTTACTTTGCTTGTTTGCTAGACACATCAGCTATCTAATATTCAAGTCCTTATATCGGAGTAAACGTAATCAGATTTAATTAATGAAACTTAATGTCAAACCTAATTGTATAAGCTACTCCAATTTCAATTCGATTATTATTGCTTAAAAATAATTAATTGATTTAATCTAAAGGCTTTGATTTAATTGCTTTAATGTGTTTTGTGTGGGAGTTGCATTGTCAAACCGGAACCACTGCGAATCATCATATGGAATTCTAAAGAAATATTTTACATTTTTCAGAACCAACTTTATAATTTGAGATTTGAAAATGCTCTATGTCCACTCTACTGTACCTCTTAGTTTGTATAGAGATATAATCCAATCTAGATCCATATACTATGATTTATAAGGAGATATTTTTATGAGGGCTACTTCTAAAAGTGGCCCGTGCTGGCCCATGCTTTATTAGTAGATGTAAAATAATTTATTATTTTCACACATCATTCCTTCTTACACTCAATGACAAAAGAAAGTATAATAAATCGGAGAAGATAATCGTCTTTTTTATATTGAACAAGTCCCCAAGTTCAAAAAGAAGTTTATTTAGTCTTTCGAATATCTACTTTAATTTTTGTATATTTTTTTGGTTGAGTGAATATTGATAAGCATCTGTTTTTATGCAGGATGTTTTCTTTAGATTTTCAAATTTATTTCTTTAGTCCCTTTCATATAAAATTTTCTTAAAAGTGCTGCCCAAATGTGTGCTTTCATCAGGAAACTCCCCACAGCGTTGCTGGATTCAACCATGCGGCTTGTTGCCAGTCGCCTGAGCTGCCACTTAGCACTTACTCATTTCTGGTTCACTTATCTTAACGACTTTCGAAACCCACATAAGCGTCTTAACAACTGAAATTATTATTGGGCGATAAGCTCAAGAAACAAATCTAACCCCCCGCATGCGATTTCGAAGGAAAATGAAATGTAGCTGCTATGAAATGGGTAGTTACATACCCCGGTTGCTATATACATTATCAGCACCCATGAAAATGCAGTTTAGCCTAAGCTGCTGCTGCTATCGTTGTCATTTGATGCGAGTGTGAGCAAGTGCAGCCGCCACCCTAAGGTAGCTATGCAACCCCAGCTCCATTGCGACTATCTCAGTAGTAAAACTCATGCCACACTATATAAGCAAACGCGACATTTGTACACCAATCATCAGGGGACTTTTTCCTGCTACTTTCCGATTTTCATTTTTTTTCGTTTTTTTTTTTTTTTTGACGACTGCAAGTGAAAAACACTTGATTTTTCTTTGCTGCTTGTTTTACAAGAGCCAGTGTTAAAAAAATAAAGGAAAAAAAAAATGAAAATGAAAAGGGATGCTGATTGCATAAGTTGTACTTTTTGCAGGCGAGTGTAAAGAAGAAGCAGATAGAACGAACAGTTGGTGTTGTTGCAACAAAATCTACAACGAAATAAGTGTTGCAAGCGAAACATTAAAGGGCGTCTGCCTCAATAATGTATGCTACCCCTCTCTCTCTCTCTCTCTCTCTCTCTGTCACTCTTTCTATTTTAGTTTAAATTTCAGCATCTCTTTCTTTCGCTGTTACTGGTACTACTGCTTGCCTCCAGGGAGCAATCAATCGTCGCCTTCTGCCATTCACATACAAAATGTTGATCCTTCCTGCGTATTCCTGTTTGCTTCATTAGTTTGTTGGCTGCACTCAACTCGACTCCATTCGACGCCATTTGAAGGAAAAGTCATCTGATGTCGACATTGACTCGAAGAAGCATTAGTTTGATTGTTATTCTTGCACGTATGCGTTTTCCATCAACGAGTGGAAACGTTGGCACTCACTCTACAAACGCTGGAAAATGTTAAATACAAAGAAGTGTTGAAAATTACAGCATTCACTTAGACAGACGATTTGCACAGATGTGTCCTCTACACGGAACTCGCCATCTCCTCGAATTGAATTAAATTAAAATTTGTTTTGTTGTTTGTGTCGTTTCAAGCAATTCAAATTGTTTGCTACAAAGAAGTGTTTTTCCTGTTCACTTTCAAATGGTTTATTTAAAAAAATACCCTTCTTATGTATTGCCGTAGTTGGAAAATGTGGCATTATCAGATATTTAAGGTTTGTGGAGATCATGAATTCAATTCTTGTGCATAGTTTTTTGTCCTTACTTATTTGAAATAATTTTTTATAATAAATAAATGCATAAATTTTCAATCTAAAACGGGCTCATTTAATATAGGAGGACCTCCAGTACCATAGAGTGCTATCTTTTTTTTCCTATAAAAGCTACTTTGTTTGACGTAATTTTTTTGTATGCTTGTTTCCAATCTTAAGACTTTATTTAATTATATATTATAAAGCATCCATAGAACTCATATATGTCGGTACATTGTGCAGCGTATTAAAGTTTCAAAGTAACCAAAATGCAAGACCTCTCTTTTTTTATTTTTTTTTTTTTTTGACTACCTTTTTTTGGGCACATTATGCCCGAAGCATTTTGCATCATTTGTAAATTGAAATTCATAGCGAATTTCGCCTTGAGCCTTGCGCTTATTCGAAGCTGTTTGGTGGTTGCTCTCTTGCTGTGAACTCCAACTACGACACAGGTTCGCTTGTTTATTTCATTGTCAGCATAATTGAGAACAAAGTGTATTTGAGGGGTACTCGAGCTAAATGGGCGCTTTTAGACAAGTGTCAAGTGCAGTATTCATATTTAAATGCAGACGTTTGATAGAATTTTTCAACAGAAGTTTGAATTTGACGCATAGACACGAGTACGACGAAATAGCACACTTTTCTGATTTCCATTTAAATAGGATAATGTTTAGGCGTGTGCAGCGTGCATACACACCGCAACATGACACTGACACGCCACTAGCACTCAAAATAGTAAAGTAGAACACTACACCAACATCAACAACAGCTACCCTGAAATACTACATTTAAAAGTTCGTCTCAATTGCAAATTGCAACATCGCTCAAGCGTGCAATTTTCGAATAAAACATTTCCTCCCCCAACTCTACTTACCAATAGTCCGAAATTCACTTGCTTCCCCCAAAATAATTCAGCAAGTCTAGTAACAGCGGGGCAGCACAACGCGACATTCTTGCTGTTGCAATTATAAAACGTCGCTTATCCCGCATTTTTCGAAGGCGCTAAGCTGTCAACTGTCAGACGATATGCCAAAGGGGTGTATTGCCCATAGACATCGAGAGTCAACATTGCCTCCATCGTGCAATAAAGAATTTACGCTTTGACACTCCAAGTACAAAATGCTACATGCATTCCCATTTCGAAGTGAATGGCAACAGATTCATTTGGATTGGTACTGACTCAGACTACACGACTGACTGACAAACTGACTGGTTAGCAGTCTCAGTCTCAGTGCCACTGTCACGTGTTCACTTCTCGTTCACCGCCTCTGCGAAACAAAAACAATCGCGTTAAATGGAAAAACGGCGAGTTTTGTCGTCGAAAATACTTCCGGAGACAACCCTTAAAAATTCGTTGTCCAAAAACAGTCGCGTGTGGGCTACTTTATTATGGCCGCGTGCTGTGCTGCACTTTGCTGCGCCTCTTACCCCCCGCAAGGAGAGTTTGTGCAGTTGTGATTAGCCCAATAAGTTGTAAAAAGTGTAGAGAACCCTCTCAACTTTTTGTTGTAGTTCACTACTTACGCATATAGGCTGGAATACTGACATACGTTAATGCGGTGGATTATCATTGTACGACTTTTTGATTTATGACCGCAATAAATGTTTCTCGTTTGCTGCGTTTTACTGCGTTTTATAATTATTTGAAGTCAGTTGGGTGCGTTCTCAGGCGAAGACTGCTGGCCATTGTAGTGCATGTGTTTATGAAATAAGTTTGTAAACACAATACGATATCGGATATATATCGCATCAATCATAACTGAAAGGATTATTGGATTCATATAGACTAACACATATCATTTGGTTAAATTGGTTTGAGAATTAATCAAGCAAGCACTGAAAAATTTTCCCACCGACTTTCATTGTTCAATATATTATTTTCTCTGTTAAATCTAAGCTCAGAGATTCATATGGTATGTATCATTGTATCATTGTGTAGTATTAACTTTGAAACCAATATAATATGTCATAGGTTGTAGGAATACGACGCATAAATATATATAAATATTTTGTTTATATATATTTTATGGGATGTCCTATGGCGCCACTGCGTCACTGTGTCACTGCCAGTCACAGTGACAGTTGAGGATATTTGCTTAAAACATCATTCCGTGCTTTTTCGGCATTGTATTCCGTTGGCATGATTCATTTAGCAGTTGCTGTCATATGGAGGAGCCTTGGCGTTGTATGTAGCTCACATTGCCTGTACCAGCATATTTGTTGATAATATATTACTACCTGACGAATGGATCATCACGTTGGCTAATAACGAAGCAACGGTACGCCTCAATAAGATTATCTTTTAGCAGTAGAGTCACTATAAGAACGAATGTCCTGCAGCAGCTACCGATACCCTGCTGCTACTGGGTTAACAAAGGCTCGAAAAGAAAAAAGTTTCACTTTAACAATGAGTAGTGCCTTGTCCATAGAAAAAAACTATACATCTTTACTATTCATTATTTCAACAACTACGCACTTAGGACAGAGCAATAGACTGTCTAGTGTACAGAGAAACATGACTGGAACTAGTATACCCCGTCCAAATAGATTTCTCACAATGTGCAGCATATAAATTTGAATAATGTCAGCGAAAATCAAAGTTTCTTTTTTTTCTATCAAAATACACAAAAAAAAAGAAGCGAGAAAAAAGCAATTCATTAGCAAAATATGCATATCAAATACTCGTACGCCAAAATGTATGCAATTTAATTTCTCTGGCTTTGCTTTTCAAACATGATTATTTATTTTTTAATAACTGTCACACGCATTCGAATGCAATTACCAACTGATCAAGCGATAATCAACTGCGATGTTCGTGTTCAATGCGCGATTTCATTTCATATGCAATTTGCCAGAGCGCCCGTAAATATGCAACAGAAAATGCAAATAAATATATAGAAATGCAAATGCGAGCAATGCGCGAAATTAATAGGCGAGATTGAATCGATGGCTCGCTGGCATTAAGCGTTGTAATTTATTATCATTTATTTTTGATAATAACCGCCGTCGGCTCAATTTTTTGCAATTTTCATTTCGCCATTACTTTCCTTCATTTGCGCACTCGTTCATTGGGTTTTTAATTAAATTTTTATGTGCGTTCAAAGTTGTATAATAGTAAATATGTACATATGTCCGATTATATTCGTAGTTACATACAGACGAGTATATGTGTTAATTTTATTGCCAACTGTTGGCTGGTGCGCCAGCAGAGCAGCATTCTTTAGCACAGCAGCTGTGCGAACATAAAGGCTTACAATCGCAGAATGTAAGCGTATAACAGATACTTCAACGCCGACTCGACTCATTGACCGTATATATATATTGTATGTGTGTGCATTTATCATAAGAAGCGCACTAGCGTCGTCGGAGGCGCCATATTGCAGTCGGTTTTTTAATGGCCGTACGTTATTAATGCCGCGTCCAGTGCATATGTGTCGCTGCCTGACTGCACAAATACATTGAAAGAAGCAGCGCGTAAATGAGCATTTAATTTTTTTTCGCACAATCCTTTTCTGCACTCTGTTTCTTTTCGTTTCTTCTCTTTTTTTCTTTTTTTGCTGCCCTAAAGTATGCAGTAACAATTTAAAACTACACTTTTTACAAATTCAATTGCATAAAGTTGGCGCTTTAAGTTTCATTGCGCGCACGCACTATCAACAGTCACTTGAAACCACATTAAACGTCCACAACTATGTAGTAGTCGTTGGTGGAGCAGGAACAGTAGCGGCAGATAACGTTCTCGCTATATTGCAACTTCCTTGCTTGACTTGGGGCGGTTTCTTTCTCTGACAACTTTAAATTGTTGCTCGAAGCAAAGTGCACTGAAGTGCTTTAACAAAATAAAAGCATGTGCGGACAACGCTGTCTGCATTGGCGTATGAAGATAATAATTCTAAGGGTCGTGTGGCAAAGCTTATTTGGAGAATATATTTTATTTCTTAAAAATACAATGTTTGTTAGAAATATTATTGAAAATTATTGAAAACACAAATAAAAAAAAAAACGCTGCTGCTGAGTGCGCTAGTATGTTTCTTTATAGCGTATGGGATATTTATTTGGGATCAGGGTGAGATACACCAAATTTGCACCAAATTTCGGAGATTTCTCTATACAAATACTCAGAAAGGAGGGATAATATTTTATGAGTACTAGCCCTTTTGAGAGGGGTTGATAGGTTGACTAAATACTGCCTGCTCTAATTGTGAGACACTGAGAATATTTAACTCCAAACTAAGTACGCCTATGTTTTGGTCCACTTCTGTCTGCAGTTAACAGTACCCCATATAGGTATTTACATTTATATTTCTTGCTCGATTTTTCACTTCTGTCCTGATGCTGCATTCAGCTTTGATGCAACTTGACAGCGCTTAGTGCCACTTCTCTCGCTTTAAATACAGCAGCAGAGGCAGCATTCAGCAGGCAGGCAGGCAACACTCTTCTGACAGCTAAATGCAACGCACTTAAACTTAAAACATGACAGACAGACATACCGGCCGACAGTCAGATAGTCAGTTAAATGGACGTAAGCACACACACACACATACACATGCAAAACTGCATAGAGAGCATCTCAAGCGTTGAAGTAGTCGTACGCTGCTGTTGCATACTTTCAGGCAGAAATGTGGCATGCATTGCTGTCTGTCTGCTGCAGTGTGTCTGTCTGCTCGGTGAGTGAAAAATTATAACGTAATCTGTGCGCTTCGTTGCGCTGAGTTTTCTTTTATTTTTCATTTGCTGCTGAGACCATTTTTCCTTATTTCCTTCCGTTCATCCTTACATCCTTCCTTACGCTATACATATTCGTTGAGCTTTTTGTCAGTAAGTGAAAAATTATGGTCATAATTTTCGACAGCCAGCTAGTTAGCCAAACATCCAACACGCTAACAAGTTAGAGCGCCACGTCGCGCTTGAAGCGACTACAAAAAAGATAACTATTTTGCTTGTTGCATACTTTTTGGCGTGTGCGCACATTTTAAAAGTTTCAAATAGCTTTTAGCTTTGTTTATTGAATTGTTTGTGAATATTGCGAATTTGAGTAGTTGCTAGCATTAATTTTGTAAATTAATCAAAAGTTTATTGCAAATAATTCTGGGTGCATAAAATATTTTTGCGATTCTAGCATTTTCTAGAGTTTTCAGTAGGTTTGGATGGCTAAATTGAAGGCGAAATTGTTTAACGCCGAGAATATATAACATTTAAATTGATTGCTTTTCACTCTTTAAAATTTAACTATTTATAGGTTGTAAAAAGCTTCTAGGACATTCTGTTTGGCAATACAATTTTCGAGACAGGTTTGGTTAATTAGGCCGCTCCTAGTCTTCTTGCTGACTATGATTGCAAATGGTTTAGTTTTAATTATTGCTGCCACTGTTCTATGGAAGCCGATCTTTAACTGCAAACTGACAATCGCCGTAAATTGAAAGGTTCCTTTGAATTTCCCATAGGATGCACATAATTGTTTGCTTGGATCACTCTACTGCCTTGTCAGTTCCTTCGAGAAGACGCTGCCACAATTTTGGGTCTTATTTGCAATGTAATTATTTTCAGTTTATGTTGCTTATGTATGATTGTCCGAAAAACCAAGACGTCTCGCATAAAGAAAGCTAATAAATAGTCACTTTAAAATGCCAGGCTTGCAACTCGAAAGTGATTAAGCGGACTTTTTATTGCTCTTAAGTCTTAGTAGGTTTTGGCATTCGGATTAGTGAGTAAAACTTGTGCAATATTTTGCAATTTTCATATTTTCAACGAGTTGCTTTGTTTCATGCACTTGAAATCCATTTAAAGGAAGTGGACTGACTGCAGCTTGCGCTCCAAAAAGTATGCTCGCATAAATAATTGCTTTGTTGCATTGTTTCTTGTGCATTGGAGACTACTGGAACCAAAATACTTGTACAATGCGTACAAATACCACCTGCAATTATTTACATTTCTTTTGGCATAAACGACTTTTCTTTGCAAAGAGTTTTGCGTTCTATGGCAACTGTTGTTCTTGTTGCAAATGCCACAGAAAGTTTTCTTCTTAGCTTAGCTTTGTGCATTTGCAATGGCAACAGCATAAATACCTACTAGTAAAGAAAATGACTATGGAGATGAGCAAAAATGCAAATAAATCAAGAAATGCAGTAGATAAAGTTGTTGCGAAATAGCTTTGCAGCAATAGAAACATTTTATTATTTGCATAACTTTTGGGCGGTTGTCCACAAAAACCGAATCGAGCGAAGTAGTTCTTTGAGTACTGGCTTTTGATTGAGTAATTTAAATGATTTACTCGTAAAAGTAAATTAAAGTGCGCTTCGAATAATATTTACCGAACACTCGATGCTTATTAACTAAATAAATAAATAGATTATACTATTTCGTATGTAGCCCGACTCCAAACTGTACGCCAAGCTAAATATTTAAACACGAAAAACACCAACGACAGGCGGAGGAGCAGCAAAATAAATAACAGATAAAACAAACTGGCAAAGGATAACAAAATGCAAACAATAAGAATTAATAGCAGAAATGTCAAGTGAAGTTTTTATGCCATAATATTTATGGTCGCAGCGCAAAAGTATGCAGCAGAAAAGCTGTGAACAATGTTTCGAGTCGAGTTTGTGAAGAAAATCCAGCAAAAACAAAATAAAAAAATAAAAAGAAAAATCGCTTCGAGCTATCAATAACAACAACAAAAATAAAACAGTGCAGCACAAGCAAAAAGGAATGGGGTAGGCTATAGAAATAATAATAATGAGGCTGTCCAAATCATTACCAAAAAATATATTGTACCATATCGAAAGCCAAGTAAAGCACAAAATCCTGGCAAGGAGCTGCTGAAAAACAGCAAAAATGCTGTCACACGATAGTTCGAATCAAACATTGTGAAATTAATAACCTGGATTTTTCTTAGGCAAGTGATCTGCGCCCCTGACAACTTCTGCCTGTCTGTGCCCATATAGCTGCCGCCGGGATTTATTTGTCGGAAATAAATATTAGCCATAGTCAAACACACTTAAGCCCAATGGACGGCCTGCTCGTTGGTGCGGTGCTGTTTTTAGTTTTACAGGGTTTAACTGGGCTTAGTGCTTGCTTTACACGCACGTACAAACACATAGCGACAAGGCAACCGTTACGATATCCTTCGTTCCTGTGATAAATGTGGGTGAAATTCAGCTTGGATCGAATTGAAGTCACATACGCGCAAATTCCCATAATTGATTTTGTATTGGTTTCATTCTGCGAGTTTGAGAGCGTCTGTCTTCGTGTAAGAAAATGCATAAATTGGTGGCATATTTTTTTTTTTTCCGGCTGGCACACAACACGTTGGAAGAAAGAGGGTATGTAGATAGTGCGCTGACATATTTCCTTTGTTTAATACTTGTACATATGGGCCAAATTGTACGAATTCGATATGCATGCGTATTGAATTTCAAAGAGCTGCGCAATGTGAACTTAAAGAGTGCAGTGAACTGAAAGTGTATACAAGAGAAATTTGTGTTTTCTTTTTTTTTCTCTATTTCTATTTTTTTTTTTTTCATATACAGAAATTTTCCAAATCGATGATGTAGAAATCGAAATTATCTTATTTAATGGAGTACAACAGTTTTGAAGACTTAAAGTCAGTCTGGCTGAGAGAGCTTCTTTAGTATTAAATTTCAATCCAAGCTGGTTTTGTATGATAATAAGCAATTTATGTTCAAAAAATATTTAGATGATTCGGATGATTGGATTGGATGAATGGGAATGGTTTTTCATTAAAAAATTTTAATTTTACAAGTCTACTATATTTCTTTTATGTTAGACTTTTTTTATTTGTTGCATTTAGTCCAAATTTATTTAATTTTTTTAAAATTCCATAATTTTGATCTAATAATAAAGCCATTTCATTTAAGGGTGAATTTTTAAAATGGCTAGTGGAGCCTCCCTGTAATTTGAACGTACCACACCTTTTTATCCAAATGTTGTGGAGATATCTATGCAAGCTAGCAACTAGCATATGGTTATTTAGCAACCTATTTACGAAGACGTTGGGAAACTCACCCTAAGTCTACATAACGCTGCAGAATATTTTGAAGTATTGAAGAATAAAACAATTTTTAACTAAATTCCAATAGGGGTCGGCTTACATATAACTTAAGCAGAAGACATTAGTATATCTAAATCAGATTTAAACAATTTAAAATTATCCGAGATAGAGGAGTTCGCTGTATGAGGTTAAAAGGCTGACGCTTATTGAGCCGTCTTCTTGGGCGGATGACAGTTAGCCTATTCGCTGGATTGGAAATGCAGCTGTTCGAACACTGTAATCATATTTAGGTCCCTGTGTACCATTGTGTTCTTAACGAACCATTTGCAGCCAGTAACCAGTCTCAAGATTTTGTTTTGGATGAGCTTGATCTGGCTATCGTACGCCAGCTCCCATATTTGACAGCCATTTCTCCAAATTGATTTGATTGTATAAGGTTTTTTTTGTTACTCAGCGTCAATTTGTTATGAAGTCTAAGCAGCCAATGGTGTTTGCAGCTCGAGTGCGAGTTCTTAAGACCCTAATATGGGTGGCAAATGTTAACGTTCTATCAAGATTAATGCCTATCACTGCCGGCGTGGTTTGGCGTTTCAGCGTGAAACAGACAGTAGCAGGCTTATGTCTGTTTTTGCTTATATTCCAGCGCCTGGCCCACTCTTGAATGCCATGCGCTGTCTCAAACTCACATGTTGCTCTATAGGTGACACAAACATCATCCGCAAATGTAGTCAGCATCATGCAATCTGGATCACTGCCCCAATTTATTTTTATCTGCGACATATCAACTGTATATAACGAGCACAACAGCGGCTCAAATACGATTCCTTGTGGTACACCAGCATTCATGCCGTACCTCACAGATATTGCTGAGTGAATTCGCACCGCAAACTGCCTTTCTAAAAGTAGGGTTCAGGCAATGTGTTCTTGATCTTGAGCAGTAATCCTAAGTGCCCCACTCTATCATACGCTTTTCTAATGTCTAGAAATAGTGCATTGCAATACTCCTTATTTTCAATTCCTTATAGTAGTCCAGCTCGAAACCCAAACTGATGTTCAGGAATTAAACCCTTCGTCTTCAAAACTGAGCAGCAACTCTCTAGTCTCTCTAGTCTCTCAAACACCTTCGAATCATGAATCATGGAAATTGATCCAAACTTCCACTGCGCTGGAAAGTGTTGTAACATCACAATAGCATTAAAAAATTATTAAAGTTTTTAAGGTAGCATAGCATATCTTATCGTACCAAGGCGCTCTATTCAAATTCTGGCGCCCAATCTCATTTGGGGCAAAAGGCATGATGGGCATGTCTATTTGAAGCGCTTGTTGTACTGTTTCCTAAGTCTCGAGTACCACCTGCTGACTGGCCAGGTCAAAAGGCTTGAAGCGTTCAGATAAATATCGCGCAAACACTTCAGCCTGTTTCGAGTCTGTTTGCACCAAACTCTCACCAACTCTCTCAACTCTAACCAAGCAACGCTGTTATAGCTCTTACTAACTTTTTATGTATTAGATTATATATATTTTCGAACATTACTAAATAAACTGTCAAATGCAAACATTTATTTCTATGCTACACTACCTAAATCTTGCCATGGGAGACTTCATATTTCTGACTGCGCTGTCAACAACATTTCATGCAAATAAATAGCACTGAGTATAGAAGCAACTGAACGAATGCAATGTGGGGGAGTAAAAATCGTCTAAAATCAAATTAAAAAACCATTTTTTTTTTTTTTTTTTGGAAAAACATACAAACATGAAAATCCATCAGAAAAACAAATAGAAACTCGAGAGAAACCTGCAAATATACTTCTTTCGCTTGCTAAGCAAAATAGACAGAAACAAACAAACGAACGAACCAACAGACATAGTCATAGCAGAAATCAGCATATCCTAAGCAAAACAACCACCAACCATCACTAGGCATAAAAACAGCAAGGACGACTGTGTGAATGAGCTGTTACAATTGTGCCACCGGTTGCTCCTGCGGTGTCTGCAAGTGCAGTTGAGGTGCCCTGCTTCACTGCATCTCTTTTTTCAAAACACAAAATTCTTTCGTTGCTATTTGTGCAGCATTTCCGGTTTTTCTGAGACGAAACTAATCCCGTTTATTTTTCGTGCATGACTTGTGATATTTAAATTTGATAATAATTATTTTCGAAGCCTGTATGCCTGACTGCCAATCCAAACCTATTTCTTTGCCTTATAATATTTTGTTATATAAACTATTAGTGCTCATCTGCTGGGGTGCATTTGTATGTGTATAAAGGGGGATGCACCCTTTTTAGGCATACTCTCTATAATACATTTACAAATATTTGCGTTCTGAACTGTGATATTGGAATTTAATTTCTTGCACCCAAAAATATCTTTCGACTTGATAAGCGTGCGAATGTTTCTGGCTTGTATTTGCATTTGATGTGGGTGTTAGTTTTTGCCCCAGGGGTTGTGCACACTGACGAAGGGTGAGTGTGTAGATGTCTAGTGAAAGGTGTTCTTAGGAAATCGCATATTAGGTAATTGGGGGTTAGCGTTGATTATGGATGTGGAACTCTAAAATGGGTGTCTTTGATAGCCTTCGTACGTGTTTGTATTCTATTTCTTTTATCTTTTACACTGAGTGATTTGTAATTATTTGTTCAATTGAGTTCGGCACTTATAGAACTTCAGCAGAATTTTCGCAAAATGTGCAAAATTTTACTTGTAACGTAACTGGCTTTGTTAGCAAAGACTTGGGAAACCAGAAATGTACTTCCTGCTATTGTTGGCAACGTGTTTCATGCAAATTTTTGGTTGACACGTGGTCTCTTAAAATATGTAGCCAAGTGACAGGACACATACGCATACAGAGGAGTGAAATAGAGCAAACACAAACAAGCACCCCATATTGCAGTCACGTTATGCAACATTTTACCCACCCTCATAGCACGAAAAAGGATGCTTAGCATAGGATCAGGATGTTTGTTTTTTGTACGAGCTTTAAATGACGTTTTCAAAATTACATTATTAGAAATTGATGGACGCTCAGACGCACGTCAAGCCAGTCAGCCAGCAGTCGTCTAACTCGCTTTGTGCATGCTAGACAAAGGGACGAAATTATTTTATTTATATCCATGGAGAGCATCCAGTGTAATTTGTTTTTTTTTAGAGTAACTGTAGAAAAAACCATTTGAAATTGTTTGCTTAGCAACACTAATGAACAGTAGAAAGTTGCTTAAAAATTGGGGTGCCATGTAAATAAATAAAAGAGAAAATACGCACTAAAGCGCAGACTTACATTAAAAAATACAGCGACATCCATTTGAAATGTGCCAGTTCTACTTTTATACAAATTGTGTATTGAAAAAGTTGGTTTTTTCTGGCGCAAATGCTCTGGCGTAGTCATAGTTACTTTTAATGACGTTTTCAGTTGACAAACCGACAAACAAAAACAACTCATTCACACATCCGACGTGGTCTAAAAAGCAAAGCAAAATGGCGGCACAACATTAAAAGTGCAAAAAGAATTTTAAATAAAATAAACCACATTTCACGTTACGCCACTTGCCAACTCGACTCGACTCGACTTGACTTAAATCAACTCTGTTGCAACTGAAGCTAAAATTTAGCGCAACCGAAGTTGGCAATGTGAAGTTGCCCATTTACAACATTAAAAAATGAAAATAAAAAATATGACAAAACGACAACAAAAGTCGACATACTTTACTGAAAACAAGAAGTAGCACATGCGAACGATTTTAAAATGCTATTTTAAATTTTTTTAGCTGTTTTACAAATGGAAAAGAAAATGCCATGTCTACGAGGTTGAAACGATTAGTTTTACAGATGTAAAATAAAATATAAACAGCCAAAGCTTAGCAGTTTCTTTTGTTCAATTATGCGGTGCAGCAACAAGATTGTGCTCCAGGGAAGGTTACTACTCCTAGCGATCCGGCTTGCAACCGTTTTTAGCTTTTCCTATAAGTTAATCAAATAGTTATTGCGCTATAGTCTCCTATAGTCTCCCTATAGTCTCTAGACAGGACAGCTGTGTCGTCGGCAAATGTGGCTAATATTTAATCATTTGGATCATCGATAGGTATTAAAGTGCCAGAGGCATGTCGTGTGTGAAGAGCGAGTAGAGTGTGGGACTTAGCACACTTCCTTGAGGTACTCCAGCTCAGGTTTAACACTAGATACTCCTTCCCGGACAACAAAAAAGGTTCTACCCAACAGATAGCTCCGCAATACTAAGTACAATTGGGACGGCAACATACTTTTAAAGCCATCGTGCTAAATTCTGTCGAAGGCCTAAGTCGGCTCCCACCACGTACTTTCTGGCCTCAAAACCTTTCAGAATGAAATTGACCACTCTATTAAGTTGCTCTGGAGTTCCATGGGCTTTTCGGAATCCAAACTGGAAAGGTTATATCTGTTCTTTGACAGTTTTAAGCGCCAGCATCCTTGTCAACAGACACTTTTCGAATAGCTTGGCTAACGCACTGACGGCGCGCTCTTTCCTTATTTATGGATCATCAGATTTGAGCCTTTGTCCACTGCCTTGGTATATGACCTAGCCTGAGAACCGCATTAAATATTAGAACCAGGAAAAGTACTGCTTTGGCTGGCATGACTTTAAGCGAAAAGTTTTGCAGCCCGTCTTCGCCTGGGGTCTTCCTGATCTGCAGACATTTTATATTCGACTGGATTTCCTCGACTGTAATGGGAGCAAATGGAAGGTCTAGCGTCAACTTTACTTCCATTTTTGTTTCTGCGGAAGTCTTGTCGAAGGGCTGGATTGGAGAAATGTAATATTTAACGATGAGAAAAGTACAATTTAGATGAATCAGTTGGCTATCATATTTATTATCATATTTATTAAGGAAGCCATTGTTCTAGAATCTTATTAAGTCTATGGAAGGACGTATTTTAAATCTATTGAGCAGTTGATGATGGTTTTTATTCTATAAATGCTATAATTATCCTATGATCCTTTTTACTCATGTATTTTGTTTGAAATTTTTTTTTTTCATATATTTTTTACTAGCTGGTAAAAGCTGGAGTATAGTAGAATAGTTCAAGACCTATAAAAATTAATTTTCAATCCATAAAGAATATTTAAAACTGTTATAGCTTTCATATTTTATTTGGACACAAGCACTTTCAGTGCTAAAAGTCTGAAACTAACAAACCTTTTCATGCAACTAACAACCCATCAAGACTACTCAAACAACCCTCAAGAGCAGACAAAAGTATTTCACAATCGACGTGGAGATGAGTGCGCACACACATACTTCGATTTTTTGTTCAGCAAAAAGTTAAACGCAATTTTTGCCAGAGCTGCATCCTGTATATAGACTTGTAGCACTTGTATGAATCACAGTTTTGGTTTAATTCAAAACTTACCCAATCTAAGAGGTGTAAGCAAAGTAAAGCAAAAAGGATTTAATAGCATTTCGACAGTCACAATCACTAAACGTTGAAGTAGGACCAACGAGGTCGGCACACAAAAACGAACTTTCATAGTGTGTGCGACTACGAGTTGCATATGTGCCAACGATAAGGAATAATGTAGCACTATTGGCATAGATTTGCATAGGAATAGGTCTGCAAGTCTGCAGGGGGAGGGAAGTACCTAGAAACGATAGCAGCAATAAAGCGCCCTCTATTGACAGGAAAAGGATTTTTTTTTGCATCATTTTTTGGCGACATATTGCGAAAAAAAAATAACGAAGGGAAGCAGCAAAAGCATATCGCATGTACTAATCTGCATGCGAAACTACAAAGGGAGACACATTGAGCCAGTAAAAAGAAGGTCCTGTATATGTACCTGAAAGCGGACGGAAGTTTTGCTATAGCTTGCTGGCGAACTGGTAATAAAAATGCTCAATATTGACAATTTTTTTGTAAGCAGGATTCTTTTTTCTTTATATGTATTTCATTGGCGCTCGCTTTTATGTACGGCTAGTTTACTTTTTTTTGCTGAGATTGAATTTTTATTTGCTCTGCAGAGATGGAGCAGGAGCACTACTGGCAGATTGTACTAGTCGAGCTTGTCGTTTATGGTAAAAAGACTTTTTCTTGTTGGAATTTTTCACTGTGCGCGCAGCATTTTATTTCGTATTTTTTTTTTTTAATATTTTTGAATTGGCTGAGGGCAAGTTTTCATTTTCGATTGCATTTTGTATATGTTGCAAGGTATTTAAACTGGCTTGGGACAGGTGCGGAGTAGCTTTAATTGTTTACTTTTCATTTGTCTATGCAAAGCAAACAAGTCACAAGCAACTGAATGGGTGTTGGAGTCTTCTTCAGAAACTTTTGAGACATACAAAGTACAAGAAAAGATGCGATTAATCAAGTTGATTGGGTTTTTCTTAGCAGTGTTGAAAGTTAAACCCTTGGGAGTACAGTACAAAGCACAAAGACTGTCGTTTTCAACGAAAATTAATGAATTTGTATGAATTTCATTTTTAAGCTGCAGCATGTAAATTCAGTGTCTGCGTGTGCGCCACGCGTTCGCAGTTGTTTAATGAATTGTCACAAGTTGACAAACGGGCATCAACACGTCCGAATTGAATGAAAAATGTTGCTGCTAGCGCAGACGAAAAGTTAAATAGATGCACAACTTTAATGTTTAAATTTGGCTCCGTAGACGCTTTTAGTAATAATTTTCCATTTTAGCGCGCAATCTAAACTAGCCGCCAGTCACTTTGAGCTGCAACTGACTTGCAGTGCGAGACTTAATAATGAAATGTGGCAAGAACGTTGCATGAAGTAGCTGCGTGTTGCCAAGTGCAACGCTAAAACTTCATTAATCTTTTGTGATGGCGACGATTCGGATGGAGTACTCCTTGCTGTAGCTTATCGCCAACGCAAACAGCAAAGACGCCAGCGGCCAAACGACAACGCAAGCTGAGCGCGGAGCACGAGTAGCTCTAAAAGAGCTCAATTACCCGGGCGTCATTTACACGCTGGCCACAATTAAATTGAATTGAGTTTCAAAGCAAACAAAGTCAAGTTGAAAACAACAACAGTGGCACCTGAGTACCCAGCCAGTATCCCGAAGGATGTACGTTCTTGTCTTGCCTCGCCACCCACTGTTCCCCTGGCGCTTGTCAAATTGATATTTGATTCATGACTAACGCATTTGTCAAGTCATTCATCTTTTCCACTTACTTCGTGCACTTCTTGGAGCACTTTTCTATTGCGAGCGAAAGGACATCGCGGCTTTGTCCGTAGCAGGTGGCCGGAAGTCGCAAAGTTTCGTTCGCTTTACGCTTTACTTCCGTTTCGGGTGTTTCATCGTTCCGGCAAGATGAATGATGCATGAAAATCACCCTTTTGCTTCTGTGTGGCGCTGAGATTTGGCGCGTCCTCCAACTATTCGACGCTCGTTTTCTTTCATTGGCTTTATATATGGCTATATTTTAGTTGATTTCACTTAAGTGTAACCCCTAAACATATTAGGCCGACCGTGTCCTGGGAGCGTTTGGCCGCTTATGCATCATCATGCTCATCAAGCTTTCTCCTTGCGTTTCGTTCTATATTTTTTGTGTTTTTGTTTTTATTTTACAGGCTGAGGCAAGTTGTTGCCCATAATGCCTTTTTAGTTTTGCACGATTTGTCAAGTCAGCGGAAATCATGCAATTCTACACGGCTATCTCGACTTGTACGAGTTTTAGTTCGTGCGAGTTTGGTTTATGTTGTTGCACGACATAAATTGAAAAATTGTTTTGGGTCGCTACAAGTCTCGCATTGCGACAGTTGAACATATGAAAAAGTCATAAAAATATTTTCCCTTTGCCATGTTTGCAGATAAATAACCGCATTACATGAAAGTTTTTGATTTGTGGCTGAGCCAAACGCAAGTTTTGACTAATGGGGAAAGCAACATGCAAAAAGGAAAAAAAAAAATACGAATCGGGAACATTTGCAAGTTGCTAAAACAATTTGCTTAAACTATTTAGTCGAAAAATAAATAAATAAGCCTCCCAAAAAAGTTTAGATTTCCTTAATTTCCGTCTAAAACTTTCAACCACTTGTCTGATTTGCTTGCTGCTAATTTCCTTGCTACAACTTTTCAATTGCGTTGCTTTAATGGACCTACTAGCGCACGGACACCCACGTGCCTAAAAGCATGCGCCCAAAGTAAACTAAGCTTCTGCAGCTACGTCCTTCTTCGCTTCGTCGTCAAAATAGTCCTGCAACGAAAAGTTTTTATTTTTATTTCTGTTTTATTTATTTATTTGCTGTTTTCGGTGCGTGTTAAAAAATAATTTCCCAGGATAATTTGGAACGCTATGATTATTACAAGTTTTTGGTGGTGTTTTTTCTTCTTTTCCTTTTACGCATTTTGTTTTTCTTGAGCAAAAAGTTTTTGTTGAAAGTTTTGCTTTAGTACAGCGCCAAATGGCGGGTATTTTGCGTTGCCTACTTACAGGCGTTTGCTTTCTATTTATTGTTTATTTATACAGCTTTATTCTACCAAATTGAAGGCAATAGCTGCTTTGTGTTTATTTAATTGAGTCAAATGTGTTATTAGGCTATAAACATAATTGGCCTGCAAGTGGGAACAGATGACATTCTTTGACATAATTAATACGTTGCTAAATATTAATAAGTTTATTAATATGCAGCATATTTTATTTGTGCGCATAGCATAAGGGCTATCAAATAAAATAAACTACTTATCAAGAAATTTTATCAAAGAAACCAGTTTTTAGTTGCTAAGTTTGTCTTATTAGTGCCAAGAGGAAGTGACGCCGTAACCAACAAAATGTTTGGATAATAAACATGAAATTAAGCAATGCGAATGTAATTATGCGAGCAATCTCATTTACTTCACTTTCTCTTACTCCTCAAAATGTAGCTACTACTAAATAAAATCGTAACCCACTCGAAAAGTCCCATCAAAAGTCATCCTACAATTTTTTTCTTACATTCGAATTTACTCAGCAAGGTATTATGAAGAACTTTTGTCATAGTATCTCATATAACTTTAAAATTTTTTCCCCAAGTAAAGCTCTTTAGAAATCAGAAGTGTATGCTTACTGCAAGTTTTTGGTACCATGACTTGCATACACCATTTTCTATCTCAACGGAAGTACATCGTAGTTTTGATAGTTCCGGAGAATTTTGTTGTACCTGACAGACAAAGGTGTAAGATATTTGATTGAACTTTTTCTTAGTAGCATGTTAGAAATTGCAGTTGTGGAGATTGTCATTCCGGATGCTCAATTTACTTCAGCCAAAACCAAAATAAGAACAAGTTCATGCAGCCATTCATCATGTTGTCTTTTTTATGATCAGAAACCAATGAATTGCTGATCGCATTTGACTCAACAAACTTTTCTCTACTCCACATGTCTCAGCATCTTCTCTTTTTTCTACTATTTTATGGTTAAAATTTCAGAGGATTAAATTTAAATTGGAGTACCTAGGGGAACTGAACATGTATCTCCTCTCTACACAATGTACACTGCGGTTTAGCCAATTCCGATCTCTCCCAAAACAATTCTCGGTAGCAACGCGGATGATGCTATTTGCTTGGCCAGCTCAGTCAATTGGAGCGAGACAGTGGAATTCTTAAAGAAGTTTCTGAATGGTTTCAGTAGATAAATCAATTGTTGGAATATGACCGTCTATAACAGCGAGTCGTTGTACTGTTCTTTGCTCTACAAAGCGAAAAAGTTTCTAAAGTCTCGCTTAACAATTTGATGACACTTCAACTATATTTTGATCCCTAACTGACACTGCATTCACATTTGTAAAATAGTGGTTACCTGTGTAGCTAAACTGCGAAAATTAGATAATCAAATAAGCTCAGCTTCAGAAATAAGTTCACTGTCTACTGGGCAATAATTTTCACTCTTGGTCACTGCCGCACAGTCCAACATTAGCAATAAACAGGCTATTTGAATGCATTGCTTCTACGCCGTGGTATACACACAATGAAATACTATGCAAAGACCAACGAGTGTCTACGGTTTGCAATGGTTCTAATTCTACAGTTTCAAGATATTAAAGCATATATCGATCTATATACAATATATATAAATTAATGTTATAATTAAGATGAAAACTGAATGATAAGTTTTTGTGTGAATACATCAGACATTCAAACATGGCTATATATACTCTTTGGGTTCGATATTGAAAACACCATGTCTTGTCACCAGTAACAATGTTGAAAATGAAGCTTTAATCCTTTTTGGCATAATATATGTAGCAAAACTTGCAATGTCAAATCTGGCGAACTGATAAGTGTACGCAGCTGAATTCAAAACAATTGCATTCTTGCCCTTTAATTTCTGTAAACAAAATAATACAAATTTATATAATGTGAAATTACCTTGAGTCAGCTAAATATTTCTGTTCATAGGTACATACATACTTTTGGGTTCAATTGATTAGACTATTTTCGCTAATTCTTTGTCTTAAGCTAACCTCAGCAAACATAAATTAATTTAATAGACTTTGATTATTTGAGCTATTACAACTAATAGCAAAATAAAATCAACGCACTTACTTCTATGTAAGCTATACACTTGAGTTGTCATTGATGGGTTAAGTGTACATTTTTTTATATTTTTTGTTGTTGTAATGTTAATGTATTCTATAAGCTCTTAAATATATAAGTGAAATCAAACGTGCGGATTATGTGCTCGAGCTCTAGCCGCCTCAAAGTATGCCATACTTAATTTTAAAAGGCAATCACTTGACTCTTAGCTCTTCCTTTTATATTTCGGCAAGCAATTTCAATTTATGCACTGTATTAATTTTAAATTTTGTGGCATTAATTTCTACCATCTGCAACAATATGGGTGCAGCTGTGCTTGGGGCGCACAGGATATGAAAGTATCAGTTAAAATTGTTTATTCAGCAATTTTTTTTTTGCCAGTGTCAACTGACAATGCCTGTTTGCCTGTTATTGAGACTGTTCGACCAAGTTTTTACTTTCAGCCTCCAACCACCTGCTCCAATCAGCCTTGTTCCGTTTGTTTGCTTTGTTGTAGGCTTAAGCTTCGGAACGTGACCCATGCAACCATAAATGTTTATATTTCAGTTATTATATTTTTTCAATATTTTTTTTGCATTTATTATGTGGGTCTGCTTGCATTTCCGTTTGGCATTATTGTTATTCGCGCCAATGGTGTTGTGTGGTGAGGAAATGAGAAATTTTCCGAAAAATCGGCTGAGCACTTTTCCTTTTGGTTTAATATTTTAGTACATTTTTTTTTAACGATTTTTCGTTTATATTTGTGGTTTTTTACACATTTCACTCCACGCATTTGTGTAAACAAGTGAAAGTGATTTATGCTTACACAATTTTTTTTTTTCTATTTTTTGAAGCTGTTGAGTCGAGCGTATGATTACTTTTGAGTGCTAGGATTTATTTTGTAGAACAGGCAGCAAATAAATAGGAAAGTATGTGTTCATTCGTACTTTAATGCTGGTTCTGAGGGTTTCTATTGCAAAATAAATATCAACATTGTTTCCTAAAAATTGGGAAGATATAAGTTAAACCTCCTTTTAAGGTGCCACATAAAACTGTTGAATTTTCTCAACATTCGAATATTAATAATTTGTCTAGTCGTTAAATTGCGAGTACAAATGTCATTTCCCCAATTACTCTCGGAGTTAATTTTTCTCTGTGTATCTATTGGTCCATTAGCTTTATAGACTTTCATAAAAAGGAACATAGTTTGGCCCAAAATATTTCAAAGTCCACTGGTATGTCTGCACATGTCTCTCGTACGAAAGTATACCACTTCTACTATATAATCCCAAAATTAATTTAACGCCACATACAGACGGACAAGCGAACCAGTTAAGCTCTTAGTCGTCATAGTCAACGTTGTCGTTCCCGTCATTTTGGCCCTTAGCTATATACATTTACCTATCAAGTAAATCGCAGCAGCAGCAGCAGCAGCAGCGACCAAAAAATTAAGTACTGCCTGCCATACAAATCCTTGCGCTGATGAGTTGAAACGCTTCAACTTGTGTATACGGCTGCCAACATAATAATAAAATTAATCTCCATTTGGGCGCCACAGTCAAAAACACATAAACGAGTTTGTGGGCTCCAGTTGAAACACCTCACTTCAAGCTGAAAGCTACTGAGCCAAAAAGTGGCAATTATTCATTTTATGAAGTGAGCGGCAATGGCAAACTTGAAACATGTGAACCATAAAAATTAAAAATTAGCTTCACTTATACATATAAACCGGGGAAAAACTCTTGTGTTGTATATGCAAAGGGGATTAAAATGCACGCACAACGTTGACGGAGGAGAAGATTTGATACCCTTTAAGCCACAAAGGGTCGCCACGGCGACGAACATGGAAAGCAGCAGCAGCAGCAGCGATGTAAAAGTCAAGAAAATGAATATTTATGCTTTGTTAGCGATGTGGCGATGAGACTCACACCACAGTACTCACTCACGTTGACGACTCCACTGGGCAATAGCAACACCAACAACAGCAACAACAGCAACAGCAACAACAACAATAAACCCATAACCAGTTGTGGCAGTTGGGTGTATGTTGCACAAGCACATGTCAAAATTTTCATAACATGCACGACACACATCAAAAGGAAAACTCAAAGCAAATACCCCAACCCCAAATAGGACAACGCCTTCAACTATGCCGATGCTGGTTAGCACCCTTTTTGACACAAAACACTTGGGTCGGTCGGCTGGACTGTTGTATGAATTGGCAGCCCCAAAAACTGTCGGCGCTTTGGCGTTTTATACGGCCACTTAGGCAGCTTCTGCTGATGCTGCTTCTTAATTCTGTTTGTGGTTAATACGCGGACCCCGCACATACCAACGATGCATTCTATACAAAAATTAAATCCAATTATCAGTTTAGAGCCACTCTCAATGGTTTATGCATTTAGCTCCAGTCTGTACCACAAACATTTGAGTGCCAAAAGCATGCATATGAAATATGCATACAAGTTTAACTGAAACAGCATCCTATAACAAGTAAGGATTCACAACTTTAGCAGGAAAACTGCTTAAACTAACAAGCAACCTCAAAGTCTTGTTAGCAAGTGTAACCCGGAAAACCAGAACAACTACAACCAAGCACAACAAAGGACGTGCAAGTACCTAACCAAGTTTCATTTTAATGAGAAACTTTTGTTTGCTGTAGAAAATGTAATCCGCACTTTTACTAAAAGCAACTTAAAAGTGATTTTGGATATTAGACACACTGCTCGCATTTTGCGAGTAGCAAAATTTTCGATGCATAAAAATTTGTTGCACGATATTATTATAGACTTATATACGGAGGTGCTAAAATGCTTAAGTTAAGCCTAAAGAAAGACAAATATGCGCAGAAAATTCGTTTATAAATTCAATTTCAAGTTTCCGCTTTTCAGAACAGTTGAAAAGTGTCCGTAAAAAAAGCAACAGCATAGCTTAAATGCCTAAAAGCATGCTACATTAAATATTTTCGTTAAAATATTTGGCTGACCTATGAAATCTTAGCAGCAGTATGCCACACATATACACGTACACATTGCTTGCAGGCGTAAAAAATATTAGCATAAGTTTCCTGGAATCCCTAAAAAACTGAATCCCTTACACATACCGCCTACAACGAGAATAGCAAGGATGAGTAGTAGCAAGTCGACAACGAACAGGTTAAAAATCCCAGAAATGTAAATAAAATCAACAGCGGAAGTTGTAGTTCTTGACGATGAAACGAAATGAAAATAAAGAAAGGATAGCAAATACTAGAAGCGGCGGATAATGTAAAAAAAAAAGGAACGGAACAAGAAAGCATGGCACCAGCTAACAGGAAAAATATCATTCTAAAACGTTGACAGCCACTTACACATGTCAAATGCAAGGATAACGAGTAAAACGGATATTAGAGTATTAGACAGGACACTCGTCCTTTTTCTACTTGTATGCACGCCATGCCGCTTTCTTTTCCCTTTTTATGTGAGTGAAGAAAAAAATAAGCAGTTTGGGCAAATGTAGTAAATGGCATTCAAGGCTAAACGTTAAAAATTAGAAATATAAGAGTAACCTTTTCTGCCATTTGTAACTCCATTTTCTTATTTTTTTTTTTTAAGCGAGGAAAGTCTAGTAAGTCTGTAAAAAGAAAATAAATTTGATTACATCTTTTGAGTAATTCATTTTTTTAAAATATGTTCGACATTTAGTTTGATACTTAATGGCGACATTTTGTACTACGAAAAAATACGACTAGACTAGATTTATAGGCGGTTAAAGAGGTATCCGGTTCCGAAGAGGTATAAACGCTCCATAAATAGGAGAAAGCGCTCTCATTTCCACTTTCAAAACACATCAGTGTCTAAATTTATTCAAATCGTCTGCAGATATATAGTATTTACTCCATTAAAATCTACTAAAGGACTACTAAAATGAAACATTCTGTATGCCATCTTCAGCATTCAGTAATGGTTTAATAGATCAATACGAAGTTCATGCAACTTAGGCATGATTAATTTTCTAATAATTTCAGTTAGGGACTGGCTTCAAATTAAAATCGGAATTCGCGGATTTCCAGCTTCAATACCTTTGATATACTTTAATCCTGTTACATTGTTTCATTGATTACTTAAACTGCCCTCGTGCAAAAGCATCACTGTTGGTAATAGCCAACACTGATGCTACTGATTCGCTTATCCTTACTTCTTCCTTGCTGCTATTGCTTACACAAAAAGGACTTAACGGGATAAGCGCGTACAAAATGGCTACAGCGCTGCATATTAACTAAACACAATGATAGTGAAGCGTAAAATGAAGTTGGACACTATAGGAGCACAGGATATCAACTTAGCATTCGAAGTACGTTTCTAGGCGATATACCGTCCAACCAAGTCTGTCGCACTCATTGCTTATGCAACCGATTTGCGCAAATTTTAAGGAATTTGTTAATATTTCTAAAGTGGTTTGCCAACTTAAGCGAAAGGGAATTTTAAATGTGGTATGTCGACTCTTTGGAGTTTTGCGTAAAGAAATGCGTCGCTACGCAGCTTATAGCCTAAATATAGGCAACACAGCCATTCAAATAACAGGCTCAAGAGGCACTCAATTAGGCAACCTACGCTTCTTTGCTGCTGCTTGTTTTCCGGGGATGCCTACTAATTGCTGTAAACATATACACACAACAATATACACAAACAAACTGAGTGAGCAGTGTTCTTAAGTTGGCCAGACTTGAATACGTAGAGTCAGTCAGAGTGTGAGTGCGGCTTGTTTGCCATCAAGTCTACTCGGAAATTTACAAACAATTTTGTGGCTAATTTGCTTTGTTTTTCGAAAGCCAAGCTAAGTCGAGTTGAGCTGTGGCCATCGCCTTAGACCATAGTTGTTAGCTATTTATATTTCGTTTAATTAGCTTTTCAAACCTAATGCGAAGCTTATCGTTTGCCTATTAAAATGTATTTCACTTCTTATCTCTTTACAGGTAAGCATTTAAAGCGATTTAACGGCTGGACATCATCGCAGTTGCTGTTGCCATTTAAAACAGATTGACGCATTAAGGCCTGTTCGTAAGCAAATCTATTATAGTTTATTGTCAGATTTTCAGCTTTAAGTATGCTTCATTATTTTCAGCTTGTTTATATTTATGCTTACATAGTATATCATATTACATACTTATTATCTCACGATGCTGAGCCCTTTCACTAGCACATCACTCTCACTCATTAAATAATGGCGACGTCTGCTGCTGCTGCTGCTGCTCATATTCATTAAATTTATACACATTTAATTGGCTTTATGGCATAATGTCTGGTCGGGAACTTTATACGCGATGAACACTATTCGCATTATGCTCTTGTTTAAAAGGATAAATAATGAAGCTGCACAGTTCGTCGTCAGGCGACCTTAACAACGCGAATCGCAACAACGTCAAACTCATAATTATATGATATGCAAAGGAGATACTTTGTGCTGTACATAAAGAGAGAAAAAAAAAAAGTAAATTACTAAGGATAATGTGGTAGGTATACACGTATTGGGGAAAAACTGTCGACACGTTGCAGCTGAAACAAGACAAATAACAACAATATTGTACCGTAGTGCGGATGTAAAAAATAGCAGAATACTCGATTTTTTAAGAGAATCATACAGCTGACCCCTTTTTGTCCGGTAAAATGCAATATGCTATAATAAATAGCTACTTGGTTTTCAGCCGAGTTTTTAATCAGAACTTTAGGGCATAATAATCAATCCCACATTATTAAGATCAAGTCATTTAATTTTGTATGATGTAAGTAAATAGTATGGGTCTTTAAAGAAAAATGTTATTAACATGAAGAACTGAGAAACATTTTGAGTATCCATAGTAATGTCAAAGAAACAAGCCTTTACCACAATTAAAAGCCACATGAAGTATTTTCCTCAAAACGCTATTTTCATACAAAAAACTTAAAGCACTTTCGGTCCATATTGTAAGATATTTGATCGCCCAATTTTAAACTTCGGCTTCTGTGTGTGCATCCCCATTCTATAGTATTCACTTAGACAGTAGTGAGTCGGTCAACCATGTTGCCAAAAACATTTCCTCCACCAAGTCAGAGTAGCCGCACCTTTCCATCATCCAGTTAAGATTACCTTTAAATTAATGTACACATTCAAATCTAAATTCAATAGCTCAGGCGACTGTTTTATTCTGCAGTTGAAGTTTCAATAAATAAATATTAATTGATAACTGCTCAGATCCTCAAATATACATAAGGGTTGACCGTAAAGACCGAAATGAAACGCATATTTTTTCCATCGCTTCCGGATTTTCAGATATACGAAATATCTCAAGATTATGTACACGATTAGTTATTTTAGATGATTTTAATACTCTACAAAAGTTTTGTAAGTACCTTCACCGTCATCTAAAACGGTGTACAAAATTTCGTTCAAAAGTTAAGCTAGGAAGACAAACAGACCTTTTAAGCTTTCCACACCAACTTAAAAAAAAAAAAAAAAAAAGCCATTACATAAAATTTTTCACAAAAAGTGTAAGAGCGGAAAACACAATAATTCTTTCATCCATTTGGGAAAACTTCCAATATCGTCAGCTCGTCAATGGAAAATCTTGGTGCCTTCTCTTTTTACTGCTAGTAGGAGTACCTTCTCTGCTTGTAGTCAGAGTTAAAGTGGGAGTGTTCATTGGACGACCTCGTTTTTGAAATTTTCCAGCCTTGCTAAGGTTCTATAAAGTCCAAGTAATGAATTGAGTAAAGCAATGCCACCCATATAGTAATTATAGACATCAACCGCCTTCGGTGACTTATTTTCAATGTGCTTCTTGTTCTTCTTACTAAATCGCGTTTTTGTTGGGACAGGATGGCTTCCTACGTAGGTTGAAAAAATGTTGACAACTTTATTGTCAAACCAAGACACGAGGCCAATTTCGACTCCTTCGATACTAGCTACTTTTTGGACCATGCTTTCACGTCCCAGTTTTTTTTAATTCTTTCACATATATTTATGAATATACAAACTCAATTATGTAATAGCACTTAAATGACAGATGCACACAAGTGATGAGCATACATTTGCTTTCGTAACAGCGTAAGAGCGTTTCATTTCACAATGTGATGATTGTGATGCCATAACTCAGCTCATATAATTTTCACAGAAATTAATAATATATTAAAATTTTATCAAATTAGTTTTTAAAGGAATTTTTTGTTAGTTCGTTACGTTCTTGTGCAAAGTTTATTGTGCAATTCAGTTCAGTACAGAGCTACGTGCAAACGTGCAGCATTTAATATTAAAATGTGGACAAGGATATATAATAAAACGAAAAAAAAAACTGTAAATTATGCGCTTCCGTATGTGATCAGTCAAAGTGATATTTATTTAATGCGCACAGAACTCTATATTATAAAAGCAGCAAAGAAACGAGTCCATGCCATGGAGGAAAAGTATCTCTTTGGCAATTAATTATGAGGCACAGTGACATGTTGCGTGTGCGACATGTTGCGGCTTGGTTGTCTCCATTGCCGCGGCGGCAGTCGTCTGAGCTGAGCTGTTAACCTAACCAATGGCATGCGACTTGTTTGCTTTTTTTTTTTTTTAAAGTTTATATTATTTTCCCGAAGTTTTTCCTTTTGGTTTAGTTTTATATTTTTAGTTGGCTTATTACGCACATTTCGCCTGCATTTGAACTTGACGCAATTTATTTTAACACTCACTCACTCACTTACTCACACTTTCATTGCAGTTGCCGATGAGGCATGCCGCATGCCACAAAGTGTCGCACATGTTCAAAAAATGATGCGACTTCTTGCCTATTGTTGTTGTTGTGGCTGCTAATGTTGTAAAAATAGCTGACACTTTCGTAGAGCAGAAGTATAAATATATATCCCTTTTGGGAATTCCCACATTTACTACTCAGTATCTGCTAATTTTTGTCGTACTCAGCCGCATTGCAACTCCTCCTATTACTAGTTGTTGAGCGCGCAGCCTGTTATAATTTATGATGCAGCAAACTCCAAACTGCATAATTCTGCTTAAATAAACATTTTCTGTACTTATTTTAAATATGGTTTTAGTGTTTACACTTCGAAGTTTGTTGACTTCCAAATAGCACCACTTCACTCAACTGAAACTCAATTGAAACCTCCTCACCGCTGGCTGCTGGTTGCTCTGTCGCTTGTAGTCAAATTTTCGGCTGATTTTTGAAATCTATTTAAAAATATATATGGTTTGCCTTTGATTTGTTTTGGGCCCCACTTCAGCTCTTCGCTTCACAAGATATATAAATTTTTTTTTGTTTGGAACGCGTGTTGTTTGTATTTTGTGTTAATTAACATGAGTAGTTTCTCAATTAAGCGTGAATTTATCAAAGATGAAGCAGAAGGGTGCCGTGATTTATATCATATGCACGGCTATGCTATGGTGCCATAGTGTTAAAACCAAAGAAAAAAAACTTCATGGCGCCAAAGTGCCTTAAACAAATAAAATAAAAATCTCAAATTTTCACTCAATCCAATCAGCTCATTAACCTGCAACGCTTTCACGTCACATTAGCTTCAATTAGTCTTCATCAAATGTTACTTACTCGACTTGACTTTGTAGTTAGTTTCACAAAAGCCATACACTTCACTTCACTTCACTCTGAAGCAAATTACTTGCTCGTTGTGAGCACCACTTTAGTGCAACCCTCGTACCTCTTACTTAAGGTAAATTATTATTTTTTTCTTTCCTTTTGCTGTTGACATGGTTCAATGCCGTTTATTCGTTCTGAAAGTCAGCGACTGCAGCTCCACTCCTGCATCAGTTGCATCACTCCCTTCGGACTCCTACAGTATCACACAAGCGATTCATTGTCATCGTCAGTTGTCAACTTTAGCATGAATATAGAATTTTTTGTTAATAGTACATGCTGTTTTTGTTGTTGTAACAATAGCTCAACTGACTAGCGAAGATACAGTACATATTTATTTTTATTTTCGAGTTACAAATACTTTTATTGCATGCAAAGCGTCATGCATTGAAAACATGATACAGGAGCGTAGCATGCATGTTAGGGTATTCAACATAGGGCTCTTTTGTATATTATGCTGCCAGTTTAGCTTTTAGTCCTCGTACGCAATAGTCAGGCCCGTGCCGAATGGTTTTAATGAGACAAAGAAGATCCAAAATTGACGGACAGCCAAACGAATGGATGGTCAACTTTGTATCAACTCTACTTTTCGTGCAGATCAATATTTGTACATATATACCTTATGTGTATTAAACTTTCACCAAACCTTTTTAACTCGTTACACTACGGAGTATAAAAATTAAAACATGAGGCCGAAACTACATATATACAACATCGTGGCAGAAATAAGTTTCTCCCATAGAGATGTTAGATTCTCTATAGAGTCTCATTCAATCATTGGCCAATGACAATTTTCTGCGTTCTCAGTTCTTAATTAAATAAAATCTCCCGGTTTCTACGATTTTTTAATAGATTTCTAAATCAACCTAAGTGATATTCATTAGATATATTGTATCTGTAGAACAGCCGTTTATAACTTTTGTTAGTTAAATCAAAGTAGTGAAGCCAATAAGCACAATATTATCAGCTTCCCTCCTGTGCAACTAATGGCGTTTGAACTTCTTTTATATATTTATTCTTTTTTTTTACTCTTTTGCCAGCTCGAACTATTGCTTCGTTGTTGTACATAGTTCTTGGCTTCAGGTGATAGTCCTGGTTGTCCTTGTCTGTGTTTGTGTTTGTGTTTATTTTTGTGTCATTCATAGTTTGCCACAGGATAGCGCTAATTTTCTAGTGGCTTCTCAGGTGACTGACTGCACACAATTTTAGACTTTGTAGTTGACTGCGGTTTGCTTTTTAATTCCTTGTTTACTGCTCCACCACATTCAGTTGGACCAAATGACAGAAAATATTTAAAGCTTACAAACAAAAATTTTATTTAAATAATGTCAGTCTGTCAGTCATTATCCTTTTGCGATACTAATAAATGTAAATTAATTTGTTTTTCTTCTATTCACTATGAAACTTTTAAAAACAACTTCAAAATACCCTACAAATTACCTATATACATATGTATACACCAAATATATATAGCAGTTGTTTTTAATAGTCTTATAGAGAGTGGCCTTCTTTGCAGACTTGAAACTTTAAACTTTTAAAGCTGTTGTTGTTGTTAGGACTATATCTACCGATTGTTGTTTTTGTTGTTGCAACATATTGTATTTCCATTTTGCTGTCTCAATTGTTATTCGAAAGTTTTTCGAACATACATAGAGTGTGTAAGGAAAATGTAAAGAATTTCTCTTCCTTTCGCATTTGAACTCCACTTTCTTATATAAATGTGTCTAGCTTGATCTTTAGCAAGGCTGCTGTGACCCCAAATGAAGAAAAATTAGAATTGTGACCTTTTTGTTTCACATATCCTGCATGTTTAGATAGAAAATTCTAAAGGTTGTGACTGTGACTAGCTCCCCAATAGCTCACGGCGCTCTCTACTACGCCCATGTTAACAATGTACATCCTTCTCAACGCACTTTTTTTTTTTTTTTTGGTTTAATATAAAACTATTGTTATTGTTGTTGTATAAAATGTTAATGCTTTCATTCGACGCTTCTTCGGTTGATGCCTGCCAGTTTTTCACTTTTCAAACAGATTCAGACGCCTGCTGTACATTGTTTTTGTTGTTCTCCTGCTGATGTCTTGTATATGTATGTACTTTCCATTGTACTATTACAAAAACATCTTCTATTTCAAATCTAATTGTTTATTTTGTAATTTAAATATTTCTCGAATGGAATACGTTCGAAGCTGCATGTTCTCGTACGGAACAAAGCTAACAGATTTTGTTTCGTTGATTTTCATGGAAAAAAAAATTAAATAATAATGGAATGAGTAATTGAAAATCTTTTTAAGTCTTTATGTACTTGTATATTTTTGGTTGAAAAGGTTGTTCCAATAAGAAGTATTTTTGTAGCCAAAGTTTAAATGTTCTTGCATAGCAAAAGTTCAGACAAATAGTTGAAAATTGAATACCATGAAGAAATAATTGGCAGCGAGTTATATTCAATTCTTAAAAATTCAGTGACGACTAGCAAGAAAGTAAGACTAAAATGAAGTATTTAGCACAAAGACCAAACAATTCAATATTTATTTTTTTCATTGTTAGTACAGCATATTGAAATACTTTACCCAGCTTCTGTTATGGTTTTGCATTCTCTTAATTATTCCTTAAAATTTTATTAACAAGTTTTGTATGTATTCATGTATGTTCCTTATAGCAAGCCACACCGTCAAACCAATTGAGCTGAAATTCACAGACGAAAGGAATCCGGTTAAGTTTGCTCAAAGTCTCACCACATCATAACTTTGCATCCATTTGAAGTGCAAAGATAAAATTTGGTAAACATGTTAATGAGATCGGGAGAAGTAAGATCATAAGTTTGGTCAAAATCGGAGGGGGCAATGTATCGCCCACATATAGCCGATAAACAAAACTCGTCATATTTTTGATCATCCATTTGAGGTACAGGATCAAAATCGTAAAAAGACAAAAAAATCCATATTGTATGAGTAACATACTACAAACAGACCGGCCGATTAGTCTCCTGCCTTCAACTTCGAAGGGTTGGAAAGACTGGACATTGCTAAGCTCGCGGAGTCCTGGAGCCAGATCTCGAACCATCAGTTTGGCTTCCGTTCTGGTCATGGCACGGTAGAGCAACTCAGCCGTGACACCGCATCCACATATGGCGAGCATTCGACCGGCGGCAGTATTGCAATGCCATTTTAATGCAGATCGAGAAGGCAATCGATCGAGTTTGGCACTTAGGCCTCCTACAAAAGGTCAAAGAAAAAGTGCCTACACCCTATTTTGCTTTGATACGGTCCAACTTGGAGGGTTGTTCCTTCATTGTCAAATTAAGTGCACAGGGTAGCGTCCTTGGGCCTTTTCAGTATATGCAACAAACAGACCTTATGTTGGTGACACTACGATTGAAGCTCCCCTGCTCTGGGTCATTTATGCAGATGATTTGTGCAGAATGGCATCTATAAAATCACCGCAGGTGGTGACGATATCGTACAGACGTATATAAATGCTTTTGCTGACTGGGCTAACCTGGGTATTAATCTGGGTAGGAGGCGCACTTTTACATCTAAACCAAGGTTGTGACTTGAGCAAGGTGTGCAGTATGTCGTGTGCATCAGAAGTAAGCTCTCCTTGCGTAACGAATGCAATTACAATTACTCCAGTCTGGCGTTATGGTATGCAAATCTGTGGCACTACTTCAATGCCGAATCAACAAATGTGGCAGAAACTGCTGAACCGAGTCATGCGGCTCATTACACCCTCCACAGAGGGCTCAACTTGGCACTGGTTGTAGAGCAGGTCTGCTTTTTTTCTAGCCGCTACAATGATCGACTCCAAAATCATGTCAACAAGCATGGGCGAATGCAAGTTGGCTCGCAGGCGGTCAGAGCCATGAAGAGAAGGCAGTTCACTAACCTGCTCATCGGCAATAACACAACAATTAGTTTATACATATGTATAAACCCGGAGAAAACCAATCGAATTTTTGATTTTATTATTAATTTACCATGAGCCAATAATGGTTTCCATTGACAGTGGAGATAGGTACTGTGTTAGATTCAAAGAAGCAAAGCACGTTCCGTTAAGTCGCCCCACAAACCTATCACTTGTTCGTCGTAAATAAGTTCCTTGTGATTGACGTAGAACCGAAGAAGTTATATTGAATGCAATGTTGATTGATCCGACGTAATTAGGTACACATTATAGAAATGAATTAGCAATTCTTCACCATATGAGAATCATGCTCTGCATGATCCGAATGAGGACAGCCTAATAGTCTGTTTATTGAGTACTGCTATATTTTCTATTTGTAATAAAAATAAAAACACACACAAATAAGCTGTTCACACAAATATACATTTAATATATATGTATATGCACAGGGTATAATTATTAACAGATTAAATTTATGGCAAGGAAATATCGGATTTGTACTTATTTTCGTTTTTAGTGCTTTTTAATACCTTCAGAAGCTAAAAGTCATTTTTATTTCATAATTTATGAGACTTAAGCTCAACACGACTTTCAAACCTAATTAATCTCCAATCGAAGAAACACCCACAAAAACAAATACATTTACAAATTTTTACATGCCACAAACGAGGCAAACAAAAAACGAAAAAAATATGACAAATCCGCGCGACATTTATTTTTACAAAAATCGACAACAACTCAAGCAATTTCGAAAAATTTCGAAAAATATTTTTAAGAGAAGCATTGCTCACTTTCGAGCATTTGCGGCGGCTGAGAATTTCAAGCATTTTTTTGAATACAGAAATAAAACTGCAAGCGATGAAGTCGTCGGATTGCCACTGCTCACGAAGATACAATCTTACACGCAATTGTGAGGGTATCTTAAGTTCTAATTAGATTCGAATTTAGTCTCTGGCCGATCGCGATCGCGTGCGGTGCCAGCAAACGGAAAATCGGAAAACTTTTGCTGACTACAAAGTTTAAAAATAGCAAAAAAAAAAAAAAAAAAGGAAGAAAAGTGAAAAGCGTGCAACACTCGAATTTAATTTCGGTTTTTCTGTGTTTTCTTTTTGTTTTGTTGTATTTGAAAATAAATTCAAAGCAACAACAAAAACAACATCAATAAAAGCACACACACACACACACACATACAGTGTAGTTATTATGTCTGTCGGATTTGTGTGTTTTCCTCTGGAGTTTTCCTCTAAATAAAAGTGCGGTTCATTGAAATGCGTTCATTGCGCTTTAATTAATTAATTGCGTTCGCTACCAAATTGAAAAACTGCTTTTCCCCCATATGCAGTGAAAAATCGAAAGCGGAGGGGGCAAAAAGTGTATCTCTCCCTGTTCCAAATGTGTAGCGTAATGCATTTGAAGCATTTAAAGTGTACTGCGTGCATCTTTGGTCATTCGCTGCGCTTGTTTGCAAACTGTATCTATGTATCTGTGTATCTGTGTGCGTTTGTAGTTAAATAATAAATTTGTTTCCCATTTCCCGACCGATTTAAAAATGCAGTTAATTAACTGTAAATAAATTTACAAAAAAAAAAAAAAAAAAAGAAATTGAAATTGTGCGGCGAAGTGGTTTCGTTAGTTCGTTTGTTTGTTAATAACAGCGGCAAAAGATAAATGCCGGACAGAAATAATTCATTAACATGAAAGCGTCGTCAATTGTGTATAAATCATTTTTGTGAAGTGCTCGCCATGTGTAATTATTAAATAATTAAAATTTATTTATGTTGCAACTATTTCGAAATGAAATTCGAGCTATTTATTGAGTGGAATTAAAAATTGTACAAAAGTAGTTTTTTATTTGCTTATTAAAAAGTTTGAAAACACTCGAAAATAAAATGTATTAAAATGTGATTTAATTATTAAACGTTTCATGATTAAAATATTTTTAAATAAAAGTTTTTATCAACAAGAACACATGTTAGCAAAGAGAGAGAGCAGTAGATTTGGAGCATAGTTTTTAGATATAGATACAAAGTGTATCTATTGAAAAGTAACATAATACAAGCGGCAACATGCAGTGCAAACTATTATAAGCTGAACAAGAAATGTACAATTTACAGTTAAATGGATTGACTATTGATTTTGGATCAGGATAAATACAATATTTTTCAGCTAACTTTAAGAATTTAATATTTCGCCATTTACAGCCTACTCCTGCTTTATCTCAAAATTCAATTGTACGCCAAATGGCGCATTTATCCTGCGGCTGACTTCGATTTTTATATCTCTTTCCATTCAGCGTACATACAACGAAGAAAAATATGGGCAACATTTGTAGAAGGGGGGGTAATTGAATCAGACGTAATTCACGGCGTATGCGTGATGTAGCATAAAAAAGGGTTACTTGCCTTCGATAATTTCTTTTTCTAAGACGCAGATTTGAACACCTTTGTACACCTGCTGCTGCTGCAGCTTCCGCACCTTTTATGCCGTTTATACCTTTTTCGTCGTTGTCCCATGTCGCTGTTAGTACCGCCATTATGGACGCCATTTTATGCGCTTGTTAACGCAAATCATTGCCGTAGGCTCACTTCCTGCGAATGCGTTTGGTAAAACATTTGCGTCAATTGCAGGTGACTCACATAGCAAATGGTTCACACAGTGTTCGGGAGGTAGAAGAAGAACGGAACAAGAGAACAAAATAAAGAAAAACAAAGCGAAAAGTTGTAAAACAAACGAAGCCAAAGAAGTAGGAGAAGTGGCACAGGGTTTGATTTAAAATATCACAGACTAGATTAATTTTTTCAAGGAGACAGCATAGATGAAAATTTATTAAGACATTTGAATAATTGGAAAAAAGGGATTTGTTCTGTTCGACTTGAACATTTTCTTTCAGTTTGGCCGAAATTGCATAAGTTAATTCTTTTGTTTTGTGTAATTGCTTATAATCCCAATAATTGCGGAAACTTTGAATCCGTCCCCATGGAAGTAATAAAACAAAGTTGGCATTAACAGCTGTTAACGCTTCCTTGGCGGCATTAATAAGCAGCTTTAGCCGAGCTAGAAAGTATCCCATTCGAAGTCGTTGTTGGCGCCTTTTAGCGGTAATTAAATTAACATTCAGGCTGATCAAAGTCGGTGACTGTGCTATGCTATGTGCGTGTTTGTGTATATTGCGGGTGTGTATGTGTATATTTATGTGTGTGTGTGTGTTTGTCAGTGTAAATTAAATGTTTTTCTTTGTTCGCCGCACAAATTTTTATGACGAAAGGACTAAGTTTTATTGCGTTTTTCTACCTATTTTCGGGGTGGCATAATTAATGAAAAACATAATTAAAAATTTTGGCACCAATTGTTTTTGATGGCTTAACGCTATGGCAAAAGAAGTAGATAAAAGAAAATAGAAATTTAAAGTGTAAAGGTGTCCCTTTTATAGCCTACTTAAGTAACATCTTTGGTTGATTTCTATGGAAATGAAGTGTTTTGCACGTTTGAAAAGAAATATTTAAAATTTTTATTTTATTTAATTTGCTCAAATTATATTCATTGATTTTCCATGCTAAATTCAATAATTTCCGCTTTTTTGTAACAATTTTCCAATTAAGGGTGATATTATTTCCGCAGCCAGCCACACACGAATGTCCTTGGCACGCACACAAACACACCCTACGGAAGTCAAAAATGTCAATGAAATTCAATTTATTGTCAATAGCATCCTCGCATGAACTTGCCCTCTTGATGTGAGTCTATCTATTCCGCTGCCTGTGTCCTGTCGTGTACTATTTTTATGGCATATTTCCAGTAGCTAAAGTAAACGTTTATCGTGTAGATTTATCGATTGTTATTGTTGAAATCTTGCTGCTACCTAACAAAGCAGCTGAGCTGCCTTACATATATTCTTTTTTTTTTTTTTTGGTCATTCGTTGGCTCGTTTGTTGACAGCTTATGCAAGGCGACAAGTGCTGACACACATTCATAGACATCCTTACAACGGATACCGAGTGGTAAGGCAGCGGGTGTTGTACATATACATATATACAAGCTGTTTATTGGTCGCCCATTGTGTTGGTAATTGTTCATATTCACTGCGGCGCGTTCGTCCTATACCCTCGATTATTATTGTCAGTTAGTAGGTTATTGTAATTTTTATATGCGTCCGGAACAATAGCTGTGGCAGCTGTGCGCAATTGTGCGTACAGATTGACTTACAGAGGATATATATAGGACAACAACTTCGCTCTGCACCGTCGATATAGCATGTTGTGGAGTGGTTTTCGCAGTTCAGTGCACACAAATCGCGCATTTTTTGCTTGACTTGTTCAAATAGTATGCAAAATTAGTGCCAAATGTTTGGTACTTAATTCATTCAGTGGTTTGGCTTATTGGTTAATTTATTTGTGGCTTAATTGCCAACTGTGGTCGTAATAGCTTTATTCAGTAAAGTGGCGAAGTACTATTTTTCTTAATTGCTTTGCATCTTAAATCATATTTTACAAGTCCGCAAATTCTTATTGGTTAATGGGGATTGGGTTTATCAACGTCTTATAGATTTTAATTTTTGTCTTTGGAGAGAGGGCTTTACTTCTTATTTGCTTGCTCATTATTCGCCTGATATCCAGGCCGACGTTGTTGTTGCTGGTTACCTCGGATCCAAGATAGACGAAGTTTTCTACAACACTGAAGTTGAAATTCTTCATCGTCACTGACCGTCCAAGTCGCGATGACGGAGTGCGAGAAGACACCAAGTACTTCGTCTTGTCCTCATTCACCGCTAGAACCATGAGCCGAGACAGTTTTTCAATCTTTGAGAACGCCTTGCTGATTCTCCGTTCCAGCGTGCCAATAATATCGATGTCATCGGCGCAAGCGAGCAGCATCACTTCTTTTTGGAAGATCGAGCCCGATCTATTCTGTATGTACGGGCATTGGCGTAGGAAGCATTCCATTAAAAGATTGAAATAATCGCACGACAGAGCATCGCCCTGCCTGAAACCTCTCTTGTTATCAAAGGTTTCGGAGAGGTTTTTCCCCACACTGATAACGCTTTGACGATCTTTGCCGGGATACATAGTGCAGACAGGGCGTCGTAAAGTCTCAATGGTATCGGCGTGTTGAAAGCGGCTTTATAGTCGATAAATTGGTACTGTGTGTCTTTGTTAAACTCACGGGTCTTTTCCAAGATTTGAAATATTATCTCTTTTTATGGCAAATCAATTTCCAAAACTCGAACGAAATAAGGCGGTTTAGATGATGAGACTATGTAACGGAAAACGAAACAAGTGTCTCCGTTGCTCTCAACTTCTATTTTATTTATTGCTTCTTTCTTTCCATTGACAAGTTTATAAATAACCCAAAGGTTTAAAATCTTCTTTTTTTTACCAATGTCTAACTGAAATTTATATAAAATGAGAAAATGTGTTAAATAGTTTCAATGCATATTCGAGGTACTTCCTTTGCCATACTGTATGTCTATGCCTATATAAATGTGTTCGTCCTTAAGTATCTATACTTCCAATGCATATGTAAAGCAGTCTATACCATTTGTTGGCAGTAGCAATGTTGATAGCTGCTATCGTTCAAATACAATAATCTATTAGACACGCTCACAAACTTTTAATGTAATTTGAGAACTACATATCCAACATTCCAAGCAGCAAACATTAAAGACACTGACAATCAGCTGTCATGCTGACTTTTACGAAATGTAATGATTTGCACAGGTAAAATAAATTGGCAGAGCACATTTCTGTTGCTTGCTGCTATCGAAACTAACTGAATGTCACAGCATACAACTAGCTGGCTGACTGCAAATAGATTTTGGCATGTCATGGACGCAAATATCAAGAAATTCTCCATGGACTATCAAATTGCACTAAACTGCCGAGAGCTAAGATAAAAAAAAAAAAAACTTTAGCTATCAACTTTCGCTGGCTTTCTTTAGGATTTTTTTTGCTTTATTTGTGCCCAAAAAGAAAGAAAAAAAGATAAAAGTCCAAAAGCAAAACTGCTCAGACGTCATTAGGAAATGAGCGTCCTCGCCGCAAGTGGGTCATATACATTTTTGATGAGCTGTCATTATTAAATGATGCCAAGAAGACGACGACGGCTGCGACGGAAATGCTGCTAAAAACTCAAGTGGAGTCGAATGGCGAAAAATTTATCTCCGCTGATGGGGCAATGATATTTTATTTATGTGACAGTTGATATTTCCTACTTTGCTGCCAATAAAATATTATTTTCATTCATTTCTTTCTTTTCGCTTTTTGTTTTTTGTTTTTGGTTCTTGCTGCAGGCTAGACAAAGTTGCTCAAATGAATGCTTTAAGTATTTATTATTTATTTGTTATTTTTGTGTAATTTATTTTGGTGCTGAACGAGAAATGATTAAAAAGCTTAATTAATAAACGATCGCTGCGGGCAATTAATAAAAGCACGAATTGGAAAAAATGTCCATCTGCCCGCTTTGTTGCACAGACCTCTACATAGTATTTCACTCAACAACAAAATGTTTTGTAGAATAAAAACCTAATTTCATTGGGACACACCTACGCTAGAATGCTTTCACATGTTTCGAAGTTTTCGTTGTTGTTGTCGTCGTCGTTAATAGACAAAGTAGACATCGAATTGTGTCACATTTTATGAGCTGTCAAAATACATATAACAAAATGGCTGCTGCGTAGCTATAATTTATATATACTTGTACACGAATAAATTATGTTTTATATAAGTGGGCTGTCAACAACAACAATTTGTATCTCAAATCTAATGAACTCTTGTGCTAAACTTATTGACAAAGCAAATCACTATAACTCCGCTTATCTGTTTTTATGCGCAGTCAAGTGCTTCATTCTGGCAGCAGCTGTTCCTGTAACCACTTCCTATTTGAGGACTGAATATAAATTGACAGTCACATGACAACCCGAGTTGATTGGAAGTTCTTAACCCACGCACGAAAAAAGTTATCAGAGCTCATTGACATCAACTCAAAGTGCTTATCCTTTTGCCATAATACATACCTACTTACATACTCGTATAGCCTAGCAACAAAAGGTGTAGTGGAAATTGTTTTGACATTACTTTCAAATGTCAATCGACTGTGATTTTTTTTTTTTTGGCTCCTTTACCACTGTGGTTGGTAGTCCGTGCAAGTGATGAATGCCCATCTCATCCATCTCTTCAAAAATCACAAATATGATAGCTCTCTGAGTTCACTGTTATAATATGGCTTTGGCTTCATGTTCATTATTTCCTTTGGCTTACAATATTATGTAGAATCCTATACATACGGTGACATCTAATCGATGACATTCATCTTCCAATATTGAGCATGGGAAATTTCCAAAAGTGCTTTCAATATCGAGTTTTAGAGAAACGAGTTCCATCTAATACAACAATAGATTTATTGTCTATCATAAAATATGCGGAACATGTCTAAGCCCCAACTTCCCCACCAAAACTTAACAAAATATATTCAAAATACAAGTCTTTCATTACAAAATTAATATAAAAAGTTAAGTGCGCTACTAATAGGCTTTCACCACTCGTTTTTTCTTCGTCAAGAGATTTTTTTTTAATATTTATATCTCAGCTAAAGAGGGCATTGCCCGCTTCAAAGCCGTACGCAAGCACGCGTTGACTTAGCCAAATTGAATTTATCTTGAATGGTCAAATGCGATAAAGTTCGGATAATGTAATAAAATTTAATGAGGTTATTCAGCAAGCTAAAAGCTAAGACATTTTGCAGCTGACTGGCTACAGATTAGTATGCCTGAATAGCATACACCATATTGATTGCGCTAATGCATTATTGTATCAGTAGACATTTCATGCAGCATTACTAGCCCAATATATATTTCGCTTAAAGCCACGTAAATACTTTAAATTATATATGAGTTAGGTGAGCAACTGCCATACAATTTAACTGCCGAGTGTGTGCAGTCAGTCAGTGAGTTGGACGCTCAAATACTTGCACAGACACGAATTCGTCGACACAACTTTGGCGTGCATAGCTAACGAGTCTCATGACTCATGTTCGATTTAACATAAATTTAGCGTAAATACTCATATCTAAAAATTTATAGAGACACATTTAGACTCGTATATAGACTTTCAGCTCATTCATTCTTTCGCTTTGCCAACCTGTCGCAATGCAAATTCCAATAAAGTAAAGTACTGCTTCAACAAGCAGCTTCAACATGAAGAGTCGCATGCCAAGTCGCATTTCGTGTATCGAAATAAAGCGCGCGCCAAAAAAAAAAAAAAAAAATTGTGGGGCGGCATTAAGAATAAAATGTATGAATACTCTGATAAAAAAAGTATAACAACCCCCCACAGGCAGTTTGCTTGCCATTCTGACATGCTATAAAATTTTTATCAGCATTCGCTTTACTTTTATTTTGACATTTACTGACATTTCAAAGTTTCGCCAAAGTGCTGCGACCCCAAAGTGGGGGTTGCGGAGTGAAAGGCAGCAGAAAGTAGCATTCATATATTTTATCACTGATATCAAAGTTTTCTCCCCTTTTGCTACAAAACAATTCGCAAACAAACCATTTCCTTTATTGTCAGCAAATTTTCGTATGAAAATTTTTCATTTAGGAAATTGTCTACTTGTGTCCTTTTTCGTGTTGTGCAAATAACTGCAGCCTACTTTCAGGCACTTTTCAACGTATTTGTAAATTCAGAAATTTTTGAAATCTAAATTGATTTTCGTAACGATTTGTCATTTCTAAATCAACCCTTTGCTGCCAACCGTCCGTTCCATCCGCTTTCGACTAAAATTTATCAAATTGTTTGCCTACTTTTTGGCGCTTAAGCAAATCTGAGTGTTGCTGGCATTGATAAGGGTGCTGGCAATTATGCAGAAAAGCAAAAAAACAAACCGGCAACCTGTTGTCCTAAGTGCCAGTCTACTGTCTGTTGTACTCTACTGTCCTGTCCAATTTCTGCAGAACTTTCAATTATTGCTGAGGCAATAAGCAGTGGGCGTGTAACTTTCAACGCCTGTAAGTATGCTAAAACATGAAATAGGTTTCAGTTGCTGTGCGAGTTTTGTAGAAGGGTTGCACTGCAAAAGTGAAAGTGTTTGGCTCTTATCTCTCTATGGTACTATAAAGGCGTGGTCTGCTTTAAATTCAATGTTTATTATTATGGCATACTTTATGGTGTAGTGTGCTAGCAGCTCCTTAAATAAGTAAACTTTACAATCTATTCTGTACTGCTTGGCTGCCTGCCTCATTGTGTTGGTGTTGATAAGCGTTAATGGTTTGCGGTGTTGCAATGAAACTTCATCATAATTGGCAGTTAAATGACTGGCAAAAAGTCGATTGCATACTTTAAGGCGTTGTAACCGTGCACAAGTTGTAATAATTTTGCATTTATTGACCAAGTGTGGCATTATCGCCTGCCATTATCTTGCTTTATGGCAAAAGCTATTAAGCATAAATTGTAAAATTGTGTTGCATACTTGTAGGTGTGCAGTGCACGTTTTAAAAAAAAAATCGATATAAGAAAAATGTCATTTAGTGCAGAGTAATGTGTTTGTGTGTCTAAAAAATGTTACTCAAAGTGTATATAAAATCATAACAAGCAACTAAAAATGCTCGGTCGCTGTGTAAGCGTGCAGGGCTCCTGCGATAATATCAACGGCATGCTGAGCGAGGACTATGCTAAGGTTTGTATAAATGCCATAAACGAGTTATGGAAATGACTTGCATGCACATAAATTAATTAAAATAGATTATATTTGCACAATTTTATTAAACTAAAAGTAAAAAAAATATTCTCTAACACTTTTCTATATCGAAAGCATATTCCAAGTGCAATTCAATAAATCATACGATGGAAATTTAATAAAGTTTAGTGATATATTTTTATGAGCTTATGAGCTGGTGTCTACATTAAACTTATATAAATTGAACGCTCAGTCAATTGGATTAGATATATGTTGAACCGCAAGAAATGATATAAAAATATTACGTGAGATCATTTATAATAAATCGAAAGATGATGGTTGTAAGCAGCTACTTTTTATATACCTACAACATCATTAGGACAATCGATCTCAAAAGTTTAAGTTTTAAAATATTTTTTAAAGGCGAAATGGCAAGCTTTTCTGAATGCAAACAGCCCAACATATCAAATATTTTTAAACAAATATAAAGGAACCGTTGAAGTTCGAATATCCTTATTGGCTAATTGTATTTTAAGATCAGTGACACAAATGAGTCTAATTTGTTAAAGATTAGTACAGCTTAGAGCCATCAAAAGTCCTTTTCACTGTAATAAAAGAAAATGGTAAAGCAGCTCCTTACAAGTTAGTAAGCCGTGCGATTATCAATAACTTATCATAGATCCCTAAAAAGTTCACGCTTAAAAGAAATTCCATTTGCTAGTAACTGTTCTCTCTAATATGCTACTTTTTCAGTCAACCTAAAGCCCATTGTTAGACAACCAACGGACGGACTAAGCTCTTCATCAATGCATATTCCCCCCGGCTTGATGTGCATCCTAGCTGCTTATCCTAACTAACAGTTTTTCTTTTGCTTCTGTGTTTAGTCTTGCCATGTCTACATTGAACAGTAGCAACAAACGAAACCAAACCAAACAGAGTTAAGCTGGCTTGCTGGCATGCTGCACACTATGTAGTAGATCCCTTTACAATATGCAATAAACAATGCGAGTGTCCTGTAAGCAATGCAACAGCGTACATGAGTGGGTAGTAGAGTGTAACACACAAATAGGACTTGCAACATATTTGTGCGTCACTATCAGCAACAGCCACGAGTGGCATTCAGACAGGACAAGGCAGGCACACACGAACATATGTAGCAGCTCCATAAGCTGGAGTCCTTTAATAGTTTAGCGGTGAGATACAAAGTTCATTGTTGTTTTTCTTGTCATTTGATAGAGCATTACAGAGAGAAAGAGAAACAATGTACACGGTATAAAATTCTTGCTGTGCTGTTTAGTTCTTTAAAGGTTTCTACTAGGCATAAAGCGCATAAAGGCTATATAGAGAAAAAAAATGTTTTCAAGTTTAGTTTAGTTGCTACAGCAAAGTTTTTCTTGTGAACAACAACTTCAGCATCAGACTTTGGACTAGCATAATCCCGTGCCGTGTCAAATGCAGCTACTTTCGCTACGAACTTGGACAGTTATTTGCAAAGTATGAACTTGTATTTCTAAAACAACTTTCAGGCCTTTGTTTGGCTCTGCACTTGCACACTTGGAGCCATTCTATTACGGTTCTGTTTGTATTTTGCAATTGACGAGAATGAAATTGTAATTTGCAGTTGTGCGAGTATATACAATAGTTGAAGCTTCATGCTGGCTCTGGCTCACAAACTGACTGTTTGGCTATAAAGCTGCTTTTATCCTTTGTAAGCCAGTGCTTGGAAAATTCAAAGACAAGCAGATACAACTAAAGCAAGTAGAGATATCGAGTCAGACAGACAGTGCAGTATGCAAAGGAGCGCTTCTAACCAACCCGTTCAATTTATTCTTTAATTTAACTTGCATACTTTCAGGCGCCTTGGCATCTTAGCTGCGTCTTCTTTCCTTAACTAAAATAAAAATCGAGTTTGCCAAATTGTAGCAGCAAATCACAAAAGTCTTGTAATAATTATGAACAAAAATGGCATAGCCTGAACAGATTTCCTTAACGACATTACACTCGAATGTACAAACAACAACACTCTTTCCTATATTCGGGCATTATGCCGACCATGTTTGCCTTAATTCGTTGCTGTCGAAACTACTTGGGCAATGTGTTGCAGACATCAAATTGCATATGCGCTGGAAATTGAGAAAATATGTTGCAGCATTTGCTGTCTGCTAATGATTTCCTGATAAGACGACGTACAAACATGCTAAGCATAAGCCTCTCAAGAATAGTTGTGCAACATGTTTTCTACTCTCGTATGTAGTCAAGTGGCTGTGGCAAGTTTCTCTGTTGAATCTGTCTCTGGTGCGACTGTTGCTGCTATAGCCAGTTGTTGCCTTAATTACTTCGAGTAATGGGAATTATGCTGTCATTTGATAGTTTAAAATGATTTTAAACATTTTGCTCTTATGAATTCGAAACAAACAAACGTGAAGTATATGCTTTGAAGTGTTTACTTAAGTGAGCTAGTCGTCTACCTTATCTAACTAATTATCTTGTCTTTTACAATTTGCTTTTCAGATTTATACCGATTGGGCAAACTACTATTTGGAACGTGCCAAATCGAAGAAGAAGGTTACAGATCTCAGTGCCGATTGTCGTGATGGTTTACTACTGGCAGATGTTATTGAAGCTGTGACCAGCTTTAAGGTGCCCGACTTAGTTAAGAAACCAAAGAGTCAACAACAAATGGTGAGTTCAGAATATTTAGTTATTAAATTTTATTCAGTTATTAAATAATATTAAAATAATTCGATTTAAAACAAAGAGTTGCGTGGAGTTTACACGAGACGGCAGTGAAACTTCTTGAGCTGTGAAAGGAATAAATTTTGCATATTAATTATGACAGACTGACTGATAGTGAATTGCAGGGAATATTTAGCAAACGACTCAAGCATTTCGCTAAAGCGACCCAACTCAACATGCTATACTAGCAACTGTATGAGAGCAGTCTTCTGCAGTTTTCGGCTTTCGCAGCTCGGTATTAAAGGAACGTTCGGCGGCAAACTCATGTCACCAGTATACTTCCACTTGGAATTCCGTGATTGATCGTTAAACGAAATATCTGCCAAATGCAGTTGAAGCAAACATCGTTATATTTAGCTTCCACATGTATAATACGGCCGCCCTAGTGAAACAAACCCTTTCGCTTCGCATGGCCAGATATCGTCGAGTGCGGTGAGTGAATAGGATCAGATGATTCCCGAAAGGAATTCTTTCGTTGGGGCGAATGTACAATGGTGACTCTAGCGGAGTAAGAGTGAGGTGACGTAGGAATGTGTTGGTAGTCATTCCACTCTTCTATTCTAGCCATCACAACATTTGCTATTGTTAGAAAATGGCATAAATTGCAAATCCATTCGATTAATTACGTAACGCTTCTAATTTATTTAAACATTTCAGAAGTCTTCAAATATACTCTGTGGATGCACACATAAATTAATTTGATTAAAGAGTTTTTCCACAGGTTTAAGGAATGAGATTTCATGTCTGCGAGTCATCGCACGTAACTCGCGAAAACGCATTTAGCGTATGAGTCACTTTTCCGTGAAAATTCGTTAATTGTTTTTCCACACAAACTCGTCAGAAAGTCAGCATGAAGCACAGAGCAGAACGACAAACAAAAAGCTAGGCACACAATCTCAAAAAAAAAAAAAAACGTGTGTCAACGTGAAAATATTTTTTAGCAGCCTTTTTGTCATTATGTGGTCTTTCATGCATTTGAAAAGTACGTCATCATGCTGACTTGACTGGCTGACTAACATTGACAAACACTCAGAAACACACACACACACACACACGCAAACACACACAATTCTAGCAGAGATATCCATTTTGTTTGTGCATACCTTTTTTACGCCTTTTTGCGCGCCATTCTTCAACAAAATGGCGGCTGCTGTTGCTTTTTCATGCGACGCCGAAGTGTAAATAAAGTGCGCCTTATTTGCATGGCGAATTTTTCAACGTAACAGGACAACGTGCCAACGTATGACAAACTTCTTTTTTATTTTTTTTCATTATTATTTCCTTAGCAAAGTTTTGTGGAAATTTAGTTATGCTTAAGTTGGCAACACCAGCAAAAAGTTGACTAAGGGGAAAATTACTTCCGCAGCGTCAGGTTTTGCAACGTGTAAAAATGAAATACGGATTACGAAAGCCAGTGAGGTATATTTTGAAGCTGCTCATCTACATTTAGACATGTGGAGCAGCTGTCTTTCATTGAAATTGATTTGTGTGCAAATCATTTGTATGCGGCTGCGTGCTGTGCTCAAGTTGATCGACTACAACTCATTTATGAAATTAAAATTAAAAAATTCCAAAAAAAAAAGAATAAAAATGCAAGCAAAGTCAGTCAGACTTTTGGACCAAGTTTACTTTTGTGAAATTAACGAACGAAAAAAGTGATATTTTTTTTCCTTCGTTGCTGCTGTTCGTCTGCTACGTGCGCAGATTCTGCGATGAGTGGCAGTGGAATCCTTTTACCGAGCACGTCGGTTGTACAACTAAAGGACGAAAACTAAATTCGAAAATAAAAGCCAAGCAGCGAGAAAAAATGGAGCGCCCTCCATAAGTGCAGCGCAAATATTCCATACGAAATTGCAGAAAAATGAAAAGCGTTGCAGATTTTCTGCACTACAGCCTTGGTGCTTAGTCTTATTTTTTTCCAAAGCCGCAAGGACTCTTGTCGTACACCAATTTTTGTTCATTTTTTTTTTTTTTGCTTTTTCTGCAGCTACAACTCTTTTTCCAAGCATGGCCAACGACTTTAAAAAAAAATGTAAACAAAGCCACTGGAGAAAGCCACACGACATTGGCATATTTTTATTGAGTGGCAACTAAGCAGCAGGCAACTCAATGCAACTCTGTATAGTGGTACAAGTTCATTGTCGAAATAAACAGCAGCAGCGCGCCGCAGGACAAACACACACACACACACACACGATCGGGAAGTGCATAATTTTGTGCACATACATTGAACGCCGTTTTGCGGTTGCCAAACAAAGTCTATGAAATAAAAATTTATTTCAACTTTGTCAGTGAGTTGACGTTTTGCATATTAAGTGAGCAGCACTCTCTAATAAGCATGATTTGGAAGCACGAGTGGAGTCCATGGTGCACAGCCACTTTAGTAGCAAGCAGACAAGTAAAAATGCAGCGCAAGCAACGCTGCTGAAAACTGAGTCTGCAGCAAAATATATAGAAAGTCGCAAAAGTCTTTTGGAAAATGATAAGCTCAGCTAAACGTGCGCCACGCGAACGTGCTGCGCCAATATGACAAATAAATAGATGCAAAAGGAGGCACGGCGTCGGGCGGTGCAATAGTGGGCGTGGTAAAAGGCGTTGACGCAAATGACAGACAACCATTGAAAGATATAGAAGCAGTGACGTACCGTACCTACCATGCCAAATTGAGTTAGTTGCACATTTTTGTAAACATTCTTTTGCAATTTCAATAAAAATAGAAAAGATTCAAAGTTTAAAGAAATGCATTTTGGAAAAGAAATAAACAAATTTATTAACTCTCAATTGATATCGAACCTTTTAAATTATTCACATATATGTAAAAGCGCTGGTAATTTAAAAAAAAATATATATTGTCTATAAAATTTATATATAAAATTAAAACTTATATGAACGGATGGCTTACTCGATACGAAGCTAGCATATTTACTTCAAAATTGATATTCATATATGAAGATATGGATCATAAAAGGTTTCTATGCCAAATATCGGCCAATATTTTAAAAGCATCGATAAATAATTGCACAACATAACAGTGGGCAGACGGACATAGCTAGACCATCTTAACTTGTCGAGCTGATAAAGAATATATTTAAAACTCTCTGTCTCTCTATACTGTGATAAACACCAGTCTTAGGGCCTAAACCTTATCTGATTTAACCTATTTTGACACACATTGACAATGTTGAGTGTAAAACTTACAATATCCGAGAATGGAACATATGAAAAACTATTAAATAAAATTTGGTTTTAAGATTTTAAATTCACTGCCCTCGAAGGGGGGCACCCGTTTTTTTTTTTAGTCAAAAGTGTGGAATATGTAGTAAAATACATTTTCTAACGATAATAAAGGGTCTACCCCCTTGATTTATGTTCGATATTTCAATTAGAGGTTGTGATTTATTTTTATCCTCTACTTCTAAGCTAATAAAGTAAAGTGAAACGTTAAAGAAGGGTATACAATTTTCAGATTTATTCCACTGTACAACATATTGTTCTTCTAGGCCTTATGGGTTTTTACAAAAACAATAACAAACTCTTGTATAACCACAGACGGAATCCACTTCGAAATAGAAGCAGCGAAAATGTTGACTTCCGCTTACACTTCAGCGCAGGCCAACAATAGCGACAGGACGTGGTTTACTGTGTACTCTGTATTCCGGCAGGACGCATGCAAAATAAAGGAAATAAGAAAGAAAATAAGAAAGAAACTAAGAAAGTTGGAAAACGCCAAGAAGCTTTCAAATTTAATTCATTTAAAATATTTCTACTAAATGTTAAGCAAAGCGAATTAAACTTTTAAATCAAATATTAAACTATTTTGCCTTGCTACTAAATTTTTTTTGCACTCATCTTACTGCCACTCGACAAACTTTTTAATAAAGTTTTTGCTGCTTTGTGTAAACTTTATTGCAACTTCAATGTAGGACTTTTTTTTCGTTACTTACTCGACAGCGCATACTTCGAACACATTCACGCGTGGCGCCAATTTTAGTTGCTTTATTTTTAATACACTTCACATAGAATAGCGATTTAGGTGCTGTCGATTTGTCATACAGCAAACAAGAATAGGAGATTTTTAAACAATTTCACAAATAGAAAGACTAAATCACGAGAAGCTTACTTTCTATCCACCCATTAATAATTTTTTGTATTAGTTAACTGAATATAGTAAAATTTTTCTCATCCATGCTCCATTATTATTTCCGTATTATTTCAGATCATTAGTTTCTAGGCTTCATATCAAATCTTCTGTAGCAATTGTAAAGGGTTTAAATGATTCGTTTCTACTTATATATCTCACTTTTTTATTGCATCTAATGAGTTACTAGCAGCTGCATAGTCAAATATTTGCGGTAGAAACGAAGTAAATCATGAAAAAAAATTCAAAGTAAATGTTTTAAAGCAAATTTACAAACTTGGTTGCAATAAAAAAAAAGAAGAAGCAAACTGCGTGAAACTTCTGTAGAAAGTCAGCGAAACGTAAAAGTGTTCAAAGTCAACTTTTGAAAGGACCACTCGTTCTTTTGCCAACAGTGGTTGCAGCATGAGTGCTTACCACACACACGAATCCATTTCTCTGGCAGCTTTACTTTTTACCTCATCTCTAAATGCCCTCCGTACGTATGTGGGCGTACATAGACAAGGTATGCAAAAGCATTCGATTTTTTGCCATTTGCCAGAATCGCCTTTGCTTTTTGCGGCATGCTGCATTCAAATTAAAGACATCCGAGTCATGCTGTGTCTTTAAAATGGCTCTGCCGCAAACGAAGTCCTGCTGTTCTGCTACTAAAAGGACTTCAACTACTTTTTTTTTTTGCCATTGCAAGCAAACAGGCATGCGTGCAAAGGCAATTTTCCAAACTGAAAATGAATTTTCCGGTACTAATTTGATTTGCTTTGTATGCGTGCATCTTGTAAAATGCTCGACAGATTTTTCTGCTCCGAACAAAGAGCAATAAATGCTTTACTGCACTTGATGGCACAAATTGGCCTGAAGATTTCTTCCTTCTTTGGCTGCAACGTCAAAAGAAGCCATTTGCCATACAACAACAGCAACGACCATAAAATGGAGTAGTTTTTCTAATCAAATATGTAAATATTGCACACCGAACAGGAAATTAAATCAAAATAAGCATATTTCTTAAATCTCAATCTATTGTGTATGCATTTCATAGTCTACCAGGTACATTCTATTCCTATAAAATATTTTATGTGCTTTCATCCATTAGGCAAAACTGTTATCGATTATTATGTAATTAAAGTTACACAACTTACAATGCAAGAATATTATGTAAATAAATTGTTGTTGCCGATAGAAACAAATAAATGAACAGATATTTCATGTTCATCTTCGTGGAAATTCAACAAGTAAAGAGATTTCAAAACATTTCATTGGATTTGCCTCTTCTTCAGTTGCTTACGTTGTATGTACATATATACATATTTTATTCAAATTCATTTTGAGATACTACACAGATATTTCTTCAAATGGTAAATATCAGACAATTTGAAATTATTATTATTAGTCAATAGTGTGACTATTTTGCAAAACTGAAGCAAAGCAAATACCAAGTGTTGTTGCTGCTGCTGTTTTTATTTCGGGGTAATAAAATTTTGAAAAATAATCAAACTAAATGGTACAAGTAATCGCATTATTAAAGTATAAGAAGGAATTTTACTAAATGTAGACTAATTTTTTTCAGTTAATATTTCAAAATAGAATTTAAATGCAACAGAAACTTGCTAAGAAAGCCAATATTCACGATGCCAATTAAATTGAAATCAGAAACACAAATTAAGCTGCAAGTGCTACGAATTCCCCCAACAACGACAAGTGGCAACTCAGGAGGAAGTTGTAAATCAGTTCATGCATTTTAAGCACATTTCAGAGCGCCACGACACCTACAGCAGACGACATTCATAGACGAGGGCTGAGAGCAAGTGCACCAATCAATTCTAACTAATGTCAATGCCTCACAGCTAGTTCTGCGGAGTGTGGGTAGATAGAAATGAAGTTCACTTCAGGCAAACATATATAGAACGGTTGACAGACAGTAGACTCGGTACTTAAGCACAGCAAGGACATTAGGGCGCATAAATTAAGCACCTGAAGTGGCATACTACGATGGAGAATGAAGGAGTATGCAAAAATAGAAATGCACTCGAATGCGCTTTGGGTGCATTCAACTTGCAATCAATTGTTACTCATGCTGAGGCATTCATTGTAAAATATAAATGTATTCGCATGCAATGGATTGAAATTTCAGTAAATTTTTCAATTATAACTTGGCTAAATGATACTTAATCCTTTAAGCGTTTCGAAAAGTTCTACTGCATTCAAAATGAAAACAAAATAATATACGAAACATTCTACTAATGCCAACCGAAAGTCCACTCGAACAAAGTTTGTTAGTCATACGCAGTGTTTGGCTGTAAACGAAAGGACGAAGGATGTTGCCAGAGTAATAATAACAAAAACAAAAACAAAAACAACAATATTAGCAAATAAACGAAATAATTTTCTGTTATTGTATTTTTTTTCTCTTCTCGCTTTTTTACGGTCCAACTTTTCGCCATTCGCATTCGTCATTTGCACAAAACTTTACCAAGCTTTCTAATTACTAATGTAAATCCCCACGAAACGTGTGTCAGACAACAGCCATAGTAGCTAGCAGCATTGGCAATGACAGCCAGTGAGTCGAGCATAAAACATTGTTGAATGTATCTGGAACGAAAACAAAAACACAATTTTCCAACTCATGCTGTTTGTATTCAGTATTTATGCACAATTGTTGTTGCTTTTGTTCAACAGGATATGAACCTTCAATACCTTTTAGCTTACAAGCATCAGGACTACAACTATTGAAATAGTAGCTGCTCGTTCGCACATTTGTTCTATGTTCGACTAAGTTGTTGTTGTTGTTGCTGTTGTTGAGCTACTCACTGAAATGCGAATTTAATTGAAACTAAAAGCGATTTTCTTTGTAAGTATTTGTTGTCATGGTTACTAAAAAATCCATTTTGTTTTTGTTTTGTGCTTCTTTATAAAACCTTTTATTTTTCTATTTTTTCAATGCTTTTGTAAATGCCAAATCAAACTGAATTGATAAGCTTTTATCGTTGGCCAATTAATAGTTGTAGTATGTACAAGGCACAGCTTTAGAATAATATAAACATTTATTAATACGCGAAATATTTGAGATTTTGTTTGAAATTAAAATTAAATTTAGATAAAATAGAATTTGTTATAAAAACGTATCTATTATAATGAACTATCAATGAACTTTGACCCCCGGGGTCAATGACCTTCACTTTGGGTGAATCACTTTGCATAATTCACTTTGGATGATTCACCTTGGATGAATGACCTCCGACCACGGGATCAATGACCTTTGACCCCCGGGGTCAATGACCTCAAATACCCTTGAAATACCCATTGAAATCCCTTTGGAATACCTTTGGAATACCCTCGGAATACCCTTGGAATTCCCCGGGGTCAATGACCTTTGATCCCCGGGATCAATGACGGGATCAATTGACCCCTGGGGTCGAAGGTCACTGACCCCGGGGATCAAAGGTCATTGACCCAAGGGGGATTCCAAGGGTATTCCATAGGTATTCCAATGGTATTCCAAAGGGATTCCAATGGGTATTCCAAAGGTCATGGACCCTGAGGTCAAAGGTCATTGACCCCTGGGGTCAAAAGTCACTGACCCCTGGGGTCAAAGGTCACTGACCCCTGGGGTCAAAGGTCACTGACACCGGGGTCAAAGGTCATTGACCCCGGCGGTCAAAGGTCATTGACCCCGGCGGTCAAAGGTCATTGACCCCGGCGGTCAAAGGTCATTGACCCCGCCGGTCAAAGGTCATTGACCCCGGCGGTCAAAGGTCATTGACCCCGGGGGTTACCGGTCATTGACCCTGGGGGTTAACGGTTATTGACCCCGGGGGTCAATGGTCATTGACCCCAGGAGGATTCCAAGGGTATTCCAAGGGTATTCCAAGGGTATTCCAATGGGTATTCCAAAGGTCATTAACCCCTGAGGTCAAAGGTCATTGACCCCTGAGGTTAAAGGTCATTGACCCCGGGGGCCAAAGGTCATTGACCCCAGGGGTCAAAGGTCATTGACCCCAGGGGTCAAAGTCCATGACCCAGGGGGATTCCAAAGGTATTCCAAAGGGATTCCAAGGGTATTCCGAAGGTATTCCAAAGGTATTCCAAGGGTATTCCAAAGGTATTCCATAGGTCATTGACCCCAGGGGTCAAAGGTCATTGACCCCAGGGGTCAAAGGTCATTGAGCCCAGGGGTCAAAGGCCATTGACCCCAGGGGGATTCCAAGGGTATTACAAAGGTATTCCACAGGTATTCCAAAGGTTTTCCAAAGGTATTCCAATGGTATTTCAATTGATATTCCAAAGGTATTCCAAAGGTATTCCAATGGGTGTTCCAATGGGTATTCCAAAGGTCATTAACCCCTGAGGTCAAAGGTCATTGACCCCTGAGGTTAAAGGTCATTGACCCCAGGGGTCAAAGGTCATTGACCCCAGGGGTCCAAGGTCATTGACCCAAGGGGGATTCCAAGGGTATTCCAAAGGTATTCCAAAGGGTATTCCAAGGGTATTCCAAAGGGATTCCAAAGGGTATTCCGAAGGTATTCCAATGGGTATTCCAAAGGTCATTAACCCCTGAGGTCAAAGGTCATTGACCCCTGAGGTTAGAGGTCATTGACCCCAGGCGGTCAAAGGTCATTGACCCCAGGGGTCAAAGGTCATTGACCCCAGGGGTCAAAGGTCATTGACCCACAGTGGGATTCCAAGGGTATTCCATAGGTATTCCAAAGGTATTCCAAAGGTATTCCAAGGGTATTCCAAAGGTATTCCAATGGGTATTCCAAAGGTCATTAACCCCTGAGGTCAAAGGTCATTGACCCCTGAGGTTAGAGGTCATTGACCCCAGGGGTCAAAAGTCATTGACCCCAGGGTTCAAAGGTCATTGACCCCATGGGTCAAAGGTCATTGACCCCAGGGGTCAAAGGTCATTGACCCCGGGGTCAAAGGTCATTCATCCAAAGTGAATCATCCAAAGTGAATCAAAGGTTATTGGCCCCATGTCAAAGGTCACTGACCCCGGGGTCAAAGGTCAACTTCTTCTGTGTCAAGGTCTTTTCAATAATAATTACTTGCTCTAGAGTGGTCTCAACTCATCCATCTTTAAAATAAACGTTCTGGTCTATCCATCAACTGAATCATCTTTTATTTATATTTTATTATTTTCTTTAATAGTCTTTGGAGTAGACTTATTCTATGAAAATCACTTCCAATGTTTCCACTTCTAATCGAGCTTTTTCAGACGTCCCAGTTCCTGCCTAGCTTAAGATATATTCAACAATTAAAGCCAAGTCTTGTAAACGCAATCGAAGAAAAAGTTTCCACCCAGCGGTTCACATGATCGTATTTCCATTTCCCGCATTCAAACTGGCATTGTATAAATTGTATTCGCTAAACTTGCTTCTAAACGTTTTTACAATGTTTTGCTTTCTTTTAAAGATGCCCACACAAACAGTTCTAATGGCTTAAATGATGGCGTTCTTAGTTAGGAGCTTAGATACGGACCTTAGCGTGCTCATTGAATACAAGTGATCTTAATAATGAATAAGCGAATCTAAATATGTAAATTTATATTCACCAAGATTTCGATTTTCATACGGACAGCTAGACAGACAGACAGACGGACGGAGGAACATGTCATCATTGAGTCGACCTTTAATGCTGCTCTAAAATATACATATATGTATGAGCTTTGTCTCGCCTCCATCTGGCTAGAACTTGCATTTGCTTAAGCTAAGTATACCCTTTTTCCCTATGACAACAGGGTATACACAATAGTTCCGTATAGTAGCCATCTCATCTGAATTTAATCAATAAATCGTCATCACGAATAAATTTTTCCTACCTCAATTTGCACCAATATCAAATTTCGTTGGATCTTCTCCTACTTTTGCAGTTATTCTTTGCAACATTTTTTAATCGGTATGAAATATTATATGTTGAGTTATATTCAAGATCTTACAGTAGAGATGGATTATTGGAATATTTGGCAAACCATATAGTTGGCTGCAACTGCTTAGATTGGTACTTAATTACAGTCTTTTAAAATCTGTTCATGCTATTCCATGGGCGTGAGCAATGGGCCTGCGAAAGCTTTACTGACTTTTGCATAAAATTTTCACTTCAACAAAATTTAAATATTTTCATGACACAGTCCAAAGACTTTAGACTATGATTAGATGTTACTACATGATAGGTCCAACGATTCTTCCTCGATTGAAAACTTAATTTTAATCAGTATCGGAAGTTTATGCAATATAAAACAGGTCCGTCCGACTACATATATATTCGTGCTTCCTTTTGCTAAGCTTCTATCGAAACTATTGCATAGTAAAGACCGAGAACTATCAATTTATTGTGATTAGAGCCATATAATGCCCCAAGCAACAAACTAATTAAGTAATCGTTACTCCATAATTCGATAAACAAAAACAACTACAACTGACTTAAAGATTCTATAGGAAAAAAAAACAGCCGCACTTTCTCCCCTTTTTCACAAAAATCATTTGCATCCGTGCCAGTTGCAATTTTAAGCATCTCTAATTAGAATTTTTTAAAGTAAAACACAATCATCATCCACACATCTAATTGCATTTGTGCACAATGTTTCTCAAGATTTCAAATTTCCCCCAAAAACTTCAGCAGCAAACAAACAACAACGACCTCAATTTACCACGGCTGCTATTCACGTCGAAAATGAAATGAAAAACACACAAACATTGGCAGGAAAATTAGTGTGGAAATCTCTATGAAGAATACGCAACGTGTGCCGTTTATATTTAGAAACGAAACACTTGGCAAAGATACAAACTGCCAAAGAAAGATGCAAAGGTGCTGCACAGGTTGACTATGTCTATAGGCTATATAGGCGCTGATCTGCAGCGATCTAAACTGAACTGAACTGAACACCCGCGGCAGTCAGTCGTTTGTGGTTTTATTTCATTTCTTTTTTAATGATAGACAAATGGACGGACAGATAGATAGATAAAAAGATTTCCGCCAATGAAAATGAAAAATACTTTGATTTCAACAAACTGTAACTAATTTCAAAGACAAACTGCACGTTCGCTTTGGGATCAGACGAGAATTTGTTGCACAGATTTATAATAAGTGTGTGGACTATTGACATTTGAGTGTCATGTTTTTTTGTATAAAAATGTTGTTGAAAGATGAAACTAGTCGAAAATATTTATGTGCTGATAGAACATAGATCAACGACGAAACAATATTTAAAAGATTAGCAAGTTTTGCTGCAATTGAGCAACCCACATGCAAGAAACTAAAAGCGCATAGTTCGCTGCTATTAGGCAGTAATAAATCCCAAAAACTGAACACAAACGATCGTGTAACAAAGCTTAGGCTAATGTTGTTTGCTAAGTTATATTCAAAAGCGATAACATCGCATTTCTCTAACTTATTCAAAGGAGCAAAACCAGAAATTGTAGACAAAATCTATATTTAGACAGAGCCTGAGGACAGACAAATATACAAATGCCAAATGACAAAACCGGCAACAGAGACAACAAATTGTAACAATTGTGAAATTTGTGTTTGCTATTGTTTTCCAAGAAAAGAAAGGAAAAAATGAGTTCGTGATCATGTAAGTGCTTCATGCGAGTATCATTGCGAATTTCTGAAAAAATATACACAAAGTATAATTTAGCTTGAGGCGCCTCGACTACCATCTACCCATCGATCAGATTTTTAATGTTGTTTAATTGTCGTTGTCAGTCAGCATTCAAAGTACAGAAGTAGAACTTAATTTGTTGCCAATCTAAATAAACAACTTAACCTAGTTTCTTAAACAAATAAGACGACGTTGATGTTGAGTATGAAGTTTGAGAAATGAATATCACGAAGCATTGAGCAGTCAGTCAAATCAAAATTGATTTCCACACGTTTTCGCAATTAAAATTTATGAAACTTTTGAACTCTGAAATCGAAATAATCAAACAGCAAGCCGTGAATGAAGAGAAAAAGATCGAAGAAACAAACTCTTTGCAAATTTTTTAATGAATGAAAATTTATGTGATTTTTTGTTGCCTCTTTCTCTACAGTGGTGTTCCACAATCAGCCGCTTGTCAAAATAAATGAAGATCAGCAACAACAAAAAAAGTAAAAATAAATTCAATCAACATTTGTTTAAAGAATTTTTTTCATTTATACCCTTCACATATAGTGGCAAGGAGTATTAATTATCTATTTGTCGGATAGTCAGTAAATCATTAAAGGAGGGTTTGGAGTTCATAGAAAATATACGGGGAATATTTGAGTTTTATACGCTGTTCCCACTTAGAGAAAAAGAGTATATTAAGTTTTTATAAATGTTAGTTACAGGCAGAAGGTGTTTGGATAGACAAAGTATATATGTTCATGTTCAGCTTTAAAAGGTGAGTCGTTCTAGACATGTCCGTCTGTCTGGCTGTACGTATGAACATCGAGATCTTGAAGACTATAAGAGATGGGACCTTCAAATTTGTAGATTTAAATTCTATTTTTTATTCTTCAGATCACTTGCATTCAAAGAATGTGGTTGCCTCTCCCTAGGGGAGAGTTGAAACTAACCATGCAAAACCTAGGTACCAGAGATTTGTGGAAAGTTATAGGTGGCCTTGCTTTCATCACATGTTCCGTGCAAATGTTCTCAGCAATCTGTTGGGGACCTACGAAACACTTCAGATACTGAACTACTTCATAAATCTTAAAATTTTTTTTTTTCCGTTAAAATATAAAAATTTAAATAAAAGTCAAAACCGGAACTCTTCGCAACAGGTGTTTCTTAAATATTGATTGAAAAAATATCATAGCTAATATTTCGTTGGTACAATCATTTGAAGTCAGTCTGTTATATTGTTTATTTATGATATTTTCTCGAGACAGTAACATTCACAATATATATGTAGTACATATATCCCGAAGTCAAGTCTCGAAGTCAAGCATATTCGACTGCTGAGTTCTTTCTTGTTTATATGTATTAGTTTTTTGCAGGGTATAAAATAGTCGAGTAACACGGCTATATGTTTCTCTTATATGTTTCTTTTATTTTATTTATTTAAATTTTTTTTTTTTTTGCAATTCTTGTTGAACTGCGACGATGACTTATTAAAAATTTCATTTAAAATTTGTTTACTCATTGAACGCACAGACAGCCTCATCAAGCATTGCGTAGTCTGATTCGCATTTGGAAAGATAAACGATCATCTGAATGCCAGACGTTTTGGCAGCTCTTTAAAAAAAAATTAAGCACAAAGTTCGCTGGGAGAATAACAAAAAAACAGAACAACCTCACAAATGATATTTATTTTTGCAATTTTAGTGTCTGTTTATGTCTGAGCAAGAAAGAAAAATAAATTATTTCACGCGTTTTGAAATTTTTGGGCTTTCCAAACTAAACAATGCAACAATTGTTTCAACAGAGTTCATCAACATGTTGCTACGGTATATGTTGCTAGAAATTGCTGAACATCTGTTTCATAGCTGAATTGAATGATGTCGAAAGAGCAGACGGTCAGCGGGACTGACGGACAGCAATATCAACACAGACACGACATAGTTTGTTTACTTTTTGTGGCATGATCATATGTTAGCCATGTCTAGAATAATAACAACAACAACAACAAACATAATATAACCACAAGCAAAAAAAAAACCAAAATGAGGAACATATTGCAAAAGCTGTGCCTAAAATGTAAAGAGCCAAACTGAAAAAATATTTTTTGTTGCTTGCAAATTATTTGTTCGATACTCTTCAAGAACAGAATATTTTATTTTATTGTTGATTATTAACCAGAGTAATCAGTTTTTCTAGATTTGGATACGGAATCCGAATTTTCTGGTCGAAATTATGTAATCAGCTTTCATTTTCTTCTTAATACCAAAAAAAACAACTATGTTATGTTAAATAGGCTTATTTGGGAATACTACGGTACCGTAGAACTTAAAAATTAGTTTGAGCGATATGTTTCCGTTGGAAAGGATATTGTGAATTCAATATCGACCGTGGTGGTCCAATTTCATGTGTAATATAACACTTCCAACACTATTGCTGGAACTGAAGCTTAAAAACTATTCACAATTGTTGTTGGCTGAGCAATGTTGGAATTTAGTACTGCTTAGCAAGAATGCTAGATAGTTGAGGTAGGCCTTAACACATCCAAAATAGATATTTAATTTTAAAATTTAATTGGACTCGCCTTTACATGCGAATCATGACAGCAAAATCTACTCGCCTTGTCACTTTGATCACGAATATAAATAAATATATACTTCCAGGTAAAAAGGCTTTCGTTGTAGTATTTTATGAGTATTTTATGAGTATTTTATGAGTTCTGCCACGCCTTCTTCTGCCTGTTACAAGATATTAAAAATCGAGTACCATAAACATTCTTCCTTACAAATTTATTCTTATTCAGCGCAATAGAACGATGCAATCTAACCATATCCGATAAGCATGAGAAATTTAAAACTCTGAAACACTTCTAAGATTGCTGGGAATAAATTTCATATAAGAACACTTGAGGGTTAAAGATTTAAGACTCGCAGGTAGCACAGACCACATAGAAACAGACATAAAGACAGACAGCAGAAACAAAAACAAACAAACATTAGCCGTGGCGTTCGATCGTTCCATCAAAAAGCGAAATCAGGAACACGAAACTCTAGCAACATGTTGAATGAATATGAAAAAATTTTATTTTGAGTTGAATCGAACCTTTAATACTCTTCATATATATATAAAAAAAATTGCTATATCTTAAAAAAATTTTTAAAGTAAATTTTATCTTCAAAAATGATGATAGCTGTGTATGGTATGGTGGACGGTTGGTTTGCATGCGGACTTTGACCAAAAGTGGTCGGGAGATGCCTTAGATTTCCCTAAACGGCGACTATATCGATGTATATGTTTATTTTGTGTTCAAAATCAGTTTTCTACACAAAAATCCAAAAAAATTAGGGTGAATTCGTATAAAGCTCTATTTTTCAGTGCATATATGTTCAGCGTAGGATTGTTACATGTTTCCAAAACCAGTAAAGATCGACGTCTTCAAAGCTAAGATACTAGTTTTAATTAGTTTGAACAGGATTTAGATGCACAGACAGACGGACAGACAGATACAGTGAATGTCTATGCATATGTGCTTTATGCGATCTTCAAAGCTTCTTTCATGCGTTACAAACTCCCTGACAAACTGATAAAGCCACTTCATACTACGAGTGAAGAGTATAAAACGAGGCAACAAAGAACGAATAAACAAACGAAGTTTTGTTGTTACGAAGTTGCCACAAGTACCCGACGCGCTTCATTGGCAACACGAAACATCGATCGTACATTTGAAAAGATCGTTAAAATTCAGAAGGCAACCAACTGTTGACCGTGCAACATGCTTGGTTAGGTGCGGCTGTCTTGTTGTGTTAGATCGAATACATAAGCCGAGATACTTTTACGTATCTAAAAAAACGCGCGCGAAATTTGAGTTCTGTTGAGTGTACCCAAAAAATACATTGATCTAGAGATACTAATTATTCTACTTGACTAAAAAAAATTCATTTATTGTTGAATTAAAAAAAAAAAAATGCTCAAACCAATTTAAACAAATTGCTAAATTGCTTCGTTGCACATAAAGAAATAGTATAAGCAAAAAGTTTGCTAAAAATTAAGAAATCAAGCATAAATTGCTTAATTAAACGAAATATGCAAAATAACATTGCCCAGAGCGATCTTAAGTGCTTCAAACGATTAAAAGATACTGCTGAGTTCATGCTGCTAATTTAGCCGCAACAATATACATCTGCATGTCTACTCGACTCGACTTTAATTTGCCTTTGAAGAGTGTAATCAAAAATTATAGCAATACAAAAAAAACTAAGTTTTTATTTATTTATTTATTTATTTATTTATAGTGAATGCTGTTCATGACATTTAAGTGGCTCATATTTATAAATTATGGCAAGTTAAAATTTATAAAAACTTGAAGCACTTTGAAATAAAATAATTTAAAATTGTTTGTGTGGCTTTTTCTATGCTCAAGTGTTGCGCGTTTTTTTATCGCACTTGAAACGCGTGCCGCATCATTTGGTAGCATTTTGTGGTAGTATTTCAAGTGTTTAATTGTCTAGTTCAAGTGTTTACAAAATTCTTTTTTGTAAAAAATGTCGGCTTATATGGGTCAAGTACCATTTGAGCTGATATTGACGTAGAGTTCGTGTACTTGCTGTGTGGTCTGCCGTACAAAAAATCGAAAGGTAAAATAAAAACAAATTTTTTTCTAGTTATTAACAATAAACCAAACCATTTATCATCATCTTATCATGCATAAATTATATACCTGAAAGTGATAGAATTAAAACGGAAGTAGCTACTCATCTGAATAAACGTGTGGTGCGTGTGTTACCCATAAATGTCTACTTAACTCATGCGCAGCAGATCCTTATCAAATTTCCGTATAACAAAAAATAATACAAGACAAAAAATTAACATCAAATCAACATAAACAATAGCGCCGCATTAAAATTGTTATTTTTTTTTTTATTTATTTATATGAATATTGTCAACAGTTTCATTTGGTTTGCAATGTGTTGAGTCCTTTCGCATTGCCTCTAAATATGTGTAGAGAAATTAACCCCAATCAGAAACGCAGCTAATTAATATGACACAACCAACTGTCATGTATTTGTCGTACGTATTATTGTTGTTGCTGTTGTAGGCACACCCTCGTACACACATACACACGTGTTTCCTACGATATAGGCACACACCCACACCTCCGCAGCCGTTTGTTTGACGCATTATAGTGCAGACATTCATTCTGTAGTTCATTCATTCAATGCGCCTTTGTTGCCTTTGTATCCTATTATATCCTTTGCCTGTCTATTCATAGAAATTATCGACATCATTTTTATGACTTTCACTGCTGTTACCTTTTGTTGCAAGCGAAACATTGGGAATGTCGCAAGTATAGGCCCATAGTATTCTAGTTAAGCGACAAACAGCTTTGTTTGCAATCATTTGTATTTGGATACATTTACTCATTCATTCATTCATTCATAGAGTTGTTACCGACCGACTATTGTGTGTATTGTTTGTTGGTCGATTACCTTTTGTAGAAATATGCGAGGGTGATTTGAATAATCTGTATTAGATATTAATCAGATAATAGTTATACTACTACTAGATTGTTATCTGCATAAAAGGTATGAAAATCGAATAAGCTAATCGAACCAATTAAAAGTTAATGAGATGTCCGACAAAAACGTTTGTTAAACTAAACATAAGATTAAGGATTAACGCTCTTTAAACGCTAGGAGAACATAAAATTATATTAATTGTCAAGAACCGAGCCGGTAAATTTTTGGCATTGAGTAATAAGCTCTAAGTCTAAGCCTTGTTTACACACCAAACAGAAAAAACACATGACGTTTATTAATCCGGTATCTGTAAAGCTTAAAAAATCCTATATATACTCTTCCGAATACAAAAAAAATTGTTTTAATTGCTTAAACCACAAACTATTAGCAAGCGATCATGCCAATCCAGGTATACTATGTAGCCTGAACGGAACATACGTAGACAACAGTCGAAAGCTCTTCGAGCTGCTTAGGGCAGTTTTTAACTTCATATAAGTTTGATTAACCATTGCTCACCAAAAGGCGTTAGGCCTTTAAAGTTTCTCAATCTTTTTACTGAAAACAATAGAATGCCTGTGAACCTTCATCTAAAAATCAGTTGAGACTGTCCTACACGAAATGGTTACAACAACCCGAGTTTGCGTTGGCAACCTTCCTCGATATCGAGAAATTCTTCGACATTGGCTTCACTGGTCAAAATCCCCAACATATTGGCCTACAGATTCGATAAAAATTCCAAATATCATTGATTTTGTAATATCACGCAGAATCTTAAGTTATCTAACATCTGCTGAATCTCTTACAGATCTCTCATCGGATCATTCTTTAGTTATGGAGAAACTTCAACTAAAACAGTATCCCAATAAACTCACTGCACACAAAACTAACTTGCTCAAATATAAAAGTATATCAGTCATATCGAGCTGAAATCGAAATCAAAATCGGTATTGAAAACTTTGTCAGCTCGACACTCCACACCACAATCATCCACAGCTAATTCGATGAACCACAGTCTAACAAACAGTTTTATTGTCTCAGATCTCCAACCTCCAAGCACAATCTATAGATTGCTTCACTCGAGGAATAACTCACTCAGAGCCGATATATCGCACGTCTTTCTCCAACAAGCTTTAAGTCTCCCCTATGGAAAGCGCGAGCACCGGCTATAGTTTCTACACCCATTAGAAACCACACTGGAAAGTGCGCACGCACGGACATAGAAAACGTTTTTGATACCCATTTAAGAACTGGTTTTCAGCCAAATCCGTCAACAAACGCTTTTGTTCTTCGCTTTTTTTCGAATAGGAACAACTCTCAAACAACAACAATTTCTCAAACCACCCTCTTATGTTCTTTCACTGTTCCGTTCACTTTGTTCTTGTCATCTCAGCATTTTCACGATCTTGTAAATGATATTACACTCCTTGAACATAATTTGTTTTGTATAATTTTATTGAATTTATTTTAATAACTCCCGACTATTTTTTTTTCTTTGTTAAATTTTATGCGTTCATGATTTGACACTTTATTTGATAGTTCAACATTGGAGAATACATTAAAACTTACATCTCTTATACTCTATCGGCAACTTCAATACAACAACTTGTGTGGCATACCGTAGGATATTTTCTCTCTAATAAATTTGACCCCCAATCGACTTTTATAGTTGAAAATTAAATAGTGCCAAGAGTCAATGTCGGTAATCGCTCAACAAGTTCCAAAGCGAATTATCGTATTTGAAAATAAATACAAGCAATAAATTTGCATAACTAAATTAAATTACCAGCAGCGTTCGGTACTACATACTAGACAACAACATACAACTAATGAGTTTTTATTTATCAATGACAAACGATACAATCAATCATCGATGCGCTGGGAGAGTGCGCGCAAAAAACTTCCCGAACTCCATGCGAATCCACGCCAGTTCAACTCCAATTCAAGCGCATAAATTCGCATAACTTTAACTAATACTAAGCGCGCAACTAATCCGACGAAAATAGATTTCGCCATATTCAGTGGCAAATCAAGCCTGAAAATTCAGCAACGAGGAAGCAACCAAGTTGAGTTGTGTTGAGCGCGCTCTATGCCAGCTGTCATAATCTAAGCGCTTATTAATTTAACATGATTTGGGCATTCGAGTGACTTTAACGCGACGCGAGGCGGTGTTGTGTGCTTAACGCAACATTAAATTTAATTATTTCGATGTAATTTTGCAGCGTTAAATGACTGCTCTTCAATCATGTATTGATTGTCATTGAAGCGTAGAATGTGGCGTACTGACAGACAGACGGACGGACAATTAGACAGACATACACTTACGACGTGACGCCATTGCTTGACATGACTTGGCGCGTCGGCGTTAACGGCTACTGACAGTTCACAGTGCTCCCAAGCCATTGTGCTTTGGGTTTACCAGCTGTCAACTGTTTTGGCTAGACAGAATTAGGCTCCCGAGTTAGATAAACTTCTCAACAGTTAACTGGAAATGTTAAGAATTTTAATAAATTTTCGAACTATGACTCATGACCGGCTGAGAGTTCGCCTGAAATATGATTCTGCAGCACTAAGAAAACTGATTCATCTAATGGCTTGCATTCAGCTAATCTTAAATGCGCTCTGAAAGCATGATCCATGCATTAAACCTAATGCTTTCAGAACGTGTGTCCATTGCCCATAAGTATACACTGCACATTGACCTGTTTAGCCATTGTCGTTCATCGTTGTAGTCGCTTTGGTCTATTGGAAATGTTGTTCTTCATTATGCACGGCAAAACAAATAAATGCTAATTACTTTTCACTCATTTACCTTTTTGTTTCACGCGGCAAACAATTTTGGTCGAGCCCACATTGAATGGCATAAACAAACGCTTTCAACACCTTTCGGAATTATTGGGCACAACAAATGACGACGACGACGACGGCTACTACAAGCAAAACACAAAAGAGCGAATTAAAATTTGCAAATTGGTTGCAAATGCGACTCGGATGTAGTTAAGACAGTTGGTTGGGCAAAGCTTTGCAGACAGTTTTAAATAGACTTGCAATCAAAGTGGTCTGGTGTGAAGACTTTAAATTTTCGGATCAATCAGAATTATAGAGGAAAGAATTATGCTATTAATGATAAAATTTCGAATAAAATGGACGATAAATGAAATCTAAATAATTTAAAAAAAAATAATAAATTAAAAGAAAGGCATTTAATTAAGTAAGAACGCAGCCCGACTTTATATTTTAAAAATTTTATATAAAAATCGCATAAAAAATTTTGAATTTCAGAAAAAAAAGCATTGTACTATTTGGTACTATTTAATTTAATCGTTGGGAAAAAGTTGAAACGATTTAGAAACTTACAACAGAGGTAAGACATAATTAAATAATCATTTAAATCCAAAACGGACTTGAAGTGACCTCAAAACGGACATAAAATTACCCCAAAACGAACTTAAAATGACCTCAAATTGGTCTTAAAATTACCCCAAAATGATCTTGAAATGACCCCAAAACGGGCTTAAAATGACACCAAAATGGTCTTAAAATAATACCAAAACGAACCCCAAAACAATCTTAATTCAAGATCGACGGACTTGAAAAAAGCGGACTTGAATTGAACCCACTGTTCAAACAGCAGGAACTGTCACTTAAACCTGCATGAATCGAATGGTTTATTAGGAACTTTTGAGCCAATATTTCCATCTTGTAGAGTAGGTATAATTTATTTTATATGCTGTTAATTTAGCTAGAAACATCAAATTGTGTATACCTTACGTTAATTCTTATGAAATAATATATTTAGGTCCAGATCGGTTCACTAAAAGGGACCTAATACAAAACTGTCCCATCTTACTTAGCACTCAGTTCGGAGATATATAGACGTGCAAATGAAATTTAAAAACGCATTCAACGCATTCAAAAAAGTATTTTAATTCTTTTTAAACAAAACCACTTTTCATATTCACGTGCATTAAAGAGAACAATAAGTCTTAGCTGATAATCTCCGCTGTCCTATATGATTTATAGCTTCCCACTTATCAATAATCAAAAATCTAAGCCGTCCTAATTATTGTTTTACAATCGAACACTTCAAAGAACGACAGCAGCAGCTCGGAACGCTTAATATCTCATTAATTAGAATATTTGTTTAATTTTTCACTCCAGCATATTATTGGACCACACAGCCGCGAATTGTGGCATGCTGCGGCGCATTGCTGCGACTAAACCACAAATTTATTTGGCAGTTTTATAACGAAAACCGCAAACTGATTTGTTTAAACTGCTTCAGCAACTGATTGAACGCCGCAACGACGAATCGAATCAATTTCGACTTAAATCAATAATTTGTTTACTTTTGGCAAAAACAAAAGATACAATCGTGTACCGTTAACCGCACGATGAAATAAAATTCAGCGAGATACAAATGCGTAAAGTCGTCGGCGACCACAAACCAACATAATTCACACGGAATTTAAAGCGAGGCAGAACCAACTCTGTCGTGCAATCAAACTCAGACGCGCTAATTTGTAGCGCCCATTTCCGTTCGGTTCGCCGAGATTTCTGTGGGTTTATTTTTTATTTTTTTTTGTTTTCTGCCAATATTTAAGCAAGCTGTGTGCGGTCTCAGAACCTTTGTTTGCATCGTAACACCACCACTTTACATAGTTCGAGTATGTGTTTATATTCTTTCGATTTTTATTGATGCGCATCAATTAAAACCCGAAAGGTTTTCGCACATGCGCAGATGAAGACTCAGAAAAGTGTTTAACTCATAAACAATATTTAAACTTTTGTTTACAACAATAACAACTTGAATGTGATCTGTCCGTCTGTAGGCGTTTTGTACTTTGTAAACAGTTTCTCAAACCGCAAACAAGCCTCGAGTTGAAGTTGAGCACATTGACTTGTTTCGGGTATAGCATGTAGCGCGCATCTTTAACTTTGAGTATGAATATAAGGCTGTATCTACAGCGACCTTGACTTGCTTGCAACTGCATGCAACTTCTTTGCAAGCTGTTGATTTTTCATCTACATACAACTCGATTTTTTCGTTCTATGTGGAATGACCAAGTCGCATAAAAGATATGCAACAGCCTGAAGCATGTTGGCTGTCGGTTAAATTCAAACAGCAAGCGAAAGATATACGACTCAAGAAAATGAGTCATTGGGTTACCTTTTGGCGCAATGAAAACTGGTTTAACATTTGGCCAAGTGTTGCTTTTTTCTTGAATTTGGCTTTAAACTTTTTTGGGTTTTTCTCCAGAGCTTTGTATCTTCTCGCTTTTGTAGCCAGCCTGCAGTTATGTATGAGCAATACGTTGAATTATTTTTTATTATACACTTGAAAAAATAGTACAGAAACAATAAATTTTGAATGATCAAAGTTTATTTCATAATTTATCCTAACATAGTATTGACTTTCTTTTTTTTCTATCTTTCCAGGTAAGTTTTCGATTTATGGTGCTATTGTGAAATTTGGTGAAGCATATAAAAAAAGTATGTATCTCCATTTAAAACTAAAAACAAGTAAGAAAATCACAGTCGGGCGTAACCGACTGTAAGAGGCCCTGTACCAGTGCAGGTCGCCTAACAAACACATTAAATGTTCCCCTAGCTTATGACCAAACACATGACCACTTCTCACTGCACGAATAAGTGCCTTATAAAACATTTCTTTATGTATGAAAAGAAAAGGGGGGTCGTTCAACTTCAATTGCTTATAAAATCGTTATTTATTATCCGATTTTGATGAGCTTTTCGGATTTTGGCTAAGAAGGACGATATCTCTATACTGGCATACTTAAATTTTTACCCCAAGGGGTGATTTTATGGGGAAGGGGGGGAGGGGCAAGTTTTTAAAATAAACTTGTGAAATTCCGGAGCAGTCCTAGTCGAATGCAAAAAACACGAAGTCTCTATCTATTACCGTTTCCGAGATCCTTTCGTTCATACGGACGGACAGACGGACAGACGGACATGTCTATATCGACTCCTCTATCGCTCTTGACCATAATGGGGGTAACTTTGGGGGGTCTCCGATTATTATTTCTACCTGTTACATACATTTGCACAAAACCAATAGGCTCTTGTACCTTCGGTACAGGGCCTAAAAACTATATATAAACGCTATGAAAATAGATTAACAAAAAAAGTACTAATAACTCTAATGTTTAAACCTTGTTGATGCTATCAAAAACGCTTTTATTAAATATATTTTTAATGGTTGTGCAATAGAATAGAGGTAGGCAGAACAGGCAGCGAACTGCAACCACTTACGCGGTGTCAACATAGCAATAAAGGGACTAGGAAATCTTAAAGCAAATATTTCACCTATCAAGGCTAGTGACGAGTCCAGTCTATTGTCAGTCGAAGACCAACTGACACGCTGAAAGGAGTTCTTTGAAATCGATGACACTGAGTTAGGAACTCCAGCAATTCCCAACACCCAGCAGCGTCGAAACGCCAATAGAAGTATTTCTACTGATCCGCCTACTGGGAACGAAATAACCCTGACCTTAAGCAAGCTAAAAACCACAAAGCTGCTGGGCCAAATGGTTTACCGGCCGAACTGCTTAAGTACAGCACAAACACCATCTCACGCGCCCTACAGCCCATTAATCGCGCGGCTGAAAGGAGGGGGTGATCGTCACTATCCCCAAAAAGGGGGAACTAAGTCAGTGCAGAAATTGGCGTGGTATAACGCTTTTAAACTCCATCCATAAAGTATATCTTAGCCAGAATCTGTACAACTTTAAACACCCAATTACGGCGTAAACAGAATGGGTTCCGACCAAATCGGTCTTGTGTAGACCACATTACGCATCATTGTGGAACAATCGGTCGAGTGGAGGTCCCCGATATATCTTCTTTTTGTGGACTTCGAACGGGCGTTTGACACCTCCAATAGAAACGCGATATGGAGGTCACTGAAATGCTATGGGATCCCTGACATAACCATTGATCTCATAAAGGCTTTTTACGAGGTTTAAAGGCAACAACAGCACCAATTTTATTATAAACAGAGGTGTCCGACAAGGTTGTGTACTCTCATCACTCCTTTTCATAGTGGTGCTCGACGGGGTCCTAAAGCGCACAAACGCGGAGGTGCAAGAAGGCTTACAGTGGCGACTTAATCAGAAGCTTAGCGACTTAGACTACGCTGCAGCGAAGCTTCGGAGTCTGGAAGCTAATAGATTAAGCTACGCATATAAGCAAACCGAGGATTTCTTTTCGAAGACTCGACATAGTATGTCGCTGATTTGCGCTTTCATTGAGAACGAAATAAAAAATAATCAACACCAGTATAAAACCTATACTATTATATGGCTCAGAGACGTGGATGGTTTTAAACAGGATTGGCGGAAAGCTTCAATCTTTCTTTTACAATTGAAGATAATCACTGGATCATACGCACCCAAGTTGTTGACTATTGTTGTTGTTGTGCAACTTCGTTATGTTCTAGCCTATGAGCGGCCACAGCTGATACAGAGTCGACCCACTGGTCCCCAGGAACTGACTCATGCTGTTGAAAATCCAGACGCATCAGCTTTCCTAGAACCTATAGAAATTAACTAACTTGTCTAGACTAGTCAGCTGACTAATGTGTCGAACCGTAACATAGCAGGATACACAAAACACAACTCTCTAAATATTAGTGAAAATCCACCCTACAAATAGTGACTTATATCTTCACATCTTCACAGTAGACTATTGAGTGTTGTAGTAGTTGAGAAGCTGAACGATTTCCTCTTTTAACTTTTGCAAATTATAATTTTTCAATTATGCATTTTTATATTAACGTGACCTAGGATAGCGCTTGTAGTTTTAAAGGCGGTGTATTCCACTTATCATTAGACTAAGATGAAATTTTATATAAATTACATCATTTAGTTTTTTAGTTTTTGATTGGGACTACACTGAGCGCGAATATGAAAGGACAGAAATCAGAAGGTTACCTTAACTGCTCCCAGACGAAGTAGTATAACAACTGCGTTGGCTTACCGCATTATACTCAAGCATTTGCGACTAATTAAGAAACATGATTTCATCGCAACACATCAGAGGCCAAGCAGTAATTGAAACATTAACTTTGCTGCGGTAATCGTTTCATTATGTCCGTCTGTCTGCCTTGGAAGGTTGCTTTCAATGGCTATCATATGCAAAGAGAAGGATGTAGATTGTGAAAAATTTGACTAATGATAGATGGTATAAGATGGTTTTTAAAACTTGTTCAGTAACTACAATTGCCAGCCGATGTCAGGTCGGTATTTCAGAGGTTACCGTTGCATATGTTCTGTACATCAATCGTTACCAATAGAATTGGGTTATAGCTTATTAATGTACAAAGCTACATACCAATTCTGAATATTATATAAGATATTTTGGTCAAATGTGTAAGGAGGCTTCATTGCATTCACATACATATACATACATACATATATGGAATCTACAATTTTTAATATAGATCCCAAACCAACCCGTATATGCCTTTAAAAAAAATTGTTTCCAACATAAACTTTTTGTATGTGTGTCACTCACTATAAAAAATGGTTGGAATACGAAGCAGCTGTTTATTAAAAGCCTCCAAGAGGATAAATATGTTTATAAATAAATAATGGCTCCCAATACATGCAGAGTCCTTTTTTTTCTTGCAAATCGACATGTTATAATATATTGAAATATTCTGACGCTTATTCGAGTGCATAAACCTCTTAAATGCATATTGCAAATGAATATGTTTTTAAATTTGATCAACTTATACGAATGAGCCTCAAACAGCTCTCAGCTGCATGCAGCAAATCAAGTTGGAAATTATAAACGAATTTACAAACAATGAACAAATAATCACAACTCAAAATTACGTTGCCATGTAGCACGAAAGTGCAGCAGCCGAAAATTGTACACGAAATTGCGAAAATTATTATTTATATGACGACTGGTTGTGTGTTATGCAGTAGTAAAATGGATGAAAACCAACTGAAATAACGTTGAAAACAAGCAGAATTCAATTAAACAATTGTCATCTCGTGCTGCTCTAGCTGTAGCTGTAGCTGTCGTCATCGTCATCAACATGCAAGCCAAATAAGCTAACTGCCTGACTGTGTGCTTAACTTGCAACGCACAGGAATACAAGGATTTATGTACAGCATGCTATATGCATTAATACACCTGATGCGCTCTGCTATGCATTATGCACTATGGGGCGGGCGGCTGCCCTTTGGCAACTGAGTTTGTCGGTTTACGATTCGAAAATTAGCAAGCAACATTGCTGCCATTGCTAGTGTTGTGGCTGTTGCTGTCACACGCCTCAGCAGTAGTTGCTACGAAAATTGCCCTGCAACTATTTAACTGCATTATTTGTTGCTGCACTGTTTCACCTCTGCCACCCGTTGTGTAAACTGCTTCTATTAATGCATAATTTCACCAAACTATTTGAGGTTGTGCTGCCTGCAACGCGCTTTCAACAACAATCAAATCGTTCTATATATGAAGCGATGTGTGCACTGCGGCCAATGCCAACTCAGCGCCAGCTTCTAGCAGCAGTCGTAACCCAAACCAAGCCAATTTATTTGTCATATCAATATTAACATGATGTGAAGCGTTGCAGACTGACAGCGCAGCTTTGTGCCGAGATTCGCCTTGCGGAATCATTTCCGCTTCCGTACCGCTACCGGGCGGCATACGAATATCGATCATGTTTCGTGGTTACTGACTGCAAATTTTTGGCATTCACTTGCAAATATTTGCTAAATAAGGCAGAAATTCTGCGGTTTTCATTCTGACTCTGATGTCGCACTTCAGGCTATTTTGAGTGTTTAAATGCGTGAATGAGTGAAAAAGTGCGAAATAAATTGTGAGCGAGACAAAGCGACACAGCATACGAAGCTAATCAATGATGTGAATTTAATTATTTCTTGTCAAAGTTTTACATAGAACTCTATTAAAATTGAACAATTTAATGACAGACTACTGCATGCAGTATGCGTCTAAATTTTCAATTGGCTACTTGTCTATGAGCTATGCAGACTATTACACAAGAGAACTGATTAGGGTGGATCTGAAATAATAATTGAATACTAAAATGAAAAATATCAAAGCTTCTATGAATTAAAAGAGAGAGAAACTAGGTTTGAAAACTCAGAAATTATATAAAATCGATTGATTTAAGTTGGAGAAATGAATTGATTTCCAACCAATGGCATATCATTTCTCAAAATTTAGAGACTTCTATGAAGGTACTTCTGCATACTTTAAATTGATATTATACATTTCTTCTCTAGAGAACATTAACGTATCAATCCCATTAGACAAGGTAGAGCAGTATCTAGAAGATATCTGCTGCACTCGTTCTTGTTGCGGTTAATTGAATTCAATCATGATTTTAAATCATTAATCAAAAAATTATTAAAAACGAAAGAGTATGGAAATTCTGAAAATACGAACCAGCATTCGACTTAACGTTTCTGTTAACTAATAAAATTGTACGATTTAAACTGTCGAAAACAATAATCAAAAATTAATGAGGCCAGTTCAAGCTTAACAGGTTTTGCTTAGTAATCTCTACTCCTCAACATTCTTTTAAAGTATCTTTTTTTTAAGAACTCACCGCTTTCGGTACACCCTCCAAACCACATATTGTGTATATGTAGAATTGTGTCAGCTGTCAGTTTTAATTAATAAGCCGACATGTTCATCAACTGTTTGTCTTGTGGGAAGTCTACAAGTCTGTTTAAATTTAGTGTTCGAGCATCTTCGGCAGCAGATTTTAATTGACTGTCACCGCCGCTTCCCAGCCGCACATACCGCTCCAGCCTGCCATACGACTAAATGAAGTGTTACTAATCACCCAAACCGAAATTCGTATGCTAATGAAGCCATAAAAAATCGGTTGAAAATCACTGTACTAGCAACAATTGCCATGCATATTAAATGCTTACTAAGGCGGCTGACAATTGCGCTTGTGGGCAACATGGTGCACTACAAATTGCTGCCACGCCTCCACCTTAATACATATAAAATATTCAAACCCAGTTTAGTTGTGGCGCCTTCTGCGATTTGTAGGCAGCTGTAGTAGAGTTGTGGCAATAAGAAAAATGGAAAAAAGTCCGCAACAGTTGCAACAAAGTGACATGCGACAAAAACATTTTGTAGTCGCTCAGCTACCTCGAACTGCTGCGCATGCGCACTGCATGCGAATTGAATGCGCAGTCACAGTCAGAGTTGCAGAGTCGAGACAAGTCGATTTTTCATTAGTTTTCAACGCCTCTCAGTGTATAAATGCAAAAGGAGGAGAACGAGGAATAGCGCGTTGAAGCGTGTTGTTGCACATAACAAAGATTTATGAGTGCAACTGTTGCAATCCCGCGGGAGTGGCATGCATCCATCCATCCATATAGTCCATGCAGTCACGCGTGCGCAGCGCATTAATGCGAAAAATGTCATTGCAAGTCGGCTACCAATTTCTTTTTCTTTTCGTTTCTTTTTAATGTTTAGCACTCCTCGAACAGCTTTCTTCTTCTGCGTCTTCCTTATTAATTTCGCCAGAACTCTGCGGCATTGCGTGTTAAATGTTAAATGTTAAATGTGCGCTTTCAATATTTTGATTGTAGCAATTTATTTCGCGAGCGAAAGAACAAACGTGTTGCAATGCCTAATGAAGTGTATTAATCAGGCAAAGTGAAATTTGAGGGCGTGTGAAACGAATAAGGACAACGTTGACGCAGCTAAGTGGCTGCGCTTGTGTCCTTTCAAGCGTTTCGCATTCCTTGCCCATTTGAATTGCTGCAAAAAAAAAAAAAACACTTGAGCAACTTAAGCAGCACTTGTTGACTTCATTCAAGCGTTCATTCATTCAGTCAATGCTGCTCTGCACTGACTGACATCAGCTCAAGTATCACTTCTGTCTTCAGTCGTTGTCCTTTTACAATTGCCAACTTCCGTCAACAGTTTCCAATTTGCCACTGCGTACTGTGTTCTTTATTATGTTTTATGTTGCTTATCTCAATCGCTTGGCTTGGCTTGGCCTCTTTTATGTGTACACTTGGAGAAATAAACTGATTTCAATCAGACAGAATTTTATTAATCAAGGGAAGAAACAACTTTAAAACGCCTACAAAATTTAATATGTATGCAATGTTTCGGACTAAAGAAAGCCTTTATATCAAATTTAATTAAATATTTAGAAAGTATTACGATCTAATACAGATAAGTAATAAAATATACGAATAGGGCTAGAAATCAGTCCGATGTGCTTCAAATTTTCATTTACTAAGATAAGACTTAAGAAACTTTTGTGTATTTTGGGGAAACAGCATGACGACATCGACTCATTCCCGGCCAGCATCGAGAAAGATTACAAAGTAGTATTCACGCTGCTGACAGTTGCCTTGTGGATACCACTGGAAGACCATCTTTGCAATGTTGTTGTCTTCTCTGCGCAAAGTGTGATCTATCCAATTCCACTTGCGTTTTTTTATTTCAATGTGGATAGGTTCGGTGTTTGTTGTTTGCCATAGGTCAGTGTTTGGGATCGTTTCTGCCCAGAAGATACGGCAGATAATCCTTAGACATTTGTTAACGAAAGATTGAAGCTTTCCGCCAATCGTGTCTGAGCCATCCACGTCTCTGAGCCATTTAATTGTATAGGTTTTATACTGGTGTTCAATATTTTTCAGTTCGTTCTCAATGAGCGTCATACTTTGTCGAGTTTCCGCGCTTTGCTTATACGCGCTGCTGAGTCTATCGCTACACCCCCATCCGCTGTAATAGAACTGCAAAGATAGGGGAACTTCTCAACATTTTCAATGGTGACAATGGTTCTGTCGCTGAGTTCTTCCGTCAGTGGCGCTGCTGAAGTTGTTTGCAGACGCATCAACTTTGTTTTTGATAAGTTGATTTGAGACCTATTACGCGAGCATTAGCTTCCAGTTTCCGAAGCTTCGCTGCAGCGAATGACTTTAAAATAAGTTCCATTCAATCAGTCCATTTTGGTTGCATTTCTTATCTAAATTTTATTGATTTTATTTGTTTTTAGATTTGTTTTATTCATTTTTATTATTTGTTGAATCTATTTTTAATGTACTTAAAATAAATTTTTTTTTTAGAGTGCTTATCACTTGTGTGAGTCTGGCAGCTATTACTTACGAATCTTTCTTGGCTATCTACTTGCCACTTGAAATGCTGTTGCAATGTTTCTTCTGCTGCAAAGAAATTCATTAATTAAATTAAGCGAAGCGACAACTGTTTGTACACAATTCTTTTGGCGAGTTGATGCAACAGCACGAAGGAATCATGTACGACCATGGCATTTCCATTTTCATTAAACCAATTTTTTTCTCCACCGCTCACTGTGCACAAAATAAATAAATCGTGTCACATTGAAGTTGAGCTGAGTCTCAGTTGAAAATTCGCAAATTTATGCAGCAAGTTTATTATTATGGAGATTTACTGTCGCCGATGAATAAGGCGAGCGCATGCATTATCTTTAACAAGTCGCGCATCTCATCTCATCGCATCTCAGTTCAGCTCATTGGATTGCTCGTTTATTGTTTGCCACTTTATTTTTGGATGCAGGCTCAGCTTCACTTAAAAAATCATAAAAATAAAAGAACTTTTGGGTGTGTACGACGTGTTGTCGTGTGCTCCGCTTGAAATTAAATTATTTTGAAGATATTTTTTTTTTTTGTGGTTTTGATGCAGTAAACAGCGGAAATACTTGGCAGCAAATTATGAACTTCCACAATCGTTCATCTGACTTCGCCTGCAATGGAGCCTGAGTTTAGTTATTAAACGCTTCGAAAACAAATCGATAGCACTTTGTCCTCGCCCGACATAAATCAAAAGTTGCATAGTAAATCTTAAGTAATTCAACTTTGTCGACAAATCGCTGCCACCCACATGGCGACAGTTTGCAGCTGTGTGTGTGTGTGTGTGCGTTGGATTTCTTGAATTTGCATAAGTTTTGCAATTTTGCAAGCCTACTCAAGTGGCATCCATCTACATACGAGTGCATGTATGAGTACTACTTACAATTTCAACAAGAGCGCACACCTACACAACTGGCACAGTTTCCATCCAATAAATATTGCCAAGAAAACTGAGCAGACATTTAATTTTGTAATAGTGAAACATTTCAATTCTTGGAAATCTTTTCATTTAGTTTGAAGATGATGTGGCTGGCGTCTGTTTAAAAATTCGCGTAATGAACTTAATTACTGCGGAAACGTTGAACTGTTTGATTCAGCTAATTTTCTTTACGATGGCACAATTATAGACTTGATTCTTTCGATTATATTTTTTGAGAAATCACTTTCGAAAGCTGTCTTTTTTTTTGGTTTTTTTTCGTTTGAATTTTTCATCGTTGGCCACATTTATTGGCTGAGGTGTGTCATATTGTATAAGTATCTACGCAAGGCGACGCTATACAAATTGTTGTTGTCAGCTGCGCCTGCTGTGCGTAGACGTCTGGCAAAAAAGTGTATACAGATACAAGTCTATTGATGTGGAGCATATATGCATATAAATTTAAAACAATAAATAAATATGTCTTGACGCGGGCGACGCCATAATTAGTTCTCAGAAAATATGTTGTAAAACAATTGGCGCCATTTGTGTCGATTTTTATTTTCGCTTTTCGTTGAAATGTGGTTGGCAAAAATTGTCAAAATAAATTGTAAAAAAAAAATGTACATTTTTAGTGGAAGTTTTTGAAGTTATCAGCCTACATTTTCACAATCATGTCGAAGAATCGTATAAATGTTTATGATTATAAGAGGAAATATATTATATAATTTTGGGGGAAACGATGTTTCATATACTTGGAAGACATGAGTGACAGAGGATCTTTTGTGAAACAGTTTTTTGCATAATAAATAATCCTTGGCAATACTTGGAGTATGCTAATTTGAAAATTTTGTATAACTATTTAATACTTTTTAGCATATTTACAAAATATTAAATCAAGAGAAGAATATAGAATAGTATCGGCAATATCTTCCTTAACGCAAAGTGCACTGGCTGTACTCCTAAGTATGCTAGGATGAGGAAATAAGGAAAGCGAAGTATTATATTGTTCTGTTTGGCAAGTTGGTTGGATGAACTCTCTGGAAACTCCTTCTCTGTGATTATGTCTCAATCTTAGGAGTCTTCGCACCAGCTGATTCGGATGATTCTGTTATACGGGTAGTAACAGGGCCTACCATTGGCTAGCACTTGCACTGACGATAAGAATATGTGATGAATGAAAATTTCTTTTTCTTTTGGAATTGAAAAAATATAAGGCAAGAAGGAGAAATAATAATAATAATAAGTAGAAATTGTAATATGTTCGATTTATATCATTATTTTAAGTGCAATCAAACGATTCAAGCTTCCGTTCGAAGTTATCTGCTGACAAAAATCTTTCATTGCATGACTCCCCAAAAAAATATGTTAAAATAACAAAAATTTTGCTATTATTGTTATTGTTTATTAAATTTTAATAAATGCAAATTACGTTATTTATAATTATGCAGTTCATTAAAAACTCAACGACACTAAAAACCAAACAAAATTAAACAAATTTGCAAACAAACTTCGTTTGAACTATCTCATGCAATTAATATGTTGATTTAAAAACGTGATGATGCTACAATTGGATTATGCCCAAATCGAGTAGAGTAAAAAAAACCTTTTATTAATTTAATGAAATTTGCATAATTTAATGTGGAAATAATAAAAATAAATCAGTGTCCAGCAGCACGAAAAATAAAATACAATAAAACAGAAATAAAGCAAATAAAATGCAGTTCGTTTATTTTCAACTGAAATAAAATAATACAAACCATAATTGAAACAACAACTGAAAAAACAATGATAAAAAATATTTGAAATATTTAAGTATCTATGGTTCAGCAAAGCCGAAGTTGTCATGCTCTTACAGTGAATAGAGCTGTTACAGTGCAGTAATATTGGAAGGATAAACTGAAATATCAGATTTAAAATTTTTATATGGAAGGGTTTCCACGTGATGAAATTTTTATATTTTTTTTTTCACATATTAGACAATATCTCGAGTATCTCAAAAAACTACAAATCGAAAGGTTATCTTCCAAATTGATAATACTCCATAGCGAAATTTATTTGAAGCGAAAAAAACATGGACAACAGTGACAATTGCAATGTGTGGCAGCTACATGACGCGTTGCAGTTGGAGATATCACTCAATTTATTACTGCCACAGTAGCATAGTGTCAAATGGACGTGCCACGCCCACACCCACGTTCGCGTCAACAACTACAACTTATGCAGACTGTTTGTTAATAAAAAGCGTAACTCCGGTTCACATTAAGCAAAGTTTGTAGCAGCAGCAGAGAAAAGAAAAAATTGTGGCAGCATCGAAAATTAAAATATATTTCAAGTGCCAAGTGGAGTCAGCTTCACTCCGACCGCGCCTGAGCTGCCTGCAACGTGCGACAGCAGCGAATTCATTCATGACATTCTGACAACAATTCCATGAAAAACGTGCTCAGGCGGCGCAAACGCGCCAAGAATGCCAAGCGCGACAAGCTCAACGCAACTCAGCTTACATGGAGAGAAAAAAGCTACTGTAGCGACTGAAGCTACTGCAATAATAACAACGTTGAAAGTGTCAAAGTCAATATGCAAAATGTTGACAACTGAGAAATTTACTTCAAGGATCACATGCTGTCCATGTACGTGTCGCATGCAGCAGCAACGAGTGTCAACTAGCAGGATGTGTCGCACTGTTGTCATTTACACACACACACACACACACACACACTCAGTACAGCTTATCTGATTGTCTGTCTGCTTGTCTTTACGGCAGACCAACAGCTCATTCATCCATCCATCCATCCATCAGTCAAGCTCTCTCGCAGTCAAACAGTTGACTCTAGTCATTTAGCCAACCAAATCGAGTCAATCAAGCCAACAGAACAACAAGTTCATCAGGCAGGCAGCTTGAGAATGTTTAATTGTTATTTTCCATAAATAACTCAATGACCTAGAGGCAGCATTCATTAGAAGCCCTAATAACCGCCGAAAACACTTCCGCTAATGTTTTGAAACTTCAATGCAGCCGCACTTCAAATGAGAAATGGAAATCCGTTAATAAACGATTTCCAATTGTTTCCATTACAACTTTTCAATAGCCCCGCACAAATTTGGTCAAGTGTCAAGTTCGCGGTGGTCAATGACGGTAACAAACCCCTCAATTGGTCGCGTGAAATGGGAACAATTGAAAAACCAGTTGCACAGCACACTTCAATGCATTTCATTTCATTTCGTATTCTAATTGACACCTGTAGAAATTATTTAAACATCAGCAGCTGGCGAACTGCGCAAAAAAAAAAGGAGAATATGAATAAATAAAATAAACAACATTGAAACAAGCCTGGGAGAAAATTGAAAAACTCTATTAACAAAACGTAAAAATAAATGAAACAACAAACAAATAAATAAATAAATGGGAAGGAATAAGTAACAATGGTGCTGTAGTCAAGTTGACTCGACTGTGTAATACACTTCACTGGCAATTTGAAAGCATAAGAAGGTACAAGAGCAGGTAGAAATAATGATTGGAGATCCCCCAAAGTTACCCCCATTATGGTCAGGAGTGTTAGAGGAGTCGATATAGCCGTGTCCGTCTGTCCGTCCGTATGAACGAGATAATCTCGGAAACGGTAAAAGATAGAGTTTTCGCGCTTTTTTTTGCATTCAACTAGGACTTCGCCGAAATTTTACAATTTTATTTCCGAAATTTCTTCGTCACAAAAAAAAAAAAAGTATGCCAATACAGAGGTAAGCCGAGTAAACCGAAATCCAAAAAGTTCATCAAAATCGGATAATAAATGACGATTTTATAAGCAATTGATTTTTAACGACCTACAATGCTTCTGTCCTCCCTTTTCTTATTCGTACAGTGAGAAGTGGGAGGAGGAAAATACTTTTCGTTAGTACCATTTTTCAAATTTTTTCCTACTTTTTTTTTGCACTGCTTGGATATTTGATTAGTCACAAAATACATCAATTTTGGCGTTTCTAATTTTTTAACAAAAACCTTGAAAGTTTTGACTTTTTTTTTAATGGTGGCTACCCCTTTTTGTTGTCTGAGCTGGACCTATATTGAAAAGTAACCTCCTTGACCGCCAGAATACGCTGCAATATCATTACAGATTAAAATCATGTTGCGTATGGAAAAAAACGATTGGATAAATACTATGGGGCAAATGCTCATTCAGATTATACCGTGAAATATTGGTTTCAAGTGTTTCGTAGTGGCCGAAACACTTTACTGTCGACCAATCCGATACGGTTACGTGAACGAGCTAGCAGATGTCACAAGAATTAATACTGAGCTTACACTCCATATTTTGGGCGAGTTTCTGCATATAAAAAAATTATCCTACTGCGCATGCTGACTCCGGCCATGTTTGGCCATGCTGATGCATAATCGGATGGACTTTTGGCGTCGTTTGGTAACTGTTGATGAAACCTAGATTCACTATTACACGCCAGAGAACAGAATGAGTGCGATTGAAAGCCGAAATCGCTACGAGACGGCCACACATGAAAATTTTGTTTTTGAAAGAAACGATTTAGCTCCCATTGTTTCTTCATCCACTTTATTCGCCCGTTTTGGCTTCCTCGGACTATTATATCTTTCCGAACCTCAAAAGATGGTTCATCAATCAATTCAGCTCACACGAGGAGATCATCGGAGGAGTATTTTCATAAAATACCTTTCCGTAAGGCATCAAAAAGTCGGAAAATCGATGTAAATTGAATAAAAATAATATATTAAAAAAAAAAAAAAAATGTTCCATTCACAAGGAGTGTTGGCAACACTGAGTGATAATGGGGCTAGATACAACGAGCATTCCTCGAGCGGTCCTCGTTAGTTTAAAAGCTCGCCTTGAAGTATGAAATATATTTAACAAGTAAGGAAATTACAAAATTTTAAAATAAACTTGTGAAATTCCGGAGCAGTCCTAGTCGAATGCAAAAAACACGAAGTCTCTATCTATTACCGTTTCCGAGATCCTTTCGTTCATACGGACGGACGGACGGACATGTCTATATCGACTCCTCTATCACTCCTGACCATAATGGGGGTAACTTTGGGGGGTCTCCGACCATTATTTCTACCTGTTACATACATTTGCACAAACCCAATAGGCTCTTGTACCTTCGGTACAGGGCCTAAAAACAAAAAACTAACCGGATATCCTTCCAAATTTGGGAGATGACCGAATTGTTAAGCCTTCAATTCTTGACGCAAGAGTATATTTTCACTTACAATCGTGTTCAATAAAAATCCTCCTGCCGGGAGAAGAAACCTATCTATCTAAACTATCAAAATCAATATACCCTATAAAATATTAGAGCGCAGCGTATAGTAAAAATAAATAGAAAACAAAAATCGACTATAAAATCAACAATCCACGACTTAATGAAATGCAAATAGAGTCGCTGTCAGCTATGTTCAGTTTGTCATATGAAAACCGAAGCGTTGACACCTGTGACGGTTAAATGGTTTTCAATATTTAATAAATTTTAGTTCCCCTGCTTACCTTTCGCTCTTCTTTTTTGTTCATACATTTCATGTGTGTGTGTATAAATAATATTTTGAAATACAATATTTGATGAGGAATTCGAACTGACTGTGGCAGAAGGAGAAATAGAATAGAATTGCAATTCAAATAGATTTGAAATGAACAACCCTATTTACGTATATTAGAGCCTATGTCAATAGACCCTTAATGACATTAAATAAAACAAAAATAAAACAATTCAAAATAAAAATCTGCTAGTTTCAATCTGTTGTTATACTTATTTGGGCTCTAGGGATTGTAATTTGATACTTTTTTTAATTTTTTTCATTTGCTGGAGATATTTGTTGAAAGTTAATATTTATAGCGGCATAAATAAGACATAATGATTGGGCATGTGTATATATTAAAAAAATATAGAGACATTAACTCCTGTACCCACATAGGAACATTTGCTAGAGCGCTTGATATTATTACTCCTAATTCTAAATATAATTTGTTCATAATAATTTTTATGATTTAGATCTATTAAATGTGTGCCCACTTTTTATGTAATATACACTTTTCGAGACACTGAAATAATATAAATAGCTGCTCACAGCTTCTTTTACATCATGACAATCTATCTTTTCTAAATAAAAAATAGAAAACTTCACGCCTCGCTGACTTTGTAGCGCTAGGTCAACTAATGAGTAACTGATTAGCACATTGCGTTGACTATTTCAACAAATTGAGAACGGAAATCTGAGTAGCGTACTTTAAATCGAATAAAAATTATGCATAAAACTCAAATGAAATGCGCAAACTAGTGCAAAGCACGTTTCAATAAAATATTTTTTTCCATGAAAGTTTGCCACATGCTGACCAATTTGGTAGAAGAAATATTTTTAAGGTAGCTCAAAGTTTCAAGCCGCAAATGTGAAACAAAAATTTGTTACCTGATGCTTGTCTCGCATAGTTTTGGGCAATGATTTCTTTTAGAAATGCGCAACACGTCTTAGGCTTCAAATATTTTTTTCGTAAGTGGTTTTTGCATCTATTTTATGAGTGTCATAAATAATCCACAAATGAGATATATTATACCAACTTAAAGAAGTATCTTTAACAGAGAGAAAAGCTACTTTTTGGTTGCTTCTTTAGTAGGAATTAATTTTGACATGGCTTGTCGTACGTGTCTGTCATGCACGAAATACTAATTATGCAAAAGATTAAAGTTTCTATTCAAAATGAAATTTAATATTTTAGCTTTTCAGATTTGTTTATTAAAGCAAATCTGGCTGCCATAGTGTATTTTTTTTTCTTCAAATAAATCAAATAAAGTGAACTAATCCTTTGTTTGTTTGTTGAGCAATCATGCGCATTTCCAATTACAGCCAAATCAATGCTTCTAAATCAAATCCAATGCTCGAATACATGCAAAATGGCTTAAATACAATGCAATACAAAGCCAATGCCAATGCATAAATAAAATCCAACTATGGCTACAAAAAGAAAAAAGATACAAATACAAATGTATCTAGATACACATATGTTTCAAGTCGCATTGAAACAGCAATAAACTTGGCAAAACGAACATCGAGAAATTGCATTGCAGCAATGAGATGAGCAGCGTATTCGACATGGCCATAAAATATCAATTTCGTGTTAGTTACCGGACCATACCAGTCCAAGTCGAGCTCGAGCTAACAAAAAACAAAAGAAAAAACCAAATCAAAAATAAATACATCTTTTGCGCTCAAAAATGCATTCAAATTGTAGTAAAAATATATCAAAATATATACATATGAGAAGAAAAAAAAATTTAAATTGAAAAATGCATTTTGCATTAAAATGAAAATAAAAATGAATTTTCATGCTGTAAAATATTGTTTCATGGCTTAAAATATAAAACAAAACTTAGTGAAAATGTTTTATTATAAAAATCCGACTTTATTAGACCCTGTACGCTTGCTTGGTGCGCGAGAATTCATGGTGAGTGGCATTTAAAAGTAGTTGAAAGTGGGTAGAGGTGAGAGCAATAAGTTTTAAGTAATAATGTTTAATAACAAAAATTCATCACCTTTATCTGCATTTTACCTTGAGCTCTTAAGTTCCTTGGTGAGCCAACCAATTCACCTAATAAAATTTTTAACTTTAAAGGTGATGTGATTTCCTTTTCAATTCAAAATTTTATGAGATAGGAAAGCATGTTGAGGTCTATAAAAATCGAGCTCTATATAAACACTATTTAGACTCTGATGATGGAAAGACTGACAGACTAAAATTCAGATAAAACTACAAATAGCTAAAGTCGAATAGGCTAGGCTCATCGAGATGAGCAATAAATATATACTTTGTTTGGTCTCCGATGCCTCTTTTAGTGTTACATATACAGTACAAATAATATATGCTGCAAACAAAGGATGCGTGCAGGGTATAGAAAGATAAATACGCTGAATATTCACGAAATAAATAACAATAAAATATCACTAGAATATTTCATTGTGTTCGCCTCATTCCGCATCGTTTGTCCGAAGCTGCCTAGTGTTATTATACCCTACACATGTATTTTTAAGTGGCTACTAACAGTTTGTCTAGAGATAAGGTGATGTCTTTCTGTCTTTTATGCATATATGCACAATACACATCCCCATTCAAATTTTCATATAAACCATATATGGACGTGACACTATTTATGACAAGGATTTTGTAGGATAAACCTAAAATCTTCTCATATACACATACAAGTATCTATAAGAAAGTATCTCATACAAACAACTCTTGCTTATTTAAACTACAAAATCTTAAAAGTATATAAATTTAGGCGGTAAAGCCTTGAAGTGCGAATATTGTGACTCTTCTATTTCCTCCTTATATATAGTACTTCAATGTGGAAGCATCCGTTGCTTTATTATTAATTTATTTTTTTTGTTCCAGTTTACTCGAACTTGTAATTTCATGTGAAGTGTATTTAAATTTCGGTTCCACTGAATTAATTTTCTTGTTTATATTTTTTTTTATATTTTCACCTATCGTTTTTAATAATAATACGTATCTATGCATGTTTGTATCAAAATAATATTCACTTGATGAAAAAATTCGAACAAATATTTGTTTATGAGTTGCGAACAACATTAAAAAAAAAATAAATAAAAAAAAAAGTAATATATACAAAAATATATAAAATAATAAATTTAATTTATCAGAGTACAAACTAACTTTGCTGCTTTCTCTCTCGTTTCAGGTGAGTTTGTGCTGTGCTTGATTAATTGCTTCTGGCTTTGTTGGTGAAGTATAGAACTAATATAGATTTTTTATATAAAATTGTATTAAAATTTAATTAAAAATGATTACAGTTTTAGTTGTTGATGAGTTTTAAATTTTTTTACTCTTAATACAGAACATTCGTTAGCAATAATACACTCCAATGATGCCCTGTATGATCAGGATTAACTGAACTTTAATTTAAATTCAATGGTACTATTTACTTTCATGCAGTTTTCGCTCAGGACTTTTCGTTATAACTGAACTGCGAAAACTGTAACAAATATATCTACTCACATATACCTAATTTGGTTGACCTTTAACCTAAATCACATCGTTCGCTGCCACGTTAATGCAGCAGGCGCCTCACAAGTTCATTTGAATGGTTTTCAACCCGATCCAAAAAATCTTTTGATTGGCCAAATACGGATTCACTGATAGGACTACATCAGTCTAGCTTCAGACCAAAAAGTGGACCAATAACTAAATATTCACATTACGCCAAATCTTGGAAAAGTCCATTGAGTTTAACAAAGACACACACCACCGATTTGTCGACTATAAATCCGCTTTCGACATGCCGATACGATCGAAGTTTTACGATTCCCGGTCTGCACTATGTATCCCGCAAAGATTGTCCGAATTTACATGATGACTCTTTCAAACACACAAAGCGTTGTCAGAGTGGGGAGAAACCTCTCCGACCCCTTTGATACTAAGAGAGGTTTCAGGCAGGGCGATGCTCTATCGTACGATTTTTTCAATCTTCTGATGAAATACATTCTTCGCCAGTGTCCGTACATATAAAGTATGTCGGACTCGATCTTCCAAAAGGAAGTAGTGCTACTTGCTTACGCCGTTCACATTGATATCATCGGCACGTAGGAACTGCGAGTCAGCAAGGCGTTCTCAGAGATTGAAAAACAGTCTCGTCATTGCGTCTTGGACGGTCAGTGACGATGGAGAATATCAACTTCAGTGTTGTAGAAAACTTCGTCTATCTTGGATCCGAGATAACCAGCAACAACAAGTCAGCGTGGAGATCAGGCGAAGAATAACGCTTACAAACAGATGCTTTTTTGGGCTGAGCAAGCAAATGAGAAGTGAAACCTTCTCTCGAAAGATAAAAAACAGAATCTATAAGACGGTAATACTCCCGGTCGTATTGTATGTACCGTGATTGAGTCAGATGAAACAGCGTTGGTAGTTTTCGAGAGTAAGATTCTTCGCAGGATTTTCGGTCCTATTAGAGTCTGCGACGAGTTTAGGTCCCTTATGAACCGCGAGCTGTTCGAGGTATTCGATGAGGTTGACATAGTCGACCGCATAAAATTCCAGCGGCTGCACTGGATTGGGCAACTCATTCGAATGGATGAAAGAGCTCCAGCGCGCATGGTTTACATGTGGGCCCAAACTTTATTGGAGGACGCCGAAATAGAGAACGACCGGGCAAGCGTTGGAATGACCAGACAGAATTTTTTTTTAATTATATGATTCAAAAAAAGAAATATTTATTTCTCTTAAAATTGTTAATTTATAAACTTTAATCAATAATTAGTTAAAATTTCTTTGCATCATACGCGCATCATACGAAAAGGAGGATACTCCAATAGAATTTTATTTACATTTTGCCATATTTTCCAATGAATAACTAACAGAAATGTTCTCGCGACCGCAGCTGATTAAATATCTGATTACGTAACCAATTAGCAAAATATCGAGTTACACAGATATGCGCGCACACCTATTCAAAAAGCAGTTGCACAATGTATATCCTGTTTCACGGAGGCACATTCAATTTTGCACACTAATTATTTTTGGCACAATTTTGTATACAAGCCCGAAATTTGCGCAAGTTACTAATGTATTCATTGAATTATCAAAGCTCAAATGGATTTATGCAGCACATCTAATTAATATTTGTACTTCACGCACAGGACTCGCAGGCAACTAAGCTATTTGTTATGCATTAACAATGCCATTGTGCCGGCTTTAGGGAAGAGTTTCCAAAAATTAATTTACAAAACAATAAATTTTACAAGCAAACAACGCACAATAATAATCGATACAATTTATTTGGCAAATAAATTTTTCACTTTAACACAAACTCTGAACTATGAACGCAACGCACTTTCGCTACCCTTTTCAACGCGCATTCCTTTCAATTACCATGCTCAACAGCAGCAATTTCTCCATGGCGCAAAGTGTGCAATATTGATGCAACATGCAATTTCTCCTAATCTAAATACTTGCATCGTTGTTGCACAGCCACCGATACAACGAACAAGCGAACTTGAGTATGCGCTGCATAATTCAGGCTGTCTCGGCTTGCTGTTTCCTCTATGTGGTATAGACTGTCGCCAGCGTGTGGCATGCTGCTGCTGCTGCTGCTGCTGCCTGTCTCTGAAGGCACGCGCAACCTAGAAATCCCAATTGCGAACGCAATGAAACGCTATCAAAGTCAACTATAGCAACAAAAAAAACAAGAACGACAATGCGCAGAACAACAATGTTAGCGGCAACTTGAGGCAATGCAACAACCAACGCCTTCATTCACCTTCTTTTCCCGTTTACACTGCAAGAAAGTATCGCATAGATACAAAGTAATCTGTTGCTAGAAATTCAAGCATATGTCAAAGGATCTTAGCTATTTGCAAACTTTTTATACATTATATTGACACTCTCTACTATTTTGGGTTCTTTAACTTTTTACAATTTATGTCGCTTAAAATATGAGTCCGCCTATCAATCGATCTATCGGTTGTGACCTCATTTAAAGGCATTTCTCTCAGTGTACACAGCATCCATTGCATTTAGCGCCCGCTATGCGTCGTCGCATATCTTAGGCTAATCTTTAGCGTGCTTTTAGTTTGCCTCTAGTTGCCTTATGATTTTCTCCAATTTTTTTTTCTTTTTCAATCATTTCCTTACTAAATTATAGATATTGGCTGTGCGAGTACACGTAGCAGTTCCTTCCTGAGTAGCTGCATCGACGATGACGACGACGTTACAGAAAAAATATGCAGCAAATAATAATATTTAAATTGCTATTATAGTCAACTGCAGCAAGAAGTATCTATGCCACTTTGATAGCTATCTCCTATTGCAACACGCAGCCAGGCGCTCCGTTGTCGTTTCAAGGCACAAATATTTTTATTAAAGCTCAAATACTTTCTCGCTGCAATTGCTTTTAATTTACTTTGAATGCCTGCCTGGCTGGCTGGCTGCATCGATTTGCAGATCTATCTTTGCTGCTACACATTTCTATCAATTCCTTTTAATTTCAATGGAAATGTTTTCTATTCGATTTTTCTTTTGACATTTCACTGCAACTAAAGAAATCGATGTGGGAATATGCGAGCAAAGTAGCTTAGCAATATATAACATGCACAAATGCTCCAGCGGAAGGAAGGAGTGGCGCCAAAAAAAAAATATTCTCTGCGGAAGTTTCGCTCTACAGCATTAAATGAAAGTGGAGCCAGCCAGCCAGCCAGCCAGCCAGCGAGCCAAAAGAAAGAGCTCAGCGTCGTGTAGATACTTTTGTAGATACAATATGTATGAATGGGAATTTCTATAATAGCACGCAATGTGTACTCAGTGAATTTCTTATATTTTTCTCCGTCCGCTATAAATCGACTAATAATAGAACAGTTTGTTCAACATTTGCTCTTATAATAAACGAAGATGTTTAAATTTTGTTCAAATCAATTTAATGTGCAATTCTTGCGTAAGTTGAAGGACACGACAAGTGGAGGCTAGTGATCAATATGATTTTTAGCAGGAGCGCTTCTGTGTAGGCAGTGATTGAGGCCAGACAATATTCCTTTTTGAATCCGTATTAGATATTTTATTCGAATTAGTTTAAGATACATCATATATGGACTTTTATTGAAAATCTTCTTAGAATGTAGGTAAGATACATAAAATTTGTCACATAAATCTAAAATAAACAAGTAAGAAAATCACAGTCGGGCGTAACCGACTGTAAGAGGCCCTGTACCAGTGCAGGTCGCCTAACAAACACATTAAATGTTCCCCTAGCTTATGACCAAACACATGACCACTTCTCACTGCACGACTAAGTGCCTTTTAAAACATTTTTTTATGTATGAAACGAAAAGGGGGGTCGCTCAAATTCAATTGCTTATAAAATCGTCATTTATTATCCGATTTTGATGAACTTTTCGGATTTTTGCTAAGAAGGACGATATCTCTATACTGGCATGCTCAATTTTTTTTGTGCCGAAGAAATTTTTACCCTTGGGGGTGATTTTATGGGGAAGGGGGGGGAGGGGCAAATTTCTAAAATAAACTTGTAAAATTCCGGAGCAGTCCTAGTCGAATGCAAAAAACACGAAGTCTCTATCTATTACCGTTTCCGAGATCCTTTCGTTCATACGGACGGCCAGACGGACAGACGGACAGACGGACAGACGGACATGTCTATATCGACTCCTCTATCGCTCCTGACCATAATGGGGGTAACTTTGGGGGGTCTCCGATTATTATTTCTACCTGTTACATACATTTGCACAAAACCAATAGGCTCTTGTACCTTCGGTACAGGGCCTAAAAACAACAAATATTTTTTTTTTTTTATTTTACTGTGTATGCTTCACCTGCTTCTGCCTTGTTACATACATTCGCACAAACTTAAAATACCCAAAGCTATTGATTTTGTGCTATCATTAAATTAAAACCGCGGTGGTTCCAATTGATACACATTTTAGCCAACAATTAAAAGAAATAGAAATAAGATTTAAAATTTGAAGCTTACCACACACATTCGAAACTTTCGAACAATGAAACATTTCAATTACATTTTCCGATACCACAGCAAGTTTTCCGATGCGCTTTGGGAGAAAAACTAAAAGTTTCTTACGAATTGGTCAGCGGATTGGCGAATGCACTCAATCGAAAATTGAATTTCAACTTATTGCATAGACAGCAGCAGGCAGCAGAGCAACGTACAGCCACAGGAAAAATAGTTTGTTACATTAAGTAGAATGAGCCGTATGGCATGTCCTGCATATACCGCCTGGGCTCTAATGATTGCTGGCTGTTGCTGCTTATCTTTGAATTTTGCAGTTGTCGACATTTTATTCTTCAGCTTTCTCCAATTTCTTATCGAAAAATTTGCTTGACTGCTCCAAGGACGCCAAGGACGACTCTGCAAATGAATTGTCTGCTGCTGCAATAATATTTCGACGACGGCATTTCGACTTCGACTTCTGCTTCAACTGTGCGCACTTGAGATTATTGAAATTGTTTTGCAATTTCATTTCGTTGACATCATTGACACCACCCGCCCCCTCAAAAACAGACAGCAATGCATTCTTCATCTTTGTAGCTGTCGCCCCTGATTATCGCTTTGGAATTTCTCATTTTGTGCGATTTTGAGATATTTTCAAAGAATTTGCGGATTTTGGTTATTGATTTTGGCAAACTTTGGAATTTTCTATGCACGCTTTGCATGTTTGCATGCAACTATGTCTGTCTGTCTGTCCGTCTGCCTTGAGTGTGTGGCTTTTGAGATTTTAATTAGTTGCTAATTTAATGCCAGGCATATGGCAGACAGCTTTGTGCTATGTGCTTGCAAATTGTTGTCTAATCAAGCAACACAGTACATATTTCGAGCTTCAAATATTTCATTATTTTACTTTTTCAAGCCAGACACACATCTGCATACAATTTATCACCGAACATTTGCTTTGTCTGTATTTCTTTAGCATGAACATTTTTTTTTTTTTAAATATTTTTATAAGTTAATTAAAATGCAGAACAGCACAGTTTTTTCTCTCTCTGTACGCTGTCTGCAGCGATTTTTTTTCGACAAAATTGAAGAAAAAAAATATAAAAATTAAATTAAAAATAAATAAATCTTTTGATTGTTTGATAGTTTATTATCCGCTGCAGTGCCGTGGCCAAGTATAACTTGACAATAATTTTTCCAATCGTACGATAGGATTTTCCGCTTCACAACGGTACTTCATTCTTTCATTTCAATTTGATACGAATCGATTGCAGCAAATCCTTTTTCATTCAATGCAACAAGCGCATCTTGACCACACTTAATCTTTTCTGCAGTCAACAAGGACCGTATGAATGCATTTTCGATTTTCAAATAGTCACACAGAGAGGACGCTAAATCCGCAGCACATTAAATACACACAGCGAAGCAGAAGTTGATGTCTAGTTGCTGGCTGAGTTGGCTATTGACCACCAACAAAGACCATTTAAACGTGAAATTCCAATAGAGCGCGCAGACAGTACAAACACAAATAAACAGCAGCTGCAGCAGCAGCCAGTAAGCAACAAACGGCTGCAGATACACAGATACAAACTGCTTGTATAGAATTGCAGCGCATAAGAATGCCAATATAAAATCAGCAGCAGATACACATACCTCTATACACACATTGAGATACATTACTCGAAGATAAAGAACGACAACGTGCTTTAATAATGACGCTGATGACGATTCCAATGACGACGTTGGAGGCGATGATGATGTCCATGTCCTTTTAACGCCTCACTGCAACTCAACTCATCGTTTTGAAGCAGATACACTGCGCTGTTCGCGCGTTCATTCGCGTTGACAATAAATGCCACTTGGTGTCTTCATTTCGTAGCTCGTATCTTCAATAGCAACCAAGACGGCTTCTTCTGGTGTTTTTTTTTCTTCATGTGGCCTGTCGCAGCTAAGCCCATGCTGAAGTCTGTAGTCCAGCGAACGAGTGACCAGGCAGCGTGAGAATCGTTCGTGCGGCTGCTTAACAAAAGAAGATGAAGCAAAGCTACATACTATGTTGCAGCACAGCTAAACTGCCGCTCCTATGCGAGTGTGGATAAATGAGTTTTAAGAGGAGAAGTTGCCTTTTATGTGGAAATTGGTGGAGTATAAATGTGCACAATTGTAATGAAGCAATGTCATTCTGATCATAGATCGTTAGATCATTATCCTTTCCATTTACTCGATCGAATATCATATATATGACGGTTTAATAGAAAATTGAATGTATTAAATAAACTCTATCTTTTATTCTTTATTATAAATTAAGTTTATTGAATCAATTAACATTTAAAATTTAACAATAAGGGATTCTAGTATAAAGCGTTGGCGGCTCCTTGAAGGGTAACAAGATTGGGGCAACTTGCGGCGTTCGATTAGAGGAAGATATTACGCCTCCTCAGTCTGTTGATCGGCCGCCTGTTTGGTAGAGTGCGGTATTATTGAACAAGACATTAGGAAGGACCTTTGTCCTTAGTGAGAAGCGCACGTTGATGCATTTGGTTGGGCTTAATATAATATTCCACATTCGGGCCCAGTGTTCAAGCATGTCCAAATAGAGTTGTACCAAATGGCAACATCGTCCGCATATGACGCCAGCAGTACTTTGTCGGTTGCCATTATGTCTGCACAGGGCAGAGGGAGATCAGCTGTGAAAAGCGAGTATAGTAGCGGGCCCTACATGAATTAGCGATGCTTTTTTGAAACATCCCTCATATTCATAAGGCTACTCCTTACAATTTTTTTCTTTTTTAGCGAGAATGCAAAGGATGACTACGATTTCATTCCGTTGAGCGCACGTTTTCCGCTGCAGCTGATAAGAATTATTGCAATTGGCATAAATGACAAGAAAAGCATACTATAAAATATATTGCATAACAACAACACTGACAGCTACGCTATTCAATTCTATAGATACTATAGAGGACTCTTAGCGTAGCTGTGACACACTGTGTTTTAAATACAATCGTGGTTGCAGATGCAGCAACATGTGCTACTTAGACGCCTTGCCGCACCGCAACGCTTAACCCACCACAGCTCAGTAGTAGTATCTCTACTTTCTGGTCTTGCTTATTGCAATGTCATCCTTTTTTATTTGGTGCCAGCGCATAGACTGTAGATACTATATATGCTAGCGCCTTTGGAACTACGTAATCCATTGGTTTGCGGTTGGCTTTCTGAAATTGCATCTTTCAGCTAAGGCAAGTTCGCAGCCGTATCGATTTCTTTCTTTCTTTCGGCAATGCCGCCGTTATCGATGTCTTCTTCTGTTAAGGAAAAAAAATTGCAGATTATTACACTGCGGTAGGTTGGTTCACTAAAGATATTTTTCTATTTTGGAAACTGCAGCTCACTGCAGACTGCTGTTGTGGTTTCTCATATTCGCGTATCTACAACTTTATTTAAGCAGCTGCAGTGGCACAGTTTTATTATTGCGTCAAGTGTTTGGCTGACGCTGCAGTCTATGTTAGAATAGCTGCATTTGGCTTGTCAACATTACATTTGATTGATGACAGCTACTCCTCGAATTGTAACTCTTTCGAAGTTGTATTGTATTTCATTTTTAACACATCATTCAGATAACATTAAACGGCACGCTTCAATTTGTCGCATTTTGTCGCTGCTGCAGATGACCTCAATCGGATAAGACAACGAACATTTGCCGCCAACAGCTATGCATATGTATATACAATCATAGTCTATATAGCTACAAATGTATCTGCTGCTTGTACTTCGATGCCAAGCAACGAAAATTAATTTGAATTTATTGTCTCAATTTATAATGCAGCAAATTGAGTATCCAACAGCGCATCGAAAGTCAAAATGACGTCTGCCAATTGCCAAAAATAAATGCTGATGTGAAACATGTGGAGACGCCTTGAAACGAGGCAATAAGTATAAATGCTGCTTCGCTCCTTGCTCCATTGTAGCTATGAAAATCTGTATAGAAATCTGTGCAGCTATTTGTTGCTTTTTGTACTACTTACTTACATTGAGCAACAGCATTGAACTTGAACTTTTTATGTGCAAGTTTGTATTTTGTGTATTCAATTGTTCGCCGAAAAGTTGAAAAAGTCATTGAAGTTGTAAATGGCAGCAAAGTGATTTTCAGAGTATCTAAAGTTTGTGCATAAAGTTTGCCTAGTTTGTAATTGCAGTTATTGAAAAGTTTTACTGATTGTACTTAAACGTTGAGATACTTATTAAAAGTATCTTATAGATACTTTGGCAAATTAGCGTTTTAAATGCTGCTTTTATTTTTCTGTGCCATGCTTGTATTTCGCTGATAAATGTTGCACTATAAATTGTTATAAATATGTAAGCATGTCAGCATCAGCAGCAATAATAGTAACAGCGCGCGCATCAAGCTGAGACGTATGTCATTTGTCTGGCTGTCATGTCAGTTGTCAGTTTGATTTTCAACTTTTTTTTTTTTTAAATTGTAACAAACTCGACTATGGACAACTTACTATAAAATCAACAACAAAAGAACAAAAAATGTAAAAAAAAAAAATAAAAATAAAGACAAAAGACAAAAGACAAATTGCGCTCTCAACTCATGACGACAATTTTTTATGCGATATATTTTCGTCTTTTTGTTTTTTCCATAAATATTTTACAATTGTTGACATATGAGCTTCTTCCAGTTCAACTGCCGCCAATGCTGTCCTTGCTACTTGTGCTACAGATACATCATTTCATAGATACATTCGTGTGTGTCTTTCTACCCAATAACGACGTCAACAACTCCGACACTTCTCTTAATGCTTTAAAAGTTGTTGTTGTCGTCGTCTTTGCTGCTGTCGTCAAAAGGAAAACGTGCTGGAAAATTTGTGCGTGAAGCAGTTAAAAGCGATGGAAATTAACTATAAAAAAGTCATTTGTATCTGCTAGATACTTGCTTTTTATAAACCGCCAAATAGCTGAACAATGCTCAACGTTGGCGGCAGTTTTTCTTTTTTTATATATTGATAAAAATTTGTTGTAAAAATCATGACTCTGTTTGTGTTAATGCAACGGAAGTTTAGGAATTTGTGTGTGTTCTTTTATGAGATAAAGTATCTATTCGATGTATATTACGTTGCGCTGCTGTAGGGTATTTAGTAAATGGGCATTTGTATTATAAGTGGCTGTGTTGAAAGCGATAAAAGCATTTAAAACATGAATCAACGCATTTAAAATGCATCTATTCCAGCATGACGTGTTTTAAATGTTTCGAAAATATTCTAAATGCCGTAAAACGTTACACATTAACGCATTTATGCATGTGGAATGGATTTTTTTTTTTTACTTTAATAAGATTTTATTATTAGTTCTTGGAACTATTGCGGTTCATTATGGTAACTAAGTGAATCATTATTTTTATGGACAATACTAGCACCTTTCTGACTGTGCGGCAGTAGTTCCGATATTCCATGTAATTCCAAATAACTTCAAGTAATGCAATAAACGGATTTACATTCCGGAGTTTAGACTCGATGCGATTTTGACTTTACTTGAGTTACTACAGTATTGAATTATAAAAATTTGGAAACACAGCTATCGGCCATCTATTCGTCTCTATTACAACTGTAACATGACAATATCTTCTCACCAATATCCATGCCACCTAGAGGAATCCAAATTAAATTAGTGGCTTATATTGAATGATTTCTGGTAACTTTTTAGCATCAGGATAAGCATTATTTGAAGTAGTGGATAAATGCGAAGCTAATTGGAAGAATGGTTTGGATTCTAGATTATATTAGATTATTGTACCGACCATAGCAAGTCTTTGAGTCAACAACTTTTGACCGAGAACATATAGCAAAGTTATATAGCACGAACCAAATCGAAAACTTCACGTTCACCTTGATATTCTTTCTGTTGAAGCACTAACTTTTTGTCCAAACATTGTTGAACAGCCAACATTTAATACCATATCTCTCATGCTTAGAAAGCATGTAGCGACGACATCTTCCACAAAATCAAATCAAAATCATCAATGGTTCTGATGGGCTAAAATAATCAGCAAAAAGTTGGGCCCACTTTTCAAATATTTCAAATGTTTATCCAACAGACTAACAGTCGTGTATATTACAAATTGATTTCTATTAAATTTTTTGGAGAGAGTTTTTGACATCGTATCATGCGACGATTTCTGGGTATATACATTTGGGCTCGAAGGAAAGCAGCAATCGACAGTATGGGTGTTCCAATACTAACCAAACACAATAAAAGTTCTTAACGAACACAAGACTTCAAAAGAAATGATCGCCTGGTTCTTCGGCAAAAGTGGCCATAATGCAACTGTTCCACTGGATCAACGGAGGACGCTGAATAATGTAAAACCATTTGTTTGCCAGAAGTTTTCAGAGAATTGAGGATAACTAATTGCCAAAGATGACAACGCAAACTCTTCCACATCGGCCCAAACAGCAAGATTTAAAGATTCTTTCTTAATCCAATGTTCCATATATGTTTATCCATATCAGACCACTAAAAGTATAGCCCCCATCCAAATCTTTCCCTCTTTATGGGAATTGAGATAAAATTTGTTGTGGTTCAGTTTATCTTAAAACGACATATTTGTTGTATCTTACCTTAATCCCAATAAAATAATCGTCTCCGATCCAGACAGGAATATTGCTCCATACAATTTTATTTACATATTTAAGGTTCAATGGTTTACAGAATATCTCGAATTCGGACATACGATAAGATTATTCATCTCATTATTTTAATATATTTGATATTGCGGTTTTTTTTTCGAAAATTAAGGCTTTAATGTAAAAAAAAAATGATCATACATTCAATTTTCCAAATATTGTCCATTGGATGCTACGACGATTGCCTATCTTTCTAGAAGTTTGTGGATTCCACAAACGGCCAAGAACGAATCGAGCTAATTTTTGATACCCTGTTCTGTATTGAAGTGTATTCCGGTGAAGGCATTTTGCATTGATCTGAACAAGTAGTAATCAGATTGGATAAAAAGATATAAATAAATCCAGTTGTGTCTATGTAAAGCCACAACATCCCCACTTTTCCAATGCATATTACTTCTCCTGTAAAGAATCCGTTAAATCGGAGAAGTTTTTCATTATGACAAAACGATTTTATCAAGATATGCGAGGAAATACTTTTGCTCTTTAATGGCATAAAAGTGGCAACATGGGTAATCCTTCTGCCGTTTAGTTTAACAAATAGTGTCCTAGAAGAAGATAATTCAGTTCAGTAGCAATTATATATACAGATTCTTCATAACATCATTAATTTCCACTGATTAAACAACTCATATTCTAGTAGAAAAAGTTAATATGACACAGGATCAGTTTTTGACGATTTCAATGTATTTGAATGTTCGGATTACACTTTGCGTGACTTTAAGAATTCAGTTAAAATAAATTAAAAAGGACGGACGGACAAGTCCATTGTCATAAGTTTGAACTATAACGGTAAACAGACTATCCGTTAGATGGCGCTTGCACTATTCACGGTTGTTGTATTAAATAACTTGTATTAAATGTCACCAACATAACATATAGCAACAATACATAACAGTTTTGCGCTGCAATTTCTTTATTGTGCTAATAATTTCTTTTTATCATTTCAGTACGACAACGTAAATTCCTGCCTGAATGTCCTGCGCTCGCAATCTGTTGCTGGCTTGGATAATATTACCACAAATGACATTTGTGCGGGGCGTTTAAAGGCTGTACTCGCGCTTTTCTTTGCATTGAGTCGCTACAAGCAACAGGCGAAGCAAACAAAGACATCAACCACATCGTCGATTGGTGTTGGTGTCTGTGGTGGCGTTGGTGGTTCTGTACTTGGCATTGGTGTTGGTGGCTTGAGGCAGCCGAGCGTTGTCTTGGATAAGAATCATACACCAACACAGCAGCAACAACAACAGCAACAGAATTCCACCTCAACGAATGCAAATGTGGTTGTTGTCTCAACTAATTCTACAACATCTGTGTCGTCAACCACGACAGGCATTGGTGTAAATCAACAGCAACAACAACAACAGCTCGCTCAATCGCTGCAAAACGGCAACGGCGAAATGGTGAATAGGTGAGTAAAGTTTTGAGTAACGGAAATTCGAATTCAATTATTGCAACAAGGCGTTTTTTTGCTTTATGCTATTTAAGAGAAAATTGAAAATTAAACAATTCGACATAAAATTTGGGAGTTAGTTGAAAAAATTAGCTATCGATCCTCCAAATCTATATATTTTTAAATATATAACGTATACAATATCAACTATTATTAATGACACTCAATGTTAATTGAATTCATCTTTTGTGCGTAATGGATCAATTCGAAAACATTTGCATATGGAGAGGGAATGGGGGTGGTTTTACTTTTACATAGTAAGATGCATAGAATAACGTAATATAAAAAGACAACATTAATGGGATCCCTATTTACATATGTATTTCAAAAGAGAGGAAAAATATTATTATTATTAGGTAATAGGTACTGCGACACTTACAGGTCAATTGTGCCATGACCGTAGTTTCACCTACAAACCTGCATGGAGCCCTGCTGCCCAAAAAAAAGCAAACGAGATTTTAAGGTACATTTATGCACCGCCCTTCCTGTCACGTGCTAATTGCCACGTTACTTGTTCTTGCTTAGGGTCAAAGCTGGACAGTCCCCCAAAATATGCTCCGAAGTTTTCTCATCTTCTATGCAGGATCTATCACTCTCGATTCCAGTTTTACATAAGTCTACAATGTCCCGTCAGGAAGCCCGAAACCATTTATAGATCGTTACTTTTAACACCATTGCAGATTTCCGATCACTTCTTATTGTAAGAGCCTAGCAATTTGTTACTCCGTCTTAAGTCTTCACATTTCTCCCAGAAAAAAGTCTCTAGCTTTATTTTCCTCCTCTTTTACCAGAATTATCATTGTATCTGGTCCGAGTCCACAGAGTGCCGCTGGCCCTGTAAAGGGAGCTGCTGCTCCTCTTCCTGCTCATTTTCTGGTATGCCCGCATGGCCGAGTACCCAGTAGAGAGTAATCTTGTTAAATCTTCCTAGGATGTTTAATTTACATATTCATGCCATGACCAGTTTAGATTTGATCATTGGTGAACTTACGAGAGTAACAAAATCTTCAGGACAGAATTCATTACTAAAAACGTTATAAATCCTGGCTTAAAAAATTCATAAATGGTTGATTGACCCAATGTTTTTTATTTTTTTTTTCCTTCTAAAGTCTATTTTGTCTATGACTTCTACCTTTTCTGAATGTTCAAGTGCAATATAATCCTCGGAAGATTCTTCAGATATAGGTTCCGTATACTTAACATTCTTATCGTCCATTATTTATTCTTTAACACTAGTCGTACAAGCAATATCAAGGATATTTTTTGGATTTTTGTCACCAGACGAGAAATTCTTCACAAAATTGAAGACAGCGTCGATAGTGGTAAGTCATCTTCCAGCTTGAATTCCACTGAACCACGTCCTTTACATTAATGTGGAACGCCGCTTTTTAAAACTATTTTTTTTTTTTTATATCCGGAAGAACCTTAAGCTATACTGCCTTTTTGAAATATATAGACTCCATGGTTAATTGATTAATTTGCCGAATATGTTTTATTACATACTGAGATGTGCTTACCAAGCAACCTTCAAACGTATATTTTGAATAACACCATGGTCTAACGGCTGATAAGTAGATTTTAAATAAGACACGAAGTAGTGTTAGACAACGCCATTACAGGAATATTAATATTTTTCTATTCTGACAGTGGCTCATCAAATTGTGTATCTTCCATTCCTTCTTCTTAGTATACCCATCGCAGCCTAAATCTTCAGCGATCATCCACCTTGATTTCGGTTATTGCAAGCCTACCATGGTTGCGTTATATAGCGCCAATACTTTTGGCAGCAGTCAGGTCCGTTTAAGTTAGTCTTTTTTTCGTCATAAAATATAGCATTATGGAACTCCTCTGAGCAAAATTTTTAAATAGCTTCGGTATAGCCTCGCTAGAAGTACATGTTCGCTTACGTTCTCCCTGAAAATTTGATAAATCCATCTTTTGATACGTTACGGAAAATGCATTCACATCTCCAAATTTGATGAAATTTCTTATTATTTTATAAACTATTCTACACGAGTGCATATAGAAATATATCTCCCATACAAGTTCATATTTAAGTAGATTGAGCGCATCCCGAAGTCGACCACAGAATTATTCTTTGTTGTAAAGCGCATTTTTTAACTTCCTGCATAGCCTACACAAAGAAGGGTGCAGGGTATAATATAATCCAGTCACTACTATTCAAATTGCAATATCTTAAAATCGGAATTATTGGCATTGACATGTACTCGTACTTCCCTTTTTTTCTACTATTCCGCCGCAATAATACTTCCTGTATCCTGAACGAATTCCCCACATAATCCAAATACCAACCAAGTTTAATATGATTTATTGGTTTGTTTGCCGGAAATTACTGCAAAGTCAGTACCCCAAGTCTGCACTTCAATCGCTCACTCACACCTGCGTCAAATCTCAACAAGTCTGTTGCTCCACTGGGGGGGAAACGCCATAAAAAGTCACCACTACTGTGCGTACGTACACAATTTCGGCCCCAACTTAAAAGGCAAACACAATTGGCATGCTCTCGAAGAAATGAAAATATTTAAAGCGCGCCAATGTCCTTACGTAGTAGATACTTAAGTTCTTTTGCTTGAATTCAAAATATCAAGACGCAAAATTAGAAAAGTTTATTTGCGAAAACCTCAGCTGAGGCGGTACTGAGAAATTTGGTAAGCGTATATTCGAAGTAGCGTAAAATCCAACCCCAGCAAAACAGCGGGGGAAATCCCTGCAGACAGGAAACGGAAGCTTTTGTGTTTTTCGTCTGTTGCTTAGTTGTAACTTGGAATGGGCGGCAAGTTGCAGATTGGAGCGAATGTTATGGGGGGAAAATAGACAGAATAAACAGACGGACCGACAGACAGACAGACAGCTACGTTGACGTCGCTAAACGCTCTCGTTTAACTTTCATTTTTGGAAAGACATCGTGTTTGATATGAAGTATGGGAGGATGCAGCGAATGTACAGGATATTATTCTGTGAAGTTTGTTTGCACGAAATGTGTTGATGACTTTCACTGACTGCAGAATTTAAATGTGAAACGGAAATACGCTCGATGTGAGCCAAGCCGTGCTGAGCTCGTTTTATGCGCTCTGGACCATGTTGAGCGCCATGTTCGGTGCCATGTTTTGTTGTCGCCCATTAACGAAGTGGACTGGGACTGGGTTGAATAGCAGACAAATAAATTACAGCACATTTCATTGTGGCGGTATGTGTGGATTGATTTTCGAGGACAATTTTATGGCGGTCTGACAAATCAGTTGCCTTTTTGTTGGGGAGAGTGAGTGAGTGAGTAAGTGAGTCCGTAGGCATTTTCAAACTTGCAAAAGTTTATTTGCCAACTAATTTTAAATAAGTTAGTCAGTTAACTTTAAAATGCGCAAAGGAACTTTCACTTGAAGTTTGTCCTTGATGGCGAAGTTAAGCAAGAATGCAACTCCAGCTTCTAAAAATATTTCTGCCAGACGTCGTCGCCTGTTGTTGTTTATAACGTCTGCGGCTAGCACGACAACAAAACAAGCCGATGCGATCTGCGTCCTTCAACAACTTCAGCGTACATAATATATATGTTGGCCGACCTCGACATTGAAAACCAAACTTGGCAACAAACATTTCAGTAAAATGTTTGCATGTAAGGGATACTGACAGATAGACAGATAGACAGACAGACAATTGGGCAGACCAGGCAGCCTGTCAGTAGACTGGGGTAAGGGTTTCCCAGTGCGTAAAACAACCACCAAAATGTAGTATCCAACAGCAACAACAACAACAAAAAAAGGACTTAAACAACAACAACAACAAGTACACACAATGTTTGCAAATACACAAACAGTGCAGATTGGGCGGCACATAGGGAGCATCAACATAAAAAAGGACATTAGCGGGGTGCAAACGAGTATAAGAAGAATCATAGAAAATTCAAAACCATTAAGCGTCGCAACACAGCTGGTGTTCATGACAACGCGACAGCGCTAAATATGGCAGAGTATATCTATCCGGTTTTACTATTCAAACACTTTTCAACTTTTCAAGTGCACAATTATTCTGTCGCAATTTACTCCGACTTCGCAGCATCTTTGTATGTAAGTCGCGTCACTGGATTTAGTAACATTATCCTGGCGCTTAATGCTGTACAACGTGCACAGCGACATGTTGCTTGGGGGTAACCCTCTACTTTATGAATGGCAGAGTATCGAATGACGTATAATTAAAATTTTCAGCGGTTTAAAGTTATAAGTGAGTTTGCAGCGCCATTGGCGCTTCGTAGCGGTATGGAAAATAATTAATAAGCAGTTTTGTTTGCGGATTATTTGTCATTAAAAGGAGCTTTGGCTGAATTAATTGTTGATTTGCTGTAACTAAAGATGATTTGAATGTGAGCAGTCAAATTCAGTTAAATGAATGGATAGTCGAATGTATAAGAAGTTATATTAGAGTTAAAGGAAAGTTAAACGATTTAAAATTGTTTTAAGAGATTTTAATTGATCGATAGTAACACATTTTAGATCATTAGATGATGCAAATACTTGCTGAGATATGTCGATTATGATTTTTATCTAATATAGGAGCATGTTATCGCCCATTTTTACAGAGGTTGATATTACTCGTAATAACCTTTTCATATGTACCAAGAAATTCTCGTGAAAATATGCTCAGCATATGAACTAAAGGACGAACTTGTCCTTCAACTAAATGCCATATTCCCTCTTTGGCTTGTGGACTTTAATACACGAAACGGAATTAGAATAGCGTTCGAGCTCCGCGAATACTGTTCTGCAATCTTTCTCGATCAAGCACTTGATGGCTTTATTAAATACATTTTGTTTCAAAACACGAGTTCAGCAAATAAAGTCGATATAGATTGAACTTTAACATTTCTCAGTAACTCATACTCCTTTTTTTTTCATTCCGCATGGTTACATCCGCTTTAGATTTAACGCTAAATAAACTAAGATGCCAATGCACATAAATCTAAACCCCTTTCGAAAAGCCCTAAAAATCTCAAAAATTGAACCAATTTCAACGCTCAAAATCGCTCTTAAAGCTTGTCGTAAAAAACAGCTGATGACAATTTTTCGCCAAACAAGCATGCAGTGCAACTTTTCATGGCTCCATCCTGCTAAATGACATACGCTCAAAGGCTCCAAACCCACCCTCACTGCTGTGAAAAACTTAAAGAAAATATGTTTGCAATTTTAGCAGACATAACAATATGTTCCCAAAATGTATTTACGAGCAGAGTAGCAGCGTATTGCAACATCCTTTAACATGGATACAGATTAGTATCCGTATATAGAGTCACCCCAAAGGCACTCGTTACGCAGGCATACAAATAATTGACAGGGTGGCTGGAGTACGCACACAGTACTCCATCGTACTCCATCGTACTCCATCGTTTACTGCAAAATTCCAATGCAAACGCACATCACATTATAATTTTAAGCTTAGACTTGGTTGGCATCTTCGACAGCTGCTTTGTTTAGACGCACTCGATCTCATACTCTTGCAGTACGTGTCCTTAATTTAAATGCATTTATGCGTGCAAAGCACTTGAAACTCCTACACACTTGCACGCAGTCAAAAATGCTCTTATCCTACACGCATGTCCTGGCAGGCAGGCAGGCAGTCAGGCAAGCTTGAATAAATGTGCTCAAGCGTAAATGTGGCCACTTGCCTTTGCTCAAAAACTCCACGGCCAACCAAAAAACGCTCCACATCATTGACAAGACGAGTATGCATCGGTTGTTGTCCTTTGTGGCTTAACTTTTGTCACCCTGCGGGCATCACTGCTCTGTTGCCATTCATTGTGAGTAAGCTTTTGGGGTTCCGAATGCCATTGAAGCGATGCGGAAAAGTGTTGCATGTTCGCATGCAGTCTGTGAATCCCCGAGCTGAATTTATAATTCCATTTGTGGTTTTAATTTCGTAAATGAGAAAATAATTTTATTCAATTGTCCTTGGCTTGGATGGAGTATATACTTCGATATTGGATTGAAGCCAAAAGCAATTCGATTTTGAAGTTTCTGCTTTATTTGCTGCAAATTGTTGCATTAAGTTAATGAATGGCTACAGCATATGCTTTTGGTGTTGTATGGAAACACAAAACTTAAAAAAGGAAAATTTTCAAAAATAAAATTCAATCGAAATATTAAATTAAAATTCTATCAAATTGGTTAGAAATCCAGAACATTCCTGCATGTCTTTATAAGAAAAAATATGGTCTGACAAGTGCAAGGAAGGCATAAAACTTTACCGAGTTAAGAGACTTGATTAGAAATTGTTACAGTTCTCTAAAATTTCACGCATTTCCAATACTTGTCACACCGCTTTTTATTAGCACTCTCCAGATTCCTTGTCAACTGTCAGTCTCACCCGTTGTGCATTACTAATTTCAAGGCATTTATTGCAAAATATTCAATTACACAGCAACAGAGCATCATATTTATATTGTATATGCTCGGACAAATCGCACAACCCTCATGCATTATTATTTTTTGGTCCTTGCTGCTGAAAATCTGCTGCCTAAGTTGTGATATATTCGCCCTATAAACATGATGATGTAATAATATGCCAAGTTCCACACATCTAACTCTTTCTACGCAGTCTGTTACCAAACAGTCACACACACGCACGCCCAGTTTATATTAACTGCGTTTTGGCAGCGCTTAAACAGGGTTGCAAATTGATGTCTCATACTGCTGTTCTGCTGTTTTTTAATAAATCAGCAACAATTATGAAACACCCCAACATTTTTCGTTTATTTTTTATGAATTTTCAAATATTTATTTACATCGTTTCTGCTCACAGCATCTACGGTTGTCAATTTTATTTGAGCTCATCAGCCGGCCTATTGTTTATACGGATTTTTCTACGCAGTGTTGCAATTTTTTCGGTTTGACATGAGTTTCCTGCCTTCCGGTTTTTGACTTTTGTTGATCTGTCTTGCTTTCCGCTGATGTCAATTTTTCTCTTCTACAAAGAATTTTCCTTTTTTTCTACTGTTGACATTTTACCGCTTACCAACACTTTTTCATTTAATTCGAGACATTTTTTTTATGTTTTATGACATTTTTATTCATGTGCATTGGGCGTATTTCCGTTTGAAGTGTTTGACTGCTGCGTATGGATTCCTTGAATTGGTATACGTTATTAGAATTTCGAATTTTTGGGCGTGAGGGAAGCCATTCAAAAAGGGGTGTGTTCTAGACGAAATGGACAAAATCTGAATCTGGTTACAGCGTTATTTTATTTACTGCGATTTCTGTGTTTTTCCACTTGAAATGCAAACCGCCAAGAATTATGACATTATTATCGAAGCTGTCAGAATCACAAAAAGGCACTCAATCACAGATACGCACCTCGACAGTCAAACCTTGACATCGTCTCTCATTTTCCTTCTGCTCGCCATATAATCAAAAAGTTAGTCATTTCTCGTTTGGCGCCGTTTGAATAAACGAAAAAAATAACTGAAAGCGCAAAATTTTCTTTATGAGCCAAATGTCGTCTACAGCAGTCTATTGAAGTAGCACATCAAGCACAGCAATCCAGACCAAAGACTCAAGTCTAGAAAATCTCAAGACGAGAGAAAAATGGGAAACAATTGCAACAATGATTACACTCTGCTGCTTTTCTTGTTGGAGACGCGTCGCGACGTCTCCCCCGAAAACATTGAATGAAAAGGAATTTTTTCCAACTGCTAAGGGTCGCCTTCAACTTGGCAACTTCTGACTAACAACCCTGAAATAGGTAGGCATAAAGCAGCTTCTTTATATTCGCAGTTGTTTATTTAAGAAGTTTAAGAAAAATTACAAAATAAACGCAAATTGAATGTTCCCGAAAAAATAGTCGTAAATGAACAGTCACCTGGGAGTAGTTCAGCTTTTCTTGTTATTCTGTGATGAATATTTAAAAATAATGACGGAATATGCTGGCATCAGCAACATAGTTGAAACTCATAATATTATAATTATGTATAATATGTTAAATACTCTGTAGTAATTAACTCCTTGGGGAATTTATTGCCAACTGCCAACTGCCAACACTAAACATTGCTGCCGACAGCTCTACAATGCAGTGCGGAGTCATGAATTTGGATACATAGTACATGTACATGAGTATGCTTAAAAGCATTTTGCCATCAGCTGACATTGTTGTCCTTGTTGGTGCTCTTTCGCTTTTACTACCGCCTGTTGCTACCGATTATAATTTTAATCCTTTTTCTCATTAACTACGCGCATCAAGTCTAGTTGACGGGGGTATCTAAGCAACTTTTAGCACCCCGTTGTGAAGTTTTCAAGCACTGTTGACATTAACTGTGAAAACTAACCCCCGGCATTCTGCATAAATAGATGCAGGAGATAAAATCATGTGCAGCCTCAGTCTTTGTATTAGCATGGTTGAAAAACGCAACATGTGCGAAATATTTACTCATCTAAACTGAAACTTTAACTCCCGCACACCTCGCACTAATCACTACTATAAAGTTGTAAGAGAGCAGATTGAAAAGTTGTGAAAAATGTACAAATTTTTAATAGTTTGGTATTTCATGTTTAAGCTTTGGAATTTATAGTAATTTATATAAAATAAAATAAATTATATAAAATGGTTTTTTTTTTATAATTGGGAACAGTGTGTCTAGCAACAATAATTTTGGCGGCTAGTTACTATATATTTTACTATTTCTTGACGATTTTTGCGATTTCTTGTGTTCATTTGGTTTCATATTTTTGCAAACTTTGATTAGGTTCTAGTACAAGTAGGGTAGAGTGCCCTTCTGCTGGCAGTGCCCAGCTACTGGCACCCATTAGTTCCGATGTTTATTACCATCACAGAACCTATGTATTAAATGGCTAAGTGACAACTCATAAATTGTGTACTTTTCATAAATTATTGAGTTATATATGTACAAGTGCTGCTGTAATCACACGACTGTCGTGAAGTAAAAACTACGAAAAAATCGAGAACGATCTAGTAACGTTCATCTTAGTTTTCATCAATATTAATGGATAAATATAAGTGGAATTCTTAGTTTGTTATTTTAATTTATTCCTCACGCTTTCGACGAGCAAGTGAATATTATTGTGAAATTCGAACGAATATTTCGCTTAATGTCAGAATAGCGACAGTGCCTACCTACTGGCACCCTTATTTTTATGATTGTGAATCGTGTTTGAAATGATTTGACTGTGATTTTTGTCCACGTTCAGATACCTTTTCAGTTTGCTGTCGTCGAAACATCGTCACCAAATAATTCCTCGCCGAAAAAAGTGCATCCGGATTTGGTTTAAAAACCGAGTTAAATGTAAGGCAAACGCCTTTTTTTGGCTTTTTTGGTTTGTAGCTCCTATAGTTTTTGAGACTTCGTAGTTTACACATACGAATGCTGGTTAGACATTCGAAAAGATATACGAATATATCGCTATATCGACTTGAGTATAAATGCTGTTGAAGAATATAATGTCTGCCTGTTAATTACATACAATTGCTCAAGTTCTTGGCTCTTGTGGTATAAAAATAATTAAATTAAATTTTAAAAACGGAGCCAGCCATGTCTATGAAACTTCATGATGAATGTCGCGCGATAGCACTGAGTTTAGTGCTAAACATTGTAATAATCTATAAACTAATACGTGAAGCAAAAACTTTGTACCCCTTTATACGAAAATTGCGTGGACGGAGAAGTATGAAATTTGGCACATCTATAGTTTATATAGTGCATAGAAAAAAAACATAAAATCAAAAACAACAAACCGTTACAAAAAATACCAGAATAATATTTGAAATCTACCAAAAAATACCAATAAAAGTGTACTAATTTATTGCGCGAAAAAATTTAGTTTTAGGTGAAATACCGCTCGCTCAATAACTATATATAAATAGGTAATTGCAAAAGTTTACCACCCTATTGAACCCTCTTAAACACATTATAGTCTCTGGATTCGTTTTTGATATTCAGACAGGGTTAGCGTTCTTTTTAATTATAAGCAGCTGGAAACAACTCATAAACAACTGGAAAATCTGGAGATTACGTAATGGAAAGAAGTTTAGTAATTAATAGGTCCAGATTTTTCAATATTTTCCAATTTCAATACATAACGGACCGCCCTTATGACAATCTGAGGACAAAAATAGACGAGTGTGTGCCAAAAATGGAACCGATATTGAATAGAAATCTATACAAAGCAACAAATGACTATTTAAAACGATTAACTCAAAGCTCGGCTGTGCCATTTCTTATGAATCCACCCTCGCTAAACAGTAAGTACTAACTGCACTTTCACGGCCATAAACATTTGTCGTCATCATCGGCTGACTAGATTCGTACTGTTACTAATATCCGGTCGAGGGGTTTGTACATACGACTAGGGGTGGTTGAATGTCCAGCTATAACATTCAGGAACTATACTATAACAACAGCAATGGCTGATGTCAGTATTTTTTTTTTTTTTTTGCTTTTTTCTGAAGCTCTACTTCGAATAATAACAAAGCAAATAAAAATATTTGCATAGACAGAACGAATGAATCCTCCAACAATGTAGAGAAATGAACATTCAGTGGACCTTTACAGCTGGGATGCTTTGCAAAAATAGTGCAAACGAGCGGACAAATCAGGGATGAGCTGAAATGAAAAGTAAACAAAAATCGCTTTGAAAATGATAAAGTGCTCTACTAAAATGCAATAAAATGCAGGCTAAGCCGAGGAGTACGAAGTAATATCAAAATAGGGGCAGCCACGGCAAGCATACGAATGCGCTATGAGCTTTTATGCAAAGCAACTTTAATATGCACTGATATACCTTAATTTCTGCATTGTAGTGTACACTTGTAAACCCTTTCATGGTCAACAAACAAACAATGATTTATGAGATTCGCACTTGGACTGCAAAGGACAATAGACTCTAACAAGAAGTGTGAGTTAAGCAGAGTAAAACTTTTAAACTTTTGTAAATTGAAACTTTGAAAAATGCAAATTTAATAAAAACAAAAATTTTCAATTTCATTTTTGCTGAAACAGATTTGCAATACGATATACACTCGGCCATATTTCGGCAATAAACTTCAAACTCCTATGCCGTAAATTAAAAAAAAAAATTCAATTTGTTATTGTTTTTCCACAGAAATTTGCAAACAGCATTGAAAAGCAACCGAGTGACACTGGTCCACATCGACAACTGTCAAGATTTCAAAAAATAGCTCGACTCAAATAAGAAAATGCTAAAAATTGCTTTTCAACGTCGACTTGAGTTGAGCTCTTATCAGCATTTGCACCTAAGCGAGTTGAAGCGAAACAAGACAAAAACATGTTTGCCGTCACGCCAATTGACTGCCAAACCTAGCCGAAGCCAAGTCGGGCGGGGAGTTTGTTATTTGTACATTAGCAATCTAATAAAAAGGTTAAGGAGTGGCTTTAAAGATTTAAAATGTCTTCTTTGTTATCAAGTTTCAAACAGAAGTTTCATAAACTTAGTAAATGTAATGTAAGAAAGAAGTAGATAAACAGACAGAGGGACAAAGCGAGAAATAATGAGTACATATATCGTGTAGACCAATTTAATGGGGCCTATGATGGTTCCTATATATTGTGTTCTCTCTAACACCCAAGCAAAAGATAGAAGTCAAATCTTTCGTCACAGAATTGTCTGTTGAGCAAGAGAGACACGAAGAGGATAAAATGCATATGGATAAATGGTTTCTATATATAAAAAATTTGGGTTCTAAGTTCTTGAAATTTTTCTAGCATATGGACGCACGAATGGTCATGGGTATATCGTCGCAGTTTCCTATGCAGCATCTGCTGCATTTTATATAGATCCCACTTGAGATGACTAACTGATTAATAAGATACAAACGAACGATCAAACAAAGAAAATTTGCATAGATAATGGTTCTTAAACTCGTCGAACTTGAACGTCTACAAAGTAAAATATGGGTCACCTACATAAGTGTAAATTTTCTAAAAGAACGCTTAAACTTTTAAACCATTCCCAGCAATCAATTGTAAAAACTGAGAACAACTCGCATAGCTTTGCAATGCGCAACAATTGAAATTAAATGCAATGATTAAACAATTTTCTTGTCGTTTATTTGAAATAAAATTGAGCATGAAAAAAGCGCCATGAACTTGTTTTTATTTCTTTTTCGCCTGTGGCTGACTTTAAACTGGCTTTGAGCGGGCTACACATGCGCTGACAGCTTATTTGACTAACTGATTTCTTGTTGTTGTTGTTGTTGTTGTCATTAATATCATTTTTTTGTTTGTTAACATTTATTTGCTGTAATTGCTTCAGAATTGAAGAAACAAACCAAAACATTAAAAGAAATTGCTGCTAATTTGCTTAACAAATCGCTTATAAGTTTAATTTGATGTTTATGGCTACTTGTGGGGGCATTGGAAAAGTTTGTATTTATTTGAATGAACTTGCATTCGTTGCACGTGCGTTGAACTTGCTGCATAACACACATAAATATACTTGTACGCCTACGCGTCTATTTATAATTGACACCAGCAGCTACAACAACAAAAAACTGTTTCGATATGGCATCAAAATGCAACACATCATCTTGATGCAACATAAAGAAAACACTCTCACTCATACGCTTTACCAATGGTTTCTCTAATGCTACTTTAGCATCTTAATAATCGCCTTTTTACTTCGTTCCTTCATTCCCTTAAGGGAACTGTCTAGGCAGAACAGTGTGCGGTTTGTGTTGCATGTACCCAGAGGTAAACAACCGCTGCCAGTGGCAACAACAAACAAGCAACCGAATTACGCATAAACAAGAAACATTGCTGCTTGTTAGATTTTCCACGCATCTTTTTGAGAATTTTCCACATTTTCCGGCTTGCAACAGCCACAACAAGTACCAAACACAACAGAGAGCGTGCAAATAACAAGAAGAAAGCAACAACAACCACCTTTCGTTTATTTTACACTTAGAAAAATTTAAACCTTTTGTCATAATGAATTTTGTGTCTATGTATCTGCGTGTTTATGTATGTTTTTAGAGACAGGCAAACCGTCCACAGTTTTCTAATGGAACTTACTTTTAATGATGCCATTAACATGTGTACCAAATTTCATGCCAGTAGCTCCAATAGATGCAAAGACATGTTACATTTTTTTATTCCCTTTATAGGGGGTGGGGCATCGCCCTTTCTAAATTTGACCAAACTTATCCAATTGACATGTACATCAAATTTAATCACTGTATTGATGCAAAAATATGTTGAATTTTGTTTATAGGTTATATAGGGAACGGGGCATCGCTTCTCCGATTTTGACCAAACCTTACTGGATTAATACCGATCCTATTAACATGTATATCATATTTCATCCGTGTACCTCATATCGATGGAAAATTTTACGATTTTGGTTCCCTTTGATTTTGACCAGACTTAACAGGATTCTTTTCCTGAAGTACATCTGTGACTTAAAGCTTAATCGCTTGAACTGTACAACATTAATTTTTATATATGTGACTATGAAAAGGGGGCTTATCTGTCAAAAAATCAATTTCCACTTCTTGCCAAATCGGTTAGAGTTTGAAACGCTCTTTCATTTGGTGAAAACCAGAAAGTCATACTTTGTTGAAAAATTTATAAATAGAAAATTAAATTAGTCTCAGTCCTCACGACCTCACCAAACGAGTTAAAAGCTGTTTTCTCGAAAACTTAATTTCTAACGTAAGCCTTCATTTCATAAATCAGTTGACATATATATTTTTATAGATAATAAAAAAAAAAAATTATTCTACAAACGAATTTTATTTTCTATAATGAGTTGAGATCGAGTTTCAAGAAACCAGTACATTTTCCTCGTTTTAGCTTTCAGTTGGGTTTGCTTAGCCTTCATATGTTTTTTCCATGTGAGTCTACGTTCCAGGTGCACACTAAGATATTTAACATCTTCTTCTTCTGGTATAGACAATCCATTCAGTGTAACTGGCTGGAGAGCATTTTCCACGTCTCAGTGTAAACGTTATTTGTACTGATTTTTGATTGTTTACAGCAATTCTTCGCTTGTTTAGCCATGTTGTAACGAGTCCAAGCTGCACCTGCAAGTACTGCGAAGCTTCCACTTGGCTTTCACTACTCGAAATAATTTAAAATTTTAACAATATATTAATGATTGCGAGAATCTGGTGTATATTGAAGCTGATTGGGAAGATAAACAAATTGTACGGAAGATTATGTTTTTACGCCATTTGCATTTGCAAGAATTATTACGAAAGAGGCGTTTCATGGTATATTGAAGATTGAAACAGAGGGCTTAAATTTTTGAACGAGTATCACTGGTAAAAATTTATGTTTGTTGTTTGTTTTTATGCGTTAAAACAAAACTAAACCCTTCATAGCTAAATACTTCATTCAATTTGTGAGGTGCATTTTTTTAAGTGTATCATATACTCATTATATCCCCGTTCTCTCTTTGTATTTCGCTCTCGTTCTCTTTGTTGTTACCCGGCTGAGACCGGTCGACTCGTTTGGATTCCAATCTGTTTCATTTCGTTGTCGACTTTTCGAATGTGCGCAGCGCGTCGCGGATGAAATTTATTTCGAAGTCGGATTTATTTCGAGATTTAGTCGCATTTTTCTAAATAATACAACCGTGAAAATTCATTCAATTGTGCATAAAATATGGAAATATTTTTTAATTGTGCTGTAGATACATATCTGCAGGCTGTGAAGTGATTTACACAATTTTAGATTAACAGAAAAAAATTATTTTTATATAAAAAATTAATTAAACAAAACAAAAATGTGAATAGTAGCAATTGCTATTGAAAGTGTGTGCGAAAAAAATAAAATATATATTTTTTTGGGACATACTTTAAAATTAAAAATAAATAAAAACTCAAATTTAAATTTTATATTTTATTGGTAAAATTGTGTAGCAAAACTTCAGCCGCATACTTTTGGGCAAACGCTGTAACTTCTTAAACTTAGTTTGCTAGCGGCTAATTTGGTTTTGAAACTTTGCCATTAACTCGGCGCAACCCAAAAAATTACCGAAAAGCAATAATTATCTCATAATTACCGCAACGCGCACAAATTAAAGGATTAAAAAGCCTTAGTCACGCCGAAACAAGCCAAAGAGTATAGTTAGTGCATAGAAAGAAGGGCGCTTCTTTTTATTGTTCAACTAGCAGCCAGCCTACCTGATAGCCTGGTGGCCAAAAAAAGCCAACAATAGCGCCAAGCTGCAGGCAGTCTGCATACTGTAAAGATAAGCATTAATTTATGGCCAATGTACGTCGGACAAAAAAGTGTAAATTTGTGCAACAAATGCGTCTACAGGCTTAGACAACAAGCCGTAAAAACCAGTCAAAAAAAAAAAGCTTCTATCGGGCTGTACAACTGCCGCCAGTTACTAATTAACCTCAACCCATGCTCCATCATATGCCTGATTTGCTATAAGCCATATCTGTTAATCTTCATGCCACACCACAGCGCACTAATCTTCATTGTCATCATGAACATCAAAAACTGTCAAAGCGACAGTAGCAGCAGCCTTTAGAATGGCTGTAGTCGTTAAAGAAAGTATCTCCATTCCGTATAGGCAGCAACTCGACGCGTGTCGCCAATTAATCACTTGCCTACATCTATACTCCAACCAAATTGTCTTCTGCTAAAGTTTCGTTAAAAGAAGAAGTTTCTGCTTGATTTTCTAATTTAATTTCATTCAAGTGGCATGCAAACAGTAGCAGCGTAGCTGACAGACGACAGTCAATTTTGAAAAAGAAGAAGCAACAACAGCATCCTGCGAAAGGATTAGAGTAGCTCATCGTTGTTGTATGTTTCATATTGATTTTCACTTGAGTGCTTTAAAGAGAGTCAGACACAAAGCAGTTTGTTTGACAATAATTATTGACATACTTGAGTTTCAGTCATGGATTTGAAAAATATCAAGAATCAATAAGCTTTGGCATGCCACTCAAAACTACTTCAACATTTTCTTAGAGAAATGTTGTGAGATGAATTCGCAAAAGCAGATTCCACTTTTATTAGAAGGATTTGTTATTAGTTAAAGAGTTTGGATTCTACGAATTTTAAGTTCTTGTTTTTGGAAAACATTTATTTATAATGAATTACCACGAATTTGTTGTCAAGCCGAGCATACTTGGCGAAATATTTTAATATTTCGTCGAGCATGTTATTCATCTCAAATAGACGGGCCAACAATACTACGCGTACTTATCAATATGGTGGCAAGCATCAGTTATGAGAGCCACTTCAAACTTCAAATGTAATGTGCAACTTGAACGACAGACTCTTATTATTATGGGACACCTAATAGAATTCTGTCGCTTGGCATTTTGACGTAATGTACTCACGCTTGCCAGATTATCAATTTGACAAGATATTGTATACCCTATAAAGTATATATATATTTATATATACTACTGATCAGCTGGACATGATGAGTTTACGTCCCTCTTTCTCACTGTAAATAAAAAAAATAAATATGCCACACCTTCTTTTGGGGTAGTTCCATAGAAACTCTCCGCCCACTTAACGCTTTATATAAAATAGTATCGGCTTAAAAACTTATACTAATAGACATGTCTCCCTTTTGGGATATTCTGCATATATATCAACAACCCTCTTCTGAGTTTTTGTATGTAAAACTTCTCAAACTTCTTTGCCAAACATATCTTAGAGAGAATTTTAAATAAAAAATCTCTATAAAGAGTATCTCGAAGTCAGTCATCGTGCAATTCTATCCCCCAAACATACTCAATTTTTCATTTCGATTTCAATTTTGTCACTCGTTTTTTTTTAATCCGCACCAATTCGAATTAAGCCTGTTACAGACAACTGTCAAAATGACATGTCAGAAAATGAGGCAACTTTGAACTTCACTACGAATAGGAGCAAACCCAAGCAGCGGCATTGAACTTTGTCATTTGTTTTTTTAAGCTTGAAACAGCAGTTGCAGCAGCTAAAAAGGAACATGTCAATGAACTCAATCACAGATCTCTGATCGAACCCGCATTTAAATAAGGCAAGGCACCCGCTAGAAATTCGATATCAATAATATGAGACCCAGAGCAAGCTGTCAAAATAACAAACAAATAAGCAATAAATGAAATAAAATCAATTGTCAGACAGCTGGATATCACTTTGGTTTTTTTGACGAATGTCTGCTGCGAAAGTGAGAAGTAGTTACTGAGAAAGCAGCTGTGATTATGGGCTGTGATGTGCGAGTGATTTGTGGAGGTGGAAATATTTATTGTAAATAAAAATTGTATCGATTAGGGCGTAAATTGTTAAAAAATATATTAAAATTAATGATTGATGACGTTTGTCGCACATTAATTTAATAGACATATACACAGGTTAAAGACCTACTTTAACCCTTAATTTTCTATAAACATTTTCCCACAAGCCACAGTGACAAACCGCAGTAGCAAAATGAGACGCCATAAAACTAATAATCGATTTTGGAAAATATCACGTACTACTTGAAAAGTTTTTGACATGAAAACCGCTTGAGGGCGTTTTTGTTTTTAGTTTTCCATGGCGAAGTATATTTTATCAGTTAGTTGCAGCTGCAAATGCTATGAGCTATCTCCCCTCTTGCCACACAGTAAGTGTTAATAGTCGAGCAGTTTTCCAAAAGTGCTTATCTACAAGCTACCGATGTACGCTTTTCCACCTCCAACCACTGACACCATCGAGTATGGCACACTTCAGTGAAATTATTAAAAACGCCTCAAAAATGCATTTTCCGTTCGATCTTTCTTTGCTCAGTGAAAAAGGCGCAAATCGCCATTTAGTCACGTTTCAACTCGAGTCAAGTTAAATTATTATGCGTTCTTAAACAAAGTGCGCGAGGGTTGGCAGAGTCTTTCTTTAAATTTAAATTTATGCAGGACTACAAATCGTCGTCTTCCACAAATGGCAAATGCTGCTTGAATTGCGGTTGTGTTAGCTACTTTGTTTTTTTCTCATATTTTCTTTTTTTTTTTCTGTGACGTTTGCTACTACGAATCGATTCTTTTCTTTAGATTTCTTTGGAGTTAGTTGCTGGCTACGTGCGAGGATGTCGATATGTGCGACTCGTATATGCGTGCGTGTAGCTGAATAAGTTGCTTTTTGTGTTTTCAGGAAGTTCAATCGAAATTAATGGCGCGCTTCGCCGTTTCTGGCGTTTACATAATTTGCCATGGTCTTTTGTTGAAATGAAGTTTTGACTGCCTTTCAATTGTTCCTGAATGCATTTTGATTGTTTGTGTGTAAGATAAATGTGTGTGCGGAGTTTGAATAGTGTCGTATAGCATGGCAACGAAACGCGAAAGATGCGTATCTACCTTGTGCACTTAAGATAATAAATCTTAAAAGACAGACATTCAATACAATATAATATACTACCCGACATTGCGCAGTGATTTAAATAACGGAAGCAATTATATTAAAACTGAGTTAGATATTCTTTAATTGTTAAATCTGTAGGCAGAATAGTTCGGTATTATTTATGTGGCTTAGGCACAATATATTCCCTTTGCGAAGAATCTTCCTTTCAAGGACTTCCAACGCTTTTTCATCTGACTCAATCACGCTACATGCCTCTGCCTCTTTTACTTCTTATTTGCTTGCTAAGCCCAAAAAAACATTTGTTTTCAAGCGTGATTCTTCGCCTGATCTCCATGCTGTTTATCTCAGCTCCAAGATAGACAAAGTTCTTTACAACAGTGAAGCTAAGATTCTCCATCGTCACTGACCGTCCAAGACGCGATGACGGAGTGCGAGACGACACCAAATACATCGTCTTGTCCTCATTCACCGCTAGACCCATGAGCCGAAGATTGAAAAAATCGCACGACAGAGCATCGCCCTGCCTGAAACCTCTCTTGGTATCGAAGGGGTGGGAGAGGTTTTTCCACACCCTGACAACGCTTTGTGTGTTAGATAGCATCGTCATACAAAGACGGATAAACTTTACCGGGCTACCTAGTGCAGATAGGGCATCGAAAAACTTCGGTCGAATCGGCGTGTTGAATGCGGCTTTATATCGACAAATAGGTGGTGTGTGTCTTTGTTAAACACACTGATATAGTCCTATCCTTAAAGAAAGGACAGAGTACATTGAAATTCCAGTCATTGGGTATGCGTTCATCGAACCATCATATTGGTGGTTCCGTTGTCATTTCTTTATCGACGGAATTGTGCGCTTCATCGCCTCTGAGTAGGGTAGAAAAATGACTCCTCCATAATCTCAGTGATTCCTGTTCATCCGATACCAGATTTCCATTGTCATCCATACAGAAAGTTACTCCGGGCTTAAAACCTTCAGTCAGCCTCTACATCAAAAAAATAATGTTTCAGATTTACTTAATCTTTGCTGGTTAATGTGTAATAGTTCCCCACACACAATTTTGACAAAATTGATGTAAAATATTTATCATTGTGATATACAAAATATCATTTTAAGCTCTAATCAGATACAACTGATATTTTTCAACCATTGCTAGGTCGTTTAAGTGTTTCCGATTGGTTCTAAAACGTTATGCAAAACTGTGAAAATGATTATATAATGAAATATAATTTTTTCCAGTGTACAAAAGAGTAAAGACAAAGTATTATGGGTAAAAATTTAAATTAGCTTCTAATCTTTTCGACTAAAAGTTTGTACCATGTCGGATAGTCAAAGAACACGTAGTACTAACACATCATTGAAGTAATTTCATTTTACTTTTACGTATTTAAGACATTAAACCAGCTTAAGACTTATTTTCAGGCATGTCAAGGAAAATTGGGTGGCAAGATGAGACAACAAAATTTTGCTTGCACGAACTAGTTTTCAATTTTCCCATACAATTTCGTTCGGCAAGTTGAAATAAGTTGAAATAGAAAGTGTTCTATTTTCGGTCTGCTCTCATTTTGCTTCATCTAACATTCATATTGACCGAACTAAGCACTTTCACTTAACTTAATCAGTTAGATTTGAAAGTAGAAAACATTTGAGGAAAAATATATTTTCTGGAAGTTGATTGTATTCTTCGGTCTTATTAGCAAACATAAATTACTTGGAACAAACGAACTTATTTTCATTTTACCCTACTCCACTACCGTCCACTTATATACGCATTTATACCTACAAAATATGTCACACGCTCGGTCAGAACATTTCGCGATTGCAACCAGTTTCAAACTTCAATACTTCAATAGTACATGCACTGCATACAAAATTTTTGCAAATAAAAGGTACAAGAAGTCATCGAAGACTTTCAAAGAAGTAAATTTTCGAGCGTTTAAACTTTGTTTGTCCTTTTGAGATTTATAGCAGACATATCTCCAGTTTACGATTTACGCGCTTTGCAATGTTTTATGAGCAGAAAATAAGTTGTTGCCGATTTAATAAAAAACGTAACAAATTTTTAATGAGATAAAAAAAGAAAAGAAACAATTGCGCATAAACAGCAACAATAAAAATATAAATAAACAATAAAAGTTACACAAATGCGAGTAGAAATGGAGAAGTAAAATGAAGATGAAATCGCATAAAAAAAAAAAATTCCACGTGCTGCTCCAGTTGTTCCCAAAACGAAAGCGCAATAGAAACAAAAAGAGACAGCATTAGCACGCGAGAAATCGCAACGATAAAACGCGCACGCAGCAGCGATAAATTGAAAGTCTCCGCTGTCACCAATGAAGATTTCAGCTGCATTTAAAGTTGGGACGCGCGCCCAGCGAATTTTATATGTCAAAGCAAATCAGCAATTTGTCACACCGTTTCATGCAGTAAGACAAGAAGATGCCACTCGCTAAAGTGGTATTCTGTGCGGGTGGAAGAGTGCAAGCGTTTGCAGCAGAACTTGCTTTAGTCAAACAAGTTGACGAAGATTTATATGTGTAGATTTTTTATTTAGTTTGATTTTTTTTTTTGACTTTATATGTTTTTTGCTTCGACGTTGACATTTCTGTGCACTCTTCTTCTACACTTTATGCTTTTTTGACATTTCTTGGATGCGGTTTGCCTGTTTTTGGGGATTTGGTGGCATTTAGCGGAGTGTTTTTTTTATATATATACTCGTATATTATATTTTCCAACGCATTTTCTGTTTTTACTTTGATCTTTTGCTGCCAAGTTCTGTCTACATGTACACCTAATATTTCGATTAGGCAATTAATCGCACTAATGATCTTCCACTTACATTTAGTTGACATAAAAAGGGGCGCATATCTCAACTACAAAATATTTCATAATCAAAGATACAACTGGCTGATTATATCGCATTGAGTGCGCTTTGATGTCAAAGTCATTCAGTCAGTCAGTAAGTTTATCGACATGCTATAGGAAAATGGGGAAAAAATATCTACGCGACTGACTCCATTTGATATTTCCGTTGCCACTGTTGCGTGTCGAACTTCATGGGCAGACATTTGTTTTTTCTACATAAGCATTAATCGCTTGAAAAATCATACAGTCCCGACAACGATGCAACACTTCAACACAATACTGAATTGAATACAATTGTATGAATGGCTTTGGAAATGCGCGAAGCTGTCATACTATGTGCATAAATGAAGATAATCAATATTTATTAAAACAATATTATGAAAAAAAAATATTGTTATGGTTGTCATTTGCAGTCTTTGATTGTTGGTTGGTGTTGCTTAAAGCATGCAATCCATATGTGTGGTCTGCAGTGCATCTGCTGGTTTGTTGGAATGTCTTAAATTTCTATGTGATATAAAAGAGTATAAAGAATTCTTTGAATAAACATGGAGTACATGGAGTATTTTATTTTTTAATCCATCAATATATATATGAAGAATAGCACTCGAAAATGTGATTGATTCAGAAATTGTGGCATCAACAGAACGTAGCAGTCTTATTAAATAATTAATTAATAATCTATTTATTGAATAATATATTAATTAAGTCACAAATTCACATTCAAAATGAGGCGTCAGAGATTCTATAAAATACAATTAATGTTTATCAGGTTGTTGAGAGTACTTGATCTAGATACATTCGTTTGTCTGTATGTATGTATGTGAATGTTACGCCGACTTTTAGACGTTCAAACTATATACACCCAAACTCACCAAGAACGAACGTTGCAGTCGAGGTGTCCGAGCTTGGACTATATGGAATATTTTTTAGGAATCATGCAAAACAAACCAAAACATTTTGCGTTTATAGCTAAATAAACAACAACAATCAATACTTTGGTGTTTGCGCTTCACTTAAGCAGTTCGGCAGGTAAACCATTTGGCCCAGCAGCTTTGTTGTTTTTTAGCTTGCTTAAGGCCAGGGTTATTTCGTACCCAGTAAGCGGATCAGTAGAATTACTTCTGTTGGGGTTTCGCAGCTGCTCGGTGTTTTGAATTGCTGAAGTTTCTGGCTGAGTGTTATCGATTTCAAAGAACTCCTTCCAGCGTGTCAGTTGGTCTTCGACTGACAATAGACTCGACCCGTCACTAGCCTTGATAGGTGTAATATTTGGCTTAACGTTTCCTAGTTCCCTTACCGATATGTAGAAACCGCGTAAGTTGTTGCAGTTTGCTGCCTGTTCTGCCTTACTGGCTAGGCTTTTCACATTAGCCCACTTAACCGAACGGACTAATTTTTTTAATACGCCTTTGCACTTCGTTATATAATCCACGAAGGTTGCTGCGGTCGTGCATTGCACTTGCATTTAGCTGTGCTTTCAATAGCATTCCAAGTTGGTAAGGAACTATGACGGGAGAGGGCAGAGAATAGTTCTTCTTGATACCGTTGGAGCATGGCTGGTGTTTCCAGGCCAGCCAGGTTGAATATCTGTTTGCGTTGCTGTTGCCTTCTGATACTTCCAACAATCAGATTGTGATCACTGTAGATATCAGCTCCTCTATACGCACGCACGTCCATCAGAAAGTTGTGAAATCGCCTGCTAATCAGCGAATCAGTTGTTTAAAACGAACTGTTGTCATCGTCGGTCAACGCTTTTGGTTATATACGAGGCTTGTTCTCGTCAAATTTTTACGGTTGGGTCACCAGCCCAACGCAACCTGTTTTATGTCTGAGGGAGGACATATTGATTTGTATTTAAGAGAGTTCGCTATTTCCGTAAAAGGATAAAATAAATGACTTTCTAAAAGCCTGTTTCTAACCGCCCAGCGTGGAGGATATAGTCATCGTGCACACAATTACGGCACGTACACCGGAGTGTTACATGTTATACCCATTGTGTACCAGAACGGCTGACGGCTATTTATTAATTATGAATAGTCAGGGTTATTATTGGTTAGAAAGATATTTATAACTTTATGCGATAAGTCTTAATTGAAATTAAAAGTGTTCGCCAGTGGTTTCTAAGCTCTAATTAGACAATAAATCGTTTCCGCCTGAGTCCTTAAAAATATAAGTTTAAATGATTGCCAACAAAATATATCTGATCAAGTAACAAATATTTGTTGCTGTGTGTTTCTTGCTGATTTTGAGTTCTTATAGCGGCTTATTGGAATATCCTTTTTCGAAGTAATTAATTCACTTGATTGCATTTTGATTTGCCTTTTTTCCTTTTATAAAAAAAAATTGGACAGCAATTACCAAGCAACACGATTCAAAGCAACAAAATTTATCACACAGTATAATATTTCGAATGCTTGTATGAATACAACATTAATTTGGTAGAAAAAAAATTAAAAAGCTGTAATTTTGATTTGTCATTCAATTTGCATAAAATTATAAGCCATGTCAATTGCTCAAATCAACTTTGAAGATGACTGACTGACTGACTGACTGACTGACTGGCTGACAATCTGACTAGACTAGCCTGACTGACTCATGTAAATAGCAATAATTGCTTGACAGTATCTCTATATACTACATTCGCCCTAAGGCAGCTAGCATTTATCTTTTTATCTTTTCAAATTTTCAATCTCTCACTGGATTATAAAAATATTTTATGCAGGGAAGTGCATGTTGGCGCAGCATCAAACGACACTCAACTTGCATGCAAAATACACTTTAGTTGCAAGAAGTAGAAGTAAAATGTTTATTTTTATATAGAAATTCTTAAACGGTGGGTCTAAGAACGAGCGAGCGGAGCGTGGCGTGGCGTGACGTGCGCATATCAAGCGTCAAGTTGACGCCTCCAAGCTTATGTTGCAGCAGCAGCAGTTGATTGCAGCAATTGTTGCTGTTGCCATTCTTTGTGGCATTTTTGTTAGTTGTTGCTGCTCATTTGTTATGCGAAAATGCATTAAATACAACAAAATATTTTCGTATGCGAAGTGATTGTTGTTGCATTTATAATTGTGCTGTGCGCCTGACAATTTGATTGTAGATCAGAGCCGGCCAGAAAATGAGCAACATGGAGTAGAATTGTTTTGGTGTGCTGTATGCTGTGTAATTTCTTCTTATAGTAGTTTGTAATTGTGTGTCTCTTTCTTGAAACTGAAACGCGCGCGTACTATGCATGGCCAGCACTGCGTATGCTGTTAGATAAGCTGCTTAAGTTTAGTATTTGTGCGTTTAAAGAAAATTTAATCATATAATTTATTGAAGACTTTTAAGCACGCATATATTTTGTACTGTTTCTACACAATAAAAGCGCAAATCGCTATACTATATCATACTAATGCGCCTATAACTCAAAAACCTTTGCAAGTATTTTATCAATCAGCTCAAGAAATGCTGGCCTAGCTGCTGTCCCCCGTACACACGACACACGTGTCAATTTTTTGAAGAATCCTTTTACATTTCCCAGAAGTGACATTTATCTACGCACTTCAGTTGTCGCGTGCAGCATTCCCCTTCGATTGCTCTTTTTTGTCTTGTTTCTTCTTGCAGCAAATTCAAAGACCAAAGCAAATACAACTCATTAATTTTTACGACAAATTGATTAACCATAAATTCGCACCCTGTATATGCGACGGACTGGTCTGGGAGACGTGTGGCAGTGAAGAGAAATAAAAAACGCGCGTTTAGCAGGCACTTGAAATAAAATTTGCAGCCACTAAAAGTACCAAATGAGTAGCCAGTCAGTGTAAAACTGATTACTTTGGGAGTCAGTCAGGAGACTGTATCACGTGTTGCACACGCGTTCAAATTATTTCAATGTTCAAATTGTTTGAAGACATTCTATGCCGGAATATTGATTTTCTGTTTTTTTTTCTTTTAGCTTTTTTTTTTTTAGCTTTTTGGCATTTCAAATTTTTTTAATGCCATTTCAAAAAGTGTTGCCATACGCCTTAAAATTTTATACAGTGAACTCTTTAATTTTCTGCACATTAGCTCTGAAAATTACCGTAACAGCCCTTTTTATATGCCATTATTTCTTCAAGTTGGCTAAACCATTTATAAATACATCCCTGTTAGACATTTTGTCGATTAGCTTTGCACTACGCCCTTTATTTACCTTAGTTCAATTCTCTGCTCTGTCCGAAAAGCGGAAGTTACGAATATGTTAACTTAATTGCATTATGGACCCCGGAAAAGATGTACATCGCAAAATATTTGACTTACTAACGCTGTGCAAATATATTGTTGAAGTATTATTACTTCCGCTACCCCAAAAAAATACCAACTCTGAGGCGTTTCACTGTTGGACATTTGTTTGATTAGCTGCAATATTTTGTTGTTTGATGTTTGCTTGTGAGCTCTTGAGCCAATTGTGTTGTACAGCGCACTTAATTAGATTGTAATTAAATGTCTAAAACAGCTGCAGGGTATTTATTATGAATAAAACTGGCTTGAATGCCCAAAAGTATGCAATGAATGAAATAAAATGTGTCAGTGTATCAAACATATCAAAGATACATTATAAAAGATTTAATGCTTTAATTTTCAGGACCTACAAATTTAATATAAAATTATATACAGTGAAATAAATTGTTTACAATCTTCACATTAAATGCCAACTTAGGCTTGAAATACCAAAAAAAAAAAAGAAAAAATGTTAAGCTAAAATGTGCCAAAATGTCATTTAAATGCCAAATTAAAGTTAGTCAAAGTGTGAAAATAATAAGCATTGCTTGTGTGCTGTGTACGCGTTGACTTTTTCTTTATTTTTTGCCACGAATTTTCACTGAAAAATGGGTAATTCATCATCATCGCAGAATGGCAAAAATAGCCGGAAATGTCGCAGCCTGCCCAATTCACCGGATGTACGCAGGTAAAGTTCGAAATATATAAATCTCAAGAATTTATATCGTTTAAATAATTTATATCGTACAGCACGTGCTCAGATGCACAGATTTCACTCACCATGTCATACAAAAAATATATTTTTTTTTAATGACAAACGTCATCATTGCCGCTAATGAGTTCATTACGCATTGGAAAAATATTTAGTTTATGTATTTATATTGGGAGATGCAGCAGCGAAAGTGTGCGCCGGAGCTGCATCAAAGCCTAATGTCAGTACCATAAATCACAATGGACGCGAGACATATTTTCCTTTTCTATTTCCTATTGTATTTTCCTGACTTTTCTTTCTTTCCGTTTCCTTGGTTTTCTTTTTTCTTAAGAAAACCGCGCACAACTTAGATTTGCTAAATTTACGACATTTTAGATGGAATATATTTTTAGCGCGCAACTCCAGCCGAAAAAAGAAAAAATCTAAAGAAAAGTTTATTTAAAAAAAAAAAAATTGGAAAAGTTGTAGAAAAAGAAAGAAAAAAAAAACACCAAAAGAGAACCGCAAAGCTTGGGCTAATGAAACGACGCAAGAGGCAACTATTTATTTTGGTTTTTTAAATGAAAAAAAAAAGAAAAACTATTATCTTTGGTAGAGCTTCAGTTGATACAACGTGTTTATGCACTTCATATATGTTTTAAGAAGATTTTAGTGTTTATTGGAATTATATATGTACTATATAGGTATATATATATATATATATATATGCAATTATGTCTAGTTATGTCGAGTTATAATTACTAATAACCGAAACAATCGATGCTACAATTAATTATGTCTTATGAGTTTTTATTTTCAATGCCTAACTAACTTCAAAAAATAAAAATAGAAAATAAAAGGAAGGTCCATACAAAGCCATTATAATCCTTTTCAAACTAAGAATATTTCTGAAATACTTTTCATTCGTTAATAAATTCTTTTAATAGCAAGAATATTTCTAAGACTTGTAATTGAGTCTTTTAATCAAATAAAAGGTATGGCTTTTATTGGCCCACTAAAAAGAACAAAAAGTCAACCCGATTTCTCCTATTCTTTCTTTAGATAGGGATCCCTAAGAGCTACTAGCCATAAAATCTTGTCCCCTCGTTTTCAGATATGGAAAACAAATATTTTTTTTTTTTTTGTTGTTATTTTTGCTAAAAACGTCTACCTTATCTTAATCTATACTGATCCATATAGCACCACAAGAAGCGGAACTACAAATAACTAAAAATTTTTTGTGTATTTTATACAAATCCCAATAAAATATACCATCGCCTGCCTTTATGTAAATATGTATACAAAACTTCAGCTTTGTAGCTCAAATCGATTGAAAGATGTGACGAGTGTTGGCCATGGCCCCATCCAATTATGACCTAAATAAATAGGATTACTTCTTCTTATTTCATTAGCATATGTTCTAAATTTCATCTCTGTACCTCAATTGGATAGAAAGATGTGACAAATTATGTCCATGGCTTATATTTGGGGACGGGGTGTCACCCAACAACAACCCCCCTACATTGGACTAAACATATCAGGATTACTTCTCTCTATCCCATCAACATATCTATCAAATTTCAACTCTGTACCTCAAATTGAATTGTTGCTTTATTGGGAGGTGGAGCAACGCACCCTCCGATTTTGTCAAAAAGAAGCCTATGTATTTATCCATAGTTCCATCTATCTCTATACAAAAATACATACCAATTGGTTTAGCGATTTAGGCGTAAGAGAGTTACATCCATACATATATCCTCACAAGCTTTCGCATTTAGAATATGAGAAGGATAAGATAGGATTGTTTTTCTTTTCCTTTGTAGGCCCTGTGCCGAAGGTACAAGAGCCAATTGGTTTTGTGTAAATGTGTGTATGTAACAGGTGGAAATAATTGTCGGAGACCCATCAAAGTTACCCACATTATGGTCAGAAGTGATAGAGGAGTCGATATAGACATGTCCGTCTGTCCGTCCGTATGAACGAGAGGATCTTGGAAATGGTAATAGATAGAAACTTCGTGATTTTTGCATTCGACTAGGACTGCTCCGGAATTTTACAAGTTTATTTTAAAACCAAACTGAAAAACCCAAACTTTGTGTTAGTTCCGTACGTAAGTGAAACTCTTTCTAAATTTATAATAACTGACAGGACTTAGTAATGCACATATCTACTCTATTTTAAACGTATACCCTACAGCATTAAGTTGAGCAGAGTATTATCACAAGTAGCACTCTTAATTTTTCTAATTCGGTTACTAAAGCAAATTGGAGAAATTTCAATAAATAATGTGAAGTGCAATATTTTCAACTGCAAACTACACAAAATTAAATTTTATATTTCGCACAGCTGTTTTCCGTGTGTTATACACTAAATTAGCGGGAAGCGTTGTTGAAAAAAAAAACCAAATAACAGATCACAGATCACTGGAAGAAGATTCATATTTAATGATGCTCGAAGACTATTTCGGTATAGTTTGCCGTTGAACTGCCAACTCTAAATGAGTGCGACGAATCCGGTGTGGAGTGACGAGTGAAACGCTTTACTCATTCCGGCCGCATTTGGCCTTCGCCTCAGCGATATTCGCTTCTCATCACTGCCACTTTTAGCACTTCGACGAAGTCGTTGTTCTGCTTCAGTTCGCTGCTAGTGTGGGGTTCATTAATTTGTTTTGGCTCTTTGCCATTAAATGCTGGAAAACGAAATTGAATGGGATTGAGTCAAAGACGAAAGTTGAACAAAAACATTTTCAATTATGTGGAAAATAAAGAGTGAAGCAGTTATCAGAGTGTGACTGAAGCAAGTTCGTATTTTCAAAAGAAATAACTAAGCACTAATGTGTTCTTATGTCTTGTATACAACATATAATAGTATAAAATTAATGTAGTCTAATATGCATTATTAATATGTCTAAATTTTAAGTCACATGTGCAGCGTCTACTGGTTTTTCTGACAGCTGATGCCACTTACTTCATAACTTTATGCATATTTTCATTAGATTATTAAGCCATGGTGCTCAAAGCACATTCAATTCATATATTTATCAATTATACGAAATGGTTGGAAAAAAGGATCAAAGTGAATTTCAAATACACATCTAGTCGAGGGTTGTTTAAATTTTCAAAAAGAGCGAAAAGAACGCATCATCAAATCATAAATAAACATTAAATCAACCACCGTGACTAAAAACAACCGAAAGTGCCATCATGAGCAGCATGTCATAAATAATGCATCAGTCCTCTACAAAAGAATCAAACAGACGAACAAAAATTGTAATTCGAGTCTCGGGAAAAATGGAAAAATGCATTCAGCCACATTTTCCACGCGACACATTGTCACACGCTGAGCATGCGCTGTGCATGTCTAAAGCAACGCGCGTCAAAAAATGGGCGCAGAAATCACACCTCGTGCGATTTGGAAAAACGAAAGGTGTCGTCGCTTTTCCCAGCTAACATTTCGATTGTTATTTATTATATTTGTTTGTTTGTTTGTTTGGTCGATATATATTTATGTATGCACTGGGTGTGAAAAAATGTTTTGAAAGGCAATATTTCGTTCAGGAACATTTTTTTTGGAAATGCTAAATGAATGCTTTAAGTTTTTGAAATACTACGCTTGACAGAATATGTCTGAGAATTCGTGAAAGCACAAAAAAATATAGAATCTGTTTTGCTTTAAGATACCATCATCACTTTACAGTGGATCTTTACTTTTCATCAACACTTTACATCAATCAAACTTTTCTTTATGAACTTTTCAGCCTGCTTCTATATCCTTTAATGAATTAGAAAGTCTTACTGGCTTCTTTAAATAGCCATGCACAAATAGAAAACTACATTTTATGCAGCTATACTCGGTTCATTTGAATAGTAGCTAACACTAAACACTTTAAGTCTTCTACTAATCCAAACTTTTTTGCATCATCTGCTCGCCTCAATCGTGCGAAAGAGTAAAGTACAACCGAAAGCAAGTAGCAGCCACTTTATACACTCCAGACAACAAAAATAAACAGTCGAGGTGAGCCAGGTAATCTGGAGTGCTTACTTCCAACTCCATTTGAAAACAAAACACAAAGTTAAGAGGCAGACACTTCTATTGCCACATATGAGGCATAGAACATGAAACATAAAGGTGTGCGAGCGCTCACACACAAAAGTGGAAATGCCACTTGAACTGAGCAGAGAAGAGCTGAGCTGGGCTGTGCTGTGCTGTGCTGGGGAGCAGTCTCTTTGGTTTGACACCGGGTGCTGCAAGGCTAGTGTGGCAAGCTGCTTCTAAGCTACTTTATAGACCAAGTCATTCAAGCGACCAACCATGCCAAGTGAGTGAATGAACGACCGCAAGAGCACGTTGACTATTAAACAACTCTTGAAGCTATTCTTTGCCATAGACGTGTGTGTACAATATACATTGTTTTTTTTTTTTTTTTTTTTTTGCTGCTGAGTATTTAAAAATTCTAAGAGTGCAAGAGTGTCAACAAAGCCAAAGAATGACAGTAGCACATTGACAAAAGCGTGTAGCATCCATTAAGTATACCACGGCTCATATGTATTCATTTGAGTCAACAGCAGCTTCAACGTTGTTGACATATGTTCTTTAGTAAAGTCGACTTGTTGGCTATTAATTGTTCCCGTCCAAAAAAACAGCTTGGCCCAAAACAATTGTATCGTATTTTGGTAATAGCATGTCACATAGAATGAATATTTACCGCACTCTTGTGCAGAATAGGAGCAGATATGTCTGGGAAGCTGTCATCGTCTTCCTATAACTAAAATCGTGACTATATGTCGACTATGAGTTCAACAGAGCAGTCTAGACTGCCAACAAGATTATTACACATTTTCACGGCTGTTTGTTAAAAATGCATAAAGCGAGACGAGAACTTTTTCCAATGCTTTGAGCTCCCTTAAAAGGATATTAAAAAATTGCACACGACTGTGTTGAACGAACCGACAACGAATGAATACACGTTGCAACGTGTCACATTACAATTTATAATTCATATTCATACCAAGATACATGCTGCAAAAAAGTTAGACAAGCTGTTGACGAGCTACAAAGAGTTGCGATGAGATGAGTTCAACTCACCTGAATCGATTTGAGTTGGAAACGCAAGGATGTCAGCTACATTTTGTTAAATGAAAATGTGGAAAGCACGTGGGTTATATGAGAAAATTTTAATGGGAGATTTTATTCAACCTAATTGAAATTTTATAGCAATCTATTTTATTGGTTTTGTCATTACTTACTCAATGAATGCAACTGATAGAGTGAGGTGAGTATATATATTCTTGATTAGCATCAAAAGTCGATGTCCTGCTGTAACTTGAATTTGATGAACGGTACAACACCTGCTAATCTAGCTAATTTAGCACCTGCTAATTTAGCTATAAGCACCAAATTTGGTGTATCTTACTTAAATCCTAATACACTATTCGATATATGTCAAAAAAGGGTAGCCCACTTACAAATGTGTTCCACCTCTCTGAATTTTTATGTGAACAAAATATTGTTGATTATCAATTTTTTTTTTTTAATCTTATTTCTATTGTACAGCCCTCGCACCAATAAACCATCACTTAAACGTCAAACGTTGTGCGCTTTTCAAATCAAAAGTACCTACTAACAGATAACCTCTTTAAAGTTTAAACTCAACTTTCGCGCAATTAACTTACAACGAGGACAATCGGTGTCTGTAGTTGATAGCCCGTTGACTCGCTGACTCAGACTCCAACTGCAAGGCATATCAATGGACCATAATTACGCTTATTATCAGACATTCAACACCTACTCGCAAGAGAAGTTTAATAATTTCACCGCAAGTCGAGCACGAAAATCGAGTGAGTCTAGTCTGCTGAAATGGTGCTGAGGCGCATGCGCAGCGCCAGATAAGTTGGTTGCATGCACAAGTTGCTGTACCGCATGCCGCTGCCACTCCTTGCTAACACTCCACTGATGTGAATCTCATAAATTTTCACAAGCGCTTGGCGGCAGCTTGACTGCTCACCTATCGTGTTGTTGGTTTAAACTTGACAGCCAGCTAGCGAGATATTGTATCTAGAGGCATCTAGGCTGGCATCGTTTGATTGGGGGAAAGCAATATCTAGTTACTCAGGAAGTTGCTTGAAAAATTGCGCAGCATGAAAAAAATGAATATAAAAAAAAATATTAAAATTGATAGAGCAACAGTTTGTAGTGCTTGATTTGGATTTTTGGCTGTTCAGCAGGTTCAGAGGTTTTTGGGTCGACTGTGCAGATATTAAGTGAAATTTGAGCTCAAACTATTAATCTTTTTTACTCAGTTTTTTTTATTAAATGGGACTGCTGTATTGACTTTATTTGTAGTTGCTATAAATAATAAATATTAAACAAGCTATAAACGACACCTTGCATAATTCAGCGAAGCAATATTGTCGCCTGCTGCCTTTCTGACTGCAATTTCATTCTACCACGCTTACCATTTAAGTCCATGGCGTAGTCATGCCAAAAAAGGCAACTCTGGCAACAAATACTAAAAACTAAAAGCAGACATTTGCAAAGGCATCCTTGCCGCGTGGCTGCTTCGGAGCAAAAGTAAATGAAAGCAACTCATTCCATTTCAGAACTGCAGGCCAATGTAACTGCAATGAAAGGAATGTTTGCGTGCGGTAGGTAAAAATTTCGCATGAGATAGTGATAGAGTGAGAGGAAGAGAGAGTTAGAAAGAGCAAAGTAACAAGAACAAAAGTCTTTTAGAAGTCATGAAACAACAGCCAGCAAAAGCAACTCAAGTGTCACATTGTGCAGCGGCAGACTCCTCCCAGTCCCAGACTTCGATGTCATGTACAAGAAGAAAAGTGAAAAAAAATACACCCATATCATAAACAGAACTTTTAAAGCAAAATATAACAGAGTCGTCGTTTCTATAGTGGGAACTGTGGGGTTCAAGAAGATTTGCATCACTTTTTTTGTCTAAGGAATATTTGGAATAAGGCAAAATGAAATTGTTTGCACTGGAAATGTTCTTAATTCAATTAATTTTAATAACCGAATCGACCTCGTTATAGTCCGGTGCCTCTACAATAGTGCCATCATTATAGTGTTTGTTCCGGTGTCATTTCTCTATCGGCGGAATTGTGCGCTTCATCGCCTCCGAGTAGGTTGGAAAAATGACTCCTCCATATTCTGAGTGATTCCTGTTCATCCGTATTTCCATCCTTCCAGAAAGTTAAGTCGTCACCTTCCTCTAATGTTGTCACTGCAGTACACGTTTGAAAATTTGGTCCACTAAAGAATTTGTTTTTAATCTGTCAATGTAGGTCAAAAGTTTTATAATTGGAGCATATGTAATCTGAGAATAAAATTAAAAACGTTGCAAATCCAAACACAAGGATTAAATTGTGGCAAATAAGTTTGCAATGGAGAGTGTTGAGCAAGTAACCCATCAAACTTAGACTATCGTTTATTCAAATTTCAGAATATTTGATTGTTTGTTAAGATTTATAACGATTTTTGGAACTTTGAAATAACTTTTGATACAGGGAGACTATTTGCTCTGGGCACTAAGTTTCAGTTTTTATGATTCCAGCATATTTTCCCCTTTTTTTTTAATAGATATGCCCTACCCTAGTATTCATGTTGTTGGATACCATTAAGTCGGGCAACTGCAATTATGGAACTTGAGTTCTTTTATTTCATATTCATACAAATGTTTCGCATTCTACGAGTATGTAGCTGTAGCTGCTGTTGTCGTTGTTGCAATTACTCATTGAAAGCGAAATAACATCATGAATGGCTGCATATGCAACTACGAGCACGTTCCTGAGCTCAGGTGAATGCCATTAAACACATCACAACTATTATGAAAGTCACAAGCAAAAAGAGTTGCCAAGCATATGTTGTCTGCGATGTGGGTGGCACATCTCACTAAAGGTCAAAGACATTTGCGAGTATAGCAGAGAACATCAAATGGAAGCTGAACGCTTGTTACTTGTTGCACAATAACAAGGTATATAAGTAAATCCAAGCAATCCATACAAACACAAATCAAAAATGCATAAAGCTAGACAAATTCAATTTTCTGCGATATTTGACACCTGCTACCGAAGTGCAACCCGAAGATACAACGTTATAAAGATAAAAGATACGCTTTTATGGAATATAAGTTGGCACAGAGCGAATGCATATATAAAAGAGCATATATCAAATAATCTAGACAGAACTCTCGCCGTTTGTGAAATCTTATAACAGTCGCAGACAATTATGCCGAAACGCAGCTGAATGGAAGCAATGAAAAATGGTTGGAGTGTCAAGGATACTAAATCGTACAAGATTTGAAATTTTTTTTTTGACTTTGCCAGCACGAGGGGAGTAAGATAATAAGAAAAGTAATTTTAAAATTTCTCATAGTAGAACTACGATAAAATCTAAGAGCAATGGCAAACATGTGAAACAGCTGCAGTTGAAAAAATACAAAGTTGCCAAGACGCTCAAACTCCAACTCCTCCAGAGCGGAGTACTAGCTGATGAAATGTCTGCCAGGACTCTACCAGGAGTCTGTAGGTGGTGCGTATTTAATTTCAAAAGCAATTGTATAAAATGAAGAAGAAGATGAAGAAGCAACGCAACTTAATTTTAACAAGTTGCGTTTCATTTGTCGACTTTATACTCATTTATTTATTTTTTCGTCTGCCACGCGGTTTCGTACTTAGTCTTCGTTGTTTTATTTTTGTTCATTTAATACAATTGTTACTTTATTTTGTATTTTTCTTTCTTAATAATGCAAAGCAGCGAGTACGAGTCGCAGATACAAAGATACTTTGCACAGATAAATATGTACCAAGATACGTCAACATCGCTGCTTAAGTTTTATGACAAGCGTCTGGCGCGGATTTTTATTAATGCTGCTAAGTTTAGTATTTTAATTTCACTTAAAAAGAATTTCTTTTGCAATTTAATTAGAGTGTGAGTAATTGAAATACAAAAATACTTGTGCGAGAGTTTTTTAATTTTTTTTTTTTTTTTTTTTGTTAACATGAATGAATTTTGCAGCTCCAGCAATGCTGCTGCTGACGATGTCTTGCCTCCTAAACGAAGTTATTAACTTTAGATTGCCTGCTACCGACTTACTCTAAACTCTGCTCATGCAAGTACATAATATAATTTTTTTATAGATATGTGTTGAGCTATTTGAGCGTATAATTATGGAAATTGAATTAACTTCTTCCTCGCTGGTTCAGGTTCTGCTTCTGCGTTTTAAGCCGCCATAAAAATGCAGTAAAATTTGTGAGGCTTGGCTTTCTGTTGCATGAAAATGTTTATATTCAAGCCACTGCATTAATATCGTATATCGTCAAGCGTTATAAAAGTTTTAGTGCTTAAAAATGAGAAAAATTAAAGCATTAAATTTATTCGAGGGTGGAGTGAGAAGAACTCTTTTTGGTGCGTGTGACTGTAAACTGTATACTAAAAGCTATAAGAATAATTATTTTAGTAAAATATTTTATATTTCTGAGGATCAAAATTTAATGGACATGAGTTGGACTAAATATGACTGTGCTTCTGTGTTCTTTATGCTTGAGAGTACAGTTATTTGACTTAAAGATATAAATCGAATTTGAAGCATGCAGAATATATCGATTTTTTGTTGATTATCGGTCATCTTTGGTATGTTATCGATTGTATATACGCACTTCGATCTTATTTATAAAACCAGCGTCAAATAAATGCTCAATTACATCATATACGACAATAAAATCAAGAAACCACGCTGCAGTCGAATGTGCTCGACTACGAGATACCCTGTTCCGAACGATTTATATGAGGGCTACTCATTTTAGTGGTACGATCTTGGCATATATGCCACATTTTCTTAGGAATCAAGCAAATACCAAAAAAAAAAGGCGATTCTAGCCAATTAAAAACCAAAAAAAAAATGTTTCATGCAAAAACTCTGAAAGCTTGGACAGATTTTATGAAAGCTACGCCTTTTAGTGGTCCAATATTTTTTTTTATTTTTAGAGTAGTTTGCACTTCTTATACTTTTCTCAATCTACCCTCTTAACTACAGCTCTAGTGAGTTATAAAACTCAAAATAAAATTTATTGGCGCCAAGCACAATAAAAAAATAACGCAAAGCCTTTTATGCAGCAACTGCAAATGCAGTCGACAAGTTGTTAAGATATTTTACAACTCGAATAAATTATTTTAAGTGTGAACAGGCGATTCAGCTCAACTTCATGCGCTGCAATTCGATTTAGCTTGGTGCTTGGCTTCGACAACTTTGGCACGCCTTGGGGTCGTGTGGCGAGTCGCGTGGGCGCTGAATTGAATTTAAAGTTAATTTATTTGATTTTTGAGAAATCATTTGCAATGCATATTTAATTAATAATTTTTATTTTAAATTTTCTCTCTTTATTCTCTTTGCAGACAAATACCCACCGCTTATTCGAAGGCCAATGGCGGCACAGCAATACCGCTGCCAGCGACGGTCATGGTGCAGCGTCGCTGTCCACCGGATAAAGTGCGACCGCTGCCACCGACGCCCAATCACACGCCCTGTAAGTAAACAAAAAAGTAAAATTATTATAAATATATTTTTGAACAATTTCGCTGGCTATATAATGAGTAAAGATGCTTAAATATGCCTTCAATGAACAACCCTTACAATATACGTCAGATTTATTTTTTACACACATACAATTCGGACTGCATGCCAAAAGCCTTTCAACATAATCACTTCATTCAGCACCATAAAACATTCCCTCGGGAATGCACTTAACTATATAGTACAACTGAATCGAGCAGAGTATTCGAAGTTTGAGTGGGAGGCTTTGACAAAAAAACACAGAAAACGAAACGGAAATAAACATGAGTCTTCAATGTATACAGTCAGACACAGACAGTAGATACTCGAGGGAACTGTACGGAAAAAGACGGCACAGAAAAGCAGTTAACAAACCGCTTCATTCATATTTTGACCGAGATTTTTATTTAGCAACAAATGTGTGCTGAGAAATGAGGCGCGCCTCACTCCTCGCCATATAGTATTTTCTATATGGATATCTGCTGTCTTTTGAGTGGGTTAAAAATAGTTGGTATGAGTGCAACAGCACATCAGAATGGAACACTTGAAAGCACTTGGGGGAGTTTTGCATTTTTTATGTTTGTTTTGCTGGGGAGTGAAAGGCTGCAATTGCTTTAAAATTCATCTGCGACAGATGACAACCAGGAAATATTTATTTGGAATTCTTAGGCTTACTGTCGCACTCCATAATCTGTTGATGTGGCAATTAATTAAGGCATGCCGTGGTGGTGATTAATCTGCGTTTAGAAAATTAAATAATATACCAGCCCTGACTAATGATATTGGAGTAATGAAGTAATGTATAATCTTCTACTTTTAGCCATTCCTGGACTGGGCAAAAGCGGCAGTGATTTCAATACAAGCCGTCCAAACAGTCCGCCAACCAGTAATCATACAATACAAAGTCTGAAAAGTGGCAATAATAATGGGTAAGTTTGGAGCGCAATATTCAAATTATAGGCATAAAGTATTTATAAATCTATTTTTTCTTTACAGCTTACGTCCTCCCACCGTCAAAGCGAATCACCAGAGTAGCATACCGCCACCAAGTAGTGCTGCCAGTTCAGCTGCAGCAACTGCTTCTGTCTCCAATGCTACTGCACCACCGCAGAAACACTCCATGCTTGACAAGCTGAAGCTTTTTAACAAGGAGAAACAGCAGCATCCAAGCCATGTAACTGCTAGCAAAACACAAATTCAGTCCAAGCGTACGTCCTCCTCATCGGGCTTCTCCTCTGCACGCTCTGAACGTTCCGATTCGAGTTTGAGTCTTAATGATGGACACATCTCACAGATTAAACCGCCCACCGTCAGCGTTACTGCGTCAAGCAAAACGCAAAAGAACAACACCAAACAATCCAAGCTACTTGCTGCACAACAAAAAAAGGATCAAACAAAAGTTAGTAAGTTGGACAAAAAGGAACGTAGTCCCGCACGTTCACTGCACAAGGAGGAGACTGGCATGGAGAGCCGCACCTCAACACTAAGTCGCACTGCCAAGAATTCACTGCCACGCAGTGTTGGTGAGAAAAACACTGCGAAGACGTCTTCCAAATCATCGCTGCATTCGAAATCTGATTCCAAATCATCGCTAATAATGCCCAATGCAGGCGTTAAGAATCTAAATAGTCCAAGTGGTACTGGACTGCCAAAACCCATTGCTGCCATCAAAGGTACTAGTAAATTGCCACAACCCGGCGATAACAAGCTGCGCATGAGTAACTCCAATTCACAGCATGAGCTGCTCAAGCGCGAGAAGAGTGACATATCCAGTGCCAGTGCACAAACGCAACAGCAACAACAACACATATCCGAGCAGCAGCAGCATCAACTTCAGCAACAACAGCACCAACAACAGCGTTTAACAGCAGCGCAACATAATACTGGAGCTGCCTCAGCCGCAACGCAAACGCCACATATCATTAAACCAGTACCAATACTGCCAGAGCCGGGAAGCGGTCTAAGACATGCAACTGCAGCACAATCGCCTTATTATGCCAATGCTGGCGCAGCGGCACAAGCGGGCTACATATCGGAACCAAGTACACCACAACGTAGCAGCAGTCACGAGTCACCATATGCTAATCGTCTGCCACCACCAAAATCTATATTGGCCTCACCATCGCCGAGCAGCACACGCAAACTGGAGTACAATGCTGGGCCACATATTTTGACACCAACGCAGCATCGTACACCGATGCGTCAACTCAATCAATCACAATCACTGCACAATGCTGCGTGCATCACAACGCCGAGCAGCTCCTCTGCAGCTGGCGCTGCAGATGCGCAGAACAAGTTTCACACAATACCCGCAAAACTCGGTGTCGGTGCTACCATCTACGAAACGCAGGAGGAGAAACCTGTCAGCGTGCTGCCAATGCGTCCTCTGCTGCGTGGCTACAACTCGCATGTTACACTGCCCACGCGTGGTGCACGCGGTCAACACCAGCACAACTATCTGTCCAGTCCTGTTGCTGCCTCCGCCAATCTCGATTACTGTGACTCTGACATTGCACAAGGTTATTGCAGCGACGGCGATGCATTGCGTGTTAGCAGCGCACGTTTGAATGGAGGCCATGCTTCACCTGCATCCAGTCGCTATCACGATATTGACAATGGCTATCTGTCCGAGGGCAGCAGTGGCATCGGTCTTGCTCCCACAGGACCCGGCGTCGGCGGTACATCTTCGTTGGGCGGTGCCCACGGTAAACACTTTTTGAGTTTGATGCGTGCACGCACTCAACTGCCGACCACAATTGAAGAACGGTAAGTCTTTTCGATATATTGCTTCTCCATTTATTGTTTGTGCGTATTCGAAATTGCTTTAAATGAGTCACTTAACTCAAAAGGTGCCACAGCTCTGTTCCAAATGCAGCGTGGCACATGAATCACAAAGCAAGTGTCTTTGTCTTTCTTTAATTTCTCCTTTTGGAGTGGAGCATGCTGAAATATTTTCACAAGAAATTTACAGAAATTCGCGGTTTTACTCCATGAACCGTTTTTTGAATTACAACAAATTTACTTCAAGTCGTTTGATTTATATGGTTCAATATGTGTGTATGGTGAGGGTTGATTAAAAAGTCTTTAAGTGGCGGAGAATTACTGGAATTTGGTTATGCGAAGACTTGAATCAATCAATTGTTGTTGGTTTGTTGTCATAAACTAGCTACTTAATGTAGCAACAGAGATCTTAGCAGTTATTGTAAATCGGGATGGTGATGATGATTTTTTTCTTAAAATTCAGAACTGTTTCCCATTGCTTCAGACCTAAACAGTGACGCAATTTCGTGTTGAAGTACAGTTATTCCTACCTTAAAAAGTTGTAATTTCTTTTAAACTTAGTTCAACTCTTTTTTACACTTTTTGCTCTTATACCCAATTGAGTTGAAGTATACGAAGCCAACAATATAAAATTTTTGTCTCGGATACACTTCTACAAATACATTTCACAACACGATTTAATTTAAACTTCAGACTTCATTCATGCATGCTCGTATGACTCATTCAATTTAGCATTCAATAGGTTGCCACTTCAATCAATTGTTGCATAACTGTCTGGCAACACTCGAACTGTCAAGTGTGGCGCTTAATTGTCGTTGATACGTTTAGCTTATGCTGTCATAACAACAACAACAGCACAGCAACTTGAACTTTCCAACTGCACTGCACTTCAATCAACCGTGTAGCCCTTTGATCTCTGGGAAAGTGAGCTCAAATTGCCAATTTACATAAAATCCCCACAACACATCTTTCGAATTCAGCTATTACTGCTGTCAAATGTCATTTGCGATTTGTCAACAGCATAGAAACCTACTCGAAGCAATTCAGTTTGCGAATGCTGAAAGCTACAACAACAACCGACGACATCAAGTTTAACAATGACAATTGACAATTCTCACCTGTCAAAGTTAACAGCTAGATGTGAATAGTAAGTGGGCGATATCCTCATACTATTGAGGTGAAGGCTCTGTCCTCTGTTGTGCTAACAAGCCATATATACTTTAGACGAACTCCATTTTGAAGTTGTTTTTCATTCTTTGCTTCAAGTTACATAACCTCAAAATCACTCAGACACTTTTCTTTCATTTTGTAGTCTTTTTTTTCTTTTCTTTTTTTTTATTCTTGTCGTCTGCACAGCTGTCAGTTCACAGCATCTACGAAGTATATTTGATGTATATTTGGCAATTATTGTTGAGAATCAAAAGTGATGGAGAGTAATTTTATTCAGCTTATGCTGGCAAATTTTTTCATTAGCTTGCTGTAGATACTTTTTTTTTTTTTTTTTTGTGTGTGGATGATGGACGAAATTAATGCAGTGACGCGTTTCTGGTATTAAATTTATTTGCTTTTGCTATTTTTGGCTGAGTCTATTTTTATGACATTCATTAATTTTGTGAAGTTGACAGGCGAGCTGTTGGGTTGTTACAAATTAGAGGCTGCGTACATTTGATAGCTGAGCGTAATAATTCAATTAATATGCAAAGGATAAACATATTATATGCAAGCTTTGCATACTTTTTGGCGTTGTAGACAGTTTTAAAGTAATTTGTGCAATTTTTGAAGTATTTCACACTCCCGCAGCGCATTACAACACGTACGCTAAGTTGAAAGCTGGCAATAACCAGGACGCATAATTGAATTCCTGTACATGTCACTGCATAAATGTCCATTACAACATATTTAAGAGCTAATAACGCCTCGATCGACCAGACACCTGCAGGACATTAGTTGAGTTAACACGCAGCAAAGTAAATCCTAGTGCAGGAGCGAAGTAAAGCCACACAAGTGCAACAAGCTGTGCAGGAATTTATGCGCAGTAAGCACGCAGCCAGACTAACAGACATAGACAGACAGACAGACAGACCGACGAAGGGTCTAAGTAAAAGGACACCGTGCCATGCTAGTTCGCAGCGTTTGTCTGCTGCTTAAAAAAAGAAAAAAATAAAAAAAAATAAAAAAGAATAAAAGTAAATCAAAAATTCAAAAGCGCTTTTTCATAATTTCTTTGCCATTTTTCAACAAGTTTTCTGTGCAAGCACATAGCAAACACGATGCAGGACATATGCAGTATGCAGTCTGCGCTGTCTTGCATGATTTTTTTATGTACAAACGCTACAACGCTTTATATCGTCGCTTTCTGTTGTTGACTGGTTTGAAGTGGTCAGACAGTGCTGCTGTTCGTTGCTGCTCGTTGCTTTTCTTATTTAATAACGCATTTTTCAATTCATTTGATTTATAGCTGCGCAGTTTACTCCTGCAAAGGACACTGGCAAATGAAATCGGAGCGCGTGGGTCTGACAGTTCAAGCACCGGAAAAGCATTTTGCTACTTCCGGCAGCAACTGATTCACTGACTTCCGCCGATTTCGACTGTTGCAATTTTCTTATTGGTTACGAACACATTTAAAATGCAAATTAAAGTTGCTTTAAAGTTTTCCTATTGTTAAATTTAAAAAAAATTACCGCAAAACTGCTGCATCCCTGTTTAATTACAAGGCATAATGATGCGTGCCAAATTATATTTGCCAATGTGGTTATATTTGCTGCCAGCGTGATGGATCCTATGTACATATTCAACGATTTATGCTTTTATGCACACCACAGTCTATGCTGCTGCCCACATGCCGTGTTCGTGGCCACAAAAACCGCCGTCAAATTGAAAATAAATTTCACACCAAAACCCAATAGAAATATTCTACTTTCCCTTTTCTAAAATTTGCTAATATGGCAACACAGCAGAAACAAAATGTTTCAATATTCTTCTTAATTTAATAAAATTCAATGAACTTGGCCTACCTCGCTCTCAGTCCCTACTTCTCTCATATTTCTTCTGTGTCTGGTTTGTAGAGTCTGGTGAACTTCAATATACCCAATACCTTGCCTTAAGTCCATTATTTCAACCATAGTTGTTTTTTATAAGACTATATTTCGATCTAGGTAAGAGTATGTGGCATCTTTCTTAGGTATTTGGGTTGGCGTAAGATATATAAAAAAATAAAAGAATGGTAGGTGGCAGGTTTGTTGGGAGCTTCTTCTAATAGTAAGTTTGATTGGTTCATTTAATACATCTTCATTTAATTTATCTGAGTAAAAAATTTAAATATTTAAATATTCAAAGTGGTTTCATCAACTTTCCAGTGCTAGAGTGTGTTCAATTATCCAAGTTTCCGTGTCACAATCTTTTATAGTATTCGAGTTCTCATCGTTCACATGACTATTCAAATTATAATAACTAAATATTTAAAGTTATTTCATAATTTTTATGTGGTTTGCTGTGCCACTTGTTACTTGTTACATACCTTCACACAAACTTAATATACCCTTCTTTTTTCTCTACACATTATACAGCGCATAAAAAGTGCCAAAAATACTAACGAACAACAACAACAAAAACACTAATAAACCAAACCAAATTTTTGGCAAATCCTTACATGTCCACTCAAGTGTTCAATGACGTGACCCCGAATTCAATCCTTAACACAATTTTCAGTTGCTGCTTGTGGCATAATGTCAGAATAAAGCGAATATGCCACGTTCGCCAGTTAAATGAAGTGGAAATGAAGGTTATTCGTAAAATGTGCTAAGTGTGGCATTGATTTTGATTATTTTATTGTTAGATTTCTTTCCCTTTGCATTAAAATCATATTTTGTTAAATTAAATTTGGACTTCGTGTGAGATTTGTAAATGGGAAATTGTGATGACGACTTATAAACGTATAAATCGAAATTGAAAAGGGTGTGGCATATGTATTTTTAGAACAAACTTGTCTTGCAAACAAAGAAATTTTTATGACAGGAAGAAAATTATCAAAGTTCTCAAAATCTTTGTCAGAAATTGAAGATACTCTATGATTTCTCCCTTATCTCTATGAACAACACCTTGTAAAAAAGCGCGAGCCCAAAAAAATGAATACATATTAAAAATTTATTATTTCAGTCTTAAAATTTTGAAAAAGGCTCCCATTGTCGCATGCTCTATTTTCAGATATATAAGTAATATCTAATAATAGAAAAACTTGATCCTTTTTCAGCTAATTCTAAAAAATTGCTTTCCTCCACGAAATTTTTGCGTGAAATTCGAGGATGACGGCCGTGCACCATTCTAGTTTGTACCAATAACAGATATTTCTGTTCGATTATCAAGAGCAAGTGGTTTTCTGTTCTTTATATTCGGAAAACCCCAAGTTCTGCAGAAGTCGTAGAACTTAACCCCTAGCGTATCTATTGCTGTGGTGCGTTTTTCTATATGCTCCACAATTTACTTCTATCTTGCGGTTCTAGACCATTTCTTTAATAGATGACCGAAATTTGATATTACTGTTATGAATACTGTGAATAGATAGATATAGAATGGATCGCTATATTGCTCGGATAGTCTTACGGATTCTTAAGTCTCCAGATCAAGCTAGTTGTTGAGTGTAAAGCGTTGTTGAGCGTTGTAAAGTGCCCAAAACAACCATTAATGTATCTTAGATTAATCTAGAAACCTAGCTAAAATGCCATAACCAACCATTCTCCCATTTGCACTTACATTTGCGTTTAGCTATTTTAATAAAAATTTAAACAGAATTATTCGATTTATTTGTTTTTCCTGTCAATTTCAGTGGAAATTTAGACGCATGATTCAAAAATAATTTGATAGAAATATCAAAAGACAAAAGTAAGAGATCTGGACATAGAATGAATGGTGTATCTTATTCTATATATATATAAGAGGTATGATTCTGTCTCAAAAAACAATATTTCGATTTTCAAGGATTTGGCGCCCCCATAAAACTTCTGCCCGGGGCAAGTGCCCCAATCGCCCGTTCATTTAATAATGTGTCTACTAAGCTAGCTTATGACCTTTGTTGCTATATTGCGCGGACTTTATGTTAATTTTTGTAAATAATAATAATACAAAAAACTTTAAATATGTGGATTAACACGAAGATGCACGAAGCTCTGTGAAATCAACTACACACAGTTCAGTATCGCCGCTTTATTGCATATAGTGGCCATGGTTGGGAAAGTGAAAGAAATTAAACTGCCGAAATCCGCCGCATTTTAATAGCGACAATTAAGTTGCATATCCGTAAAATATTTGAATATGTGTACTTTGGCATCAGCTTTCTTGCTCTCGTTCAGCGTGTTGAGCATATTCAAGACAACCAATCCAAAGGATTTGTCTACGGCGCTAAAACTGTTAAGGTTATCGCTGTGCTCTTCCTCGCCACGTGCACGTTTAAGTGGTGGCTTAGTGTATGGCTTCTGTTTTTCATTGGCTGCGGCAGCCAGTTGAGTGTCGCCTGTAACGTATTAAATATTCAATAATATACATATGAACATACACTTCATCTTGAACTTACCGGTGGTGGCGGTGTGCTCCTGTTGAGTTGTTGTTTCCACATTGCCTTCTTTCCATCTAAAACTTCCGGATGAAGTTTCACAGCCTCAATAAGCTCGATTATTTGTTTTCACACAATCTCTTTTATAATTTTTTGGTGGTCTTGAAAAAGACCGATTCCCCCCTATGGCCTATTTGCTGCGTGAAGATTAGTTAGAAGTTGGGCCTAATTGCGATGTTTTAACATTCATATGTTTTAATGAAATCACTTGAACAGGTTGCGCAGTCAAACTGTTCAGTGCAAATGACCCCACAGATTCAGCCATTTCCCTTGTCCAGTAGGCAGCTGGACCTTTAAAGCTACCTAACTTTAAGTTGGACAGTTGAGAACGCAAAACAATTATCACCGCCGCCTCCAAAGCCTCCGCCTCTGGGCTGAGAATATTTAAAAAATCAGTAATTATGCCAACACCGTGGCCACTCTCCCAGAGTGCCCAGATTCGACCAAACTTTTCCGAAGCTTGGTCGAATTGGCGGGTCAGACTTGTGTTGGTTGGATTATGTGGTCGTGAACCACAACCCTTCCCTACATAAAAAATCCCCGCTTCACCGGGGATGGTGGGATCTACTAAGCAGTAGATGCAAAATTTTTTTTTGAAATTTATCTCCAGAATGGTATCTTTATACCAATCCTGGAGACACTGCCATAAATATTTTCCCTTATCCACCAGAGCGGCCGGAGGTGGCAAATGCACTGGGCAGTCTTGTCGATGCAAATACATCGCAGATCTGCTTCTAAAAGAGACCTTGCACCTGTCGCACTTGACCGGTGCCGGCCTAGGAGCGCCATGCACTTTATTATTATGCACTTGTCCCCGGCACTTGCTAGGGGTGCCGGCCTAGCAAATATTCGATCCGAAATTTGCTATTACAAACCACTGTTAATTATAGCAAAAAAAGCTTCTTATAATAAGCTTTGGACACTTGGACACGTGTCCAAAGCTCTCGTTCCATTTTCCGTCCGTTTCTTCGTTCCATTTCCATTTCGTTTGGACACTTTGGACACTTGTCCAATACTTTTACCTGCACCTAGATGGCTTTATTATAGCTCTACCTGCACCTAGATGGCTTTATTATAGCTCTACCTGCACCTAGATGGCTTTAATAGATTACCTGCACCTAGATGGCTCTAATGAAAGCTTCTTGAAAAGCTTCTTATAAGAGCTTTGGACACTTGTACACGTGTCCAAAGCTGCCGTTCCATTTCGTTCGTTTCATGTTCCATTTCCATTTCGTTTGGACACTTGGACACAAGTGTCCAAGTGTCCAAACGAAATGGAAATGGAACGAAGAAACGGACCGATATGCATGTTATCGGAAATCGGGAAGCATGACCGTTTCCTTTCATGCGTTCGGGAAATAGTTGGCGTTATTTTTAATTTTTTAACTGTATGCAACAAAACATATATATTCACTCCAATTACATCAGATGTTCTAAGTATTTTGTTAAATAAAAATGGAATGTATTAAAAGAACTAAAAAATAATTGCGATAATGTTTAATATGTTTAATTAATGTGCTTAGTGGAAAACAATTTACTATTGTTGCACCATTTTATTAAATTATTAATAGTCCAGTCAAAATAGACATTTGACCTAGGAAAAATCCGCATAGAGCTGAAAATTGTTAGAGACGTTAAATACATCATTACAAATAAAATGTCAAAAGTCCCCGACGAGAATTATTGTAACAAAATTATTTGTATCACTGAAAATAAGTATTCGATGTATTTTTTTTTATAATGAGTATCAACTGATAGCCTACTATAAAAATTTATTTAATAAATTTTTATAAATTTGTTATTTATTTGACTTTGTCCGAGTCTGTCACATTTTATTCTGTCTAATGGACTCGAAAAAAAAAATGTTTAATTTTGAATTTTGATTCAAAACTAACATAAAAATATTATAACAGCGTCCCATTTTATTTCAAAGAGTGTTGTTTGTAATATTGATAATATATTTTAGGCTCAGTTCTAAGTACGGCTTCACTTTTGGCTGACATCCATTTTTATTATTTTACCATAAATTCGACAAATTTGAATTTAATTTTGGTAATAGGGCCGTCATTGCTTCTAAGTGTGGCTATCTTATATGAGCCACGATTGAGCCTTGATAAAATCTAAAGCAGTACCGTTTGCCAAGATATTAAGGACGCTTCACATAAGAATCTAGTTGCTTTAACCAACCAATTTTAGGTGTAGCTTCTAAACAAGCTACTACTACACGCAATTTAAACCGTGTGAATGGTAACAAAAGTTGGTGCCTTCTTAGCTGGAGTATGAATTCTCTCCTAACCGTGCCATAACCTGGCTTATGACCCAATATTGCTGTGTTAACCTATACTCGATAATTAAAAACAATCGATTTTTCAACGGTTTCATACTTTTAGTAATTCGAATTAACAATAAAGTAGTCGCTCGGTTATATGAACTAATTCAATAAATGGAGCTATTCACATAATCGAAGGACTGTAAAATAAATACGTCGAATCGCATATACAAGTTTTTACTTCTAATTGGTTTGTTAGTAATTAATGTACATTAAAGTAGTCGATTATACTTTTTTGTATTTTTACTTTACCAAAATATCAATAATTTCTGTTTTCACTTCAAACAATAACTTTAATGAATGCTTCAAGTGCCTCAGTTGTGTTAAGTTCCGCTGTTGTTGTCTGGTCGTTATACCAATACCTTGATTCCAAATCTGAATATCTTTCCGTGAAAGCTGTACGTAACTCGTTAGTTCATTGATTAGACCCAAGACTTTATTGTTTGCCATGTAGCACATTAAATAAAAATGTGTTTACATTATTTTTAAAATTCTTTACATACCTAAAAGGATATGCTTGTTTTTAATCGTATTCCCCTTCCCCCAATAATCATTGATTCCAATGCAGAAGATTCAAATAGACTAAGAATATGAAGAAGAAGACGTTGTCTTTTATTTCAATTTATTTTGTTTTAATTTATTTATTACTTAATTAAATTTTTTTGTATTATGCACAAATTCTAAAAAATTCCAGTGGCTTCAATTTTGCCTGTTATACATTTTTTTTTCAAACTTGAAATCAATTTCACAATTTAGTCACAATTCATTTAGCCATTTAAATCAGATGCCACCAGCAATTTTTTAATACCCTACATTATTTCTAGTTTTTGTGCAGCAACAATTCCTTTATTAAATACCGGAAATTCTATACACTGACCAGACGCCCACACACAGAGCAATTACTCGTATTAGTGAGAGGCAGTCAGCAGCAGACTCGATTCGACTGATTTGATACTCGTTTTACTAGCAGCCAACTTGTCGCACCGCGTTCAAATTCATATTCAGATTTAGTTGCCCCGCCGACAATTCGCTCGTTGATTGATAATTGTTTTCCAATAATTTGTCTACGGATTAAATGATTTTTCGCAATAATTACCGACGCGTTGCTAAAATGCCAGAAGTCATCATTCATGTTATATTAATTTTTCCTGACGTTGACTTGTATAGCTTGTAGCGCTCTTGAAAGGATTAAACTTCTAAACTTCCTATCTGGAAAATGAAACGTCAAGGCCCAAACAAGTATTTTTTTCTGTCGAGTACGAAATCGCCAACTAATCAAGCGATTATTGACGAATCCAACAAAAGCAAGAGCAATAGCTATATTGAAGTATGCAAGGTGTGATATAAAAGTTTAGTAACTATTTTTATTAATTTAGTTTCTTTTATAATTTGTAATAATAGAACAGTTCACATATATATATATATATCCAGAGCCTGAAATCTTTTTGGTCTTACTATAAAACATACATACGGAAGGACGGTTCTATACCTTACTTGAAACATATTCCATTCTTAAATATGATGATGAAAAATATAATTTTGCTCGTAATATGCTATTTATCTTTGATTCGTAATTAATATTCTCTATGAACGACGAAATCTCGTATTCTAGATCAGCTTCGGTTTTAATGTTTATTTGAAATCAAAGAATTTTCTCTTAACTTTTTTCATTCCTGCATAATTTCTCAAAGGTTCTGCTTTTTATTTTTAACCTATTTATTTATTGCATTATATTCCAAAATATATTTGGTCATTAATAGGAATTATTAAATAGATACTTTTCAAACAGACCTTGTATGATAAGTTGCAGCGCAGCAATAACAACAATCGCACAAATTCAAACTAGAAATCAGCAAAGTTTTCGCTTTCATTGAACAAGATTTCAGTTTATACAAATAAATATTTTTTTTTTTTAGCTTGCTTTATTGAAAAATTGGCTTCAGTTCAGTTCGATTCGAAGTGCTTTGCTTCATTTTAACTCGAAAAGAACCTGCCCGCCCTTGGCTTAAATTTAGCGTTGAATGCACGTACATATGTACAAACAACAACAAAACCAACAAGAAAAACAAAAAAAAAAAAAAATGTCAAGAAAATTGCAACAAAAACAAATTCCAAAACAAGTTTTTATTATTTGAGTTTAATAGTTTTTGAAATTGCAAATTTTTCTATGAATGAATAAAACATTTAAGAGTATTTCCAAGTTAAACAAATGCTCTTAAAATGAAAGAGAACACTTTTCGAAAAATCATTTGTTGCTTTTAATGTGAAACGCAAACCACTCTCTTCACACTTCGAATTCGTTTTTCATTATCAACTTTGAAGGGGGAAAACGTGCACATTTCGAGCACTCCACCCGGTGCCCTTGCAACACACCCACTTGACTAAAGGGTGGCAGCAAGCGAGAGAATATGGCATGGGTAGTGGATGGATGGACATATGAGAGTGTATAGCATCCATATGCATTTCATTTGCGAATATGAGTGTGCGTGTGTATGTGGATGTTAGTGTGTGTGTGTGTATGGGCATGTGGCATTTTGACATTCAGACATTGAAATTCCTTTGCATGAATATTTTTGTTTTTTTTTTTTTATAAAATGATTTCTATGCCTTTTTATTTAATTTTAATCTAATTGAAATAGTTTATGTGGGATTTCACGAATTAGTTTCTATCACAAATTAGCTAAATTAGGCAAAAAATATTTAATTAGGCAGAGAAAAAATGTTTGTTCCTATAACAAATATATATCTGTAAATAATTCTAACCGAAAATAAAATTTTTAATTGTACACGTGTAGTGAATTAGTTATGAATAGATATAACTTTTGTTCAGATTACTTCAGATTGCTGCTGGTTCCAGGAAAAATTCCAGTTCTTCACAATAAATGTGAGCAAATAATTTATCTTTCTGAATATTTTAAAACGCATGCCTAAAGTCTATGATCACTTGATGTATATCGAGCGCGCGATCATTCTTCACAATATCATGCGAAGCACTGAACATATAAGCAGAAACTGAGGAATCCAAAAAGCTGCAATTCATGGCAAATTTGTTATTCTTGGAAACAGAAAAGTCAATAAAGTCAGCTCAAATTCAAATTTGGCGCCAACAAAGTGTCACACAGAATCAAAACTGTTAGGTGACATTGACGAAAAAAAAACATAAAATAGAAATATATTTACGAAATATTTTCATGATAAGAATCATTTAATGGAAGGCTAAGAAATGGAACGCCATCGTATAAACGTAGTAATGGTGATGGTGTTTCTCATCACTATAGCCTTTTTAGCTACTTTATCTCACTCTTATCGTCTCTGTCGAACTTGTTGACCTCTAAAACGGCTACAGTGACTGTCAGCAGTACATTTATTAGGCTTCAGCATTTTTTTATACAAGCATAACCCCTTATCATTGCTGGCTACTCCTATGCTTTTTTATACTTTTCTCAAAGAATTTTAGAAAATTATTCTTACTCAAAGGTCATAATTAAAATCATTAAAATTTGTGGTCCAAACCAATTAACTTATTCCCAAGACAAGCCACAAGTGCCAGCAAAGTGTTGTGTTATCCTTGCGGTGCCAAAACAAAAACATGTCTCATTCAACGCATTCTCTTTACAACTGCGCACACTCTCTTAAATGGCTTTCGGCTGCATTTTCTCTTCGTAAGTCTTTCGAACATAATAAAATTGTGGCTAAAACATTTCATGAGTGAGACCAACCCCAGAAATCGCATTTCAACTCTCGGGCGGTGCGGTCGCAACTCGAAAATGTTGACGGCAGAAAAACGTGTTGGTAAATCGAAGAAAAAAATTTACGCAAATATAAATTTATTAACAAATTGAAAAACAAAATTGAATAAATTTATCTGAAAAAAAAAAAAAAAAATTAAATAAAATAAAATCAATTAAAATATTTACAAACTAATTTAGTTTCAAGTGTCCTTCATACGAAATCAAATTGAGTTTTCGAAAAAACTTTCGCTGAAATTATTTGCGGTTTAATAATTCAATTTTATTGGTTTTGCGTTTTCATATGCTGTGATATTTTTTATTTAATTTGTTTTTAATTGCTACAAATTTATGCCAAGTTGTTGTAAAATTATTTAATTTGTAATTGGCAAAAGTTTTCTGAAGTGCAAGAAAAGTTTTCGAAAGTGTTGCAAGCGTTTTAGGCGCTTAACATCTCAAAGGATAACAATGTTTTAATGAGTTAAAGGTAAAATTTCGTTTACTATTATTATTTATTTTTGTGTTACTCAGAGTGTGTTAATGAATGCCCGAGGGCAACAAACTCAGGCAGGACCTTCACATAGCTGAGTAGAGCGAATGTCTCTGTCTGTGTGTCTTTATTTGTTTGTTTGTTTGTTTGCTTGTTTGCTTGTTTGCTTGCCTAGGCTGACTGTTTTCCGTATTGACACAAAAACATTCCTGTATGAACAGCATAAATATAGGAGGAGCGCTATACAGCCTGACACATAGGCACTGTTTAAATAGGCAAAAAGGCGACGGCAAACAAAAGGGTTGACGACTCTGAAATTCATTTCCCAGGCGTTTAAACGTTTCAGCGCAGGAAACTACTTATATATTATGTAGGCGACCGGTGTACGAGTTGTAATACGATAGTAGTTGCATGTTTTAATTTAGCAATCGTTTGCTATTGATTATTGTTCTACAAATATTTGTGCTATGTGCAAATCAGACAAAATTGTTCACGACTCGGCTGTCAATTTCTTAAAACAAAACGCTGAAAGTTATTTTAACATCGATGTCGACAATTTAAACACATGTATGTTGAAAGGATATATGTTCCTTTTGGGCGACTGTCTTTGCGAGTATGAATATGTCATTGGCATTTTTTATAAACTTCTCTTCCTAAGCTTCCTATTTTTTTATTTTATTTTTTGGAAAAATGCAGGCAATAAATCTTGTAGAATTCCCAAAGTGCTTCTGACATTTCTGCGCTCCTGTATCCTAACATTTCACTTACTTTAACACACACAGATATTCAACAGTAAGATGCAGAAAAAAATCCACAAATGTAAAACAAATATAGAAACGCAAGCTCCGAAAAAAGTCAATAAAAAGAAAACTTGAGCAAGACGTGCGCAGACATGAATTTATTGCAGCCAAAAAAAGGAAAGAAAGGAGCAATGCCAAGGATTGAAATGAAATGGTCCGTGGTGAAGGAAGGAAGCTCAGGCTATAAAACACACTCAGCAACAGGCAACAGGCAGCAAGCAGCATATTTTATATACTTATGAGTTTTGTCTAAGAAACCGGAAATGAGACATACATAGCACTGCTGACTCATAGACATGTAGCAGAAAAAGTTGGCATTAAATTTGTGGTAGAGACACTTTGGCATCATTCTTACTTGGTTTTGGACAGCAAAAGTTGCAAAGCACAAATCAAATCTTTGTTATTTTTCAAGTGCATCTAATAAATAAATTATAGAACTATTAAGTTAATTGGGTTTCTTAAACTATTTCTTATACAAGCTGGTTTAATTTTGACAGACTTTGAATAATGTTGTGCAATGCTGTCGGAAATTAAACATTTTAGTGGCTACAGTAAATAGTCTAGAACCATGATGCATTTCCTAGCTATGCATGAAATATAACAATACATCATTGGCAAGTAAAATGTGGTGTAGTATTTAGTGAGAGGCCGTTAAAAGCCTTTCACACACACAAACACAAAATTGCTGCCTACTTGACAGAATATCAGAATATTGTATTTAGATATTTCTTCGAGCATGTTGTCGTGCATCCCGTCCAACATGTTGGTCCGATGTGAATTGCATGTTTTAAAAAACAGACTGCATGTGTCATATGTTATCTTGTATGAGTGAAGTTCTTTAAGGCCGTTGACGAACAACACAGTTAACAGATTTAAACAATATATGGTTGATTCAGTCTCCTTCGTCACAATCATTCCAAATATGCTTTGTTTAAGGCAGTTAAATTGCATTAGACTACATACATTTTTTTTTATTTTTGTAGAACTTAAAACACTTTTCAAGTACCAAGCTTAGATTGTAGTTTCATCGAGTAAAAAAAATAATCTTATTTAAAAAAAGATTATTTAGAAAGAAGATTTAACAAATGACTTTTAATTAATCAAAAAGTCTTTCGCACTTGTGTTCTTACGACTTTGCTTTTTAATTAACGCCAAAGTTAAAAGTTGCAGATTAGTTTATCCGAGTATACAGACTCTAATTGATTTTGTTAAAATTAAAAGCAGCATCTAACAAAAATTTAAATGTATACTGAATGAAGTACCAGTTCAATTACTCTAATTAATCCTTCAGTAAAAACTGAAATAGACATTTATAATCCTTTTGCAATTGTTAAGTTCAAATAAAGGCAACAGCTATTTCGTTTATAATCAGCAATCTATGTCGCCTCTTTACTCAGAAGAGTTTTTCTATTGAACTAACTCACCTGTTTTGTAGCTGACTTGTTCAAGATGTTTAAAATCTAGTTGCTTATTACACTAAACCCGTGGTATGAGACTTATGTAGTTACAACGGCCCTAAGAGCACATCACAGGGCTGAGAGGTAATTTCTCCTGAGTTGTGTTTGGATATGTTGTAGGGTTAGAGATCTTGCGAGTGGATTTGGATGAGAGTTGGGTTTGCATTCGTAGTTCTGCTTGAATCTATCTATTTCAGTGCTCACAGTTGGGATGTTAAGATCATTGTGAATGAGAGTATATACTAGGGTGCACCGGTGAGAGTTCCCAGTATTTTTGGTTGAGCTCTTTGTATTATATTCATTTGTATAATATAGGATCAAGAACGCTGCCTTTGGGGTACTCCAGCTTTAATTTCAGACTCCTGTGCTATGTTATCATTCTGTCGTACTCTATTGCTGAGATATGATTCAAAGATTTTTGTGTGTATTATGGGGAAGCAATACTTTTATTTTGTACTTAAGTCCGTCGAACCAAGCCTGATCAAATGCTTGAGTATTCGCGGAGCTCGAAAGCTGTTCGAGGCTATTCGGTTTACCTGTTCGATAGTGCCATGGTTTCCACGAAACCCAAATTGTTGAGTGGGAATAACGTTCTGCATGGCGTCAGTTGATTTTTAAAAGAACCAACTTTTCAAACGGTTTGGAAAGGCAGGATAGTAGGCTTATGGGTCTATATGACGCTGCCTGTGTTTTATCCTTTGCCGGGTTTCGGGATCATGACTATGATCAATTTTTTCCACTGAGTTAATCAGTTTTGTGATCTATATATCAGCTGGGCTGGGAAGCTCCATGATCATTTTTGGGGAAATTAAATCATCACCTGCACTCTTCTTGAGATTGTGCGGGGATTTTATCAGTTTATGAACTTCGATGGTTTGAAGTCTGACGGGTTCAGAGTTGTTCGTAGTCGAAAGAGAGGGAAGAACAAAAGCGTTTGTTGACGGATTTGGCTGAAAATAGTTATTAAATGGGTTGGAAAAACTTCTGATTTTTCTATGTCCGTGCGTGCCCACTTTCCAGTGTGGTCTCTTATGGGTGTAGAGAATATAGCCGGTGGTTTAATGTCTGCTCACGCTTTCTATAGGGGAAACGTAGAGCTTGAGATAACTTGAGATTCTTCCTGCTATTGCAAAATCAATGAGATCTGGAATTTTCATCGAATCTGTAGGCTAATATGTCGGGGTACAGGGCGAGACATAGTTCAGCTTTTGTAAAGCTGCTTTCCTTTGTGGTTTGAAAGCCTTGAGCCCCAATGTGTATGTTTGGCATTGTAATCCCCTGCGGCTTTAAAGCGACCACATAGAGTGTCGAATTCGAGAAATTCGTTTTTCAGTTACCGTAAACCTTAGATGGTAATAAATTGCCGATAGTGTGAGACTACCAAACTTTGTTTGAACATTTATTGAGGTGGCTTTGAAATAATTAGTTGCAAATGCCTGTAGAGAATGGTGTTTAATACGACTTCTAATGAGTATACAAGTTCCGCCGTGGGCTTTGTCATCTAAGCGGTTCGGGAAATAGAACGCATACCCTGGAATTTTGAAAGTCATCAAGCCAATACCCGGCTATTCCGAAAATCCTAAATCAAATCGTTATAGATATTTCGCCAATTTGTCTATAATATGGACTACTGGGCTGATTAATATATACTCCAAATGATGAAGTTTCATGCTGTTGAAAGTAATGAGGACCGCTCAGAGCTAATAGAAATATTCTAAGACTCACAGCTGTGCCTAATAACCTGTCATCCTTAGGTGTGAGTATATTGCTAGCAGCCTTCTGATGATAAACAACCACTTTTAGCACATAAATTCAAACACCTTTCATGCCACTCCACGTTGATGCATTTATTCTACTATTTTTTCTTAATATGTTCAAACATTAATAAACTCATTTTGTTTTACAATAATAGCTTTTTTTATTTATAGACAATTTCATTCTTTAGAATATAAGTGCTTTTTCTTTATTTAACAAGACACGCAATAGCTCAATAACCAACAAGCAAACAAGTCGCTACACGCTCGGCGCCTTAAAGTAGGCTTTCAGATTTCATTTTATTATTAATAAACTAGTTTTATATTGATTACCCAAGGCATACGTTCACATGACATGTGTCTTTCCTTTATAATAAACATAGAAGTAGGCCTCGCCTTGCTAAAACATCTGCATGCGGTACGACGAGCCCATATCTTGAGTATGTGCCACATTCTCTTCACTCATTCGTACACATAATAATGCAATTTAGCTAGTCAACGAGCCTATGCATGACACTAAATCATGCGATACTTTGTTATAAAATAGAAAAAGATTTACAAACCCTTTTACTGCATTGAAATAGTGAAAAAAAAAAAAATATTAAAAGAAACTGAACCACTGCAGCAAAGTTTTTAGCCTATTTTCCGTGTTAACCCATTTAGCCGCAAGTTGAAGCAATTTATATATATATACCTAGTACATATGTATATAGTTGTGTGGCATATTGCGGTGCATATGTTTGGCCAAGTGAGAATCACACACAAGCAGTACGGGACAGACAAGCGAATAGCCAGTTGCAAAAGGGACGTCTATAGAAAATCAATACAAGGCGTTTTTATTAGCAAGGATTCGCTATGCCTTCCTTTCTGTAGTTCTAGGGAACTATATTACATAAACTTAACATTAAATTAAGTGCCTTTTACCTTTTGGTGTGCGTACACAAACACACACACACACACACACACACACACACACACACACACACACACAGAAAGTGGTAGTAGTTGTACTAGAAGTTGTGTTGCTAGCAGCACTTAATTTACACAATGACAGCGCGCCTGAACTGCTGCTATACTTTATGTCTGTGCTCCCCAAAAAAAAAAAAAAAAAAATACCAACTTCACTGCGACAGCTCGACACTCGTAAAAGTTCATTGCACTTTAATGAAGTCGAAGTGTTTTGTTATTCTTACACGCTTCGACGCCAAAACATTTCCGCTGACTAAGCAGCACAAGCGCTTCGCAACTCCATATCCTTGTCTGTGTATGGGTTTTGGGTCTGCGTTTAAAACGTAGTTTTAAAATAGCTGCTAATGAGGCGCAAAGTTTAGCTTAATGTGCATCGGAATTTTAATTTTACGAACCAACACGTTTTAATTAAAAACGTTAAGACGACAAAATGTTGAAAAGAAGCCCAAAAGTATGCAAGCAAGTTTTTTTCTCTTCCTTTTTATGGCGTATTACGAAAGTTTCTTGTGGCGTATTCAATTTAATTTCGCCTTTGTCAACAACTTGCAAAAAGTTGTTAAAATGCTAAATGAAATAAAAAGGAAGTTCTAGTACCTAATATGCGAAAAGTTTTAACTGTGTAGTTAGCCTAAAAGCGTACAGCGAATGCTTTGGAAGTTTAAAATTATATTTTTACTTTACCACGATTCGTTCGTTGAACAAATTCAACTTCAATGACTAATCGCAGATATATTTCTTGTTGGATTTTCTTTAAGTTATTTCTTTGTATTTGCTGCCATTGCATTTTATGTTATTTTTGGCCTGCTATGTCAACATTATTGTGATATAGCCTGACCATTTGTGTTTATTTAGACGGTGAAATCTTGTTTATCCTGCTTCAGTTGACGTCATGTATGCCAATAAAAAAGAAAATTCGCCTTTTAATGTATTGTCTGTTATGTCCTTCGACTTGATTCGGAAAGACAGTCAGACAGACTGACAACTTCAGTTGGGCTTCCTTTGCACAGACTAAGTAGATTCCTTCCAGCTAACATTGCTGCTTCCTGCATTGCATGTTTTTGTACCCTTTAGCCATTAGGTAAAAGAGTATATTAAGTTTGTGCATAAATATACATAAAAGCCAAAAAAAATGTTGTTGCAGACCGCACGAGTTAGGCTATAGTGGACCATGGTTTAGTTACGCTTTTAATAATATTTAATACTCGTAGAAGTTCGTTATGCTGCTAAAACTGTTTGCTATTTATGTTACTCATGTGAAGAGTATTTATGCTTCGGTGTTACCGTTGCTTTTCTTGTTTTTTTTTTTTATTTATTAGTGTTGTTGGCTTGCATTCTCCATTCAGCTATTCTTATACTCATTTGAACTCGTAAATTTCGTTTTCATTGTTGAACAAAATAATTTATTGGTCAACGACGCCAACGCATTGAACGGCAAAACAGCTGACTGACGAGCTGTTGTTCGCCCACAGCATGTCCTTTGGTCCTTTTGGTTCACCCACACACCCGCTAAACGACTGTCATGCTGTCTGAGTTATAATAAAAAGCACACGGAAGTCGTAAAATAAACAATTGAGCAGCGATATATATGCATGTGAAGCAAACCAAACAGGACACGCTACGAGGACATGCTGCGGTTAGACGTTTGAAGTTCGAGTGCGTTTTTTAGGTACTACATATTTTCATATAATTGATGGTTTGCGTACTGTAAACACGGTAGACAAGAAAAGTTTTCCTGGGTTTTTTGTTTTGTTTTATGTTTATTGCCTAAAAGTATGCTAAGCTGTCGTTGTAATTGTCGAGACTATGTCAAGGATATGGCGTGCTCCTTTGGTTGTTGATGCTGCTGTACTTGTCACTGTTTCTATAGACATTTCTGCGTGCCAACCAACTTTAGGCGGAAAAGGAAACATTGCGCGCTTGTTGTGCTAGTTTTTCTTTTAGTTTTTAACATTGCATGCTTTTAGGGCGTCATACTCTCTGCATGAAGTGGTACACGACGGCACTCTAGCTCAAGGTTGCAGCGCGTACGTTGCGTGAAGGTTGCAGCTTAAAAATCGACAATGAGTATTTTAAGCGAAATGAAAATGGAAAACCAATTCCGCTAGTGCATTCATGCACTGCGACTTATCGCAAAAAAAACGATGCAACAAAGGTGTACTGCATATCGAATGGATAAGCCGACGCTTGGGCGTTGTGCAAAACATAAAAGTGTCACAGTAACAGATACATTCACTCGTTGAGCTGCACATCCTGTGCTGCTGCGCTGAGCTTATGCTCCAAATAATCTTGTATACTATTGGGCCATATATTTGCCTATATGTATTGTATGTCGAACGCCTTCTCGACTATCGACCCCACAAACTGCCGCCTATCAGCGCGTTTAGTGCAATGTTGACAACATGAATAAATGAGCACGCAGGCGATGTGAGACTTTCCTTTGTAGGCCGTAGCATTTGCTGTAACAGTTGGCATCGCACACACACACACACAGATGCACACCGACACATAAAGGCAAACAAACGACAACGGGGCAGAAGAAAAAACAGCGAAAAATATAGGCAAATGAGTCAAAGCCAAATGAATGTTTTGTTCGCCTTCAGTCCAAATAGTAAATTTAAATAAAAAAAAAAAAACAAAACAAAAAAAATTTCGCAGTTAAAAGAATTCAATAAAATAAGAGAAAAAATAGCATAAAACAAAAGCATGACCCAAACAGAATGTGCTGCCAACTCAGCTAAAAAGTAACAAATAGAACAGCAGGAAGGTAAAGAGTTATGCATGTAGGCTGTGCAGGCGACAGTCAGTTGTCCAACAGAGCGGCAACGGCAGCAACAACAAAAACAACAAGGACGACGTGGGCTGTTTAACACATAATGAAAAGTTGTATGTTGTCTATTTTGTTGGCTTAAATATTAATGAATAGTTTGCTGCATGCAATGTTTAGTTTAGATAATGAAAACGAACGAACGAACGAACGAACGACATTGCTGAAAGTATGTTGAGACATGTCAAAGGCAACATGCGGCCAGTATATATTTTGCATTTGTGTTGCTGCAGACATGAACTAATTCCAGATGCAATTATTTGCATTTCATTTATAATTAGCTCAATCGGTGCAGACACTTTTAATGAATGAATATATTTTGTTTAAATTATTTGCATACTTATTAATTATTGTACGGCAGCAAATAAAATTAAAGGAGAGTATCTCTCTTAAATTATTCAATATGTAGATTGAATTTTTCTAAGCAATTTGAATTTATTTATGTAGAATTCAAAATTAAGCAAAAAGGATTTATTATATAAATTAAGCTGCTGTTGGCTATACTCCTTATATGCACCAAACTCTTGATGTTCATACAAACGGACAGTCGCACATGTCTATTCGACTAGGCTTTTTATGCTGAAACAAAAATATATATACTTTATGCGCCAAACTACGCCTCATTTTGGCTGTTACGTACATTGGAACTAGCTTATTATATCCTTATAACCGATCATTATAGGGCATATAATTCAGATTAATGGCTTCAATCAAGCAGGTCAACGATTTGGTTCATTTCACAGCTGATATATGACATGACATGGTAAAGGCAAAGGGTGTCGAAGAGGGTGTTTTAATTAATTAGTTCATTTTATAGTAGCTAAAATTTTATAATCATTTTTTTTTATATTTGGAACATAGCGATTAATAAATGAAACCACTAATGCCAGCTGGTATTGATTTTTATTCTTAAAAATAGAATAGAATAGACTCCACAAAGTGCAGGGATCAGCTTTACGAGATGATGCGGCCTAGCTATGTCTGTCTGTTTGTCTCTATATAATCAGTTTTAGAAAGATTTCAATGGGGGGATTTGTTAGAAAAGTTTTCATAGTAAGTGTATCCTTTTGGATTTATTGATTGGTGCCAGTTTGATGTTAATATTGGGTATAAGAATGAGAGGTTGCTGGGTTGCGCTTTTAGCTGCGGAGTCTGCTAGTTTATTTCTTTTAATATTAGTATGTCCTGGGATTCACATTAATTTGAATTTGGAGTAATGTATAGATAAAAGATTGCGTGCTAAAGATGGGAAAAATTCGTAGTTGTTTATGTTTGTTATTGCGTCAATGGAGAAAAGAGAGTCTGAGCTTATAAGAAATTTAACTGGTTTCTTAATGAGACATTTAAGGGCTTCAGTATTTGCTGTTAGTTCTGAAGAAAATATGGAAGAGTAGAAGAGTAAGAGGCAAGTTTTTATTACTTAGCAAAGGCCTGTCTGTAAATATGAGTTGATGATAGACATTTGGGGGTGTAAGAGTTTTGCTATTTGACTTCATTGATGTATCGATGGTTACTTGACGAAGTTGCCATGGTGTATGCTGGGTGCGGTAGTGAGTGCCATGGTGAGTACAGATGGTTATTATTTGATCTATTGTAGATTGGTATTTTATTTTTCCGAGAGGTTTGTAGTTTTCATTGTTGAAGTAGATACCTTAGACTTGGAGGGAGTCTACATTTTTAAGTATAAAGCTGCCGGTGGATACTTTACATGTACAGTTGTGTTTGCGGCAATTGTGTAGATGTTTGCATTTAGTTGGGTTTAATTGGGCGTCCGAGTACTCACATCACTCATTAATGGATGCAACGACAGGGCTACGTTTATATATTTTTGATTATTAAGGATGTAGTTTTTATCAATAGCAATTGTTGTTGATAAATTATTATAGGCTATAATAAACAGTGCAACTGAGAGGTGAGAACCTTGGGTTATGTCATTGTAAAGGGGTAGAGCGAGAGAGCAGTTGTTTACAATTCGTGTAGCTGATTCCAAAAACTCTTAACGAAGTTAAAGATTTTAGGACTGACCTGCCATTCTGCGAGTTGATCTAGGATACTGTAAATACTTATCCTGTCAAATGCTTTGGCAAAGTCAAGTAAGAGTATAGAGGTGTGGCTTCTTTCGGATATGGATCTGGTAAATAGATATTCAATGAAGAGCAGGTTGTCTGTGGTAGATTTTCCTTTTTTGAAGCCAGTTTAGCTCGATCGAATTAGTTTGTTGTTAGAAACAAACAATCACAGTTTTTTGGTATGATTTGAGGTCTGTTTTAGGGTAATTTGGTAATTAATTTTGTCTAGGCCAGGGGTGCGACCTTTTAATGAGCATAGAGCAGCAGAAAATTCTATTGAGGATATAGGGGATTCAATGAGTTTGGAATAAAAAGGCTGTTTGGACAATTTTGAGTATAATGTACATGGAATTAGGTGGTGCCGTGTTTGGAATATTTTTTTTTTATAGATATGTTAAATAGATATGTTATAGATATCTTTGTCTCACTGTTTGTCTAATAATATCACTCAACTTCTTGTGGAAAATTTTAAAATTTTTAAAGTAGTTCACTTTAAATAAATTTTGCATTTACTGCATTGTTAAATATTTAACATTTGAGCAATTTTTTGCAATTAAGATGCCTTCAAACTTGCCAAAAACTAAATTGCATGCAAATGCCATGAGTATTTTAATTAGGCGCTAGGGGTAAATTAAAAGCAAACACTAATTTCGACATCACTACCCCCTCTCGCTTACATTCAATTGCAATTTGGGTTTATTATTGAACAATTTAAATTAAGCAAACGGCACGGCGCGCGTTTGCAAATGCATTTCATGTTTTAAATGTTTGTATACAAATAAATATCGAAACCCCTTTCCGCGCAAATACTTGTTTTTTGTTGTTATTTAATTTTTTTTTCATATGCAAATTGCAGTTGGCCCATATGACCCGAAAAAAAAAAAACGAGAAGCTTGGAAAATTAGTTTTGGATATGTGCACTGAGTGCTTCTAAAATGTGCTTTGAACATTAGCAAAAGCGTCATGAGTAAAATGGTAAAAGGACGAAGCGAACATGCATTGAATTTGTATTTCCATTTGGCAGCAGCAGCAGCACCAACATCAACACCAACACCAACAACACCAACAACATCAGCAGCAGAAAATATATATGCGAGCATATGCATTTCACGCTGAATAACTTAAACATACGCTCAGGGGCAAAAGCGTTGATAGTATAGCACTTTGCTGTTTTCCGTTTTTTCCTTCGCCCAATCCGACAGCAACAGCTCAGAATTTATGTGCAATTTATACCCTGCAAACATAAATAAATAAACAGGGCATGTTGTGTTTACTCTTTTTTTTTTATAATATTCATAATATATGAAATCTTCTTAGCAGTATCTACATTGGTCTGAGCCCATTTTGTCTCATTGATAGCAAGTTTTGGAGTGTTCTGTAGCAGCATTTTTTAATATTTCCTAAATATTTTAACTCTTATGACTTGAAGTATTACTCCAAGTTGGAGCATAGGGCGAAAAGAAATGCCCTCCAACGACTTCTAACAACTGCTAGGGCTCTTTGTTGGACAGTGCGAATCTATGTTTGCCTTGGACGGCTGCCTTGTGAAGTCCACTGGAAGGCCATCTTTGGAATGTTGTCGTCTTCTCTGCGTAAGGCAAGACCTATCCAATTCCACTTACGACTTTTTATTTCAATGTTGATAGGTTCGGTGTTTGTTGTTGTCGTTTGAGATCGTTTCTGGCCAGAAGATAAGGCAGATAATCCTCAGACATTTGTTAATGAAAGATTGACTGAAACCATCCACGTCTCTGAATATTTTGAATGTCGTTCTCAATGAAAGCGTACATAAGCGACATACTATGTTGAGTTTTCGAAAAAAAAAATCCGCGCTTTGCTTAAACGCGCAACTGAGTCTATCGCTGCACGCCCATCCGCTGTAATAGAACTGCCAAGATAGGGGAACTTCTCAATATCTTCAATGGTGATAATGGTGCTGTCGCTTGGACCGACCGTCAGTGTTTGAGACCTATTGCACGAGCATTAGCTTCCAGACTCCGAAGCTTCACTGCAGCACCACTATGCGTGTGCGTCTTGAAGCAGATGTCATCAGCATAGTCTTCTGATTAAGTCGCCACTGTAAGGCTTTTGGCACCTCCGCGTTTGTGCGCTTTAGGACCTCGTCGAGCACCACTATGAAAAGGAGTGGTGAGTGTACACAACCTTGTCGGACACCTCTGTTTATAATAAAATTGGTGGTGTTGTTGTCTTTAAACCGCACGGTGAGAGCTGCGGCCTCGTGAAGAGCATTTATGAGATCAATGATTCGAAAGCTATTTCTGTTTTCGCATTTCTGTTGATAGTGTCAAACGCTCCCTCGAAGTCCACAAAAAGAAGGTATAAAGGGGACCTCCACTCAACCGATTGTTCCACAATGATGCGTAGTGTATAAATGTGTTCTACACAAGACCGATTTGGTCGGAACCCATTCTATTCTCGCCGTAATTGGGTGTTTACAGTTGGCGAGATTCTGGCTAAGATGAGGAAAGCCAGTATTTTTTGGATGGAATTTAAAAGCGTTATACCGCGTTAATTTCTGCACAGACTTAGGTTCCCCTTCTTGGGGATAGTGACAATCACCCCTTTTTGTACTCAGTTGCTTAATCAGTAGAAATACTTCTGTTTGGGCTTAGATGCAGCTCGCGAATTGCTGAAGTTTCTGACTCAGTGTCATTGATTTCAAAGAACTCCTTCCAGTGTGTCAGTTGGTCTTCGACTGTAGCTGCTACCGTGGTTATATTCGTAGGTCACCTTGGTTCATTTCTAGGACTCTTCGCCTTCGAGTTTGTGAAGATTTTTCTTATAGTTTTAGGTGGGAAAAATATATGTCTCTGGCTTTATTTAGCCTGCTAGCTATCGCACTTTTGCATTAGCTTGGAGAATCCATATGGGCCCGGATAATGCTAATTATGACACCTATTCCAGCTACTTCGACAACTTAGTCTGTTTATGCTGTTCAAATAAGACATATCCTATTGGATTTTGTTAGACGATTTAATTTAGTCTGGTGCCAAGTATTTTTTTTTTGGTCTACCACGGAACGGGTTTTTGTTGGAAACAGTCGAATGATCTTTGGAGAACTACAATTCAGTATATCCAAAGTTTTTTTAATCGATGCTTTTACATCATTTATGTTTTTCTGTGAGAGATAAGATATTTCAATCACCGTCCATTATGGAAATAGACGCAGATAACAGTCCCTCCTTTTAGCAGAACTTTACTCTCGGCTAAACTATTTAAATCAGTATTTTAGAATTGCTCTATTTTTGCTTAAAAACTTCCAACATCATGTATTCAGGCCGGGTGTTAAATTATACAATACCCCATCCATATCCCTTTTATTTATATTTTGCAAATATTTCGGCTCTATTTATATGCCAGCTGCATTTTGTGCACTACAAAAATTTGAAGCGACTGAGGGTTGCATTGCCGGAAATGAGACTGGGTTAGATTTGTGGCACATGTGGCATGCAATTTATTTCATGCCGCCTGGCAGTTAAGCAATCATTCTGTTTAAATTTGAGTTTGTTGATTTCCACTTTGATATTTAGCCTAAATATATATAAACTGGCGAATTAAATAGCTATTTTGCGCCGTAACTGGGAAAAAAAAAAAACCGAAAAAAATTGTATTTGCACGTGGTTAATTTTTTCGTTTCTTTGACAATTTGAAATTTTTGTTTTGAACTTTCTATAGACCTGGGCTAGTCCTTCTCTACTTGCCTATTCTGTGTCTTTGGCATATTATGCATATCGATTTTACCTACTTTGAGTGCAAAGACACGTACAAACATTTAAAAAGCAATTTACAATAAGACAAGGGAAAGAGAGACAGAGAGCTTAGAAATGTAGCGTGTAGGCAGCCGCCAAGTGTTGCATGATGTGATGGAAAAGAGGGCAGCACATAAATAAATTTAAGTCATTAATTTTTATGGACGCAATCCAATCTGTCGTTGATACAGTTTTAATGCATAACAATTAATGAAAAGCTGGTGTTAAAGAAGGCTTCTAAAACCTTCAGCTAGAAAAGTTCAGATTGCAATAATAGATGTATTGCTGCCCAAATATAACATTAATAAAAATATACCTGATCAGTTCTCTGCTGGTGGAAGATGTAATATTTTTAAAGGTCAGTTACATGGTTTTTAAAGCTATAATGTCTTGCTCTAAATATTTCTGTTTGGAAAATTAGAAGTTAGTGGGGTTGTTTTTTGAGAGAAATCATAATTATCACCAATATTACTAGGAATTCCCTTAATGTAATGTGTCTACATGAATTTTTGATAAACCAACCATGAAACACATTTATGGCGGGGTTAAAGTTCTGCTCCGTAAGGGCTTTAACATAATTTATATTTTTTTATTTTCAGACATATGTGGAATTTCTCATTGAAATCAATACATGTCCTCATTTAAAGGCTATTGACGCAAATTTCTAACTTTTCACAGAATTATCAAACTACCCGCATAACATCGCATAGAATCGCTATTGATTTTTTTTCACATATAGACTATAACAATTTATGATTTTTATATGTCACTTATGGCGTTGGCAACAACAACTACAACAACACAACAGCCGCAAGAACATATTTTGCAGGCAGTAGATAATGTCATTATATAGATACATTCTCCACGCTCTGTTGGCCACTTTCGCTTTCTAGCTCGGTCGTTCGCTTAAGTGTCGCTTCTAACTCGCCAATTTAATACGCCACAAGCGCAGTTAAAATAATTCTTACCCTTTGCACTCGGTTGGTGTTGTTATTTTTATTTTTATTTTTATGATGTCGTAGAGCCTTTTGTACTGCATATCTGTGTGTGATCTAAACGGTAATTGCAATTGCGAGGACATAGCTTGCTAACCCCATCTAAAGTCAGAGCAACTTAATTCGCAAGAAGACAGCTGACAAAACGGAAGTCCTCCCTTACTATATTGTGCGCTTGGCTTTAATATTTTAACATGAAATTCAATTGTCTTACTTCGTCCTCGTTTTGACGTCATCGCCATCGCCATCGCCATTACCCCAGAGGCCTATTTTAGTTAAAGTTGTTTGCATTCTTGTTGCCTAGTTTTTGGTGGCATAAGGCATTAAATCTTAACAATATTAAAGCCTAAAGCATACTTTTTGGTATTGTCGGCTTTGGCGGAAAGCAACAATTAGTTAATTTATGGCGTGGTGTTAACTTAACTGCGTGCATGTCTCGTATAGATTGACTGTGGGTGATTTAAAATTGAAGCCGTATAGCGTGCTATGCGCTAAGCATTAAAGTGCGGTACGCTAAATTAAATCAAATGTGTTTCTTTTTTCTCTCCATAAAAACGAAACTGAAGTGAAATAAACTTGAGATCTAATCTAAATAGCAGAAAGCAAGCAAATGCCGCAAAAATTGCTGCTGCTAGATTAAATTGATATTATTAAATTTTATGCTATGGCTTGTATATAGAAAGGAACGACGAAAGATAGCAACGAAGGCATGGAGTAAAGAAAAAATTTAAAAAGCGAAAAAGTTGTTGAAAAACGAGTCTGAAACGGAAGTGCTAGCTAGCCGAACGGAAGTGGAAAACAGCGAGCAAGCAGCAAATAAATATACGAGCAGCCAAAAAAAAAGGGCAAGATTGCAAATTACATTTTATAGCCAAAAAGTATGCTACACATAAAACTGTACAATTTAGCGCGCATTTTTTGTGCATTTGATTTCTTTTAACTAAAATAAAATGCACAAAAATATTAGCTATTTGCTTCTTCTTTTTCTGATTTACTGATTATTCTCAAAAAGACAGAACGCCTTAAACTTTGCAAAGCACTTGACAGCCACTTGATGAGCGCTCCGTTGATATTTTCGCACGATAAAGCGTCTTTTGAGCGCCTTATTCGACAGCTTCTTGTTTATTACTGCTACAACACGCCCAATTAGCGCCGAAAAGTATGCTTCAAATAGTTACCAAACAAGCTAATTGTGTGCAGTCCACTCGAATCTTTGAACCTTTCAAAGGGTCTAGCACTATCCTAGCCCACCATTACTTCAGCTCCTACAACAATGCCCCAGCCAAGTCGTTATTCAGAAGAAATACGCTAAGCGGATTAGTCATAAAATTTTATTGTCTTCTTTATGGCGTTTTTGTTTGCCGCTTCCACTTCCTTTGTGTAATATTTATATGCTTCAGTGCGCGATTTCTGTAAAATATTATTGTGGTAAAATATTTATGCCACTGTCCTTCTAGCTATATCCTGCTATGCTATATAAATTCTACATTCAACTCTACTTTATGCTCATTGTTGACGTTTGACAAACGTTTCTTACTTCCTGACTGAATTTTGCAAGAAATCCTTTCGAATTGTCTACTAAAGCTCGTAACGTATTGCGAGACTCTTCTAACTATGGTCTTCTTATCGCTCATTGCCAGTCGTTACTCGAGTTAGCTTTACAGTTTTAATTGAAAATTTTCCAATTTTATTGTTTAGTCACTTTGATGTGCTGTGATTCGTTGTTTGCTCGCTCCTTTCAGTTGAGAATTTAGTTTTGCTGCTACTTTGTCGCCATTGTTTGTTGCAGTTGATATCCTTTTGTTAGCTCGAGTATTTGCTCGCTTGACTGTCAGTCTTGTCTATCTTTGAGACGCTTAAATAGTTTTCATTTGAATTAAACCATCAACTGTTCGATTCGTTTTCTATGCAGTCTGCAACATTGTCTGCATTCATTGAATTTATATCGAAATTATTTTTGCGAAATATTCGCAATTCATTTATCGCAGAACAACATTTCACCTGCTCAGCAGTTTCACAGTTCAGTGACTTCAGTAAAAGAAATAAAATAATTGTTGAAAATTCGCATTCGTAATCAGCAACGACAACAGCAAACAGCTGATGTCGACAAAGTTGAATTTTTTATTTTTTTTTGAATAAATTAGCAATGCAAACAAATTAATTTAAAATGAAATTTCCTTGACAACATGGCATGGCAGCGTTTTAGAGTGACCAATCTAACTGACTATGCTCTATGTAAGATGGGATCATGATACATTTGTTGTGATACCAGTTAAATAGTGCAAGGACTAGTTGCTTAAATAGATCATAGAATAAAATGCAATATTATTCAGAAAGCCATATTTTCTAAAACAAATGTAAGAAGTGACAAAAGGATATTTTTGATAATTTTCAGAAGTATAACTGACCAACTCTATGAACACCGGTGGCTAGATGGCTAGCTCTCAGAATTCTGACAACTAGTAACGACTGCCACTCAGCATGCGTTAGAAGGTTAAACATGAGTTTATAGGTTGTGGAAATATTTTACTGAAATCGAGATGTTGGTCACCTTAATAAGAATACTCTTCGCTTTGGCAATGCCAACAGTTCCTTTGCTGTTCTCAGCACATTTTTAAACATGTTTCAAATAATTTCCAATTACGCTACATGTTGTGCGTTCACAGAAGTCAATTTAATGAAAATTTATCTGTTTTCATTTTAGAAGAAGTAAACCATTTACCTGCAGTAAACAAATTTGCTTAAATGTTCTCGAATTAAATTTACAATTTCAAACAAACAAAGAAACGCACAAATATTTACAAAAAGTCAACAGCTGTCGTAGTAATAAATAAGATACTAATTTCTCCTACTCCTGCTTATTTTACAACCACCTCCTAACTGAATAGCATACGCAACAGTCGCGGTAGTCTCGATAGCATCGGTACCGCGCCGCCCTCTTCAGCTGCAAGTCAGGCCAGTTCTAGTGGCGAAGGCTCGACAACGGCTGTTAACAGCAACAACAAAATGGATTTGGGCGCAAATGGTGGTTCCGGTACGGGCAGCGCAAATGGCAGTCCCCAACATCATCATCATCATCACCAACAACATCATCATCAGGGACAGCAGCATCGCTCGAGCTCACGTAGTGGACGTGATAATTGGTCAAAAATGCCGGAGCCGCTGAATGGTCATAAAGCGGAGAAGGCCGAAAAGTCATCACCATCGCGACGCAGCATGGGCGGCGGTGGTGGCGGCGGTAGTGGCAGCCCCTCGAAGCAAGGTTCACCCTCGGGACGTACAAAGGGTGTGCCACCCAGTTTCGGTTATGTGAAGCGTGCAAATGGCAGCATTGCATCTACTGCGGAACAGCAGAACATCATGATGATGGGCGCTGGTGTGCCAAATGGACTGCCCAGCGGACGCACGGCGCATGTCTCAGCTGTACCGCGCACTGCAAGTGGACGTAAAGTTGCCGGCGGCACGCAGACATTGCCCAATGATATGACAAGTGAGTGCAGCAGCAGAATATACAAATGTGTAGCAGCGTATAATGCCTTTCTTAATATGCTTACAGAAATTCCGCCAAATAATACACAACATCGCAGCTTCTCGTTGACCGGGCCCAGCGCAACACAGCTAAGCCAATCTATTAGGGAGCGTTTGGCAACTGGTTCGCATAGTTTGCCCAAACCGGGCAGCGATTTGCATATGTTTCAGCATAGGTGCGTTGTTGCAGCTTTGCGTTAAAATATTTATAGGCCTATATTTAATGATATCTGCTTGTTACAGAATCTCCAATCGTCCTGGTAAGCTACACGATGGTTCACTCTCCGATACGCAAACTTATGCTGAGGTCAAACCCGAGTATAACTCCTACGCCATGTGGTTAAAGCATAGCAATACCGCAGGCAGTCGTCTCAGCGAGGGTGACTCCATGGAGAATATGCAGATCGGTTCACCTGCCATGACACGACATGGACACAAGCTTATACACAATCGCGCAAGTGGCAGTGCGCTGCCAACAGGCGCAGTTGGCGGACAACATGCACCGGGCACAGAATCACCGTACGTGCAGAGTCCACGTTTGAATCGCAGCAACAGTATCAGGTGTGTAGCTGCAAGTTATATTAGAACGTGCACGTACTACTTGCATGTTTGTAATACTTTTCTTACAACTGTAAATACACCTCGTATTAATCCTTTTCTCTTTGATATCCACCATTTTATTCCAACTCCTCTATATGACTTACTTTGAAACTAATTTACTTCCAAAGCTACTTGAAAGAACGGACATATCCAAGGTGAACAACTACTAATTCTTTAAGTCTCACACTTAGATACTTTAATTTTTTTTTTTAGTTATTGCGCTACATTTTTTTGTTTTCTTTAACAAACTTCAGTTTAAACATTTCAGTCACGCCTAAAAGTAGACACTGTTCACAGCTTACAGCACAGTCGAACAGGTTGCACATGCTCGACTACAGATTCGCATTACTATGCAGCACAGCACTGCAGCAACTTCTGTTGTAGCACTTGCTGCTTATGTACCTGTAGCAATTTATGCAATGCATTGCATACTTTGCGGCGGGCAAGTGTTGCCAACAAAAAAGAATCAGTTGCAGTTGCATTGTAAAATTGCATGAACACGCACATTTCTCACATGACACTAAGGCAGCTGCATGTCAAATGCTTCTTTGCATATTTAAAATGCACAAACTCAGTAGCAGGAGGAAGAGTAAAGCCTAGCTCAGTGCCAGTGCAAGTGCAAGTGCAAGAGCCGAGAAGTATGCAAGCAATTTGTAATATTTTGCAACAAAGTGGGGCCAACATATGCTTGCATATTTTAAAGTTACTGGACTATCACAGTGGTTTGATGCATATAGATTAGAGTAACAAGTAGGGGAGTCAGTGTGTGTATATGTGAATGTATTCATTCAGCCTTCCATTCTTTTGGGCGCGGCAGGCAAAAGTCGCAAGCATGTCGCATAGTAGTCCAAAAAACCTATATTGTGAGAGAATTTTAAAAATGTTTTGAATCCTTTTTGAAAAATTTGTTTATGTTTTCATACAATATTCATATAACTCATATAATTCATATAATTCATATAATTCATATAATTCATATAATTCATATAATTCATATAATTCATATAATTCATATAATTCATATAATTCATATAATTCATATAATTCATATAATTCATATAATTCATATAATTCATATAATTCATATAATTCATATAATTCATATAATTCATATAATTCATATAATTCATATAATTCATATAATTCATATAATTCATATAATTCATATAATTCATATAATTCATATAATTCATATAATTCATATAATTCATATAATTCATATTATTCAAACCATTCATATTATTCATGACAGAGTTAATTAAATTTGTGTACACTATCGGTATACAATTAAAACTAAGAATTCAATCCGAATCTCCGCTATTTAATAAAGAATATAGATGGACAGGCGTGTCCCCTACACTTCGTGCGCTTCTATTCACAAAACTTACATTTTTTTTCAGACTATTGCAGATTTTATAAATGCGCAATACTTCGCAGAATAACTTTGTTAAGTTAAAAATTTCCAGACAAACTGTTAATACCCTTTACACACCGTGTATGATCCTTAATATAAAAAAAAAAACAAATAGCTCCGCTGAAAACAAAGGCGTAAGTGGAAATTGTGCAATGCGCTCTGCCGCCCCTAAACTTATGTGCGCGCACCCTAAAAGAGGGGAAGAATAAATGAGCAAATTGCGAAACGTGTTTGCACAAAGCAGATTACGATTTGACATGTCAATAAGGTTGTGAACCTTTGACTTCTAGTACCCGTTTGGCAACAGCAGCTGCGGAAAATGTGAACGAGATCCTTGATATACCTACTGCTTGGGATACCAAAGAAAATATTGAAGCTTTCGCCGGAAATGAACTCTTAACTAAATATTCAATTGCAGCATTCGCTTTTAGTGCTAAGAATTATTTATGCCAGAATGCACAAGTTTATGCAACAATTTGCAGTCAAGGCACATTAGTTGCAAATGAAATCTCATTGCAAGCACACAGGCACAAAGACAAAAGCTTTTATCAAATTTTAAACCAATTTAGCACATTCATATGTAAATATATGCAAAGTGTATATTTAATACATATATGTTTAGCCACATATAACGCCCTAAGCTATGCTCTGTTTTTTATATGTCCATCAACAACAGCAGCAGCAGCTGAAAAGCATAGATACAAGGCTCCTATTTGACATCATACAAACGTAATTTTCTATTTGCATGCAAAATGCCATTTATGTCAGTTATCAGCATTGGGACAGACATTATGCTGGACACTATTGGGTACGGAGTGGAGACAGTTGGCTGAAATATATGTGACAATGTGGCATCTTTTCACGCATTAAGAAGCAGAAATTTTATGCGAACTTTAAGTTGAGAAATGTTGTTATGCAAAGCTGACTATGAATCGACTGTGACTAAACACCAGCAATTTCTTACCACACTGTAATCAACATAAAACAGCGTTCCTTTGCAGTCATCGGCTGCTCTTAGATGCCTAAAATTATGTGCAACCACATGTCAAACCATAAAATTTACTCGCATTAAGCTACAAACAAACCTGTCCGTCTTTCCGTCCGCCCGACCAATTCAGGCAACGCGATTTAAGGCGGATATGTGAGCAAATTGTTAGACAACATGACAGCATAAAAGCCCAAAAGTATGCACTGCATTTCATTGCGCACTGCAAGTCGTAGTCTCTCGATTGCCTTAATAAAATGTTTAACCTCAACTCAAACCGGCCGAGCCTTTGCTGTTGCAACCGCAACGTAGTGGAGTGACAGTGTGGCAAAGAGGTGAGAATGAGGTGCAGAGCTGCAGCGGAAATTTGCAATCGTCTGGCGTGTGGCAAAAGCGTTAATGGCGACATGTGTCGCACTGCCTCTAACTGTCTGCATGTTGCCTGTCTGTATATGTGTCTGTCTGTCTGTCTGTCGGTGTATGTGTGAGTGCCTAAAAGTCGACAAACGTTTACATAAAATGTCGCATATTGTTTTGCGGAAGCTGCCAACAGCAACATTCTTGTACAGTATGGCATAAAATTGTGTGCCAAAGTATGATTTTTATTCTAAATATATTTTTTTTGGGTCATATGCAAATATTTATAAATGAAGTGAATGGAACGTGACTATTTTTAGCCGTGATTCTGCAGTAGCATAGTTAAAATCACAAAATGTCATAAAAATTAATGAAATGTATTTACTGTATATCGCATTGTTCGAAACGCCTCCATATCCGCCAAAAGAATTTTATTTGTATTTTATTTATAAAAAGGAATACAATGCGAATCAAATATCAATCAATATATAGAAGATGAAGAGGAAAAAAAATAGTTTGAAATGAAATATAAAGCGCACATGTATGTAAATTTCTGTCAATTTGAGCGTAGCTGCTTCGTATTTTTTTATTCAAACGAATGTTAAAAATAGAAAAAATACTTGTTCATGCGCTTTTAATTTACATAAATGAAATATATTTATAGAACTGCAAGCAACTCTTTACAATAAAAACTTTCCAAAGACATATGTACCAGTTTTGACTTACAAGTATATTAGTGGTTCTACATATAAGGTCGTAAGGAAGTAAGGTCGTTTGACTAGTAGTTAGTTCTTTTCATAGGAGAAGTGTATTTAAGCTTTGGTATCATCCCAGAATTTTTCAGATTTCTGTTTTTATTCAACTGTTCTTCTGATGCACTGTAGCACGGCTATTGCTGAATCCCACATTATTTTCAACACTCGATATGCGTAAATTCCCCTTCATATTACTAGATTTTTACATTTTCAGCTGCACCTGATTGCATGTTATTGCTAAAACATTATTTCATTATCATTTAATTTCGTTTGAATGCTATTTGCCCGCTCCACTATTACGTTTATTAATTCCAACACTCATTCTCTATACAATTCATATGCAAAACAGATCTACTAAATCGGAAAAGATGTACCCCTCAATGTTGAGTCGTGGACCCGACGTTGAGATTGAGCCATACTACTGTCTGCCGGTGGGCACAATTGCTGCTGCAGCACAGAATGGCGTCATATCAGCACAAATGGCTGCCGCCGTAGCTGCGCATGTAGGTGCGAGCGGCATGGGACAACAAGCGATTGCAGGTGGTGGTGCACCAGTTGCTTGGAGTCAGCCCACCTCACCGACGCCCATTAATCGTGGCTTTGGCGGTCCGCTCTCACCTACACATGGTAATGCCACCGCTCTTTGCATGGGCGGCGCTGGCGGCTTAGTTGGTATGGGTGGTGCTGCAACTACAACACTGACGGGTGCTGGTGGACATAGACTAACATATCCGAAGAAAAACGATGAGGGTAAGTTGTTGCTTTGCTTAAATATTTCATTTATTTAAAATACGATTTTCATTTCATTTTCTACTTATGCTGCGCAGTACATGGAAGTGCAGCTTCACTACTATCCGGTGGCAGCTCGCTATACGGTTCAGCGGAAGAGCGCCAAGCTCATGAGATACGCCGTTTGAAGCGTGAGTTGATGGATGCGCGCGAACAGGTGCTCAGTCTGAGCAGTCAGCTTTCGACAAATGTGAGTACATACAGAGTTGCATATTTCATTACAATTCTTGCTGCTGTTAGTAGTTTTCAATGTCGCTGTTTGAGTGCTCATCAACAACATAAGCGGCAGCATATCTCGCATATTTTCCACACAGTACAATGCACTTCAAATTTTTTTTGGCATATTTTCTTTTTTATGAAAAACTTTCAAAGTTGTTGTTGGCGAAATGCCAATAGTTGAAAAAAAAATATTTTGCTTTGAAGTGAAAACATTGGCGAAATATTGCTGCATTTTTTATTGCATAATTTCAGGCGCGCATTTAAAATTTAAAAGCAGCAAACATTTTTAAAGTGAATCAATTCTATATTCAAAGCCAAATAAGTTTAGCAAATATTGAAGCAAAATTCCACGCGTATTTTTCATGCTTATCGCTTTGCGCCTGTCTTGGCACTGTCTCTGCACGGTCTTTACCACTGTCGCATACGGTTTCCTAAGTCTGTGTAAAAAGTTGCAAGATCAACTTTTCGGCAGTTGTGTCATATTCGCTTCACATGATGTGGCATCGCGTAGAAGTAGGCGGTGTAGACTGCGTTGCAAGTTTGTCATAGTCGTTGTCGTCACCAAACGTCGTGTGGCTTGTTGCCACAAGTTGTCAACAAAAGTCACGGAAAACTCTGATAAACTTCCACAAGAAAGAATCTAGCAACAAAATGACAACGAAGTCGTAACGACGAAGATGCCCGCCAACTAAGTGAAAAAATGTTTCGAGTAGTAAATCAGACAAAAGTACTTTGTCTGTCGCTTACCGCACATTTTACTGCACACCTTGCCGCTGGCAGGTATCTTAAAGTAACTTCAAAAATATATACTACTGAATTATACAACAAAAATAAAGTCTTGTCTACTTTTGGGCTGATGTCGTCTGTACTATATACATATGTATGTATGTACAGGGTACGTGCAAAAAGTCATGAAATATTTTTTGAACAGTTCTAAGGAAAAGATTAGTAAAAAATTTTTAAAATAGTATCCATGAACATCTGCACATGTTTTCCAAAGACTTTTCCATGTTCCATCATGCTGTCTCAAAGACCTCGAAGGAAAATACGATTAAAGCCGCCCTTCTTTTTTTCGAAATTATACGCCCTTCCTCCAATGATGATCAGATCAGTCTAATCTTGCTGTAAAAAAAGTTTAACCCTACCCAACTCAACCAGTTCGAACCGCTTTGCTACCAGTTGTCTGCACCAAAATATATATTTCATGATTTTTCTAAAACACCCTGTTTGTCTGGTTTATTTATGTTTGTATTGTAGAATTGTGGAAAAAATTGTTTGCTGAGTTTTAAACGAAAACTTTTCACTTTGATGTGAGTTATATTTTGTGTTGCATGTATATATCTACGTAGAAAACATTTCAAACTTCTGTCAACTTGCTGCTGCATCGCATGAAAAACTTTAAATTGCATTTTCAAGCTGCAATTCATCAACAGCAAGATACAAAACAAAAAGCACCAACGGCAACAATGGAAAAACTCATAAAAACAACTTTGCTCGACACCTTTTGCTCAATAAGAATTTAAAGTCAGCAATAATTCGTACATGAAATCATAATTTAGCACAATTTTCATGCAAACTTGACCCGCAGACGCAGACATCTACACTTCGCAACGACTGTACGCGCTACAAATTTCAATTTTAGGCAACAATGTTGTTTTATGCGACGACTACATTATGCCATAAACTCGTTGAACACTTTGTATTTTACAACAGAAAACCGTAAAGTGTTCATAAATTGTTCCTCAAGTTCACATTTTCTAGAACTCCTCGCCTCTAGCGCCCATTTATCTAGCAAGCAAAACGCAAAATATCGATATGCCAGACCGACCGACCGACCGACAGACTATCAGACATGGAAAGCCAGCTTGACAGGACATACCGAGTCATTTGATGCGAGACAGCATAAATCCTGTAGCAGCGCACGTTTCGAGGCTTTTCGCCTGCCTTACTCTGTCTCAAGGTCGTAAGTCACTTGACGCGACACTGAAACGTGCTCGGAATGCTTCTGTGAATTTGTGCATAGTGCTTTACTATTTACTGCGAATTGTTGGGAAACTAATTGCACAATTATAATTGGCAGTATTGGCAGCGCGAAACATAGTTTAAGCAACTCTTAATGACGTAATTAAACATTTAGTTGCGATTATCGACTTTCTGTTGTTTATGGAGTGCAGCGACTAACAAGATTTAAGTTTATAGTTTGAACATAAAGAATTTTAATTAAATAGTTAATACACTAATTCTAAATTCTATTTAATTAAATTTTGTCGCACAATTTACTAACTAGAAATTTTTTATTATATGAATAAAATACTTTCTGAATAGTTAGAAAGCAATTTGAATAAGAAGGAATGATGCAGTAGCGTTTGCGTGACTAAATTTTAGTCTTTACCTAGTTTATTAATAAATAATGGCGTATCGTAGGAAAGGTCACTCAAATATCTTTAAAATCTTTAAAAATATTTTTAAAAAATTTTGAAATACTTTTTAGCTAATTTGGCCAGTTTTTAAAAATTTTTATTATACATGTATGTATCATATAATGTCCTTATTGATGGATATTTTAAAAATAGTCAGGATATCAAAGTTTATGTATCGCGTTTCGCGCGATTTACCCAAATAAAGTAACTTGAGATGGCGCTGTGTTTTTGTAGATACTTTGCCTGAATTGTCTGAATTAGATTAATTTTTTTGGGAGATTAGTAAGGATTACTTAGGACTATCTAGACCAACTTGCTGAGCGGGGCAGATGATGGAATGTTAAGCTTAACCCATCAAAATTTATTAATGTATGTTTTCCCTAAAAAAAAAAGGAAACATCTGCCCTCAATCAGAAAGACGAAACTTCAAATCTCGCAGTCACTCTGGACAAAAAACCAACTCTAACCATTCACATCAACAAGAAAATTCTCGCCCTCTATTTCGGCGTTCTCCAATTAAGTTTGGGCCTTCCATGTACAAATTGCAAGATCAACTCACCGTTTGCGAAGACCTAATTATAGACATCTGCTGACGACATATTGTGACATTCCCCGGCAGTTACAACAACAGTCCACCCAGATTGCAAGTTTTAGATTAGATTAATATTTTTTTATAAAATATTTTAGTCTATTTTGGAAATTACAAAATTATTTGAAATTTGTATTTCTGTGGAATGAAGTACAGTTATATTTGAAGATTGAGAGGTGCTTAACAACATTTTGTTGCTTTGTTATCTCAGTGTTTAGCTGTATGACGTAAGAATCCCATGGGTCTACCACCCATATGACTATTATATTCACTTTTTATATTTTAATGGCTCTGATTCGCTTATTGCCTTGTGTTCATGTCGTCATCAGAGAGTGATTACAATTTATGGGAAGTTTTTGAAGTTCCACTGTTCTTGGGAAATTTTTGAAGATCCACTTCTATAAAATACAGTTTTCAGATTAAAATATATATCTCATATAAAAATTTTTTATTTCTACAAACTTTATTCTCCCAAAACGGCCTATATATAATTATTTTGCAGCATTTGATATTAAATGATATTATGGGAATTCCCTGACTATTCAAATAAAAAAAAAAAACGAAAACGAAAGAAAAAGTTTAAATTCGCGCCTTTTTAATAAAGGCCGTCTAAAGGCGGTCTTGGAAACTAGAAGGTTGACATCAAATAACAAACCTCTCGACGAGGAACAAACCAAGTGATAAAAATCTACCAACAAAAAAAAAAATAGGTAACGCCACTGGCCAAAATTTGATAGAACCTCATTACAAATATTTCAGATCAATATACAAATTTTTCAAATCAATATACGATTTAATCAATTTAATGCTTAAAACTGATATTAGATAAAACTGCTAATTAGATTAGTATGCTATATATTGAAATTTTGATGCTTCATATAATTTTTGCCGGAATAAAACTCACAAATAATTTTATACCATTTTTGTGGCGAAAGATTTGTATTATACATTGCTGCTGTTTTAGTTGATTGTAATATGTTATTTCTTATAAAAATTTTCCCCAACATTGCAATCGTTCAGCTACTTTATTAAATCTATTTTCACATATTCAGGAAAGTCAAACACACTTTTTTTTTTGCAATATAATCAAATGAAATTCATGATTAAGTTCGGATTGAATGCAAGCTTTGAATGCTTTTTATGCTCAGAATGCTGGAAATAATGCGCCCACATTAAGTTTCGTCTCAATCTTTTCTTTTGCCTTTACTTTACTGATGATTGGAAGTTATTTCATTTTGCTGCAAGTAGCAACTTTTACCTGGCCAAACTTAGCGTGAAAAATGCCATTTCGCAGCTAAGATATTATTTTCTTCTACGAGTAGCGAGCAGCGGTATGAAAGTAGAAAGAGCAGCAGCAGCAGCAGCATCAGCAAGAAACTTTGTTCATAGATTGATGCCATAAAAGTGTTATTGTGGCTTGAACTGAACTGAGCTGTACTGAGCTGAAAGGTGCACTCTGCGACAAAAGTCAAGTCAAGCCACAAGCTTCATTGACAACGATTCATTCTCTGGCTCGTTTATTCGGTCAAGAAAATGTGAAAATATTGCAGAAGAAAATTGCAGTAGAAGCTGTAGCTGAAGCAAAAATGCTGCGGGTTGTCTCAACTGCTATAGCTTGTTGGGGGCATTTTTGTGGCTTTAGAAGCAAAAGGGGGACAGAGTTCAGTGTGAAAACCAGGAGAAAATTCATAGCCTGAGAGGTTGAATGTCGTTTTATACAATTCGGCTGGCGTTGAAATCTACAAATGATTGATGATTTTCATGCTTTTGTAGTAATGAAACGAGCGTAAAAGTAGCGAAGAACTGTAGAGCAAAACTTTGTTGCAAGTATTTTAACTATGAAGTACTTTCATTTAACAGCCCATATGGTGCTGTAGAACAACAATGAACTTCCTAATTATGCTACACGGTGTAAAAGTTACTTAAAAGAGATAAACAAGTCTGCCACTCTAAGGCAGTTAAGTTTTTTTTTTTTTTTTTAAATGTGTTTTTTTTTATTGGATCTTCTCTTGATAAGAGACTAACAATAATTTATCAAATCTTAAATCTAGTTGTGTATTACACAAAGCCCCCCGGTTGGAGACTTATGTAGTTACAGCGGCCCTAAGAGCACATCACAGGGCTGGGAGGTCATTTCTCCTGAGTCGTGTTTGTATATGGAGTAGTGTTAGAGATCGTGCGAGTGGATTAGGGTGAGAATTGAGTTTACATTCATAGGTCTGCTTGAATCGATCTATTTCAGTTTTAACAGTTGGGATGTTAAGATCATTGTGAATGTTAGCATTGCGAATATACCAAGGTGCTCCGGTGAGAGTTCTAAGTATTTTTGATTGAGCTCTTTGTATTATATCCACGTTACTGGAACTCGCATTGCCCCATAACTGTGAGCCGTACGTCCAAATAGGCTTTATTACGGAGTTGTAAAGAAGCAATTTGTAGTCCAAGCTTAAGGGGGACCGCGGATTTATGAGCCAGTGTAGGGAGTTGGCTTTTAGCTTTATCTGTGTTTTTTTGGCTTCAATATGTTTACGATAAGTGAGCCGTCTTTCGAGATGAATACCGAGATGCACGACGTCATTGGCCTGTGGGATCACAATGTTGTTTAGAGTCAGTGATGGACAAGTACCTCTGTTTAGAGTGAATGTGACGTGTTTGCTTTTTTGCTCATTAACTTTTATACGCCAGTTAGCTAGCCACTCCTCGAGAAGAATGAGATGATCTGCTAGTAGTCTGGTTGCTCGTATTGGGCATCTAGATCTACTTAATATGGCTGTGTCATCAGCAAATGTGGATATTGTAAGTCTGTGATCCGTTGGTATGTCTGATGTGTATAGAACATATAACATAGGACCGAGAACGCTGCCTTGGGGTACTCCAGCTTTGATTTCAGACTCCTGTGTTATGTAGTCATTCTGACGTACCGTGAATACTCTATTGCTGAGGTATGATTCTAGAGTTTTGTGAGTATTTTGGGGAAGCAATACTTTTATTTTATACTTAAGTCCATCAAGCCACACGCGGTCGAATGCTTGGGCTACATCGAGAAAGATTGCGGAACAGTATTCGCGAAATTCGAACGCTGTTCTAATCTCCGAGGTTATTCGGTTTACTTGTTCGATAGTGCCATGGTTTTCACGAAAACCAAATTGGTGGGTGGGAATAACGTTCTGCATGTGTGAGTTGATTTTTAAAAGAACCAACTTTTCGAACAGTTTGGATAGGCAGGATAGTAGGCTTATGGGTCTATATGACGCAGCCTGTGTTTTGTCCTTTCCGGGTTTCGGTATCATGACTATGACCGATTTCTTCCACTGAGTTGGAAAATATCCGCATTTAAAAATCGCGTTATACAATTTTGTGATATATGTCACAGCTGGACTGGGAAGCTCCATGATCATTTTTGGGGAAATTAAATCATGACCTGCAGCCTTCTTGGGATTGAGCTGGGCTTTATCACTTTATGAACTTCGTGGGTGTGAACTCTGAGAGGTTCAGAGTAGTTCGTGTTCGAGGGAGAGGGAAGAACAAAAGCGTTTGTTGACGGATTTGGCTGAAAAACAGTTCTTAAGTGGTTTGCAAAAACTTCCGCTTTTTCTATGTCCGTGCGTGCCCACTTTCCAGTGTGGTCTCTTATGGGTGTAGAGACTATAGCCGGTGGTTTAATGTCTGCACGCGCTTTCCACAGGGGAAACTTTGAGCTTGTTGGGGAAAGACGTTCGATGTATCGTCTCTGAGTGAGTTTTTCCTCGAGTTTAAGAGCTTTGCTTAGCTCACGTGAAGCAATTCTTAGATTGTGCTTGGAGGTTGGAGATCTATGACACTGCCATTCCCTTCTTAAGTGCCGTTTCGTCATAACTAACAGTTCAATGTGACTGTTGGTTATACTGTGGTTCATCGAATTGGCTGTGGATGGTTGTGGTGTGGAGTGTTGAGCTGCAGCAGTGAGAACAGAACTCAGGGCACTGACAGAGTTTTTCAATATCGATTTCGTTACTTATTGCTGGGTTCAGCTCGATATGACTGCTTATATACTTTTTATATTTGAGCCAGTTGGTTTTTTGTGAGGTGAGTTTATTGGGATACTCTTTCAGTTGAGGTTTTTCCAGTAAACTAAAAAGAACTGGAGAATAATCCGATGAGAGATCTGCAAGAGATTCAGCAGATACTAGATGACTTGAAATTCTTCGTGTTATTGCAAAATCAATGAGATCTGGGATTTTCATCGAATCTGTAGGCCAATATGTTGGAGTACAGGGCGAGACATAGTTAAGCTTGTTTTTGGTGTTTATAATTGCTTTGTAGAGCTGCTTTCCTTTGGGGTTTGAAAGCCTTGAGCCCCAATGTGTATGCTTGGCATTATAATCTCCCGCGGCTATAAAGCGATCACCTAGAGTGTCGAAGAATTCAAGAAACTGTTTTTCAGATACCGTAAACCTTGGAGGGCAATAAATTGCCGATAGTGTTACACTACCAAACTTTGTTTGAACATTTATTGAGGTGGCTTGGAGATAATTGGTTGCAAATATCTGTAGAGAATGGTGTTTAATACGACTTCTTATGAGTATACCAGTTCCGCCGTGGGCTTTGCCATCTGGGTGGTTCGTGGAATAGAACGCATACCCTGGAATTTTGAAGTTGTATTTATTCGTAAGATGTGTTTCTGCGAGAAGCAATACATCAATGTCTCTTACTTCGAGAAAATTTACGAGCTCGTTTTTGTGCCGGGAAACACCATTGGCATTCCAGAGACATATATTTATTTTTAAGCAAGACATTATTTGCTTTGTTGGGCTGCAAGCATCTGAATCAGAGTGTTTTGATTCCGCATCATTTCTTGCATTGTGTTTTGCATGAATGTCATGAAATTCATCATGCTTTGTTGCATTGAAGCAATCATTGATTCGATGCCATTGAGTGGTGTATTAGCATTTTGGGGAATGCTTTGTTGTTGTGGGTTTTGTGTGGAGGGGCCCACGGGTACCGTGTGGGAAACGGTTTGGCCATATGACTTTGCATCAGCTGGCTTTAGCCTGATTTCAAGGCATTGGCAAAAGACACACCAGGGGTGGTTGTGTCAAAAGTATACGTTGGAGTGCGTGCAAATGACTCTACGGGGTGAGAGCGAGCAGAGGCAGTTCGCAGATGAAGGCGGTTTTTCAGCTCTTTGTACACAGGGCATCCTCTGTAATTAGCCGTGTGATTTCCTCCACAGTTGCTACATTTTTTCGCGTTGGAATCCAACTTGTTTGCTGTGCATGTAGCGGTATTGTGGAGTTCTCCACAGGCGACGCAGACAGAACGTAGAGTGCAGTAAGTCTTCGTGTGGCCAAACTCCTGACAGTTGGTGCATTGGACCGGGTTGTTGCGCTTGTGAGGTTCTTCTACTGAAATTCTGCGGTGCAGCAGGTATTTTAGATTGTAGATTGGGTGTACCTCGTTTTTTTTAAGTGGCCTACTTTCGGGTTCAAGCTCTACTTTAAACATGGGCTGCGGAATTTTATTTTTATTTATTATATTTATGGCTACTTTTGGGTTAAAGCCATTTTCTTGTAGTGCGCTTACCACTTCGCTTGGAGTGACAGTTGGTTCAATGCCTTTGAGCACGACTTGAAGTCCTTTAGAGCTTTTCAGTTGGTATGTGTAGAAGTTTATTTTCAAATCTGTGAAATGTTTTGAAACTAAACGATAATGTTGTTCAGAGTAAATTTGAACCCTGGTCTCGTATATTGTACCCTTCCTAATAGCAGTTATGTGGAAGTTATTGCTCCCAATGAGTTTTGCTATTGTGTTTACAATATTATTAGAGCTTTGCTCACGGACATATATTGGCGGTGGTTTGACACTCGCTTTTGTAGCCCCTTCATCTGCGCTGTTTTGTGAGTTGGATGCTTTGTCGCTTAGAATTGAGAATCTGTTGCGACTAAGTGGCGATTCGGTTTCGCTAGCATTGTTTCGTCGATTCAGCTTAGGTTTATTTCCTTTGTTCGACATTTGTGGGCTCAGCTTTCGCTTTATTTGAATGTAGCGATCTAAGCCTGTCTGTATCGCTGGAGTTTTTGTATTATTCTTTTGCTGCAGTCCGCTGTTGAGATTGCGGTAAAATATTATTTTTAATCATTGCAGAAGATGTTGTGGCTGTAGTTGTTGTTGTGTTTGTTGATGTTGAGACTGTTGCTGTTGTTATAGCCGGAGACACATAAGTGATTGTTTGTGTGCTCGCAGCGTAGGGAAGAGAACAATTGACGAAATTTTCATTTAAGAGGGTGGGTGTTGGACACTCTTCAGCCCAAGTGAGTGGCCGTGTTGGGCCGTGGGTAGAGAGCGTAAGGTTTTGCTGCGTCGGTATAGTTAATGACAATACATTAACAATGCTAGTAGGGGGGACTGAAGTGGAAGCCGTGGATTTTAGTAATCCGTTAGGTTGAGAACTTGTACTCACCGCATCCATTTGGTTATGCATTTTACCTGTTTCGTTGCTTTTGTTTTGGGCAGGGAGGGAAGTGGAGGGCAATTTATGTTTGATGGTGTCTTCTGTTGCGTTGTATGTAAAGTACGCGTTTCTCCCATCGGCACTTTGCAGTGAGAGTCTGCGCTGCTCTTGCGGAGCGCTTCGCGCGCTTATTCGCTGCTCTTTGTTTTCAATCGCGGGTTTTTTCTGTTTGTTCTTCTTTTTTGGAAAAGTTAAACTTTTCGCTGAAGTTTGTTTTTTTTTTTGATTGTTTTTTAGCACTTGCACAAATTGAATTTAGAGCCTGTTACTGTAGCTATTAACAAATATGCTTTCATAACTAGGCCTAACAGTTAAGGCAGTTAAGTTGAAGTTGAAGAAGTAATAAATGCTTAATTCGATGGCACCGAAGCATTAATACTCTATGCGAGCAACATAAAGTAGATAGTTAAATTGTAAAGTGTTTTGGTTTCAACAAATTTAAAATGGTTTTTCGAATGAGATACAATATCTTTAATGAGCCATAGCTCGTGTGAAGTAAGCACAGAATCTTAGCTGAAAGTACAAGAGGGATTTAACTAGATCAACTTATCCCATTTAGTTGATAAAGAATATGCACAGTTTATGAAATGTTCGGCTTCTACTGCTGAGTGTCACAAACCAAATTACAATTTCAGTATACCATGCACACTTACATGTGAAGAGTTTAAATATTTCATGCTGCGTGGCTGTTTTTCTTATCTCAATTTTACAAGCTCTAAGTGCACAAATGCGCAAAGTTTAACTACTTTTTTTTTACTGCTTACGAAGCATGTTTCATAGTTACTAAAATTATTTCTATTTTAAAAGTCTGTATTGCTTAAGTCAATATAACTTTCGAGTTAACCTCAAGTCTTGCAGTCTTGACTTAAGTTGCAGTGCATTGGAGCTGTCTAAAGTTTATTGTTTTAAAGAAACTTCTGCGTTTTCCAATAATAAATCGTTATGAAAAAGTTTTGCAATGATTTGTTTGTCGTACTGGATAAAAAGTTTTTAATTGCCAGCACAAAACAATTTTCCTTACGACTGCCGGGGAAAATTTTTTCAATGCCAACGTTGCGCTTAATTAATTTTATACGCGCAATTTTCCGCAGCATTTTTCCGTTGCGGCAAACAATAATTGAATGACATTTCTTTGACAGTTTTGTCGTCACCATTCATCGACTGTGAATAGAGTATTGACAGCGGTGACATGTGCCAATGTAGAAGAAGAAGAAGAAGAAGATGCTGGAAAAAAAGTATCTGAAAACTGAGTAATGCAATTTCACTTTGTGGTTTTTATTTAGCTGCCGCGCCTCATTGCACTAGAGTTGCCACAAATGGTTTAAGATGCTGTTAATTTCCACAGCCGCAATGTGGAAGAGTTTCATGAGGCAAAAAAAAAATAATAACCTACATCAACTTGAAATTAATGCGCCCCAGCTAAGCTGTATAAAAGGCACATCTTTGGTATTGAATTGAGTGAGCTTGAGGCGCTTATCAGCGGCCATAAATAAAGCACTTTAGCCGTTTATCACGCACGCATTCAAGTGACCCCGCTGACCAGAAATATTATTCATTGCTGCAAAGTAGTAGAGTGAGATATATGTATATAAAACTGTTCATTATATCTCAGATTATAGCCGTGCGCCTATTTTTATATAAATATTTAGTCTAGTCATAAATAAATAAAGAACACTCATAGAGAAACTTCATGCAGTTTTTCGTTGCTGCTTCTTTTAATCATTTCGAAGTATAATTAAATCTAAAATATATGGCCTCATTTCGATATTTATTATAACTGCACAGAAGAGATACATTTAACATATATCTACAGCGAAAAATTTGTAATGTTGCATAAAATGTTTAACTGATAGTTCACACGTGAAACTTTTACACTTCAAACCATATTCCGTGTGGGAGATTATAAAACTTTGCTTTACGCTTTGTTATGACTCGCAAAATGCTCCTCTGCCTGTTGTCTTCATTAATAAGTAGTTTTTATATTTTCTTAAACAATTTCTTTCCGAAAACTGTTTCCTAGTAACATAAGAAACAAATCTATATGTGCTGTTTCTTCTTAACGGATATGGAGTGCAGCCGTTTTTTATACGCTTCAGAACAGTTTTAGTTCTACTTTCAGGATCACCATTGCATCGCCAGTTTACTCTTTTCCAATTTTTATTGCAGCAAAGATATATGATTTATTGGAATATGTGGATCATGCAGTTAAGTGGCTAGTGTTAGAAATGATTTAAACAGTTCGTTGACCATGGTCTCAAAGAACTATGACTACGTTGCTGAAGTTACAGAATTTTCTCTCCTGCACCAATGATTATGTTCATCTGCATGGTATTTAAAAGAGCAAAATTTTTAAAAAGATTTAGTCTAGATCAGCTCGTGCTATATACTCCACTTATCAGCAAAAACGAAAGTAACTCCATCGCTATTGTGTAGCAGATTTATAGCCAGCGTGTTGCTATGGTTTTTCAATCTTAACAAATATTTGATGATAAAGTTCCTTATTTCATCTTTAATTGTGTTCATATTTAATGCATTTATTATTTACAAAGCAAGGAGCACTACATATCACTATTGGAGTTACTTGCAGTTCCCTATAACTGAATGCCATACGACCATACAGGTTTCAAAATTGTTTTATAAAGTAGTACATATTTTATTTTTTAAGCTTAATTTGGATTTTGGTTTGATCAGCCAGTACAACCTTCTGGTTCTGTTGTTTAAGCTGTTGAGCCTTAGCTTGAATATGCAGTTTATATGTCAACCTTCGGTCTAGCTTCATTCCAAGATAGTTAACACACTCAGTAACAGGAGTAAGTGATTGAATAGCTATAACTCTAGGAGAATCCTGTCTTCTCTTTGTAAATATTATGTGATATGATTTGTTTGCGTTCACATTAATACTCGATTTGTTCAACCAATCTTGCATTAAATTCAGAAATTTCGAAATTTTTTCCAAGCCCAATTTGGTGTTCCTAAATAGAGTTCAGATACACTGAAATAAATGGCTTTACCTTTTTAAATTCTATAAATTTTAGTACGTAGTGCATTAAATGTTATTTTTTACAGAACTCAATTTAATAATATTTCCCATAAGCTGTTTGTGTCTGTTTGTATGCCAATATTTATGAACTTAAGTCGCATATTTGTCAATATTTGCCGCTCGTATGTGTGGCTTCTGTCAATTAAAATTGCCTTTTTTTTGTAAATACTTCCTTAAAGCATATTTTCGATCAATTGGCGCGTTATCTGAGCTTAAGTGCTTTGAAATGTAATACATTATGCAGATATTTATTTGATTTATGCAAAGTAGTTTTCGAATAAATAACTTTTAAAGATTCTATGCCGCTTCGAATAGCATTAACACGCATGTGTGAAATTAAAGAGGCAAGCAGACGCACTTAAATCATCTAAAAAAAAACTAATATCATTGTGCGAGTTGAAAACATTTGAAGAAGTTCTAATTTTAAATTACACTGAACCAGCGAATCCGAAATACTTCTAAGCAATTTAACAATCTGTTTGTAGTGCGTAAATATTGAGGAAAGAGGATGCATAAGAAGATACAGCAAAGCTACGCTCAAACAAAATTAATTTTATTGGATTTAAGTTGTTGTTGCTATTATTATTAATGTTGCGTGAGGGCATTATCATATTAACCTAGTAAACCAAAAAACTCATAAAACTATATACAAAGGCAACAACAGCAATCCAAACAATTGCGTAAACAATTACAAATATAAACAATGAAAAAATAAAAAAGAAATAAAGATAAACTTCTCGAATACACAGTATCTAAGCGAAAAGGCAAAACCTAAAGTCAAAGAAAGTAAACGTCGTGCATGCATGAGATTGTATAAATGTATCTCGTTGAGTGCATTTTAAAGGTAAAGTTTGTTCGAGGTAAACAAGAGCAACAACAATAGTAAACAAACAATTTGTGTACAATAACAATAACAATAACAACAAGAAAAACAACAATAGCGAACATTTGTAACAGTTGTTATTGGGTCACTTTAGCTGGGTATTATTGCTTTTTATGTGGTTGCAAAATTCATTTAAGATAAACAAATCTCAGTTAATCTATTATTTTTGAAGTAGCTTAATGAACTTAAGCAAAATATTTAGGTTTGAATAATTTGTAGTTAAAAAAAAAAGGCTTTAATGCAGTGTTAGTGCATTTGAGAATTAGTATGGTCTGCTGCTTTTCGCGATGTCATTGAAAGGTTCTGTCTGGAAGCCCTTCCCTTCAAGATATGTGTACAGTCAAAACTACCCGCACAGTTCCTTCTTTTAAGGAGATAATAGTTCCCACTTAATTTCATAGTTGAGGTCGAGACTAGTGCACCTTTGAATGTACTGCATTCACTCACTCACTCATAGCATTGAATGCTATGAATGCAAGAATGCTTCACAAGTCTTCCAAGTTCACTCCGGGCTCCAATACGTCTTGAGTAAAAATTTTTTTATACGCTCCCCACCTTTACTATATCTCTACTATTAATCATTATATATAAGATTTGTTTAAAAAAAATATTTCATATTAATTTAATTTTCCCTTTCTATCTTTTTTAGGTAAGTGCAAACCACATTTTCTAAAAGATTCTTCTATAATTTAATATTTAATCAATCGAGTAAGTATTTATCTTTAAGTTCAATATATGCATTACAAAAGAGACAGCTAAGAGAATTTGACCCAAAGATGAACGAACCCCCACGCAATGTTCCAGTTAAGTAATTGATCTGAATGGCTAATGCCCTTAAGATATGCAACGACTGCTTCAATCGAATAACAAACAAAATTTATGCGGTTACTCGTAGAAGCAAAACAAAATGGAACAAAAACAAATGCGAAGTACATTGACGCCAATTCAGCGGCCAAGCGCCAAAAGTCAAAAGAGCAGTCAGTGTGTCTGGCTTGGCAATGAGTCTCGTTGCCATGGCCAAGGCATTAACTTAACAGAAGAAGAAAAAAACAGCAATGAAGTAGGTGAGATAGAAGACCATGATAAACGCATCAATAACAAACAGCGATGCCAATGCCATGGCAACCATGACGAGCGATGGCCCCTGTTTTGGAACTCCGCTTAGCCCTTTCCTACTGATGCAGCGCAATTTTATGCGTCTACTCGCGCTCATCAATCATTTTCTTTGGGCCAAATGACTGCTTTGTCAAATATTGGCAAAACGCAAGAAAATCGTTGGAAAATGCGAAACATAAATTTTTAACTACACGCTTTGTTTTGTATAACGATTCGATATTTCCTTATTTTTTTGTTGGCTGGTGTATACGGATTTTGGCGGCCATTGCTATTGTGCGACGCCATTGTTGTTGTCGCTGGCTGCTGCGGTTTGGCGCCGCAATGTCTCGTGCCAAAAATAAAATAAAAAAATAACCAATATGAATGAGCTATAGAAATGGCGACGCCAGGACATTAAATAAAACAACAACAGCTGAAGCTCGAAGAGCAACTGCAATTTTCACTTCTGCTGCCCTGTGCCGCCTTGCCACTTAAGCGCATACGTTTGGCAAATTTGCAATTTTGCGTTTTTTTTGTTTCTCCCCTCTCAGGATGCTGTGTCCTATACAAAGTATCTGCGTATCAGCCTGTTTATGTGAGTGTGTGAATAGTTTTTCGCAAACAACATCTAAATAAAACGCTGCCGCCATCACCCATTTTCTTTTTTTGTGGCGTTTTGTGGCGGTGGGGCGCACATTAGTCGAACAGTCGCCAGTGTCGCCATTGTGGCGCCAGTTGCCAGTCTGTTGTCTGGTACGTAATTTCCTTCGACGGCGCTGTCTGCTCCTGGATCTATAGTGCTGCTGCTTCTGACGCGCTTGGCTGCTTTGGCGCTCTACGATTTCGTCATTTGCTTGTCGCTCCATATGGAGTTCACACGGGTTTCATACGACGGATAGGTTTTTATTGTAAATACATACATATAACGCAAAGGATTTGTTCGCGCTGCGCTACGTCTATTTTAGTCGACATCAGAGCCAAGTCAGTTCCGCCTTGGCTGCGGTAGGCGGCGGTACGGTACCGTAAGCGTTCGACAAGTGCAAATAGAAGAAATGTCAAGAAATTAAATTCAAATATTTCGACAGTTTTTGTAATGCAATACGCAAAGAAGGTGTTTACTTGGCAAACAGCATACAAAATGCAAATGGAGGAGCTTGCAACAAGAGCGTTTCTTTTTTTTTTTTTTTTGCGCTTGTGAAAATTTGAAAATAACTGAAAAAGAATTGTTTTCGTAAAGTTAAAGAGATACGTTTAATTTATAAGTTAAAATAAAGAATTTTGTTTCTATATTAAAATCTAATAACGGACATTAATGTGATACATTTTGTGATACTAGAAGTGTTCTAGATTATGGGAAACAAACAGTTGATTGTATTGAACAAGTTAGTGACTACAGTGCAAGGTTAAATTTAAAAGTTTCGAAACTTTTTAAAATATTATTGTGTAGTTTAACACTCAGAATTAAATTAATTGCTTCAAAATAGTTTTGTTCGGATCTAATTTGTCATTTTGCATAATTCATACCGAATATGATGATTTATTGTCGAAGGATATACCATAAGAATTTGGTGGCATTTTGAGAACACTGCTTCGATTTGCTTTCAATAAGGTGGACATCGCTTTGCAGTCATTTAAAAACAGTTTCAGCACAGAGAAACTCTACCACCAAGATTAGTCACCAAAATGGCATTTAAAAACGATCTTCTGGAGATATCACCAAGATTTATTAAAATTAAATTTTTGGTTTTTCATTAATCATACATCTGTGTTACATGTTCGAAAATATAAAAATGATCTTGGTGTGAAGCCATTCAAGAAAATGTCCTCCTGCAATTGAATGTGCTTCAATTAAATATCGATGTCAATGTCGTATGTTACAGAGCGATTGTTCCAGCTCTTGCCAGCAATTAATAAACGACTGATCCTCATTTCGTATGGGTTCCCATATTTCGATATTCATTGTCAACCATTGCACATAGATGCGTATATATATTGTAGCGTAGTACTTAAGAAATTCATCCTCCAAGAATTCGAAATTCATACATTGCTTGGGAGTTGTTAGATGCTTTCCATGCCTATGCCTGTGTAAAATTTGACAATCAAATAAAGTTATAAATTAATTATACGCTTTACTAGCTCATCTGCTGGCATTTTGTCGAAACGCTCCTGCTCAGCATTGGTGATTTTATTTTTATTGAAGCCTTTTACATTATTGCGATGTAGATGTCGTACTCCATCCGGATAAATTCAAACTTCTTTGCGTATCGATTTTTGGATTTGTTTATGCTGCACAACATGTTGATGCAGTGGAGAGCGTTTCAAATCAGTTTTCTCATACTTTGTAGACTTTAACTGTTTCATGTTTGAATATTTCTTATTCAGCTGAATGTGACAAACCCTAAATAAATGCTGTACCATACAACTCTGTACTTCACTTTCAAGATTTGATTTGAAAATGTTTGAGTTTCTTTTTTAAGATACAAACAGCTCACTTCATGTTGCAACACCCTCTATCAATGCACTCTCAGATACATTTTCATGCTCGCTTGTTGTCTCTGTTTACTTTGCCAGAGAGCAGCATTGAGCAACTGAGCTAGTTTTACGCTCTCGCAACATATCATACGCTCCCTCCCGTATTTTGTACCACAAACTGATCTTGCTCAATTTTGTTGTTTCAGTTCTAAGTTAACTTCGCGTACGAACGAACGAAACGTGTTTACGCGCATGTATCGCATGAAATCGACTACGTACAAAGTATCTCGAACTTCATAGTTGGTGCGGTTGGTTTTTATTTCTTTTAAAATTGTTTTTTTTTTGTTCACGTTTTGTTGTTATTGTTTTCTTCTAACTTGCCAAGTCCGACGTTCAACTAATCGCTATCGATATGGTCAGCACAAATGCGAAATCGTGACAGAAATCCAATAGAAAATAATTGTCAACCACCTAACTGAGAAAACGTGAGAACTTGCGATCAAGCAAGCATTTAGTGTAAAGTGTTTATTTAACTGATTACCAAAGTATCTCATAGATACGCGCAAATATGAGAAATAGTTGAAAATAGTATCTCAAAGCAAAATCGTAGATAAAAATGTTTGAATTTGATTGTAAAAATAGTTGAGCAAATCACTAAAAATGAAAAAATTTCAAACAGCTTTGATTGATAAAATTGTGTGACCAATAAATGTTTATGCTCAATCTGTGTGCAACAAAAGCCAAGAAATAGTGTTGAGACGTGTTTTTGCGCTTAAACATGTCAGTAAGAAATATATTGCACAGGCAGTATAAAATAATATATAGAAAAAATATAATAAAACGAAGCAATAAAAATAGCTTTGTATAAAATCTACCAAAAAAAAATGTTTAAAATATAAAATGACGTATTGAAACCGGTATGGAAGCGTTTAAAATTCGCATATTGTTCTTGACACAAAAAAAAAAAAAAAAAAATTGGCAATGTTGACAAAAAAAACACACAAAGTGTATTAAAATTCAATAAAAAATCAGTTTTGCATAAATTTGAGTGTTTCGACAAATAAAATATAAATTTTATAAATGTTTGTTTTGTGGCGGTAAATTAACATAACAAAATGAAATATTTTTTTTGTTAATGTGTGTTAATACAAAATAAATACAAAATTAAATCAATATTTATATACATTATCATTGAGAGCCAATTCGTACTTGAAAATTGTAACTAAACTGATTACTAAACAAAAAAAACTTGTTTAAGTTACAAATTTTACACATGGCGCTTAATCGCTTAAGGGCATAAAATTTCGGAATACTGTGACACACAAAGATAACACACTGCGTCATAATTTTAAAACAAAATTGGCTAACATTAAAGGGCCAAATGCTGCATATGAAAGGAAATATTTTATATAAAAGAAAAGTGCAGCAATTTATAATTAAAACTCAAAAGTTTCTTCTATCTCTGGCATCGTATGTCACTTTGTTCATTATTATGTGCGCGTTGGTAACTCCATTTTTTTTTTACTTTTTAATACAACTCGCCGCAACGTTCCTTCGTAGATTCTCGCATGCGATATAAAGTAAATATTGCACAATCAGCGAAATTGCACCACAGCGAGATAATGAAACGAAGTTATTGTTTTATGCTACATATATAGTATAAAAAAAAAAACAAAAAAAAAAACATAGCAAGGCAGAGTAGCGCAGAAAAATGCTAAATTAAACTACATATTGCGACATAAAGCATCGCAGATACTACTCAACTGCAGATACTCACAGATACAACGGTTACATATGCTGTATCGCAGACGCTTCCCGTATTGAACGCGCCCAGTGCGCATTTGCTTTATACACTTCAAGTCGCAACAATTCGAATTGAGTCGATTTTTGTCGAAAAAGTGCAACAATGGCAAATTGTTTAATGGAGCATGACGAACGCAAAAAAGGGAGTAAATACATACGTTGTACTATAACTTGCACACAGACCACGACGAAAACGAAAACAAAAACAAAAACAACGAAAAATATTACATAAAAAGAAACTATATAAATAAATAGCATGTTGGTCCATTGTAGTAACTGCAGTACAGTGCAGTATAGTGCAACTTGTCTGGCAGTTTATGCTTGCCAAGCCATATCTCACTCCGACATTTAAACCGCTTTTGTATTCGCTTTGCTACCTTTTTCATTTTGCAACGAACAATGCAATTTTATTCCCAGTTTAATTTTACTTCAATTTTTTTTTCGGGGGAGTCTAATGATAATGTAGCGACAACTTTTAGCTACTAATTTACGATTTCTTTAGCAATACAATTTATTATGCTGTTCGCAATGTTGTAGATTATGCTGGTACGGAGTGTTGTTGCAGTGGTTGGAATTGTTTTCTATCATAAATTGCACCGATTATGTCTGTCAAGCGAGTGTAGGACACAAATTGATGAGTCTAATTAATTGTAGCAATTAGATACAAATTCAGATTGAAGTAGTTTTTCGGCGAATGTTTCATCCCGCATATATTGGTCCTGAGAAGCCATAAAAGAGAGCGCAATTTGTTACAAATTGTTGACCAAGGTTTGTTGAGGGTAAAAAAAAAACTCTGGTGTGTACGTCCATAAATCTGCTACATTCCACACGATCAAAAAGTAATTTTTTTCAATATCAAGATGACATTTCATATCTTTTAAATAAGAAAGCACAAAATTTTATTTCTTGTGCTTTCACAATTCGGTAACTAATTTTCTGAAAGCAGATCTTCAGCCATAATGCTTTGCTGTTAGATGGCATACCTAGTCACATAGTCAACGCCATCTATTGGTACTCCATCTACTGGTACTCGATATACTGATACTCCATCTACTAACCGTAGCTGCGATCAAGTTACCGTTAGATCAAAGTCATATATATATATATGTATCTAATAAATTGTAGCCAGACTGATATCCACCGCTACGAGCATCCATAATCATCCCATTAAAGATATTTTCCGAATTTCAAATATCTCACACAACCCTCGGACTTAAATTGTTTTTGTTATTAATTTGGTCAAACAAATACACAGAATGCAAGCATAATTTCTTCGTTCCGCATGCAGTTTTTGTTTAACATCGAATTTGATTTATGAAACATGTTCTTCCCCTAAACGAATCCTTCTTCAATTTACTGCAAAATTTTGGCAGTAATTGGTTTTTTGTTTTGTGTCAAACTGAAGTTAATTTATGACCAATTTTTTTATACTCCATGGTAAAGCAATAATTTTATTGTATTTGTATACATTTCGATACATTAAAGTCTATTGAACTCGTAGCTTAGGCTGTCTCAGCTGTAGGCGAATAATCCCAGGCTAAGCAAACAAATTAGTTCAAAAGCAATCGCATCAGTCTTCATTGTGCTGAGCTCAAAATTCTCACTTAAGTGCGTTAGCTAAATACACACACGCAACTCGAAGCGGGAGGATACATATGTGATTGGTTTGCGTGTGTGACTTAAGCGTTTTAGGGAGTATATAAAGTATCTCAGCAGAGTATGCGGGTATGTTCGATATGCTCGATTCATTGCTACTATACTAAGCCTGAGCAGCTGTGACTACCTTTTGGTAATGTACTTCCGTTCGTCATCACCCTCGCTACAGCGTCCCGTTTTGACTGTAGCTATATTTTATATTAGCGCACAGTCGCCGTGTGAGAGCGATCAATTAAAATCATTTTCTCATGCTTTTTTGTTAGATGCGGCATCTAAAAGATACACACTTCACATTCCGGAAACAACACACCCATGCTGTATGCTGCGTATCGCTCCCTACAGATCCCTTTGCAACGCAGACAGGATAAGCATTGAGAATTTTTGGGCTGCGTCAACTTCAAATTAATGGAAAATATTTGTAATAAATTTTTATTATGCGCGCTCAAGTATCTGAAACTCACTGGCTCATCGCACAAGCTGTCCGACAGCAAGATTTATGACTTTATTTGCTAGTCGAGCAGAATTTTTTTTAAAATAAATTTAAGTGAAGCCCTAATATTATTTTGAGTGCTTTAAGTAGTTAAAGTTTATGAAATAGAATCTAATGAAGTTTGCCGTTTAATTGGCAAATAAATAAAAATCTTTCTAATTAGTTACTTAATTGCCGTAAAATTATCTTATATACCAAAAAAAAAATTTCCCACACGCAAATTTCCACTTTGCCCATGACCTTCTGCTGTCGCCTTTGACATCGCTCATCTGCATCACTCATACTCAACATCATAATGAGCAACTTGAGCAATTTCTCGGTACGGCAATAAATTGCAATACATGACACCAGCAACACCCGCCAAAAATAAAAATAAAGAAAATAAAAAAGTGAACATGAAACTTCAGTAGAAAGAAAGATGAAAAGTGTCGAGTTGAGTCGACTGTGTGAAGCAGCACTTGACGCGTCGCCCGTAATTAAAAACGTTCATAAATTTTCGCCTGTGCCGTTGCCGTTTGCGGCTAGGATTCGTGTCTATCGTGTTTGGCTGTCTGCAAGATACACAACGCACGCTGATGAAGATTGATTTTTCTTTTAATTTCTACGCTGCACCGCCTACTACACTATCCATAGACATCATATTGCAACATATTCGGCTTCAAAACAATATTTTTTTGGCATAATTACAAATCGAATTCGTTGCGCTGCACTTTTGAATATTCAGGCTAGAATAATAGCCAAACTGACTGCGTTGAGTGAATGAAAGCAGGCAAATTAGTTTTTAATTTGAATTTTCATGCTTTTGATGTTGAAGTCAGTTTTTGATTAGATGTTTGCTTCAAGTATATGGAAATCCAAGTGATGAGCAATGAATTAGTTGGATTTATGTGAGGCATTTTATTTTGAAAGTTCGTTTGACCATTTGTATACTCGGAAACTATATAACATAAAGCCTTTATATTGAAATAATTCAACAGTCCTAAACTAATTCAAAAGAAAGTGTATTAAATGAACGTGCTGACTCTACTTTAAAGGGTAGTCCTATACCAAACTACAACCATTTAATAGTTTTTTTATACAAAATATTTTATTTGTGTTGTTAGTTAAGCTGTATCTTCGAATCACTACAGATTACAGCTCAAATATAAATCGTTGGTTCAAATAAACACCCTTTGACCATGTATAGCATATCTTGAAGTCCAGCACACTCGACAGTAGTGATTGCTCTGCTTCTTTACAACGTTATGTGTTAAAATTCGATGCTCACTTATTGCTTCGCTTCAATTCCAATTTTGAATTTTCTTTGATTGCTCAAGCATTCATTTGCTTCTATTGCAATTTTTCACTTCATTCAAAAATCGACTTTCCCACTATTAAAATGCAATTTTCATGCCGTCGGCAAGGCTTAGTTCAAAAGCAAATTGTTGCCCATAAACAGCAACAACAAAGTGCAACAAATTTTCGTAAAATTTTCATTCACGCGTCATTACAAATTTTCGCATTCAATTTCCGCTCTCATTTCAAGTCAGCAGCGTACGAGAAAATAAGCATTGTAAATCACAAGGGAGGAGGACTACACAAAAGAGTCGAATGAAGTGCAAGGAAAATGTATTTCGAAGATATTTAATGGAATAAATATTTGTACAATAAGTGTTAAAGCGTTAACATTGGGTAAACTCAAACTTCAAAGTACTTCTTATCAGTTTTAGAGACCCAAAATACTATACTTATGCGATGGATGGAATTTTTATATAATTGGTACCAGAACTGTATCCGGTACAGTCACTAGGACCAGCACTCTATCAGCACAAACACAGTTTGTTAGTAGAGATCCTTCGTGATGGTTTCTTCGGCTTTGTTTAGCTTATTAGCGCATCCATTGACAGCCCTGCGTTGCGAGATGCTCTTACTATTTTGCTACTGGAGCAATTCGAAGTGCAAGTTTATATCGTTTGCCTGCTTGGGCGATGAAGACTTTAATATAATAAATCAAGCGAGATGAACTTCATTATTGCTGAAAAGTTAGTTCAATATTTATATAAAGTTGGGTATGGGAACAAAGAGAAACTTCTCTCAGACAGACATACAAATAGATGTACAGATGGACGAACATGGCTACAGGGAATACCCTTTTTGTGCTGAACACGAAAATATAAAATTTTGACTAATAGATCACCACTGGATTTGTCGCTCATGAAGCAAATGGGGCACATTTCAGAAACCTGCATGGTAAAACACAGTATCCAGATGTAGTTAAGATCGATACACTTTTGCATACGCTCAAACCATTTTGTGAAGCAGTTTTGCCGACATCAACAGTTGAAAGCCGCTGTCCACGCAGTTTATATTTGATGTGAGGGAATAGGAAGAAATCATTTGGTGTCAAGTCAGGCGTTCAAAATTCAGTGTGAGAGCTCGCAATATTGTGATGAAGTATGTTTCGTCTTCGTCGGTTGGTTTTCCTCAGTTCATCGAACACTTCAGGCAAACAAATGGTTGTATGTCATTCAGAATTGTCCTTCTTTCCACAAGCGGCACGGTCTGCGCGAGCGAGTAACTTTTGTTGGATTTTTGTTCGTCTTGAAAGACCCAGACGTTTCGTTAAATGTCACGATTGAGTAGACGTCTTTTGATTTTGAAGAAATCTCTTCAGCATTTGCTTGTACCAATCGGCACAAGCCTTCTTTTGAGCGATTGCGGTATCCAACTTGAACAAACCTTTCTGACGCCCCAATGTTCATGTAATATTGTATGTTTGCTAGTCATACTAATACCCATGGATGCCTCAATCTCACGGTATGTCACATTACGATCCTGCTTTATCAGTTCACTCTCTGTATCGATGTTTTTTGGCACAGCGACCTATTTTGGATGACCTTCACAAGCGAACTGCGGTCCCGAATGAATGCGTTTTTCCAGTTTTTCACGTTGCCCAAGGATGGAGCTTCAGCAGCAAAAGTTGATTTAAGTTAATTGGTGCACTCTTGTCTTGATAATTCACGTCGAAAATGCTAATAAATCATCGGACGAAAATGTTCAGGGTTTAATTCCATTTTTTGGCCGAGATAAATTTTCCAGGTGCCTGTAAAGAAACCAAATTGCGCTCGAACGTCAAAGTGTTCACAGTATGTAAGGCCTAAAAAATGTCAGACTTTACGATGGAGACGTTAGATTGCATCTGACAAAATGTTTTGTTGCTCAGGCTAGAAATATATGTTGCAACCCTCGTAGTTTAACTTGACTATATTCTGAAATACAATTTTTTTTAAGTCCCGCACTACCAAGCCCTACTTGCCTGTAACAATTTTTTTTTTTTGTGCAGCTGGATATGCTGAAAAAAACTGTCTGTTTGTATATGTAAAGGGTATACGAAATTAAACGCGACTTTTGCGGCGCAAAATTTCGTTTGTCTTTAAAATTTATTCAAACCGATCAACAAATGTCTACGTCTTTTATTTTCTTAAAAAAAAAGATACTCACAATTCCCCCTACTGAAGTTTTTTTTTTACGCATAAATGTATAAAAAAGTGTAGATACTTTTATATAAATAAGAAAATGACTCAGCGACTGCGTGTAGTTCACTTCCCGCTCATATTGCATGGACTATAAAAAATATCGCATGCGATGTGCGCATAACAATTCTACAAATTTATCGCATGCTTCAAAACTTTAGTGGGGAGTTGCATTAATGCGCTGCCGTGCAGTCATTTGTGATAGCAATCTGTTTAGTACGAGTAGTATGCATTTTTATACCCTACGCTGTACAGGTAAAGGTATATGAAATTTATGCAAATGTATGTAACAGGCAGCTTAAGGTGTAAAAAACTTAAAAGTTCTTATGTTCACATAATCAATTTATGTGCTACTTGCTTCAAACTGCCTTACCGACATATCGTCGCAGTGACAGTATTTAAAGCAGTGTACTAAATACTGCAAAATAGTACAGAATGCAAACAGCAGGGTATTTCGAAGTCATGTACTAACTTTTGCATACTCGAATTTTTTTTGTTTTAGGTACTATTTAAAATTTTTATAGACAATCGATTTGTATGCATCGTTGTTGCTGTTGTTAGTGCATATAAAATAGTGTTTATTTTTCTTTTTTTTTTTGCTTTGGCAAAACGATGAGCTCATGCCACACGCCGCTGCCTTCAATTGTCTGTAATGACTGGTGCTGCTGGCTACTTCATCGGTGGTTATTATTTGCCAATTTGTGCTTTTTTGCTTTGTTTTTAATTAAGCATTACGCCATGCTGTAGTTATTTTTTTTTTTCTTATTGATTAATAAACGTTTTTCAATTGTGGCAAGTGACTTTGAGCTGGAACGCCATTGTCGCAGATACTTTTTCGAAACTACTGCGGTGCGCACTGCAGTCATTCTGTGAACCAAACAACTGAATAAATTTGCTTTTTTCGACATAAAACATTGGAAAAACATGTCAAGACCTTCTCTATATGCGCATCTAAAATACGACTACTTCATGCCATGCTGAAATGAGGCTTATCTATGCGCGTTGTTCAAAAAACAAACTTCAGATGCGGGCTTGATTCGATCGCCGATGTCGCCGCCGCCGCTGGGTCTGGGTGCATCGCTTCAGTTTAATGTTGGCGGCGCAGCTGCTTTTGAACTTTTCACACCAAACGGCGTCAGGCGTTGGTTTTTCTTACTCAATTACTTTTTTTCTTTTTTTTTTTTTGCATTTTTATTTGTGAATGGCTTTGTACTTAATGTAAATGCAATGTAAATATTTTGACAGCAGTAGTACTTGGCTGCGTTTTATTTATTGACACTTTAAAAAATCGTTGAAATTGAAAATGCTGTTCTCCAAGCTAAAGACTATAAATGCTGGCGGCATTATGCTTAATTAATAGGCGCATTTCATTGAGTTCTTTCCCTTTATTATTTTTTTATCTGTACAATCTGTACTTTATTAGGGATTGTGCATTGTGCAAGGCTAATGACCCAAGAACATCATCAACCACTCGCACTCTTCATCGAAATTATTCAATAACCGTGACGCATGACTGGCATGCTTATGGAACTCTTTGTCTTTGGGATTTATAGACTCATCATCGAACTAGTCGCACAATCTACCTGACTTGCATGCAGCAAGGGTTAAATGTTGTAGACAGACGGTCAGACAGACAGACGGAGTGAGAAAATTTAGAAAAGGAAATGCGGAGTATTATCGGTTGCATACAATTAGTGATAATACCTTGAGAAAAAATTTTTATTTTGTGTCTAACAAGCGGAAAGCAGGCGACAAGTAGACGAGAGACCTTCATCGAAATATAGCTATAAATATCAGACTTTGTGTGTGGCTATAAGACATTTTATGAACATAATTTAAAACAGTAGTCGCTGTTTTTTTGACCGAATTTTCTTTAATTAGCCTATGGCGCTATAAACTATGCAACAAAACCGTAAAACATGCAATGCACTAATTTGCTAAGACGCCATAAATGAAGCACCCTACAACATTGCAGCACATATTCCCGTGCAACTCTTGCATTTATATCTCGTTTCGTTTCGAATGGTTACACCCTTTGCTTATCAACTTGTCAACTATTTCAATTGCAGCTGCTGTTTGGTTACTTAAAAAAAAAGAAATAAAGAATTTTAATAATAAGCCATTATCTGCATAAAGAAATAAGATGTTGTCACACCTTTACATAAAAAAAAAATTATATACGCTGCTATATATAAAGCAAGTCTTTATGCATCTGTCCGTCTGTTATTTTTTTCATGCAGCCTAGTTTGAAACATGGCAGCCTTTTCTTTTATTGACTCGCTCGTTGCGTACTAAAGAATTAATCAGCTGCAACAAATATTGCAAAGTTGAATGCAAGTAAAGTCATAGGCAACAATTTCTAAAGAAGCTGTTCAAAGCACGAGGGCTGTATATGGAGTTATTGATAACTGGCAGAAACAAAGTCGGGGAAAATAAGATTAAAAGAAAAATATTGTTTTTTTTTAATAACGCAGTAGTCCTCCATTTTTGTGATGCTTTTCGAATAACAGTTACTGAAATACGAAGAATATGTTAGACTGAGAATCAATTGATAAAATTTTGACGAGGCAGAGATGCTCTTGTGTGCCAGTGTGTTGTCCTAGTGAAAAATAATTAGTTTCTCTTCCAAAACGCTATATTTTTCGCTTTAATCGATATGAATTATGTCACAGGCATTCGACCTTGGACTTTTTCGGTGTCGTTTTTTAATAAGAATTCCACAGCTTCGACAATTCCTTGGTATCTGCTGATTTGTGTTAAATTCAAATTTCTTGCAAATGTAACAAAATGGCACCAAAACACTTATTTTAAGTGAATAAACTATTAGTTATTTGCTGTACGGATTGCCGCACCCATCTGAAAGTTAGTTTCCCCATATCCTCATATTAATGCAAAATATTTTTCATTCGTTCGCATGATTGATCACTGACGATTTTTTATGGATTTTTGAAATACCCTATAAAATATTCGTCATATATCTATCCTATGACCAAACACTTTTTAAACAGACCTCATTGTAGAGTAGCACAGACTCAGCTGTTGCTTCACTGCAGCTCATTGTACAAATAGACATGAAAAGGAAGCCTGTCTCTTTATAATTCGTTCTTTATGTTGTCCTTCCTTGTCCTTTGCTGCTGCTGCTGCTTCTGCTTATCCTGCTGTTTTGTGTGCGTAAAATACTTGCCGCTTGTGGCATAGTCCTGCAGAGTGCAGCTGCGGTTATTATGCATCGCTGCATTTCAGGACCTTAATGGACATTATTGTCGTCGTCCTTTCAAAAGTAGTTCAACACTGGCAGTGTACAATGTGTTTATTTTTGTAATTGTTGCGATTGACGCGTGCGCAACTGTTGCACATTTATACATAAAAAAATATTAATTATTTGCGACATGCAACATAAAGACTAAACCGTCACTCACTCACTCAGACGTTGAAGTCTTTCAAGAAACTTAATACTTCAACTCGTTGCTTGTAAAACAAATTGATTTTTCTTAGAACTACAAACTTCGACGACGTTGATGCTTATCTGGAAGCGAGACAAGTGATCACAATATGCTTGTTTTTTTTTTTTGAAGCTGTCAGCGTTCTACTATTTCTACTTATTTCATGGTTTGAATTTTTTTATTTTCAGTTGAAATTTAATTATCGTTATTGAATTATCGACGCTCTGCTCTCGTTTAATTAATTCAGAAAACAAAAAGAAAAAAATAATCATCCAAAACGCTTGCGTAATCAGTTCTTTCACAGTTTTTAGATTGCTTCTTCGAGTTGAGTTTAGGCCTCTTGTAGATACATGCAGACTACTGTCTGGCAGTTACTCGTTGACTGGGCACTTGTGGCACGTTCCATGTTGAGCGTCGTAAAAGTTATTAGTAGCTCAATAAAAACTATAGAAATAAATTTTTGAGCATTTTGAATGTCTCGCTTTGTAACGAAACGATTCAAAGATTATTTCGAATCGTATTAAAATTTGAACTTAGCCCTGAACTTTGTTTGGTTTTTTCTTGAATATGATTTCATGGTGTTTTAATTATTGATTTGGTTTTTAGATTTTGTTTCTCTAAATTTGACTTTGACTGCTTACTCAGACGCCTCTTGGGCACTTTTGTGCATAAAATCGAATTCAAAATGCATGTTTGAGAGGCATTATGCATATAAAAAAAATGGGACAATCTTTCCACATTTTGTATCTCTGCACCCTATACGAAAATTACAATTTAGAAAACGCAATAATGTTGCTATTGTTATTATTATTATTTGCTTCAGCGTCTGATGATGAGTTTGGATAACTCCAAAATGCAGTCAAGCCTCTTGTGTACATAGACATATACATACATACATTCAACAGCATAATCATCAACTTCAACATTATGAAAATTATCATCATCATCATCATCAGTGTCTACATTTAAAGTCAACGGGGCAGCGTGTTGCATGCAACACGAGTAATGCGGGAATGGCAGGCAGGCAAAGTAAACTGCTGAGTGATTGTTGCATGTCAGCGGAGCACACAGAAAATACAAAATGAGTATCTGTATCCGCACTTATTGTAGTCGGGTTTGTTGATGTTGCTTCTACTTTTTAATGCAGACAAGCGAATTGCCACAGCCACAGACAGCAATGACGACAAATGGCTTTCGAAATACACAAAAAATAGAGTGAAGTAAAAATATTATGATGTATGCAACTAAAAACAAAACAGCAACAAAGGCAACTGTCTACAACTACAACAAGTGGCTTTGGCAATTGAGCAGCAAAATAATTATGAGCAGGGTCGGTGGGATATAATTTCTAGCAGCAAATTAAAGTCTGAAAAACTTTAAAATGGATCTAACAAACATAAATGCAAACGGATAAAAATTTGATCATAGTCTAATGATATATGCCATAGCTGGTAACTTCTATATTATATAGAAACGTCAACTGATATCAGGTCGCATACTTTTGGAACTAGCCTCAATTTGTCAATTCTTCTACAAAAATTGTCTCTTCATAAAGCAGTATATTTGAAAACTCTTTTAGTCGATAGAATGTATAAACTCCCTGACCAGTATATAAATTTAGCCTGTATGAACTTTTAAGAGTGTAGAAGGGCCTCGAAAGCATTGTGCTGCAGTAGGTGTCGTGGGTCAAGTATTTGAATATTCTTCTTGTTAGTAGACACACCTTAAGGGAACTCAAACAAGCCGTGGCGTGCATATATTGTGCTAAACTTAAGAAGATGCGGAGTAATACTTTCTTTATAATAGCACCATATACCAGCAAATAATCGCACCTAACTATATATGGCATCCAAATTCGGATAACCTGTGTTCTAGATACTCCAGATTAAAGCCTTACGCCTTTTAATTGTATGAGATATCACTTCAATTTGGTTAATGTTGAGAGGCAAATCTTTTTCTTCGACCAGCTACTGGCACACAAAAGCAAACTAGACCCTTGGCAACTGATGGTACCCATAGTTCTTCTTGAATCGTTTAAATTTTTAATTACATTGAAACTTTTCTCCATTCTTTTTTAACTACTTTTCTCTTTCTATAATAATACTTCAGTAGCATGTAAGAAATAAATAAGTAGTAAAACTTTTCAAGTGTGAAGACATAATATATCATTAGTAATAAGCAAAATTGATCTATTACTCCATTTTAATCATATGCTTTCGTCTAAGCATACAATTGTACAAAATAATTGCTATCACTAGTCAAAAGTTATTATCAAACATTTATCAATTATTGGTTTTGTCATTTTGTTTGCTTAAGAAGAAATTATGAAAAATTTATTTCTTCGTGTTATGTCACAGCGACTGTTGCGAGGCACGTCTGGTAATTCAGTTAGTAAACAAATTATATACTTTTTTCTAATAAAATGGGCAAATATTTTGACATCATTTGTGATAATTTGAAATCTAATTGAAAAGCCAGCATCAAACCCAAGAGCACAATGAGTCACTATGGCTAAGAATTTTTCGCACTGATGCATGATATACATATATGTGATGGTGAGAACTCCGGGATTTTTTGCCAGTTCAATTGGGTGAAATCTACGTAGCCGTCTCTTTATTCAAACTCCAGATCTCTTGGACGTTTGGATGATTATATGTCGCTGCTTGCTGGTTTAAGACATCGCCAATCTTTGGAAGAATTAAGTTCCTTTCAAGGTTGGCCGTCCTCATGTATCAGGCAGCGCCTGAGAAGCTGCGAAGGATCTTCGCTTGGAGGACCCTGATTTGGTGTGATTTGGCAGCAATGCAATATACTTGCATTCCCTAGCGTAAATTAACTTAATATAAATTAAGTTATCGGACTTGTGGTTCCGTTTCGATGAAATCACATGCTGCCCACTCGCTATTCTATGTTTTAATGGGTAGTATGGGATGAAGTAGTTCATGCTATTTTTAGGCCCTGAAAGCTATCATAAGTATTGACTATACCAATCCCCTATCCCCCTTACACACTCTTTATTTTTATACTTCTTTCAATTACAATCTTATGGCATAATAAAACATAAAACATTTTTCATATTTTAAAAGCTTAAGGAAGTGTTTTTCAGACTGCTCGCAGCACATATTAAGTGTGTTTTCCTTTTAATTTTTTATTTCTAAGCACTTTCAACTACAAAAAAAAAAAAAAACTTCCTATAAACAACATTAATAGAGCACATTAAAACGCACGAAACACAAACACTTGAGCTGCTTAATTAACCCTCTATATGCAGCGTCTCATATTGCATACACAATGATTATTCATTGTTCCTTGGCAACTTGTGTGCATTAAATTTTATGCCATTTTAAAGCATCATTTATGCGCCCAACGACTTCAAGAGTTTCGGCTTATCAGCAGTGAATAGAAATCCAATAAATTTTCAACGACAGAATACCAAAAACATCTTATAAGCATACAAGATGAGTTGAAGTTGGTACCTATTTGAAGCATTCATAGGTAGTATATATCTTCGACGATTTTATGAAAGTCAAGTGGCATTGAATAGAAATTGATAAATTGATTTCCACTGACTTGATTTTGTATTCAATACGAAGCGTAGCGCATATTGAACTCATTAAGATTTCGAATCAATTTAATTTGAAGAAGAGTGAGTTGGAGCGGGAGGAATAGAAAATAAATAGTTTGATGAAAGTTTTGTTTTGAACGTCTATAAAAAAAAATCTATAATAAAATCATTTTCAAATTAAAATGTGCACAACGACTTTAAACTGTGTATGGAGGAGCTATTAAGGCAAACTAGCAGCAGCTGTTTTCAACTGCTACAACGATACAAATGCACCTTCAGTCTGTTTCATGAGATAGAAAAAAGATATACACAAACATATTATTTACAGTTCAATTAAACATTTAATTAAATGCAATTCTGAACGAGGCAAAGTTTATTCATGAATGCATGCATCTATACGAAGTGCTCTGGAAAAGTGTTTCCGTCTCGCAGCATCTCTCCAGCATTGAGTTTTACTATTAAAACTATTGCATTTACTGAAACAAATTTAATCCGCAAGATGCAACTTAAATTAGCTCAATTGTTCATAATTTGTTTTCTTATGTGAATTGAAGCGTTTTTATTACTGACTTAAAGTTTAGTTGAGTTGCTGCTGCTTGTTGGCTTGTGGGGGAAGTACGCCGCATTTGAAGAGGCACTCAAGGAAAAAGCCACTTGACTAGTTTCAATGGAAGCGCTTTAAGAAAATAGATTCATCCATTCATAAATGCTGCTAAAAAATATTCAACCGCAAATCTTTGAGTTACGTAAAATACCAAGAAACTTGGGTTTTACTTCATATTTAAAATCTTTTGTATTTAAAATATTTATTGGCACAAAATCGTTGACAGCTATTTGCATGAAATTCAAAAATAAAAAAATAAAAAACGATTTTTAAACGAAACCTTAAAAATAAAATAAACCTTAACACATAATCTTTTACATATATTTCGTTAACACACTTCACATAGCATACAATATAGGGTATGAAGTTGGTAATTTGCTATGAAGTTGGTAATGCTTTAAATATTTCTATTAAATATACGCTGCATCTTATGGTGAGAACTTTGTAGAATCTTAAACATGCATTAAGTCCATCTACTCTAAATTTTTTTCTGTGGGAAATTGTTTCTTATGGAAAAGAAAATACAAACTTTTATGTTTGCTATACATTAGCAGAAGATTTTTCATAGCAATCAGAAGTAAATTGTTATCCAAAAGTTGGAGTTTGATACAACTTTTATGTGACAGTTTCTATTCTATTTTAAGCCTAAGAATATTTTTCAATCTATTAAGACTATTTTTGAACGAAATCGGTCCGGCCGTACTCAAGATATGCGTTTACAAACGCACAGCATTTAATTTTAAATTAAATTGATTATTTTTAATTCTTAAAGGGCTTACTAAGGGTATTAAAACTTTGCTTTTACTAATATAAAAATGTACCCTTTATATATTTTTTTATTTCCAAAATACCATCAACTTTTTTTTTTTTTGCTGAACGTGCACAGCAGGTTTCGGTTTCATATGTATCTAATTAATGCGGCTCGATAAAATACAAAGCGTTTCTGTTTTTATTTTTTGCTGACACTGCCACTCAAAAGCCAAGAATGCCGTTTCCTTTGTTGTCTGGCCAGTCCTAGCCTGGTTCAAAAAATACTACCGCACCCTTTTACCTACTTCTACATAATTGCTTAAAGCCGTAAAAACACCAAAAAAAATTTATATTTTCTGCATAAATACATAAATTTGTTAATTTTACGCGAGCCACGAAAGCAGATAAGCCGACTCTGATAAGAATTTAAGTCAAATGGCGAAGCGAATTTTGTGGCGACAACAAAATTTTTTTACGGAAATTAAAAAACAATATCGAGAAACAAAAAGCAATAAATAAAAATTTTGTAAAAATATTAAACAAATAAAAATCGACAATGAATGGAACAAATCGCGCATTATAAATTTTTTTTCTGAATGTTTTGTTGTTTTAAGTTAATTTAAAAAATTTGCAAAAACAAAAAAAAAATAATTGAAGTGATGTCACATTCGATTAGAATAAACATTCATATTTTTTCTGAGGCAATAATACCATTTCGTATTATGGAGCTTAAATTTTTGCGTTGCTATTAGCACCAACACACCCAAAAAAAAACGCAAATATTTTTTCACAAGATTGACGAAGAGATTTAGAATGATTTAAAGTCACAAATCAGCAGTTTGTAGTGGCGCCATATCCTCTGCCATTGAGTGTTTCGTCTCTAATTTTTACGCACATCTGAGAAGGAACAACTTTCGCATGTAATTGTAATTTGAACACCTCGACCCAATTAGATGAACAACGCCTATAATGGAGCTCAAGAAAAAAAAAAAAAAAATAAGAGATACTTAAAAATACAAATGGCAAAAGCCAAGCAAATAACGCGAGGGTCGTATGAGTGGTTAGTTGTATAAGGAAATAATTCTATAGGCTTGTTATGTTAGAGTTTTGATTTTTGAGTTGGGAACACTGTTTCTAGAGACAACTGTTTTGATATTTGGCACATAATTTCTAATAAGTATAAAAAAAAAATAATAGAGATTTTAGATAATAGTGAGCAAATACGAGGGTTGCTATATATATTTATATAAAGGACATTATTTATTTTGATTTTTAAATCTGGTAGCCAACTCTGCTGTAGCATATACATAGTAGAATATGTGTGCAACCAATTTTTATATACACAAACTACTCATACAGCCCACTTGTAAATGAAAAACTTGCGTGTTTAGTGTGAACATGAAAAAACTGTTTGTTGTTTTAGAAGCCAAAAAAAAAGCCTTGAGGCTATATTTTCGCAGTTCTTCAGCACAGTAGCTCCTCAACTTATTTTTTTATTCTTATTTTCTGCGCTGTTGTGGTGTTATTTTTAACCAGTTCTGACATTGAATTAGAATTTCAGATTGAAAACAAGTTCTCGTTGACAACTCTGCAACGCTTGCCTCTCAATCTCCGGCACAGAATTTGTAAGCGAATTAAAATCCGTAAACAAAACTGACAAGTCGATTTAAAATTTCAAATTTGCCTAAATAGAGAAAAACAACGACAAAATGCGCATTGTATACTATATGCCTTTTTGACTTTTAACGTCAGTAATTTGACTTTTGTATAAGTTTTTAGTTGTGTCCAATTCAAATCCCCGTTGACAGTGGTTGACATGACAGTCGCTTTATGCGTATTACTACTTTTATTAGAGGGTATTAGCTTAAAACAGGAAATGTGCTATGTACTAAGTAGTCGCAAATATCTTCATGCGCTACACTCTACTCAAAGTTCAGCTACACCCACTTTTAATGCTTCTTCGACGCATTTCGTAAAAATGTGGCATATCAGCAGTAATCGCATCTGAAACTGTCTCTCGCTGTCTATCGACTTATGAAATACTTTGTGCAGGCGTTGCCACACTTTCAACAGCAGCTTTCGAAAGCAGGCAATCAGCATCACCACCACCTTAGTTGCACTCAACAATGGCTTTTCTTGCTTATCGCACAACTGTCACAAGGCTCACGGCTTCAAAGTAGCGTACACTCAGCCACCAAACAAGCAACACCCAGGCAGGCAGCAGGCAGGCATTCAGCCTCTGACTTGTGTCTAGACTTTGTTCGACTTTTTTGGAGTAGCTTTTTTTGTTAAATTTCCTTCTTTTAATTCGACCCATTCTGCGGAGTTGTGAAAACTTGTTACTTATGAATTCACAATTCATAAGAAAATCATGTTTTCTTTGTTTGTTTATTTTCTTATTTGCTCGTTTATCAGCCTAAAAGATCTTTAGCGGAAATTGTTATAATTTAAAAATAAAAGAAAGAAATAGAGAGAGAGAGAGAGAGCGCGAAAAGTTGCTGTCATAATGGAAGGCCTGCCAAGTCGTCATCGTCGTCTATCTATCTTAATCTGGCTTTATATGACTATACACTCTATCTATCAGTCTATCCATCTACATATGCATGCATGAGCGTCTAACACATCTGTTGAGCGACAGCTAAGCATTCGGCAATAGGCGCTTGATAGGCAAATAAGTTAGACCGGCAGCTAGCTGCCTCATTAGTATATAAAATGTAAAATTTTTTAGTGATTATGTTTATGAATGAATGCTTAATGCTGTATCGCTTGATTAATGTATTCAGGAAATTAAATGAATTATTTTTAAAATCCGCCACTATGCTTGCGAATAAACATGTGGCGGCGTCTGTTGTCGGATATTAAATTATAAGGGCTATTCGCAAGAAATAGCAAGCAGGCAATATTGCTTCTTGTCATCTTTTAAAATATGAAGTAACCAAATATTTCTATAATTATTTAAAAACTTGTAATTAAACTATCAAAAAGTTTTATTAATTCATGGTAATAATATTTCAAAAATATGCTTAACGATGTTGAACAGAGTCGAATGTTCTTCAGTTGTTAAAATTTAATTCGGCAAGTTTTTTAGTTGGTAATAAAACTTTATGAAACTACTCCATAAATATATCCGGTTGTTTGATATAGGCAAGTAATATAGTTATTTGCTCACAATTAATTAGTTTAATACAGCATAAATAGGCAATTAAAAAAGTATTAAACAGTTGAATTGAGCTTACATTTTTGATGATGACATGTCGTGCAAATGTAAGCCTCACACCTAGGTACTTGAAGTCATTTGTCTGATCATGGGCGTTGTTGTAAAGCCAAATCTGGGGCGGTTTTTTATTTTTTTCTAAGTGTGAAACACAGATTTATGTAATTCCATGCATTTAGTTTAATATTCCATCGCCGTCTGTTACATTGTATTCGTGTTTGGCTTCGACTTTCTGGGGTGGCATTATATCCTCATGGGACACAGGGAGATCAGCAGTGAACAAGGAGTACAGCAACGGTCCCTGCATACTTCTTTGTGGAACTCCGGACTTTCACTTGAAATTGACGGTCTTCTAAGTAATATTTAGCATGCACGTTGGGACACTCAGTAATGGAGAATGTCATTTATTTTTTGTTTATTATTTGAAAGGTTTGAACAAAAATTTCTAAATATATTCCAGGAATGCACTACTAATTTAAAAAAAAACATTTTGTTCTGCCATTAAAAATTATCAGCATATTAACAAAAAGTTATTTGAAATTGTGTATCTACAGCTTTAAATATTAACAGATTTTTTTAAGATAAAAACTGCAAAAAAGGTTAAATATTTTCACACAGCATGAAAAAAAAAACCTATAAACGCCGAACAAACCATAACATTTAAATTAATTTTCTGAAAAGTTAAGCCCACAAACCATAGATTTTTATTAAAGCAATAATTTCCAATACATTGACACGACGACCAGAAGGGGCTATAGTCGGTTAATGCACTTTTCAGCATTAATTTCAATAAACATTCAATAGACTGACTGGCTTATTCCTACTCGTCGTCGTCGTCATTGCCAATTAGCCTCCCACACGTGCCACGCTTAAATAACGCAAAACTGTCCAACTGTCTCGTAAAATCACAGAACATTTAATTTGTATACGTTTGGATTTGGTTTTCTTTTTTCGCTCATTCAGAGACACAAAATATGCAAAAAATACGAATTGTGAACTCATGAATTACTCAAAGCGAATCGAAGGCAGGCGTTGCAGTTTGACAGGCGCCCCCAAAAAAAGAAACTTTTGTATGCAAAAAACGCTTAAAAATAGCGAAACGCGGAGTTTTCCATTGCTTCGGTTCGAATTTTGCCTTGAATCGACACAGAGTGCAGACTTTGTTTGTTTGCAGCAAAGCTTATCGCTTTCAATTTTAAATGGCGAACTTTGTTTATATAATACTTGGACATGTATTTATTAAAAAAAAAAAAAAAATTGTCGGAAAAACCTGACCATTTAAGCAGAATTCTATGTTATGTTCGCAAGTGTTTATGGTGCAATTAAAGTCACATAAAATATGAACATATTAAGTTAGTATATTGGAAGTGATTAGCTAAGTGGAACATTTGTAGCATATGGAGTTCATATTTGAAAACTTATTTATTTATTGCATGAGTCATTCGCATTTCTTATTCGATTTGAACTTTGTAGAAGCGCAAACGCGATGTTCTAACACTCAACTCATCCGCATTTCATATGTCTTCGCAAGCATACAAATGCACAAATCGTGACATTATTATTAGCGAGTCATGCGCCTTGGCGCTTCTTATAAGAGAGTGGTTTCATAGATACCACAAAAAAGTTCCGATTTTATGCTAATCTTTAAAACTCTTTTAAGTAAAAATTTTTATAGGAAATGCATGAACAATATTATTTAAAAAATGTGGCGTCACAGAAATTTCGTTTTTTTAATAAAATGTTGAGATATTGTCCTCACCTAGCGATCTAAACGTATTCACTTAAAGTTTTTGAAGTAAATATTTTGTGAAAGTTTCTTTTCGTTATTGATTATTGTAAACTTATTAGATACATCGCGCTGCAGTGACTTCAAGTTGAGGAGGACAGAGAACACTGAGATTCCAGTCATTGGGTATACGTTCATCGGAGCATATATTGCATAAAAGTTGGTGCATACTTCCAACCAACTCTTGGCCGCCGGCTTTAAATAACTCAGCTGGCAGCCCATCAGAGCCTGCCGTTTTGTTATTTTTCAGCTTTTTAATAACTAAATTGACCTCCTTATAGTCCGGTGGCTCTATATTATTGTCATCATTAACTAGTGGTTCCGGTGTAATTTCTCTGTCGCTTTATCGCCTCCGAGTAGGTTAGAAAAATTACTCCTCCATAATCTCTGATTCCTGGGAAACTGTAACCAGATTTCCATTTTCATCCTTACTGAAAGTTACTCCGGGCTTAAAACCTTCAGTCAGATGCTTGATCTTTTTATAAAATTTTCTAGCTTCATTTCTGTCATGTAACATCTCAACATCCTCAAACTCCCGCCTTTTTTGCTCCTTTCTCTTCCTCTTCCTGAAAAGGCGTTTCTCATCTCTCTGTTTCTCTCGATATTGCTCTCAAACAGCTCGCTCGCGTTGCTCTCGACTGCACAGTTCGCTGATAGGAAGCGTCCTCGTCGTACCAAGAATTTTTCACAGGTTATGCAAAGCCAATGACATCCTTGGCACCCCTATCCATGGAGCTGGTAATATGTTTTCACTGCTCACATATACAATCTTGAGAAGACGGTGAGGTTTCCCGGAGCAGTCGGGAGAGTATGTTTGAAAAGGCTACGGCGGTCTGATTTCCATTTTTTTTCATTACTATATAAAAAAAAAAAATAGTACTAATCGAAAAGCTACCAAATGAGGCAAGACGAAAAATTGTATACGTTCTATTTCATCTTTTTCAACTAACCGCACACAATTGGATGGCAAAGTTTTGAACTATACATTCGAGCTGTCAAAGTTTTATTATATCTTTTGGCATTAAATTTTGTTACACAAAAAGCCAGCCTTAATGCAGACAAATGATGGAATAATAGAGAGCTAACTTTAATAAGTAAAAAAGTCGGAGATTACATTCTTAAAATAAATACGTTGCAAACAATTAATAAACTATTTGAAATAGAATATAAATTTTGTTTTATATTCATTTATATCGATTTTCGAATTCAAGCTCTCTTCAGCCCGCTGATTGTAATATTGAAATTTTCGCTACTTTTATAAAGTTTCTCAGGAAATTCGAACTGTGTATATGTATTTATTTTTGTATTCAAGAACAAATGCCTGTTCACCTTCAAATACAGGCATTTTAAATCTACCACAGCTTTTAAGCCTGCCCTCGTTTGTTAGACTCCGCCTTACTACAGTCTTAGACCCGCGCTTATGGAACTGCCATGCCATGCTTACTATGCATTAAGTGTGTTTATGTTTATACAGATACTTTTTGCTTCTTGAGCTGTTTTGTCGTTGACATTTCATGTGCTTTATTAATATTATGCTCAAGTCATCGAGTGCTGCATAAAACTTTAGACATTTATTCGCTTGACAAGGAAATGCAATAAATAACAATTTTCAAATGTATTATTACGAGTAGAGCAGCATGAAGTTCATTTTTGCTTTTACTACATAGAACGACTCATTGTTCTAAGAAAGAGCAGATATTACTTCATTTTTCATTTCATTTGTACAATAATATTCTTTTTTTATTAGTGCTCGCACAACGCAAAATTGAATGTAATTGTCTGCGATTGCAGTTCATGCTGTTCGCTTAATAGGTTTTAATTGAGGAAATCAACTGCAGAAATCTATAAATTGTACAAATGAACAAAAGACATTGTGTATACAGCATCTTATTTCTGTTGTTTCACACATCAGTTTATACCCTAGCATATGGGTACAACTGTCGCTCAAGTGTCGCTTAAGGCGAAAGCGCCAAACTGTCTAAAGTCTTGTGATATAATGACTTGTGGCGTTGTTGGTGGAAGAATTCATGCTAAATGCTGACGTGCTTGAAATAGTAATTTAAATTTTTGAATAAACTACTTCAAAAACAAATTCAGCTTGCAGGTGTATCTCAATGTGGGTCTTTCTTATTGTCTATAATTTAACCAGATACATACACCCGCGTTTGATTTGAATTTTATATTTTGTCTTCGTAAAATTTGTTCTCTGTGCTACGCAGTCATTAAATTTTTTGGGCTAATAGTCTTGAAATTGGCTATAATTGTTTGCACGATTTGATTTAGCAATTTTATAGTCAAACGCTGGGTTGGCGCGTTTAATTTTAGCTACGTTTTTTTTTTTTTTATAGACTTCAAGTGTGGTAAACCTTCATGTAAGACGACGGAAATCCATTAGCTATATTGTAGTCAGTCGTTTTTGTGGTTTTCTGCGTGGTTTTTTGTTGTGCGCCAACCAAGTTAATGAGCTTTTCATTTGAGGCTCAATGAACCGTGTGTGTAAACTGTCAATCTCACAGTCTGTCAGTCGGACAGTTCGACGGTTAGTTGATTTCAATATGTTCGACTTGGAAATTGACGCTAATTATGCAATAATGATGCCCGGTTTTTATTTGGTTTTCTGTGCAGTACGACGCTGACTTTGAGTATCGGTTGTGGTCTTGCATGAACAAGGTCAGCGTACTATGTATTTAGATTTATTATTTGTATCCTTAAAAGTAGTAAATATGTACAAAACCTTGCACTTCAGCTACTAATTCTACTAACTGGACGCTTACAACTTCCAACCGAAGTTCAATTAAATATGATTGATGCACAAAAGCTGGGCGAGTTGAGTGATGAAGCAACCGCCGCGCGCGCATAATAATGAACATTAAAGTAATTGGACCACCAAGATTTCAAGACTGTGCCCAAGTCAAGAAAATAAACCAACAAGCAATAAATGATAAAAATCTTTTCTTGAACGCAGCAATTAATCATTGTTTAAAGTGCATCGAACAAGTAAAGAAAAACAACTAAAAACTTGAAGTAAAAATGTAACAAATAAATAGACGTGCATATATAGAAAGACACAAAATTGTAAAAAAAAACACAAAACCTACTCTAAAAGCAAAGAAAATAATATTTAATCAATAAATCTCCATGTCGACTACGGCGCGTCCGCCGCCTGTAACCACGCCCATCTTTGATGGCTACGCAACAATACGCTCACGTGGCCTCGTACGCTCACATTCCATACGTGCAGCCGAGGCCACTGAAGCTGCAGCGGCGGGCATGCTGCCAGATGAAGTGGACTCCAAACCAGTAACATCTGCCTCTGCTACACTGCTGCGTGCTGCACCCGTCGAACGCAAACGTACGCTGTCGCTGATGAGCAATTACAGTCAAAATTCGACGACGACTACGGGTTCTGCCAGCGCGCGTCAGCGCCGCATGAGCGGACACAGCGCCGGTGGCGGCAGTGATGAGATCTACGCTGCCAGTAGATCACATCATCATCATGCCAAACCCGTAAAGACACCCACCATAGGCGATCTGGAGCCGCTTTACGCAAGCACTGCAAGTGGCACAACTGGTTTCCGACCGCTCTCGGATGCCTCGACATCATCATCCGGTAATGGCAGTTGCAACGTTAACTGTCGCGATAGCTTGCTGGGCAGCGGTTGTTCAGACTATCAGAATGTAAAAAAGAATTCACGCTTCTCGTTGGATTCGCTGCAGAGCAGTGCAACACCAAAGACACCCGATTATAATACCGCCGGCGAGGAGGAGCACATTTTTCTCTACACCGCACCGGAAAGTCCGAAACGGCGTTTGGACAGTGGACTGCGTAGCTCGTATGATAGTTCGGAACGTTGCTATTCACCGCTGCCATTGAAGAATGCAAGTTTCGAGATGCAAGAATACGCACCACTGCGTACGCCCTCAGAGCATTCGCAGTCGAATTCAAATTCAAATTCGCCTGCAAAGTCCAGACGCACACCAATGCGTTCGAATTCGATTTCAGCTGGCGGTCATTATCAGCGTGCACAATCGCTTGTAGATAATCGACGTCCGCTGACATTGATGACTAGCTCTTGCTATCAGCGCAGTGAAAGTGATAGTCCGCCCAATTATGTGACGGTGGGCAGACCACCACCATCGCCCTCTGCGCCACCACCGGCACCTGTGCGACGCGAGAGTCTGTATTCGAAGCCAAAGCTGTATGCCTCACCCACACGTTTGCAGCGTCAACAGGCATATGCAGCGGATACAAGTCCCTACAACTCACCAACAACAGACTCCAATCCACGCATCACTTGCTATGAACTGCCACTGCCACCACAGCGCAGCTCCAGCGCTGAGATACTCGAACGCTCGTACACGAGTCACAGTCTGGCAACCATTGATCAGGATGAGATACTTGTAGTACCCAGTGCCATGCCCATGTTACCCAATGCAGTCGATCGACGCTATCATACGCTGGGGCATATGCGTGTACAGAGTTTGGGTACCAGTTTGCATCGCAGTCACAACGATTCACCCATGGGCTCTATGCTGGATATGATGTCCGGTGGCTATTATGTGCGCAGAGCTTGGCCTACAACAAATAAATCAGCTGGTAATATCTACGCTTCTGCCGATGATGCTGTCTCCGATCTAAATCGCATGGCGCCCGAGTATATGGATCCATTGGACTTTAAAATCGGCTGTCAAACAACTTTACGCTGTAAACCGCTCATACCATGGTATGAGCTGGCCATACGCAAGGATTTCAAGCGGCAGTCGTGTCCACCGATCAGCAGCGGTCTAACGCTAGCCACAGCACCACGCAGTCCCGGAGTTGAACAGGTTAATATCTTATAAGAATTTTAAACGAACTTTCTTTAATATTTTCACATATCTATGCAGCAGTTAGTTGCGTATTCCATTCCATTTTAATATTGCAGAAATGTCAATTTGTTGTTATCCGTTGTTGTTGAATTATGCGTATCCGTGCGCGGTGCCATTTTCAATTCCATTCGATTCCTATTCAGTAATCCAGCATTGCGTTCTGCAACACTGGGCACGCTCGTTGCGCATTGCGGCTGTCAGACGCCGTTACATCGAACATGACAAGCCAAGCGATCGCTGATTGATTTCATAAACAAACATGCATGAGAATGTAGCCAAGGTGAGCATACTAAGTAATGGAGACACAGTCTGCTGGAAGTCTGTCGTGGCGAAGAATTACAACTTTGCGACAGAGTTAGCATAGCAAATGAACAATGAATGCAGCAAGGAGCGGATGTGAGTTGAGACAACACTGTGTAAGCGAGACTGTTTTGTATCAGGCTAACACATTTACCCATTAAACACGCTTTCAGGCGATGCGAATTTGATTCTTTTTGACAAACAAAACCATTCAAAATGTTTTTGACCAACTGAGTAAAAATCAAAAACAACAACATCAAGTATCAAATCTCCAATACCAAAATAAGCATTTGATGTGTTAAAAAACAACATAACCTATTTTGGCGTATTACAACGAGAGTTTCTTTAAAAGTTTTGGTGGAGTTTCTGAAAATATTTTTGTTTGAAATGGTAAACATAAGTTGGGAAGCTTAGGAAATTTGTAGATTTTAATTTTGAGCTTTCTTTTGTTGAAAATAGTTCACTCCAAAATGTATATCGAAAAATGATGCATAAATACTTCAAATAGGCTCCTATATTACAGGTAGAAACCTCTAGGGCTTATACGCCCTACAAAGTTTTTACTGAATACTGATGATTTTTGGCGACCATATTTTATGTTGAAGTATAGCAGGCTCGAGGTCCACTCAAATAAAACTCTATGTTTTATATTCGATATATTTCAAACCTCTTCGAGAATCGTCTTCAGGATTTATTTTTTCACGAGAACAGCAGTAAGCGTGGAGTTTGATACTCCATTATTACTGACATTCTTAAACTTTGGCTCTACATCAAAAACCGCTTACAGTATCTTATTTCAGCATATAAATTCAAGGATCTGCACCATGTATATCTTTACGGGATATATTAGTTTAGGTAGTAGCTATACTGCAAAAATGACCAAATGCCCTTACTTTAATTGAATACTTTATAATCAACCCCCGCATATCACACTCTATCGCTCTCTAGCGTCAAATCATCAATGTCAGCTTTCAAAACAAATAAAGTTGCCATTAAAGTTTATTTTTGCTTTGCGATTTTTGTATCTTTTTCCATTGGTTTTTCACCATTTTCCATTTTCATTTTCCAATTTAATTTTTTTTTCTTTGCGGTCTCACATTTTTATTTGTGTTTTAGCGCTTTTTAGTAGTCGTTGTGCTTGGATTTGGCCTCTGAGCGATTTAACATGCGTTGAAGTTGGCTGTGGCGCTCAACGCTATCGATCTATGCCCGTTTAAGGCGGTTTTGATGTTTATTTATGAGTTTAAGTAAACTGCTCGAAGTAGAAAAAAAAAAAACAACAACAACACTGCATGTACACATAAGTAGGTATGTAGCTTAAAGAGAAACTTAGGGTTGCACATTGATTGAGATAGTATTTCATTTGACATTTGAGAGCTCTTGAAATTTGATGCATCATCAACATTTCAAAAGAAGAAATTTTCCTCAAAGTCAAAAAGTCAATTGCTCGAATGTCAAATGCTTGATTGTGTTTAATTGATTTTATTTTATCAATTATTCAAAAGATTCTCCATTTGCATATTTGCATCACTATAGAAACTAATGCAATTGACCTTTTGTGTGGCTTTAAGTCGTCTGTTTTTGGCATCCGACGACTTAATAAATTTTCATGAGCTTAGTTAGTAGTTTCAGACGGGGGAAACCGATGTGCGAGATATGATTGATGGTATTTTGATTAGTTTTATGAGTTTTACATCATCTGCAATCAAAAAAAAAAACAGAAAATATATTACATACAAATAATATGCATAAATTTGGCATAAATTTGAAGCATATGCTACCCCTTAAAGTGTAAAATGTATCTTCTTAATTCAGAAACTTATAAAAAAAAAAAAAAACAAATAAATTTCTACCGCAAGCCCCAAAGCTTTTTCTAATTATAATAAATATTTTTAAGCACTTTTCTGCTATAAAAGAGGTCAGTGGTTATGTTTAATAGACTCAATAGATTATATACTGCAACTTAGGATAGATTTTGAATTTTTTGAGTTTAGTCAATGCTAAGAAAATATATTTCTAAGCTTTAAGTTGTTTTAAAAGAGCGGTCACTTGGCTCGCTGATTAATATTAATTACTTAATCTTTATTCGACTAATTGCGTATATAGCTGCATAGTTTTTATAGCAGGCAGTTGAACATATGTTATAGATATTGGATATAGACACATCGTAATTTATTGGGGTCTTTAAAAAGGTAAACTTATGTTAATGAAAATAATTTGTTAGACACCAAGCTGTTATAAAAAGGCATTTACATCGCTCTCTAATTAATATATTTTCCTAATCTATGATCAATTATGTGATTTTTAAACAATAGTTTCTACAGTGTTGCAGTAAAAGTTATGTTATAGATATTGAATATAGATAACACTCCACATTGAGATTGTGGTGCTGTGACGCTAGGAAAACATTTAATGTGTTTGTTTGGCGACCTGCACTGGTACAGGGCCTCTTACAGTCGGTTAAGCCCGACTGTAATATTCTTACTTGTTTTGTTTTGATGACGACCATATCTACATCTATGTCACGATGAAGATCGCTATTACGTATGTACCACGGAGCATTTATTATGTTGCGAAGTACAATGATGTGCCAGTGTTTGTTTGGAAGATACTATAGATCTTTTTTAGACCAGTTTCGAATTGAGTGTTTAATAGGTGTATTATATGTTGTGGGCGTCCTAATGCTCCGTAAACATTTCTATAGGAAGTAGTCAGTACTTTTGTCACTAGTGAGGTTACTCAGATTGGAGTTGAACGCTGTATGTATTTTTAAAAGCTTTAATGGTTTGGCTTAATGCACTATAAATTTCATTAAGCTTTGATTTATTTCCTGGATACTTTGTCATTTGCCACCTTTTGCGAACAAGACTTAAAATTTCTTCAGGGTAACTAACAGGGTAACTGGAGTACTATCCCATGCTGCGTGTTGTAATATATCAGTGAATGACCATGCTTCATTCTTAACTTGAGTTGCATTCTGCATTACAGAGAATGTGTCAACTTTTTCATCTAACATACTTCTGAATACTTGCCAGTCGGCCAATCTATTAACTAGAGACACACACAAAGTTAAATACATATATCGGTGATAGATCGGTATAAGATTCTGACATGAGATTTTTCTAAATATAAGAGAATCTATCAGGTCAGGAACTTTTTGGTTGTTAGTTGGCCAGTATGAAGGATTTCCCGTGGAAATATGACTATTAATTTTAGTAGTTAACGCACTTTCGTAGTCGTCACATGATCCCCATTGCGTATTTTTAGCATTAAAGTCGCCGCCCATGATAAATCTGTGACTGTGCGAATTGATTAGTGTCATATAATCCTCACATTTGACTTGATGTCTTGGAGGACTGTATACAGCAGAGAGAAATTTTTTTTTTTTGGGTTTGCATTGTGATTGTTGTGGCTTAAAATTTTTTAGTCGACAGTTTGTTTTTCTATTTTTAACAACTACTGCCGAGCCCCCGCGCGCTGTATTATTGGGATGGATGGTGTGATAAATTGTATGGTTTTACAATTTTAAATGAGATTGCTTCGTGTGATGTGTCTCAGATATTAAGCAAATGTCTATATTTTTTATATCAAGTATTGCTTCCAATTCGCTACTCGGATTATTTTTCGCTAAATATTCTTTATACAGACATCCTACAAATGTGTATGTACTAAGGTTTTTTTTTTTTTTTTTTAACTTCGCATTAAATTAGCTCTTGGCAACACACAAATCTTCACAAGTACGTCACTACAGCTGCGGCTCAGCTTTCACGTTCCAGTACAAGCATCTTCACGCACTGAGCGCCCATGCACTTCATATGTTGCTCCATTTTCAGTTGTCAACAACGCTTTAACGCCTCAAACTAGTTGCTCTTGTGGTTTTATCTCATTAACGACTTTTGCTGCCAAAGAGTTTTGTGTGACTTTGTCACATGTTTCTTTATTTTTTTTTTTTATACAGACAGCACCCGCAGATCGAAGTAGCTATACGTGCGCAGCTGTTTTGGTACAGTACGCAGTTCATCAGCAAGAGGCACTGCGATTTCTAATGTTGCACATTGTCATTTCGGGTTAAAATATGTGGCAACTACAACTTCAAGAGTTCCTTACATAGTCAGCGATGTTTGTTAGATATGCGGTTGCATTGCATGCAGCTACAAATGCTGCCTCAACTGGCCTAGCAGCATGACATGCCCAATGTTGGATCTATAAGCGCTTATTAGGTTCTGTACGCGTATATAACTTGATTCCAGTCTCTAACGGATTCCTGACTTTTTAATATAAAATCAGCCTTAAATTGTCTCAATAACCACCAGCTGCCTGTGTTTATTTCATAGTATGTAATTAATAAATCGCAGCTTAATAATAATGTATGCGCTTAGAAGTCGTTTGCTCAAACGCGCTGACAAAATGCCAACAAATTACCGCCGAGTTGTAGTTGAAGTTGAAGTTGCTGAGGCCCACTGGTTGCACATTGCATTGAAGCTGAGGCTGGCGATAAATAACTCGTTAGTTTATCTTTGGCATCGTTTACTCATTAAAGTAAAGTAAAAAAAAAAAATGATAAACGAGTTGAGACAAGAACAAACTCAACAGCAACTGCTACAAATCGACTTCATGCGCAGCTGTCACTCAATGCCGTCGCTGTTGTTTCTCCATCCGTCAGTCTGTCTGTCCGCCTGACGTTTGAACATATGAACTGCATATTTTGTTCACCAAATAAAACAAAAAAAAAATGTTCGATAATAATTGCATCAAAAATGCACTTTTTGAATTGAGCCGCCATCGCCGACATAGCATGTAGTGCGCCAAAGATTGAGATAGACTCTGTTGAAAGTTTCATGCCGATGCCGCTTGTCACCATATCGTTTTTTGTCAAAACATGACAGCGACACCTGATCTATGATCTGTTTTGGCTGCTCTTAACATTTATGTTTTTTTTTTTTTTTTTTGTCTATAGCTACAGCTGTCTCTGTCTGTTTCATTGTCTCTTTTGTGGCGTAATTAAACACAGCACACAGCTGCAGTTGTCCAATGCTCGCTGGAGTTTACATTTAAAAACCAGGAGGGGTCCACAAACTGGCAACGGCACAAAGTATTTTTTGTTGGTGTGCTTTAATTGTTTTAATGTCAGCTGCTGTAAGCTTACTTTTTCATAAATTTTTATAATTCTTGTTATTTTGTAAGGTAGTTGCGAGGGTCGATTGAAAATAAATCAAAAATGTTTGCTGAAATTCTTTATTTAGGACAATTGTGGATCAACGCAGTTTCTTGGTAAGATTCTTTGAGTTTAGAGTAATCTGACATTTTTTGTGATTGTGTTCAAACCTAGGGCTGCAGCAATTATTATGATAGCTCTTCACCATATATTTTATTGTCCAAGAACGATTTTTTTAATAGCAAATAAAACGGTTTGAAGGTACTTCATATATATTTTGGTACCATACCAAATTATTTATACCATTCGATAAAATTTTCTTAGAAATGGCTTGCAACATTTTGCAACAGATTATCTCAAATAATCTTTATCATTCAATTATTATCGTATTAAAGAAATATATCCATATTACACCTCCCAAGTAATTAATGGCAAAATATTGTCCATTAAATACAAACTTTTTATCTCTTGAACAATTCGAAACAACCCTCGCAACACAATTTGTAATTAATTTAAATTGTTTGCATTTTTTTTGTGCTAAGGCATTTAATTTTATAAATATATAATAAATATATACATTTTTTTTAATGCTGTAGCAACTTGCGTTCAAGTTCAGACAAGTCCCTTTCAAAAGTTCAGAAATAAATTTACTTAAAAATAAATAATAAAAAAAAAAAGATTCCCACGAGTGTTGTTCTTGATAGCTGTCCGTTTTATATTGTGCTTCTTAGAGAGACACACAAAAAAAGGTGCCCAAAATGAAATCCAGTCTAGCACCTGTTCCCTAATTTCATTTATAATAAACCGGTTTTGTGTTATTGTTTTTCTTGGCACTACAAAGGCAACCGTACACGCACAGCCCAACCTCCTTAGTACGCGCAACAACTTGAGGCAAACAGATTTCAGTAGCAAATCACAACAAAACTCAACAATCTCACAAAAAAAAAAAAAAAAAAACAGTGCTGCTGCGTCTACCTTGAATTAACTTCACAAACTCCTGCAAAGATGTAGAACAAGCAGCTAACAATTCAAACGCAAAAGGGTTTCTTGTTGTGGACAACAGACAGACGGTACCAAACAGAAAGCAGGGCAAGATGTGGAACTCGTTTTCACAACCGCGTCAACCGCAGCAGTAACTGAAGAAGCCAAACGCGACGCGACGTCGCTCTTGCCTCAAATTTACCGCCTTGAAGAGTCAGAGTTGGTAATGAAACTGAAGAACTGCGCTGCTAAGATGACAACAACAACATTGAAGATGATGATGATGAGTCTATAGCATTGCAGCAGACATTGTCCCATAGGAAATCAACAGAAAACCGAGTCGAACAAAAAAAAAAAATAAACAATCTCCTCCAACATGACTAAGGCAAACTGAAGCAAAGTGTAGTTGTTGTGATTGTCTCCATTCTCCAGTCTCGAGTTACACTTTGTGATAAGCTACACACAAACAACCAAATAAACTCATTCAACAAACCTCTTACCGATCCATTGAGTCCAATACGACGAAGTTTGTTTTGATTACTCGCCAGAAATTTAAATTTTAAAGTGGGTACAAACAAATCTAAAGAAAAGAGTTTCGTCGAATTGTATGGCAAACTGGTTACGCGTGTGCTTTGTTTAGAGATTGATCCGATATGCGCGCTCAATTGATTGCAGTGAATGAGCTTAGCTATCTGCGTGGTTCTTTTTACAATACGACCGACAGATAGTCAGTCATACTACAGATACAGGTTGTTCTCTCCGCTCGGTCGTCGTTGTAAGTCGTCGTTGTTTTGAAGTTTGTGGCTTCCGGTGTTGAACAATAAATGAACGAATCAAGAGCTGCTTAAATGAACTTTGTGTTGGCATCTTTTTTTTTTTTGTTTAGACTATATAGGAAATGGTTTGTTTATGATTTTTATGAAGTCAATAATTTGTTGAAGATTTTGTTGTTGATGAGTTATAAATAAATGGTTTTCAATTTGATTGCTTTAAGTCTGTAAATATCCAAAAAAATTTATTTATTGCTCAATTTTGAACTTTTTACTAATTTTATTCTTAACATTTTTTCTTTACAGGTAAGTTTCTCAAAACTGGAAATAAACGAAATTTCTTACTGTGGTAGCGTAAGTCTGTTTATTGATTTATACAAAAGTTGGTTTGGTCTGGGAAATATAAACTTTGGGAAAGCATTTATAGTTGGTATTAGATTTATCTATTAATATTATTTTATACCATATTACGGGGCACGTTTACTTAAAGACCTACACGTTGTTATAGCCGCTTAGACAGCTTCAGTGGGATCAGTTGCAGTCTTGAACATATAAAGAAATATGTCGCCCAGAAATTAAGTTAAATAAAGCGGGTGGATTGGGCAGCGTTGCCAGAAAATCACAGATGCGTAGAGATGTGTTGCAACATTTTGCACATTGTAAGTTTTTGCATGTTCCATTCAGAATGAATTGGTCAAAAAAGCAGTTCAAAGGCTAGATCATACGACAGTGCAGACTTTCCGTAGACTCAACTTTATTTGTAAAGTTGAAGACTTTAAATACACAAAATATTACAAAAATAATAAGCCGTCTCTATCAACATACAAGGCATACTTTTCACATACTACAGAAAAATCTTCTTAGCAATGGCTTTTTTTTTAACTTTTCAAAGCACACAAACCAAAAAAAAGCTGCATTTCCAACAAGCTAATCTCTCGCTGGCGCAAAAGATCAAAGAATTTTGTCGTAGCGATGCACACAGCATGGCTTGACTTGACTTGATTCCGCATAGGCTAGTCTATAGCTTTTGCTGGAGCTGGCAATGGCCATAATCACAGTCGCATCCATGCAGTGCCACATAGATTGACCGTAACCGTAGCTATTTGTATCCAAGCTCAACTTCAACCGTCCGTCTGTCCGTCTTTTTTAATGATGATTTGCTATTTTTGCGTGCCGACTTCGCCACTTCAACCAGCCTCAATGGCGGCTACAGCTTCTACGTCCATTAGTGTCATAAACAATCAAAACGGATTAGTTTGTAAATTATTTTATTGAACGCTACATAGTGTAGCTCCACAAAGTATCTTTCTATCTGCAAACGCTGCCGAACGAGTTGTAGATGAAGACATGCTGCAATATACGACTTGAACTCAAGTTGGGCGTCTCTTTCATACTACGAAAGATATTAATTTATTATTTGAGTCGACGCAGCCGACAGTTTGTTGTTGTTTATTTATTTTTTTTTTTTTTGTATTATATGCTGCACATGAGTATCATTAATTCTTAACGCCTACAACCGATTTTGACATATGAGGTTATGTTATTTTCGATGCGAGTGTGTGAATTATGAATTTGATGTTTGGTAACTTTCGCTATTTCATGTCTGTCATTTACGAGTGTGTGTATCTGTTGGATGCATTTCGATTTCTGTGTAACAACAACAACAACACCAACAACAACAATAGATATAAACATGATTTTCATTTTCATTGCGCAGCTCAAAAGCCTGCAGCATTTAATATTCACTTCCAGAAAATCATTTTCATGCACACAAAGTCAAGTCAAGGTCGATGCGAGTGACATGGAAAATCGAAATGTTTACTTGGAAATACTCGTAATCTCATTATGTCGATTAAATCGGCTTTAGATGCGCTCATTAAGTTTGAGTTGCATATCAAGTTAATCAGAAATTCATGTAAATTACAGCTCAGTGCATAACAAATGAACAGCATTTTCATGCAGTTTAATTAAGCATGAAAATTAATTTCAAATTGCAGAATATGGCATTTATCGACATAGAAAATATTTTCAAGTGAAAATAATTTTATAAAATTTTTTGGTCGAGTATGTTTTAACTAATATCAACAAGTTCTCTATTAAATATTAGCATTTCATATAGTTTAAACATAAAAAATTCAATTCTCAAGTAGCCTTCTGCAGCGCATGTTTTCCGTAGGCACTTTTCCGGTTGTGTCATGGTCGTTCTCATCATTTGCTGTTGAGAATACACATGCGAAACACTTGACATAAATCATGTTGACTGCTGCAGTTGAAAGATCTGCCAGAGTTCAGTTCACTGCTCAGTGCAACCGCAGCCAAAACAGCCTTCGAGTGCATCCAAAAACATCGAAAGGTTATAGGGCACACCCGCACTTGGCAACATATGTTTGTGTACTGTTGACACATGGCGTTGTAGTTACAGATACAGTTCTCTACTTTTAAACAGCAGCACAGAACAGATACATGTACGACGACACTTGTGCGCAGCAGTAGCTGACTCAGTTTTGGCTTGGTCCGCTTTCGATTTCGTTTAACTTGAAGTGAATGCAGTCTTTACATAATTTAATTTATCTGCATTTGATGAATGTTTTGTTCGAAATAAATAGCTCGAAAATTGTAGCTTGTTACAGTTACATGTTAAAAGATTTATTCTTTTTGACAATTCTAAACGCCCCCAAGTGTATAAATTTTGGCTTGTTTAAGTATTTAATAAATTATTGTTTCACAGTATTCAAAGAGCAATGGTATAAACATGATGATTAGAATAAAGAATAGAATAATTCGTTATATCTTCCAATTTAGAACAGTAACGAGACCAAGTAAGAACTCTGCAGTAGTGGTAGATGATTTTCAAACCGTCGAACTTGACTCAATTTCGCAATGAAGAACGTTTCATCTTCATTTTCACAACATAAATTGTTTTCGGCCTCTACATCAGTTTCAAAATGGAAGATTAAACTGTTCACTTTTGGCATATTTTTGTTTTTCATTTGCGTAATGTGAAAATTTGTGTTAAGTTTGCTAGAGCGTTAAATGGTTGACTTGATGCCGTGCTGCTGGTTTAATACTCATCGGACTGGAAGACCTGTCTAATGGGAGTCAAAACAAGTGTCTCCATAGCTCTCCAATTTTATTCTATGTTTTTTCCATTGATTCTCATTTCATATTGAAAAATTTGTATGTATATTTCTTAATTTAAAATTGACTTCAAGCCTATATTTATTTGACTATGTATTTATTTGAGTATTTTAATCATCCTTCGGAGAGAAGTAGACTCATTTAAACCCATACTAAAAAGGTGAAGCATAATGCATGGAAATAACATAATTGCATGTGAATTTGTACATTTAGTACAATGTAGGTATCGGCTGCACACTTTTGGTACAACTCAAAAAATTTCACTTTTCAAAAACCATGTTAGTCAGTGTAGACAGACAGTTGAAAAGTCAGACGTAATAATTTCTGTTAACAAGCTTTTTAACTACATACATTTCTTTTTTTGACTCGCTAGTAAAACTTGTTGACAATAAAACATTCTCAGATTTCACTGACGTGCTTCATACTTAATTAAAACTTATTTCTCTACGAAGAAACTTTTTTCCTCCAAGTGTGAAGGTTGCAACGCTGCTTGTATTTCATTTATTTATACACTTTCACAATAGTAAAAAATTTGTTGCTCGATTTTAAGCATATTGTTTTACTAATAGTACAGCAAACAGTTCGGTAACAATGACGTCAAATAAATTTTTATGGCGTGGTCAATCTTATCAAAGCCAAACGTACTCGTTAGATTTTAAAATATAATGTTTTGGTGCTAACTAATTTAATTTCTAGTTCGCACTTATATAACTTTGAACTTGCACATTTTAATTTAAGTTTTTTTCTTTTTCAAAAACTCAAATTCTAATTGGATGCTAAAATATTTTCACTTGCGAGAAATAACTTTGTAAAAAGCGAAACGAAAAAAAAACTATCGTAAAAAATTGGCAGTGCCCGAATCATCCATGGAATGTCAGTTGCTAAGTTCTATTTGAAAGCAGACGCCTTGGCAGGAGCATAAAACGGGAACACATATTGTTGCCTGTAAGCTAATGCTGCACTTTTGCTGTTGTTATTGTTGCAATTGCTTTCATTGTTGCTGCACTTCATTAGCACAAAACTGGCATCGAAGCGTAAAATGTTACGCATCAGCTACGAACAGCAAGCAACCGAAGCAGCATGCAACACCACGTGGCAACGCGTACCGAAGAAATAAAAATAGGGAATGTATAACAGAAACAGCAACAACGACTCCAGATTGCCCTCCGCGTTTAGTCACTCACTCAGTCAGTCAGTCAGTCAGTCACTCACTCACACACCCACTCAACATCATCCGCTGAAAGCATTCTCCATTTGCAATTTTCAGCGTTGGCACTTTTCATTTGTCAGTGTTGAAAATTCTGAAGATGTAAAAGGAGTTTCAGCAGCAGCAACAGCAGAACTGATGCTGACTTCAGCAACAAACAAAATGTTGTAAAACATGCCCAAGCAAATGGCGAAAAAAAGCGCAACTCGCATCAAATACAATCGCTCCTGGGTAGCTTGACACAATGCAAAATTACTTCGTAAATGTTTCCATTCTTTTTTACTCTTCATATAACGAGTAGTGTGCATAGTGTATTAACTTTGTCATAACGTTTGTAACACCTAGAAGACGGCGTAGAAGACAAAATTAATTATATTGTGGAAATGACGGTTTGCACTTTAGGTTAACTATTAATCGATCACAGTACAGAATAGAACAAAGGAACAATTACGAATCACACTGAACAAATAAACTTATTCTTGTTTGATTACCCAAAACTAGTGCAAAGCGTATTAAAGCTTCGGTTCGAACGAAGTTAACGAATTTTCTTACTATTTTATTTTGTTTTCATTTTCGAATCACACAAAGCGCAAAAAGCAGCTAACGAGTTATCAACAAAAACGTTTACTGAAAAAAAAAAAAAAATGGAAAAAATGGCAAATCTGAAGCTTTAATTTGACTGCCAAGTGCAGAGTGTTTTGAAGTGAAGACCAGTGAAGTGGCTAGTGCATGTAGGGTACTGCTTTTAGTTTGGAGATTTTTTTTCTCTGCCAAACGCTTGAAATGAAAATTTATTGTTGCAATTTTCAAGTTTGCTGTTCCAACTCAAACTGGCGTTTAAGTGTGGGTGAATCTACAGCCAATGCTCTAACAACATCAGAGTTCAAGTTCAATGGCATTCGTTGGCAACACTTCACTTCACAAGCAGCACCAGCAGCACCAGCAGCATCGGCATCAGCAGTAAAGTTTCATGCAGCAATTGTTGCTGTTGATGTTGCTGTTGCTTGTATGCGCACTCTACCGGCAACTAGTAATTTTTTCCCTTAGTTGGCTTTTTCATTTATTTATTTCTGTCTGCTATACTTTCTGGTTTGTTCCCTGAAAACTTGAAACATGCAATTCTCGTTATCTGGATAGCAGCAACAACAGCAACAGTAATGACGCCAGCAAAACAAAAGCAATTTCATTAGACCGAAATAGTTTTACTAGCGATAGAATCTTTGCCACGGTTCTGGTCATTTAGTTTTGTTGCCGATAAGTTATCAGTTTTGTTGTACAGAAATAGTTTGCGATTGTAGTTAACAATTGTTAACTACAACTAAGCAATACGAGATAATATTAGCTTCGTTAGCAACGAGTTTTTATTTTTATATTAATTTTAAATGTTGTTAGATAGTTAATACCATTTAAATACCTTATATTTTTTGTAAGTAATTAACTTATATATTATTAATTATTTTAAAATAAGTTAAAAAGCTGCATTATAACTCTTTATCCACATGCTGGAAGTTCCTTAAGCATTTTCCCAGTGTTTAAATCATAGCCTGGAGCCTTATTGCTTTTAATATTATTAATTGTTGCTTTAACTTTTCCTTTGTTAATTGCTTTGCTCGGGATATCCATTTGAAAAGGAGAGTTTATGTACTCCTTGATATATACGTCCAATTCTGAGTTTGTGGTGGGAAACGACTTCAAACAAATCAGTAGTTTGTCTTTAACAATATTTTTGTATTTCGAATTAAATCTGAAATTTAGTTATATTTCGCGTTTTAGTGACTGCTTTTAGTGCCGTTTGTTTTGAAGTCGGTTTAATTATATTTGCCTATTACTGCATACACATCTTAGTTATGCCAACTTGTAAAAGCTTCCGCCCGTCTAACGACATCATTTAATTAAATATTTTGTAATATTATTGAAATACAATTAAGCTTCAAAACAATAAAATATTGAATACATCACAAAGACAAGTTTGTCACATCCATTCAACGAGAATTTCTCAATATTTATTTTTAGCGAATGCAGTCAATTTTGCATTCATAAGCGAAACAATTAACAAGCGAATTAATAAACTCAGCGATTTGTAGCAACCGGTTTAAATGCTTTAAGATTGCGCCGACTTATTTGCTGCATATTTGTTTACAGATTAATACAAACTGAGCTATTATAGCCATTATTGTTTAAAGATGCAAACAATTTACACAAAGCAGCTGAAAGATATTTAATTAAAAAAAAATATGTCACTTCAGCTAATTTTTGCGCTGCTACATAGTAAAATTTAAGAGGACTAAGTTTGCTAACCGACTGTTAATTAATTGAGTTGGCTTAAGTCTTTAACAATTTAAATACTTAATTCTTTCGCAGTGCAGAATGCTGGCTTGCTTTTATGGCTAAGTTGATTTAATTGACTTCGTTGCGGTCTGTTTTTATTTTCTTAATATTTGTCCGTAAATACTTTTAGCTACTCGTAGCCATATAAAGTGTGCCATAAATTTTGTTTGACTAACTTTGGCAAACGCAAATTGTTTAATAATAGTTGTTAATTAATTGAACAATTACACGCGTAAATTGAATTAAAGGCATTAAGTCGATGGAATGGTCGTTGAAGAACTCACTGAATGAAAGTGAAGTGCAGTGAACAAAAAATAATATATATGAGCGCTGAGCATGCAAATACTAGGAAAAGCGATTAAAAAGTTTCATGAAAGATAAAAACACCACAAAAACCACATCACTGGAAAATATGTTTATTAAAAAAAAAAATAATGCATTAAATTTCCGTCATGCATTTCTATACTAAGCAGTAATAAAAATATGAGAAACAGACGAGGGTAAGCCCAGAAGTACCCAGAAGTATTTGTAATATCTATTATAAGTCAACAATCAAATTTCGAGCGAACTGCAATATAAATTTTGTATATGACAGTCACTGCAAGCAGATGTAAGAAGCTATATTACCTTTGAAGTCTCTGAAGTGCTGCGATGCATAAATGTTTAGTCCACAGTCAAAAAGGCAAACACTACTTTGAGCTTATCATTTGACTTAAATTTATGTTAAGTGGTATTAGGTGGCACCCCATATAAAAACTACAAACGCCACCCGTTGTCACTTACTGCAGTGATTATCCTCGTATCTACACATTATTATACTTTGCGCTTAGAATATAAATTTCTCACATACTTTAATTTGCTTATCGGCGCTAATTAGCTTGTGTGGTAATTGTCAAAAACATTTCACTTCTTTGGTTCTTCTTTACTTTTCAAATGCTTATCAATGAAAATTATACCCAAAGGACCTTTTTAGCCTTTTATCTTTTTATTATTGTTTGCATTTTACACGATTCGAAGTGCTTTTCTATACAAAGACACACACATACTCGTACACACTGCTTTTGCGTCACGTTACTCATACGCCGTGTGTGGCTGTAATCAATTTTTATGCTGCTGCTACGTGAGGTGACAAATAAATGCGATTTTCTTCACTTTAGCACTCCAATCCTTCTACTACAATTGTTTGCCGCTACTCAACCGCAATGTTTCCTCTGTAAATCTGTGTAAAGTGAATGTATAGTGGGAGTCAGGGCAAGAGTTATAGATGTCAAGGGATAGAACTCTGCTGTCAGACTTTTTCCGCAGACAAACATTTTAATTCGGAAATGAAAATTGCCAACTTTTGTGGTTTTGTCGTTGCGTTGAATGCAATGAATTTATGTTTGAAATGCTGATTGTGTTTGGAGCACGTTCAGCAGACAGAAATATGCAGACAATCGCGGAGTTATACATATATATTCAATGGCACAATCGGAGACGTTGATGTTGCTAAAGCATATTATTTAATTAGTAAGCAGCAATGTCTGTATTGCGCCAGAGAACTTTTTTATGTAAGAGAATTTTCATTGTGTCGTTCATTTATTTAATACTAGCGTGTAACGATTTCATGTGCGCGGTTTTGCGCCGTTCTGCACGCATTTCCCAGAAGCAACATAAACTCAAATTGAATACAACATCGTAAACAGCGCTGAAGTATGAACAAGCTAACAAAAAACATAACCTCAACAAGCCACTTCCGCTACAAGTTGCAAGCAAACAATTTTTCTTATTTTTTTTCAAAGTATCTTGCCTAGGCAGTTTAGCATGAAGCGATTTAATTTAATTAGCTTGCTTGAAAATGGCAAAGACATGCGTTGAAGATGTTCTTGCATGACAACAAAAAAGAAAAAAAGAAAAATGCATAAACTTGCTCCAGTTATACTTAATTGTGTGCAGAGAATAGTTGCCAAGATTGCGTGTAGTAGTAGTAATTAAATAATTGACGTTAACAAGTATTTATGCTGGCAGATGAAAAGCTTTTGAAAGTAAAAGTAAATGTTTATCTTATTTAAAATAATTCAAACAAAACAGAACAGAACCCCCTTAGAGAGTGGTCCGCACGTTTATTAAATAATATATATATACTAATTTGAAGGCTCTATCCTATAAGTATTTGAAAGACTTTCACTTACAAGGCTTAGGCCAATCGTTGTGAGGAAGCAACTCATACCTTCGCATCAGTTTGGATTCCGTACGATTCACTCTACGATTGAACAAGCTAATAGAGTCTATACATATGCCCGAACTACCCTGGAACGAAAAGAATACTGCACAACTGCTTTTCTAACTGTATCACAAGCCTGCTTTATAAACTTAAACGCATATAAAATTCTAAAGTCATACTTGGAGGATATATACTTTGTGTTTAAAGTTAATGACGTGTTAAAAGATTTGGAGGAAATAAACTTCGGGGTACCGCAAGGCAGTGTCCAGTGCTATACACATTGTTCACAGCGGACTTATCTCTGACACTGATGACACTGTAATCACAGCAAAAAACGCAAATCCAATGCAAACATCCCGTAACTTGCAAGCTAACCTAAGTACCATAAGCAAGTGGCTAGATACATGACGAATTAATGTGAACGCACAAAAATCGGTGCAAATAACTTTAACTCTTAAGATTAGCTGCCAAAAACTGTCAACTGCTGCAAGCAGATAATATCTTGGAATACTCTTAGACCGGTTGTTTACCTGGCACGAACATATATTTACAAAGCTTTAACAACTTGGACTGAGAATTAGAGCTTTTTATTGGCTTCTTGGGCCCTGCTCATCTTTCTGAACAGAAAATAAAATACTTATTTATAAATCAGTTTTAAAACCAATATGTACTTATGGAACTCCAATTTATGGCTCTGCATCCAGGTCCACTCTGGAAATCCTGCAAAGATTTTAGTCCAAACTTCTACGCCTTTGCATAAATGCTTCATGGTGCATAAATAATTCTATAATCCACCATGACTTAAGGAGTGGCAACGGTTCTTGAAGAAATAGTTAATATCAGCAGAAATTACCGAGTCCGACTAATCGCACATCCAAACCCACTAGCAGCACATCACTCACACGAGAAGACTAAGAAGGTATCACATAGAAGATTTAACCCACCGAACTGCCCACATTCGCTGTCGACAACATTAAATTTATTTTTATTTTTGTTTTATTTAAGATTTAGTTAATGGATTAACTTACGCATGCCTCTG